>OY728126.1:1162607712-1163857712 GCA_963277665.1 Viscum album
CTCTTCTTTCCTTGGCTGAGATAAACTCATCCTTATTCTCCATAAATCACTGTAAATTAGGAGTTAATTCTCTATGCTTGATAACTTGATCCTTAAGCACCAGAGTGATAGGTGGGATCCTTAAGTTCTCCAACGGTAGCTTAAAGTGAGCATCCATCTGATGCTTAGTGTACACCCTTTCATAATAGAAATCAAATTTATCTTTGATGGCCTTCTGATCTTGAGTAGCTTCCCTTAGATAATCTCCCACAAGCTTATTAATTTCCCTAGTAGTGGAAATAACCTGAGTCATAGACTGAGGGTCTGAGGTACTGGTACCAAAGAACTTATCCACTAATTCTCAAACAACCAATCTTAAGTCTTCTAGATCAATAGGAGGAGAGGTTGAAGAGGAAGAAGATGCACACAGAAGTGCCATAGTGAAATCCACTGTCTCCTTAAAAGATTTGGTCAGACCACTGGTCAGTCTTTTCATATCATCATCTTGGCCACTCACATGTGTCTCCATAGACTTCTTAATGTCCTAAAACACAATGACCATCTACTAAACCATACTTTTAACATATCTAATATCTCTTTCCACTTTCACCCTTAAATCCATATAGGATTCTAATAAGGGAATAGACTATTTCACAAATTCCATAGACTCTGCCAAGGTTCTGACCTGATTCTGGCACTCCTTCACTTCATGTAGTAGATTTGAGTGAGTGGTATAAATAATTATTTCTAAGGTAGACACCACAAATTCTTGGTTTAGGGCCACTGATCTTTCTATATCAATAGATTTCTCATCAAAGTGCCTTTCAAAATATGACTTCAATTATTCCAAATCATCTTTATTTACATAGTCTCGAGGTAAAAGCACTACTAGTTGTACAATGGTAGTCTCTGTAACAGAAGTAATTGGAGGAATTATGATAGGCTGGTCATCATCAGAATCTCCATAATCTAAGCCTAAGACCACAAATATAATTTCTTCTGACCAATATTATATCCCATTAGCAGCATCAATTTGACCTATAGAAATAGGTTCCTCCCCCTCACTTGGAGAATTCTCCAGATTAACCACATTCATCTCTGTTGTAGATCCTTGAGAAACTACATAAATAGGAGATTCCACTGCCACTTCCTCCAAAAAATCTTCATCTATTGCCAATGAAATTCCACCTTCAACCGAATCAGCAACATCTTAATCCACATTTTATTCCATTTATTTATGTCCTATCAAATTACTATGACTTGGAAATTCTTCTTCACTTTCATCACCAGCTGTCTCAAAGTCATCATGATTGGATTCAGTGTCATCTTCCTCCTCTGAGGCCTCTCTAATGTCTCTTAAGACATTTTGATATCCTTCTCCTTCACTGGTTTTGTCATCAATACTGTCCCTTATGATAGTATCCCTTCTAGGAAGCCTTTTTGGTGGAATAGTCTCACCAAAAGATACAATATTGGCATGAGGAAGGTCAGGATCACTCCTGTCATCTATAGTAGAATCCTCTCTGACTTCCATAACAGCAGCCTCTTCTTCTTCATCTGAGTAGGCAGGCTCCACTTCATTAGGCTTTAGACTAGGATATCTCTTATTCTTAGGCCTAGTAGGATGAGTAACTGGGTTTAATTCTCCATATAGATTAGCCTCATCATTTACCCATCTTCTTCTCCAAGGGATCCAGCTGATCTTCATAAACTTGAAAATTATCTTGGTGTTGCATAAATTTTCTCTTGCAAAAACTGTTTCTTATTTATTTCCAGCAACTCCTTTTACTTTCAACATTAAGGATATCAATCTTGTATGAAACAAGGCATTGGACTTGGAACTAGGTGTTTTTATATCTTCTAATTGAATCATTAGCATCCTACAAAAATTTATCTTCTGTACATGCTTCAACGGATACAAAAGAAATACATCCTTATTTTTCAAGGTAGCAAAGTCCCCTCTCCTGGGACTCAAAACATTCTGAAAAAATATAAACTGCAACCTATATTCTCCTTCCATTTCAACAGCAATTACTTTTCTAGGGATCCCATTCCCTATAAATTCATATAGAGCTTCCTCATAGCAGAAGAACTCAGTAGTGGGAGGCACCACTCTTAACTAGTAATCGAAAATCCCTTCATGTGGTACTCTCAAAAACTCAGCCCTTTCAAGATAAAATAATCTTATACTTACTCCATTTACCTTTGAAGACATTTTGTTCCCATCATTAGTCTGCTCGAAATTTAGAGATTCATAAAACTCCTTCACTAGCTTCGGATAATAGGGTCCATTGTTATATGCAAAGCATTCGACCCAACCTTGAGCTTCAAGTGCCTTCAGTACTAAATACCTACTCAAAATTAGCCATTCTAAGCTTAGTTCCTTCTCAACCATGATTTCCCTCTTAGAAATATGCGGATTGATCATATTTTACACTACCTGGCTTCCACTACTAGACTCTGCTCGAGGTCTTTTTGGATTTGGCGCATCTCCTTTACTACTGACCAACATTAGCTTTAACCATTACATTTATATCTGAAGCAGTTCGAGGGTTTCGTCAAAAGGTGAGGTTATTAGTTTAGGGAGAAATAGGTTCTAGATATAGTATAAGTGGAACAAAATGTGGTGCGTTCTTTATTTTTATCATTTAGGGATCAAAAAAATCATGTAAAAGAAATAAGTAATATAGAAAACATTTCAGATTCCGGAATAGAAAACTCTAAGTCCCAAAAACATACACTATAATTAAGGTAACAATGGTGAGGTTCCATCGGTGAGGCTCCAATAGTGAGGTCAATTGGTGAGGTCTATAGGTGAGGCCTATCGGTGAGGTTCCAATGGTGAGGCTTATCGATGAGGTTCTAGTGATGAGGTCCAATAGTGAGGTTCCAACAGTGAGGTTCAATGGTGAGGTTCCAACTGTGAGGTTCCTAACGGTGAGTTTCCAAATGGTGAGGTTCCAATAGTGAGGTTCAATGGTGAGGTTCCTAACGGTGAGGCTCCAATGGTGAGGTTCAATGGTGAAGTTCCTAATGGTGAGGTTCAACGGTGAGGTTCCTAATAGTGAGGTTCCTAACAGTGAAGTTCCTAATAGTGAGGTTCAATGGTGAGGTTCCTAACAGTGAGGTTTCAAATGGTGAGGTTCCAATGGTGAGGTTCAACAGTGAGTTTCCTAAAGGTTACATTCCAATGGTGATGTTAAATGGTGAGGTTCCTAATGGTGATTTTCTTAACGTTTAGGTTCCAACTGTGAGGTTCAACGGTGAAGTTCCTAATGGTGAGGTTAGACGATGAGGTTCATAATGGTGAGGTTCCAAGTGGTGAGGTTCAATAGTGAGGTTCCTAATAGTGAGGTTCAATGGTGAGGTTCCTAATGGTGAGGTTCAAACCTTAATAGTTTATCATACCTAACTCATGTTTGATGTAATTTAACCTCTCAGAATTCAAAGGCTTGGTGAATATATCAGCCAATTGATGTTCAGTGCTGATGAATTCAAGATAGATATCACCTCTTTTATAATGATATCTCAATAAGTGATGTCTCACGTCAATGTGCTTTTTCCTAGCATGATATACTGAATTTTTATAAATATTAATAGCACTTGTATTATCACACTTTATAGAGACATGTCTGAATTGATATCCATAGTCTAGTAAAGTGTGTTTCATCCACAGAATTTGACCACAACAACAACCAACAACTATATATTCAGCTTCGGAAGTAGATAATGCAACAAAATTCTGTTTCGTACTACACCATGATGCTAGTGACATTCCCAAAATGTGACATGTTCCATAGGTTCTCTTTCTATCAAGTTTTCAACCAGAAAAGTCAGCATCCGAATAACTTATTAAATCAAATGATGGTCCTCTTGGATAAAATAGTCCTACGTTTGTAGTATACATGAGATATTTAAACATCCTTTTAACATCAGTTAAATGAGACTCTTTGGTATTATCCTGAAAATGAGAACACATGCATACACTGAACATAATATCTGGTCTGCTGGTAGTAAGATAGAGCAAACTCCCAATCATACCTCTATAATTGATTTGATCAACTGATTTACCAGTTTCATCAGCATCCAACATACAGGTGGTACGCATAGGTGTATCACTACCTTTATTTTAGTCTAAACCAAAACATTTCAAAAAATCCTTAGTATAATTAATTTTATTTAAAACAATACCATTTTTTTAAAAAAAAATTAAATCCAAGGAAAATTTTAAGTTCCCCCATTAAAATCATTTCAAATTCATCTTTCATCATTTTTGAGAAATCAGTACATAAAGAATTTTTAGAGGATATGAAAATAATTTCATCTACATAAATCTATACTATTAAAACATCTTTATAAATCTTTTTAATAAAAAGAGTAGGATACTCTATTACAATAGTAAAACCTTTTGAAATAAGAAAATAACTAAGTTTATCATACTAAGCTCTTGGAGATTGTTTTAGACTATATAATATAAGGCCCCGGCCTTAAACCTTAATTAATCTTGAGTTATTACAAGATTACACATCGAGGATCTTTTCAGGTTTAGAGTTTTATAGAATTAGATCATAAAACTTGCATTAAATTCCACATTTAAACAAAGTGGTTACATAAAGATAGTATTCATTTTTCCCATCAACGGAAACATATTTAAAATAAAACATGGATTCTTTCTTGACACTTCCTTGACACTATCATCATATCATGTACCTTTCCCTTGACCTGTGAAAAAAATTTCAAAAAAACTTGGGATGAGCAAAAAAATCTCAGTAAGGGGTATAAAAATATGGAAAGGAAACATGAGTACATATATACATAAGAATGAAATCATAATATACCCATAAAACATAAGCACTTTAACATACCTCATCCAAATTATGCATAAATCATAGAAATCATAAGGAATAAAGGTAACTTGAGGCATTCATAACATTCTTACGTAGGGAGTAACTCTCTTGGTTACGTTTGTAATACCCATCACAGTATATTCCCTAAATCTCTTCAGAGAAACCTTAACATTTAACTCCTTCGTGTTACCCAATGCATTGGAGATCTATATCGGGCACACCCGCCCTTAGTTTATCACGGAACCACCCGTCTTCATAATAATTCCCAAGAACCACAACATAATTGTATCACATAAAAAATGCATAAAGGAAACATAACATTTCCACCTTTCAATCACAAGATATCAATACAACACATTGATATAAAAATATTATGAAAACCATTTTCAATACCAAAATAAAAGAAAAGTAAAACATGGTATTTATTTTTCTTTTAAAAAAATGTATGGCTTGTAGAGGAAGCCGAAACTCAAATAATGGTCAGGGCGGCGGAGAAGTCGTTGTCGCCACATACGTACGACAAAAACAATCCCTTTTGTTATTTAGTAAAATGCTTCGTATAAAAAATATTCCTTTTGGATAAACATAAAAGTCAAAGGGGTTTATACACCGTATAAAATAAGGTTGTGTATAAACCAAAATATGACTCAATGAATGGAGATTGAGACGAAGTCCCTTACCTCGGGCCCGACTTGACTCGATCGTTCTTTAATCTCCTGAATAATAAACTTGAGTTAATTTATACTTTCTTAAGAACCTTTTTCCATTTCATTATTCCTTTTATATCACTTATTACCATGTCATGAACACTATGTTATTATTTAAGTTAATAACGGTCGTTTTAACGATCATTGGTACTTGAGTCAAAAATAAACTCTTTATAATTACAAGTTGTTCATGTGGTAAAATATCCATTATATCCAGAATTGTATTCATGATGTAGATATAATATATATCATATATATCCAGTATATTCATGCATTTATAATATTACATAACATTTAGAGTTAAGAAATGAAATGCATCGTTCATGGAGACGGTAAGTCGTACGTACGCATGAATGCTACTTTCATTTCTATTTCGTATTTTATGGAATGGAATCATAATGACATAAAGGTATATTATAATTACAGTATAATATCATATATAATATCATATATAATATCATTAACTCTATCCTTTATACATCCCACATATGGCATTAACGAATCAAGTCACTTTGAGGGGGCGGTAGTCCGCACTTCCTAAAATAAAGATATCGCGTATACCCATAATGGAAGCCATAAAGGTATGCCATAAATGAAAAATACAGAAGCTTAAGGAAAAAATAAACATATTATATATCATATATAAATATAGTGACATCTTAATGTCCACCTTTGAAGGTGTTAGAAGAATATTGAACAATCATCGTTTCGTGAGGCAGAAATCCGCCATCCACAGAAACA
Source organism: Viscum album (assembly GCA_963277665.1). Taxonomy (NCBI): domain Eukaryota; kingdom Viridiplantae; phylum Streptophyta; class Magnoliopsida; order Santalales; family Viscaceae; genus Viscum; species Viscum album. The sequence goes on from OY728126.1 coordinate 1,162,613,987, forward strand.
GTATGTTCTTTAACCATTAGATGTAGGTGTGTGTAAGTGTAGCTCGAATAATTATTATAAAAACATACTAGTATATTGAAGATACTGGTGTTTTTACAAAATAAATGAATAAAAAGAGTTTAGAGGGTTGGAGAAACAAAATAAAACATAAGAACACAAGAGAAGAAACTACCTTTAAAACGGGTAACTCTTTTTGATTTGAGCTCAAAGGCTTCCTTGGGAAGACTTCTGCCCAATTTGAGGCTTCTAAGAGTTATATAGGGATGTTGAGAGACAAAATGGGCAGGGGTTGGCCGATCCAAAGTCTTTGGAAGTGTGGGTAATGAGGTAGAGGTGGGGGCGTTTTATAAGAGGAGAGGAGGGGAACTCTTGGAAAGTTACAAAATGTTACTTTATTTTCAAATGGGTTTCAGATTTTAAAGGTCCCACATTGATTTATTTTGAGTATAGGGTGATAATGGTTCTAAATATACTCATCCAATAGGTCTTTGACAAGTTTAGGTCTTAGATTTTACATTATCTTTTTATTTTATTTAAATCGTTAAATAATGAGGTAATTGCTGCATCATCATGATGTCATAAATAATTTAATTTATTTAATGTCTAAAAATTATGAAAAAATACTATGATGTAGTAAATATTTTTACCTTTACAATGAATATTTATAGTCCAAAATATCATCTATTTAGACAAAAGTAAAAAAAATTTACTCAGGTGATACATTCTTTCTTATATTTACTTTCTTTTAAAAATAAAAAGATAAAAAGTCACTTTCCCACAAAAGTTATTCCATGGGGTCCCCAAGATTGGCACAAGGCATATCATGGTTGTCCATGAGACACCAAGTAGCATTATGACACATTTTGGTGTCATTTTTTATTATTATGATATTATTTTATTATCCTTAACTACCCGATTACTCATTAATCAAGATAATTAAAGATAATTACCGTCATTACTATTCATAATGTCCAAAAACAAAAGAGTCTTGGTTACATAATTTGGACCTTCTGATTCCAAATATGTAATCCATTTTACCAAATTGCAAACACATCAATTGAAATAATTAATTTAAAAATAATTCTCGTTTTCAAAACAAATAGCGGGTTTTTTTTGAAACAATAAGTATCAAAAGATTGACACTAGTTTAAGTCCAATTTCAAAGTGAAATTAATTCCAACGACCACTATTGGATTAAATGGTAAAAATATATTCTAATTTCACTTTAAAACCAACTAAAAATATAATCTAACCATATAATCAAATTATATGAAAAATCAGTTTTGATGTAAAATGCAGTATTTTTTACTATTCATTAAAAATGAACATTGTTAGAAAAATACCAAAATTTTACCCAAAGTAAATTTTAATGTCCCAATCATAAATAATAAGTATATTTCGACAAATAGAGCTTATAAAATTGTCAAAATTTTGATTTAAAAATGGTTTTCCATCAAAAGGCAGTAAAACAATCTTTTAAAAATATTAGTGTATTCCATGCTTAAGATTGGATTTATTATCATTTTAAGCCTCTAAAACACTATCTAATTCGTTAATAGACATAGATAAAAATATCTATTATTCATTACTTACTTCGGATGTTACATATAAAGCTTTATAAAGTTTGAATACATGGTTTAAAAAATGGGGATTTTTAAAACTAGGGGGTTGTTCAATATATACATCCTCAACGATGTTCCAATTTAAAAATGAACTTTTGATATCCATTTGATAAAGTTTGAAATTCAGATGATCTGCATAAGCAAGTAGTATCTTGATGTCTTCTAGTCTAGATACAGGTGAAAATGTTTCCTCGTATTTTATTTATTTTTCTTGGCCATATCCTTGTGCAACTAGTCTAGCCTTGTGTCTAACTATGTTTCCAGATTCATCAGATTTATTTATAAACACACATTTACTGCCTATAGTCAAAGTGTCTTTATATCTTTCTACTAATTACCAAAGTTTTTTTCATTCAAACTGATTTAATTATTCTTTTATATCTATCACCCAAAATTTATCATTGATAGAATCATTGATATTTTTAGGTTCAAGCTGTGAAAGAATGGCTTGATGTTCAACTTGGTTTCTCAGAGAAGCTCTATTTTTTGTTCCATTATTTAAATCACCTATGACAGTATCTAAAGGATGATTCTTGAGTGTTCTAATACCTCTATAAATATTTGAACTAGACTCCTCATGATTTTCTATAGGTTCAGATTCACCATGCACATATTCTGGAAAATTTCAAGAACTAGTTGTTTTCATTAAGGTTTCACTGTCTTTATCATTAAGGTCTAGAATTGACATATCTTCCTCAAGATGTTCAATGGAGGTTTTTGGTTCATGTGGATCAATATCATCAAATATTACATGAACTGATTCTTACACACATTTCCTCTATTATTGAATACACCCTATGTTTTACTAAAGGTTGACTAACCTAGAAAAAATCATTCATCACTCTTGGAAGCAAACTTGTCAATATTATCCTTAGTGTTAAGGATAAAGACTTTTCAACCAAAAACTCTAAAGTAATTAACCATAGGATTCCTATTATTCCAGAGCTCATAAGGGGTCTTCTTAAGAACAGGTCTAATTAAGACTTTATTGATAATATAACAGGCTGTATTAACAGCGTTATCCCAAAAATAGATAGGTAGATTATACTCATTTTTCATAGTTTGGGAAATCTCTTGAAGTGTCATATTTATTCTTTATACAACCCCTTTTGTAGGTGTTCTAGAATTATATAAACTTTTATTATATCCATTTTGTTAGAAAAAAGATTCAAATTCATGATTTTCAAACTCATGAACATGATCACTTGTCAATGGTTTAATTCTAAGTCCACTAAGATTTTCTACAGACTTGGAATATTTAATGAATTAAGAACATGCTTCAATTTTGTGAGCTAGAAAGTATACCCAAGTATATCTAGAAAATCATCAACAAAAACATAAACATATTGATTCCCATTTAAACATGAAACTCTAGATGGTCCAAACAAATCCATGTGAACCAACTGAAGTAGTTGAGAAGTAGAAACTCCTTTCTTTGGTTTGAAAGAAACTTTGTGTTGTTTTCCCTTTTGAAAATGATTAAAATATTTTTTAATAAGGAATTCCAATTTAGGTAAGTCTCTAACTAAACCTTTCCAAGTTAGTTTCCTAAGTGAGTGCATAATGCATTGTCTTAATCTTCTGTTCCATAACTAGGATTCCTTATGAAAATAATTTAAGTAAGAAAATTTTTTCTTATCTAAAGAGTTTAAATCAACAGTATATACGTTTTCATTTCTAAGAGTAGTAAATATTAATTCATTTTAGAATTAATAACATTTCATGCGTCATTTTCAAATTTAACATTGATTTCATCATCACAAAAATGATAGATACTTAGAAAATTGTATTTTAAACCATCAACAAAAAGTACTTTTGAAATTAATATAGTATTAAGGTTACCAATTCACATAAGCCGGTGATTTTCCATTTAGCATTATCACCGAATGTGGCATATCCACCATCAACATTAATTAGGATCTTGATGCATGAATAGTATATTGTCATATGTCTTGAACATCAACTTTCCAAGTACCATAGAGTTTAACAGGAGCTCTTCAGACAATTTTCCTGTAAAACAAATTAAGTGTAGGGTAACTTTGGTGCCCATATTTTCTTGGGTCCAGAGAGGTTAGCAAGTAAAGCGTTGGGAACCCATATTGTTATCACGGTTTCCTATTATCAATAAATAGGTTTTGAGACATGGACACTTTTTTGGGTCATTTAGATAATTTTTTTTCAATAGATGGTCTAGAACTTGAACTAGAAGTGAACTATTGGGATTTTGGAACAAATTTATTTTTAATAATACATCTCTTTATTGGTTGATATCCTAAACCATTTGTATATTTTGGAGCAATTTTTTTCCCTAGAAACTAATTCAAGGTATCTCTACCAGAATTAAAATTTTCCAGATCCCTTTTTAATTGCTCATTCGATAATTTATGTTCAGTATTTACTTTTAATAGCTGAGAACATTTCTCTTTCTCAACTTCCAAATCTGATATATAATTAGTATTTAAAGCATGTTGTCTTTTCAATAATTTATATTTATCCTTGACTTCATTAAATGTATCCTCAATAATTCCACATTATTAAAATAGTTCATCTTTATTCATATTCTCTCATTATTTGATTCACTTTCATTCCCAAAATAGTAAGCATTATGTATAAGAGATTTGGGTGTTACCTTGGATTTTTTTGTCATGAAACAAAAGATTGTATGTTTGTTATTTTCAATATCAGAAGTGCCAGATCCACTGGAGCTATCTTCTAAAGCACTCCAAGTTGCTTTCAAAGACTTTTTATATCCCTTTCCCTTGTCTTCGTATTTCTTTTTAAACTTCATCTTTGGGAAATAATCCTTAACATGGACTTTTCATTTACACTCATAACAGACTATCTCATTTGTGTTGTCATTCCATTTAATGTCCTTTTCCACCATGCTTTATTATCAAACATTCCTTTATAGTTTTATTTTCTAAAGAACTTCTTATTATGGTAGAACTTTTTGAATCTTCTAGAAATATGAGACATCTCATCATCACTATCAGAGTCTGAGTCTTCATTGGTGGAAGTGTCTACAGGAGCTTGAACTTTTTCTTTGCCTTTTCTCTTTGAGGTATCAGTCTTGAATGCTACATATTTCTTTCTTGGTTCTTCATCTTCTTCTTGATTTACCTTAAGCTCTTCTTCATACATCATAAGTTTTTTTATTAGTTCCTTTACTGGTAGCTCGCCTATGTCATAGAATTCTCAGATATAAATAGAATTTCCTCTCCATCTGTCAGGTATGCATCGAAGCAATATCATAATATGATCCTTGTTGTCCACTAGCTTCCCAAGAAGACTCATCGTATTCACTATTTCATTAAACCTGAGATACATTTTAGATATAATCTCATCATGATTCATTTTAAAATTATTATATTTAATATTATATGTATTTAATCTCATTTATTTAACATTGGTTGTTCCCTCATGTGAAACAGCTAAAGTATCCCAAATTTCATATGCAGTTTTACATATAGATATTCTATTGAATTATTTATCACCTAAGGAACAACACAATGCATTAATTTATTCACAATTATTATTATATATAGCTTTAGTAAACTTAGACCATGTGTCCCTAGTAGTAGCAGACAATGCATGTTGTTCTTCAATTTTTTCCCAGATTTTAGGACCCATGCTTTCTAGATAAATTTTCATGTTTAATTTCCACTGAGCATAGTTATTATCATTAAAGAAAGGTGGCTTGTTGGTAACAGTACCCTCAACTCTATTACCCTTTGTAAATTATAATTTTAAAGAACTAAAAATTTAGATATGACATAAATTTTAAGATCATTAAGATACAACTAAAATCATAGTTTATAAGAATTTGACAACTTTCACAACAGTTCAGATAGTAGCAATAAAAACCTAAACCTCTGATACAAAATGTGGCTCGGAGTATAATCTCCAAGGGGGGGGGGTGAATTGAGTCCCTACTTAAAATTTCTGTTGAAAACATTATTATAAATATCCCACAATTTTGAAATGTCCTAGTTAATTAATGCAGTAGAGATATAAATGTTCTGTTGGTCAACTGGTTTCTCACAGGGTGATTAGTCCTTAGTTTAATTAGTTTAAAACACTTCTTCAACTTTTGAAATAATTTTACGGAATTAAACACATACACACACCAACCAAAACAAACTATCAAAGTTAATTCAAAACAGTTTTCTATTTGAGCAATCATAAGCAGTCGAAACTACACAAAACAGAGTATTACAAAAGTTCTTCACAGTAGAGTTAAACAAGAGGTTCGGTCTCAAGCTGAGACTTAATCCACTCCACTTGGTGATCACCTTCCACCAAGCAGTTTATATTAACAATAAACTTGATACAGATCCTACATCGGGATTTACAACAATTTCCACAAACTGTTTAGGGTTTACACCCTTTACCACAGTTCTTCATGGAAAAAAAACAATACAGACCACACACGGTCTCTTCCATAGTTATACGTGGGAAATAAGATGTAAGTGAAGTTTTACGTGAGGATTTTCAGTATCCTCCAGTTCAAGAACAAGAGACAATGTGTGTAATATAAATACACACACACTTCATAGAAATGTAAAAATGAAGGAAAAAAACAGAGCTGATATAATAAGATTGAGTTTATAAATCTGTATGTGTTTTCAGTTCAGCTCTTGACTCCTTGGAGTGAAGAATTTTCAGTTCGAGTCTTTTTCTAGAAGTTGTCCTCAGAATAGAGTGTCATAACTCCAGGTTCTAGCTTTAAGGAACGGAGTGTTCTGCTTCTGGTTTTGATCAAGATGTCTTGATCGAGATTTGATTAATCACAGAAGGAAGCCTTGAAATTATTCTCCTGAAATGATCTTCTTGTGGTTCTTGGGTTCACAGTGTAAGTGCTCAAACGTTTCTTCCTTGTTTTCTTTGATCTAGCAAGTAAGTTCTTTCTCATGCATTACTCTGTTGTTTCATGCTTCTCTTAATTTTAGTTTGTCCCTCATTCTTCCCTTCTATATTTGAGATTCAACAAAGGAATAAGTAAACCATGTGAGGTCCTCCTCGTACCCTATATTATCCCTAGATATGGTCTCTTAATATGTCTACAGTCAGAATTAATTAATGTCAGAAGCATTAAATTTACCAAATATGACTATTAGAATAAATTTAAGAATTTGAAAAAGTATGGAGTAAAAGAGTAAGAATTGGTATAATGGTAATGATATCCTTCACAACGATAGGATTCAACAGTAGGTGTACATCGGTAGCCTTCATTGGTGACCTTTATTGGTGACCATTGCATCAGTGACCATTGCATCGATGACCTTTTCACCAGTGAACTTATCATCAGTGATTGTTGCATCGGTGACCTTTGCATTGGTGACCTTTTCATTAGTGACCTTAACATCAGTGACCTTTGCATCTGTGACCTTTGCATCGGTGACTTTTTTATCTTTGACCTTTGATTCGGTGACCTTTCTTCCTTAGAGAAATTTTGCACAATAAGCTTAAACAAGAGATTAGTGAGATTAAAGACACATAGTAATCACTTGATAGAAACTAAGAATAATAATGAGACATGATTATCATATAATAGAAACATGATTATGGCATAAGTAAAACATGATTTAGGATTATCAAAATAGGTGAGTCCAACACCTTCATTGTTTGAAGTTGAAGAATGAATTTGAGTTTACCAATTAAACTTATTACAAATTCATTTTTCATCATTTTATAAAATTCAGTACATAAATAATTTCTTGAAGATCCAAAAATAATTTCATAAACATAGATTTTTTCTATTAATATATCTTTTGAAATTCTATTTTTGAAAAATGTATGATTATCTATTCCTTTTGGAAAACCATTTGAAATTAGAAAATTGTTGAACCTATCATACCAAGATCTCATAGCTTGTTTTAAATAATATAATTCATTGGTTAATTTAAAAACCTAATTTGGAAAATGTGGGTTTTGAAAACCATGGGTTTTCACCAAAAACATCCACAATAATAAAACCATTTAAGAATGTACGGTTGAAATTATTTTGAAAAAGCTTGAAATATAAATTTGGTGCATAATAATGAAGAATTGTTATGGATTCAGGTCTGGATATAGGTGAAAAGGATTCCTTGTAGTCAATTATTTATTCGTGATTATAACTTTGTGCAACAAGTCTAGACTTATTTCTAACTACAGTGCCCGACTCATCAACTTTATTCATAAACACCCATTTAGTGATAATAGTCAAGGTTTCCTTGGGTATATATACAATTTCTGACACTTTTTTATTTCAAAATTATTCAATTATTCTTGCATTAATATTTCCCATAATTCATCATTAATATCTTCATTGACATTCTTAGGTTCAAGCCGAGGCAAGAAATATTAATGTTCAAACGAATTTATAAAAGATTCTCTAGTCTGTGTTCCTATATTTAGATCACCTACAACAGCATCTAAAGGATGGAACTTAATGGTTATGAAATATCTAGAGAACAAAGGACTGGTCACTTTTTTATTTTCAGGTTAAGGTTCTATAAGTTCTAGAAATTCTTTAGAAATGGATTATTTTTCATCTAGTTTCACAGTAGAGTCAAAAGGTTTAGAAATTATTTTTAGCGAAGATAAATCATCCTCGATATTTTCTAAAGAGGTATTAGGCTCATGTGGACTAGTTTCATTCAATTTTACATGGAATGATTCTTCTCTATTTTGGTCTTATTATTGAAACTAATGTAGGCTATGCTAGAGATTGAATAACCAAGGAAAATTCCTTCATCACTTTTGGAAGAAATTTTTTTAAGATTATCCTTTGTGGAATGAATAAATACATTGTCCCATGAAATATCTTAATTAATTTACCTTAGTTTTCCTATTGTTCTATAGTTCATAAGGGTCTTCTTAAGGATAGGTCTAGTCAAATCTCTATTTATGATATAGCTTGTTGTATTGAAATATTCTTCCGAAAAATAGATAGTTAGGACATACTCAATCAATATTGTACATGTTATCTCTTGTAAATTTCTATTTCTCTATTCAAAAACACCATTTTGTTATGATTACTAGGAGTAGATAAGTTATTAGTATAGACATTTTTGGAGAAAAATGTTTTAAAATATTTATTTTCAATCTCAACAATGATCACTCCTTATGATTTTAATTCTAATTCCACTAAGATTTTCTACAGACTTAACATACTTGGTAACATGAGAGAAGGATTCACTTTTGTGAGATAGAAATTATACCCAATTATACCTAGAGAAATAATATTCAAAAACATAAACACATTGCTTCCCATTAAGACATAAAATTATATTTGGTCAAAATAATTCCATGTGAACCAACTCATAGGGTTGATAAGTTAACACTTATTTATTTATTTTAAAATAAACACTGCGTTGTTTCCCTTTATGATAGGGGTTATAGAATTTATCATTTGGGAACTCAATATTAGGTATATCCCTAACCAACCCTTTCCTAGTAATCTTCCTAAGCTATTTAGTGTTGCAATGGCCAAGTATCCTTTTCCAAATCCATGGATCGTTTTTAAAGGTACTTAAGCATGAAACATTTTTAGAAATCAAGGAATTTAAATCTACAACAGAATGATTATTATTTCAAAAAGTAGTAAAGATTAAGGTATTTTTAAAAACATAAACATTACATGTATAATTCTCAAACATAATATAAAAACCATCATTGAAAAACAAATAAATTATAATAAGGTTGTACTTTAAATCATCAACATATAAAACTTGAAAATTTAAAACTACTTTTTTTTACCAATGTGGCCTAGGCCAATGATTTTTAATTTTTCATTGTCACCAAAGGTGACATCTCCACCACAAACCTTTATATGGATATTGAAGAATGAATAATATCCTATAATATGTCTTGGATGTCAACCATCTAGGTATGAGATATTTCTATAGGATATCTTTAAGAATTTTTCTTAAAAAACATGTTTTATACAATAAATAATTTTGGCACCAAAATATGGTTGGGTCTATAAATTACAGTAATAAAGGCTTTGGGGACCAACATCTTCCTAAGTGGTTTCCTGTAAATAGATTTTAAACATTTATAAATAAAAAACTTGGTGGGTCCTTTTAAAAATTGATTTGCAGTTGAAATTTCATATATGAATTTAGAAACAAAATTACTCTTATATATTCTTCTCTATCTAGGCTCATATCCTATTCCAGTAACATGTTTTGGAGAAAATTTCATTCCCAAAAATTTTTTGGTTGTCTCTCTAACATTTTTATATTTTTCAAGGTATTTTTTTTAATTTCTCATATGATAGTTTAAGTTTAATTTTTTCTTTGAGAAGTCGATAAATTTTATCTTTTTCTATAGATAGTTTAGATTTTATATTTATAGTTAGAGCATGATACATTTTAATACTTTTGTACTTATATTTTATCTCACTAAATCTATCCTCTAGAGTATTGCAGTATTTTGATAATTCTTTATTTGATATATTATCATCATGTTGTTCATTTTCATAATTATCAGACTCATGTACAAGAAATATATTAGAAATAGTAGTCAAGTCAAGTACCTCACTTACTTTAGTCATGAAACACATGTGGGATATGTCTTCATTTTCTTCAGTGGAAGTATCAGATTCACTTAATCTATCTTCAAAAATACTCCAGGTTTCCTTCATGATCATTTTGTGTCTTATTCCCTTATCCTTATATTTCATTGTGTAATTAAGTTTTGGACAATCATATTTCATGTGACCTTTCCTTTTACATTCATAGAAGACAACTAACTTTTGATCATCACCCTTATTCCAATCTCTCTTCCATTTTCCTCTATTGTTATCATTTCCATTATAGTTTTCTTTTCAGAATAAATTTTTATTCCTATATAACTTCTAAAATCTTATAGCTAAGTGATCTATCTCCTCATAACTATCCTAAGGTTATTCACTATTAATGGAACTAGAAGCGTCTGCCTTCACTTTCTCTTTTTTTACTTTTGTTGTCTAGGGTAATTAGTCTAAAAATCTACTAACTTTATTTTAGGATCATTATCTTCTTCACAATTGAATTTTAATTCTTATTCGTAGATAATAATGTTTTCAGTCAACAATTTCATAGGTGATTTAATAATGTATCATGATTCTAAGAATTGATATTGATGTGCCTCTCCATATTGTTGGTAGGCATATAAGTAATTGTTTAATCTGATCCTTGTCTGATGTAGGTTTTCCAAGCGAGCTCATTATATTGAGAAGATCATTAAACATGAGACACATGTCATAAATGGGTCCATCGAGATTCATTTTAAAATTATCATATTTAATATTATAAGTATTAATCCTTATCTCATTAACATTTAAAGTTCCATAATGGGAAATAGATAGAGTGTCCAAAATATCAAATGCTATTATACATGAAGAAATTCACTTAAATTCCTCATCTCTTAATGCACATTAAATGGAATTCATTTATTTAAAATTCGTATTGTGAGCTAATTTTGATTCATCATCCCATGTGTTTCTAGAATTAGTAGGTATAACATATTCATCTTTAATAGCAGACAAAATATAAAAACCCATGATTTCTATATTAATTATCCTTTTAATATTCCATTGGGAATAATTGGTATGATTATATAAATAAGGATTTTTAGTAGTAGAACCTTCTTGAAAATTATCCATTTTAAATAACTAAATTTACAAATGATAGAAATTAAATTTTTTAAAGTAGACTACAATCATAGTTAAAATGATTTGAAAACCTTAATACTAAAGAAAGAAACCACTGATACCAAATTTTGGTCAGATTGAATATCTCAAGAGGGGTGTGAATTTAGTACCCAATAAAAAATTCTATCTAAAATGGATTATTTTAAAATCCACCAAATTTTTAAATTTGGCACCGTTTATCAAAATAAGTAGTATGATATAGTTCTCAATATTTCTAAATATATCTCTAAAGATTTATTAGGTATCAAAATAATAATATAAAATATTATTTGATCCTTTGAAATTAATTTACATGATTAAAACACTATATGAACAAAAATTAAGATAAAATATAAAAGTATATATATATATTTTACAGTTAAAACAATTTTTAGTTTTAAATAAGAAATAAAGTAAAAAAAATTAAAGCACATAACAAAAAGAATGAATACAATAGGTTCAGTTTCAAGTTGATACTTAGTCCTCTCCACATTGTGATCACCAACCACCATGAAGTTTATATAAAATAAATATGATGATCCAAAACCTGGATTGAGTTTTACAATAGTTTACAAATTGTCTATTACAAACATGACCTCTTCCACAATTATATGTGCGAGCAAGAATAATTAGTCCACAAAATGACATCTACCACTCTTATCCATGTGAGAAACAAATATAAAAGGAGTTTAAGAAGATATTGAGTATCTTCCAATTTATCATAGGAGATAGTCTGTGTATATAAAAATGATTACAAGAAACACTTATCATAAGTAATAAATATTAATTGAACAGAGAAATATATAAGAGTATAGTATAGGGGTTCTTGGTCTCTTGCAATGCAGCTTGTGACTCTTGAGTTGATTTAGTATTTAAGCTTTAGTTAGGTTCCCTTGAAAATTTCAATAAAAAAGAGTGTCACATACTCTTTTTATTTGACTGGATAAAAGTAGTGAATTTGAATTTGTAGTTCAGCTTCTTATTTGAGTTTGTAATAGGTGATTTTGTCTTATTTTCAACCAAGTTCAGCTCTATGTGTTTTAATTAATTTTGAGGTTTCATCTTGCTAGAAGTCAAATTCATCTACTATTTCATATCTTCCAAACCTATTTCATGAGGGATTGTGTTGCACTTTAATTAGAACTAGTTAGGAGAATATCTAAATCAACTGCTACCTCACACTTCATATCTTGACACACTATTCAATTCTTTATATAAATCATTTAAGAGATAATCATTAAAATAGTAAATATAATTAACTTCAACAAATATAGTCATTAGATTAATATGATTCAAAAATAATTTAATAAAATTAATGGTGGTGTCTTATATTGGAAATGTCTCAAGATCTGGTAGTTTCTCGCACATGAGTCATGTTAATCTTGAAGTATGATACTAGCTGTATCTTAAAATTATCCAAATTTACACAAAATTGGCCGCATCTCAACTAGTGGTGTGTGGTCTAACAATTTCTAATACTTAGCTGATATTCTATGTTGGTGGTATGTTATTGGCGATATGATATCTTGATGGTATCTCATACTTAGCCAAATTTTCATTCTAGAGGCATGACATCCTGATGGTGTGTCAACTAACGATGTCTCGGAATTTGTAATTTTTTTAATCCAATGGTATGACATTCTAGCGGTGTGAGATCTTGGTGGTACCTCATACTAAGTGAGATTTTTATACTGGTGGTGAGTAATGTAAAATGTTGTCTTGATTTGGAGGTGTTGATCTCAATGGTGTCTCGTACTTAGGAAATTTTGTTTCCTAGTTCAGAATAAATATTCCTTATAGAGAAACATTAAACTCATTAATATCATCAGAATCATGATTTTTTTATCATTAAAACTAGGAGGTCAACATGTTTTACTGGTTTTGTTATCACACTTGGTTAATTTTTTATTTCATTGTTTATAATGTAGATTCATTAAATTATTATGGAATAATTTCATCACTCAAGATTAATGAAATCTCAGTTAAGATACTTTACACATTACTCTAATCGGGGTTTCTTTTTCTTCATACTAAGTTAAATATTTACCTCACATTAATGTATATTAATAAATTAATGGAATATTATTTATACTTCATAAAATAGACATATCTATACATTTTGACGTTATCTTTAAAGGTAACAAAGTATGAGAATCCCTATCACAAAGTATTTTTATTTTAATTCATCATTGATTTAAAACTTAGGATTTTATAAATAAATTATATATTCAAATAATTTTAAATTTTTTTACCATAACATATGATGATATTTTATTTTAGAACATGAAGTAAATACACTTGTATCAAAACACAACACATAAATATGGTATGGTTATGATAAAAACATACTGACAATTTAGAAATATGAGACTTATTCCACCGGTTAATATGAAATTATAATTTTAAAAACTTAACATATAAAGCCTCACTCCATTAACACCTTTAAGATATAATTTAATTATCATAATCATTAACAATATAATTATTTACTATATATATGTGTGTGTGTGTGAAAATATAAGACAAAATGTATCCAATACCCAACATATAGGACTAGAAATGTTTCATTTTAATGATGAATATACTTGAATATTCCCCTTAATTATTCCTTACATTACAATTTTTATTCCAACTTCATTTCTTCCCATAAGAAAAAAATAGAATTATTATCATTTTCATCCCTCTAAGTCATTTTTTATTAGAATTTATTTTTTTAGACATAAATATCATTGAATGTTTCACTGGTCTCTTAGGCTTTCCATTTTTATTTTTTACTATAAAAACTGGATGCTTGCCTTTATTTATTATTTATTAGCTTAGAGAATCACTATCAAAAGATTCAAAAGTGATTTTCCAGTATTTTTATCATAAAATTAATAATAAAACATTAGAAACATTGAAGTAGATATGATATAATATGATCTACAGATAGCTCCTTATCCAACTTCAATCCAAAATTCTCCCAATTCTCAAAATATCCTATAATATTAAGTACATTAGTTTCAATATGGAATCCCTCTCATAATATGATTATTAAGAGTAGTTTGGAGATTTAATATCTCTCTTATCTAGCTCTATCCTGATAAAGCTCATAGAGATGAGATAATATAGAGTATTCATCTTTGTATTCATACTACTTTTATAGTTCACTTGATATTTATGGTAGCAGAATTCATTTTACATCTAATGCATGATCCACATGTCTCTGGAAAACATCAATCTCATCCAAATTTTCTTTTTGAGGAGTTTCATTAGGTATTCGAGTTTCCAATTCATAATATTTCCTTTCTTTTCATAGTATAACACAAATGTTCCTGTATCACTCTGATTAATTTTTATGGGTAATTAAATTATTTTTATCCCAAAATAGATCAAAGATGAAGTGAGTTATTTATAATAGTTTCAATTTATATAAAATAAATAAACATAATATATTAGTACTTTTCTTGATTACCAATTATGAAATTATTGGCTAATGAATATTTTATGGATCCCTCTATTTTATCAAATTCCTTAAACCCCTGTAATTGTATTTGGATTATCCAATCACTGTAATATTATAATGCCATGGATATTTTTTCCCTTAACATGCTTTAGACAAGGTTATGTTAAATTACATAATAGTATTTAGGTCATATCTACTATTTCCAACTATATTAATTCATTGTTAATTGATTTGTAGGGTGGAATTCTCAATCCCAAAGTCATGTACTCATAGTTTCTCAAGACATTCCTTCAAATTACAATAAGAATAATAGGGAAACATTTCTTTATATAACTTGGTTAATTAAACTCAAAACCATTATTAAAACTCCTAGATAATTGAATTCACTCTGATGAGAGCTAGGACAATACTTTGATATATCTTTGTATTCTAACTCAGGTATTGTAAGGCAGATAATGAATTAGTATTTCATTTGAGAGAATTTTTTTTTTCTATACTTAAATAAGATATCTAATTTAATACTTGTATGTTTTCTAATTATATTATATGAGATCTTCCATAAATAATAAACCACAATTGATAAAATAAATCTCATAAAATTTTATTCCATTTTATCAATGTATGATCATATATTATTCTATGTGATCAGGATATTTGGTCAAATAAACCTTACATTTTATAGATAAGAACCATGGATTAATAAAATAAACAAATAATTATGACACGATCATGATCTTTAACTATAGGTTGGTATATCAATTTGTTATAAAAAAACCTAAACCCTATGGGGAATAAATCCGAGAGTCTGGATCGACTATAGATACAGTATTCTTCATTATAATATGTTTTACCTTTTTTAGATTTAAATTCAATTCATCACTTGAACTACCTCATTGATTAATCTCCATATTTACATACTTGCACATAGGTGAGGGTAACTTGGGTGATAGGAATTACATTTAACAATTAAATGTTCACACGTAGACTCATATAAAATTTAAAGAGAGGGGAGGTGCACAGATAATTGATATCAATGTAATAATAATTATAAAAAATTAATACAATTAGATTATTAATTAATTTAAATAAATAAACTTAAAAATACACAGTTCGGTTCATCTCAAAATAATTCACAATAAAATAAATTTTTAAATATATACAACATTGAAATACATCTCAATGTTGAATAAATAATTTTAAATTAATTTATTTTAGTAATTTTTATGATTTATATATATGTATATATATATATACAACCTTTTATATAAATACATAAAAATATATATTTATAGTAAAACACACACACATGAACAATCATTAAAATAAACATATAAAAGAATAATTATATTAATATAAATTCATACATACATACATACATACATATATATATATATATATATATTTAAAAGAACAAATATTTTTTATATAAGCTAACATATATACAATATATATGTGCAAAAAGTTGTAATTCTGGGGTATGCATTATAGTCCTCCTCCCCGTGTTTAAACATTTTTTATTTAAAAAAATCACCCATCACACATATTGGTGGGGTTGATGGTATATGGGGCGTGCACCATCAACCATTCAAAAGAATTAAAATTTTTAATATAGATAAATATTGATATCATATATTATTACTAACATATTTTACATCTATTAACTCACACACATTAATTAACTTAATATGAAAAAATACATCTAATCATTATTGAAAAAAATATCATTTAAATATGGTCACACACCACCTTTAATTTTATTTTTATTCATATTCTTTATACTTAATAAAATAAAAAAATAAAAAAAATAATTTTGTTCATTTTAATCAAAACTTTTTCTTTTTGATTTTTTCTTGATCACATGAACTCTGGGTTTCCCATAGTCTGACCAATCATAACTAAAACTAGACCATTTTGATTAATTTTAATAAATCAAATCAAAATAATAATTATAAACTATTGTGACAACTTTCATACCACTTAGAGGTTGAATGTTTAGTGTAATCCTTGTGGTGGGATTTCCATTTAAAATATTTCCATATAAACATGATGAAATTGGAATGAACCATTAATAGAAACATAACACAAAAAATATTATTATTTATTTAAATAAAATAAATATCTTGATTTTTATATTTTATTTTAATTTTATTTAAACTCTTTATTTATGTCACTAACCCACTAACTGATTGTCTTGAATTATTAATTACTTATAAAATCCAAATTATAATTCCTTAAGAAATATCATCATGTGTTCCACAAAGATAAAAACATTTTTCTAGATATTTTTTATGATTACATGAGAAAATTAAGTGTTCCACATCATTCACTCTTGATCACAAAATATACATCTTACAATCTATCTCTAGGAACTTGAGAGAATAGGGGGATTTTCTCTCATTCTTTCTCTAGAATCTTAAGAATATAATTCAATGAATAATCTAGTATTGAATCAATGACACACATTTTGTTGTTTTCATTTATAAGGTTAACATTAAAATAATAGTATTAAATTTCATTTTTATTATTTAATCCTAATAAATACTCTATGTTAACTTTATCTTAAATAATAATAAAGAAAATATTTTTTTTAGTTGATAGAAAATATCATAATAAAACCTCATGTCACACATCTCTTAAATAATAATAAAAAAATATTAGTATTTTAAGGTGACATGTGATAATTAAAAATTATTTATTTAATAAATAAAATAATTAATTGAATGATATAAAAATATATTACACATGTCACCACTCTTAAATAATAATAATTATTATTTTAGGAATATAGTAAAGATATTATATCATTCATTAAAAATATATATAAATATCTAAATTATAAAATATATAAATATATCTAATCATTAAATTGATGATAATAATCCCATAAAAGTATTAAACTATGAATAATAAAACTTTTGTTTGATAGAATAAATATTTACATTCACTTTTATACTAAAGAAATAATTTTTTTATTCACTTAACTTATAAATAAATAATTATATATTATATTCACACATATCATAAATATATATTATATTTATTTATCTTGAGAGTAAATGAGAGATAAAATTAAAATCACTTATTATTGTATTTAATAATTCTTGGATTGAATTTATGATCAATAAAACCTGAATTGATATTATTTTGTAAATGTAGAATAAATTTATTCATAAAATTTAGATTCAAGTGAATTTAATGAGATTTAGGATACGATTGGTGTGAGACCCTATTACCTATTTTCTTAATGGAAGTAGGTCCAACCCAATACCAAATTTGGTATCTAATAACACATCATTCCCCCCTAATGAAAACATGAATCATCATAATAACAACCTCCTATAAATTATATTATGTAATATAATCCCTTTTTCAACTAATATCTTTTCAAACAAGATTCATGAATGGTTTGTCATTCATTATGATTCAACTGTATTTATTTGAATTTCCAAAAAGAGATTGCATTTAAACTATTATAGCCATGGATTTTATTCAAACACTGTAATCTCAATCCAAGGGTTAGAGATATATTATTTAATAACTCAGAAGGGAAAAATATTCTCTTAACTATTCAATTAATTCCATACCACTTATGATATACAGACTATTTTTTACCTCTTTGTAAGCATATATCATCATATTTTTCATACATAAATTAAATTACATGATTCCTGATATACATTAATAATGACCTAAAGTCTAGGATCAATACACACACTCATATATATGATTTTCGATAACACATATAATATGTGAATTCCTATTGGTGTGACAGTCCTCATAACATCCCTTATTGAAGATCACTAACTAATAACTTTATCAAAAAAATTATTAATGATTATGAGCCCTCAATACCTCATAGGCAGACATCATCTCTGTCTTATCACTATGATGTATCTAAACCATATGGCATATTATTTACAAAACTTTTCATGGAATATTCAGGTTATCATTATATCGTGGAACTTATATAAAACTTTTTGTGAAAAATACTCTAATGATATTATCACATTAATGTTATATAGAATAAGAAACACAATATGTTGAGGATGAAACTTTTATAAATACATAACCAGGTAATCAAAGGTAAAAAATCAATTGGTTTAAGGGAGATAAATTCAATATAATATACATAAGCACTAACATGGAATATATCAGGTGATGATATAACCTATCAAACTACTTAGAGGTATTTTGAGGAGGTGTTTTGGTGTAATATAAGTGGTTGAAAATGTTATTGTTTTGGTTATGATTAGAGTTATTTGACTTGACATGTGTTATCCTAGGATTTCAAGAAAATATTTGTTTTAATCAAGATGTGACTAGGACTTCTCACATTAAATGTGGTGGTATAGATTCTCAATAATTTTTATACCTTTTTAGAATTATAGTTTGAGGCGGTGGGAGTGTAGCACAACAGAGGATAATCCTTATTCTTTTTAGAAACTTTTGTTGTAGGATTAACAATGATCATACAATTATATATGTGTGACCACTAGTAAACAAAAAACTAACTATGTTTATTAAAATCAATATTTTTTATCTTATGGTCTTTTATAAAAAATGATGGTGAGGTGATCACAAGTGTCATTATTATTAGTGAGATATCATTTGTTGAAATGAGAGGGTTGATGTTTGTACTTATACTACATTTTTAGTTTTATTTATAGGATCACCTCAAATATTGAATAAGAATAAATATATCATTCCTTGAAAGTATTATATTTTTAAAACATGTGATGTGAAGGAATTATAAGCCTAAGGTAATTATCAGAAAACAATTCATCATGAATTATTTTAGTTAGTGGATAAGGATTATTACAACACATGTGTATATCTTATAATCATTTAGCAGGATACCCATGTTATATAAATTTTGTTCCATGTGATGTAGATAAGGGAATGAACACAATTAACCTTTTTAGTGAAGATCATGAATACATGGTGTGAAAAATGAAATAACTATCATAGATACCCCCCAATCAGGATAGACAGTAGAGATATTAATTAATTTGACTCTATTTTGGTGTATTTAACACATATTCAAAATATATAGTGGATTTAACTAGAATTGGTGATTGTGGGGTCTGACAAGACCAAGTGTTCTTATATTACAATTTAGATATTTTTCCTTAGAGGTGGGATGTGTGAATACCATGACACACCCTCACTGGGAATCCACCCAAGCTAAAAATGATTTACAGTGTGACCTGTGAATCCTACCGTCAATAGGTAATCAGTTAGAGACTATAACTAATGGTATATCATTATACATATATGGAATGCATCCCCCTTTATTAATAAAAACCCCACATGAAAATGAATAATATAATTCATTCCCAACTACATGTATATCAATGAATGTCTTTTCATACAAATCCAAAACACAACTAGAAAAATCACCATAGGAATATCTTATTATATATAACTATAAAAAGGTATAATGAAATTAAAATCACTAACAAGTATCCCATGTCCTAGGCTATGGTCACTCGATACCACAACAAAATCTATCTAGTTAATCTAAATATATATATATATATATATAAAGAAATTATGAGAAAATTAATATGCTCAAAGGTTTCCTCCCTAGAAGTCCCATGTATCTATATGAATGGAGGGTAACAACCCTCCTTTTACAAGGTATTAATCTGGTATAATTTTTTTCAAACTAGATGTATTTACACTTATTTTTTGTTGTGGAAGCTGTATTAAAAGGATCGGGCTTACATTTTAGGAAAATGGGTTGTGGGTGGAAATATTTTAAGGATAATATCTCTATCCATAAATCTAGTGATATTCTAATAGTGTTATGGTGTCAAGGATAGAGGTTATATACTCTTCCATTGGGGGTCTGTTGGGGGTGCCTCAGAACCTTGGTAGCCCATCTGAGTTCTAGTGAGGGTCATCGGAGTTCCATTAGGTCCTATATTATTTAAAAATAATAAATGGAAATAAACTATTTTAAAATGAGATAATTTATAATTTTCTTCCCAGTAAAGTGCATGATCCCCCCTCCCTTCCTTCATTCTTCACCTCCCAAGGCCGAATAAACACTATTTAAGCTTCGATTTGAGTTTCATCTATCATATAGTGTCATTATGGTTTCTACAATTCATTTAATGATATTTCAATAAATCATAATAAATTAATGAGGATGTATCCCATGGTTACAAGGTGCGTGGTTCCTGTACATTCCTATCAATATATAAGTGATTTTTATGTGTTGGGTTTTATGCAAGTATCACCAACTGTGTTCCCAAGATATAGTTTATAGTTCAAATTATTTTTTTGGTTACTAATGAACCAATTAAGGTTTGTTAGGCCCATGGGTGGTCCTATGATAGGTTTACATAGACATCATGGTTACCAATGACTAAATCACTATTTTCATGGTATTATGGAATTATGACTGGAAGCTCACAAAGGGTGTAATCACTTGTGGTATGATCTTAAGAGTCATGAGGGGTGTCCTAGACTATCCCTAGATTGAGGGAAGCCTACAAGAACAATATTCATGTAATGACATAGCTTTGGAATGGTACTTTATTTGGGTTAGTGGCCAATGGAGCATAGCCATTGATAAAACATGATGGATTATTCACTTTAAATATTAAATTGATGATGGATGGTTGTCTTCCACTTTTTAAATATTAGTTACGAGACATTAATTGTATCTTTACTTGTGATTGGCGTTGTCAACCATTCTTTTGAGGTGGGTAATAGCTTGTTACCTTTAGAAAGTTGATGTCACGGCTTGTACCCTGGGGCATGTACCATGACTACCCCAAGCCCGCCTTCCGTAGGCCAGGGGATGGAGGCTAGCACTAGAAAGTCATATCCCTAAAACCGAAAGTCATTGCCTTTAAAACTATACAAACTCACAGAGTAGAATGCAACAAGAGGCAACCACAGAGACTAGAGTGCAACAAAAGCAACTGTGAAGTAAACTATTGTAGTAACGAGTGCTGAAAGTAAAAGGAGCTGAAATACAAGCCCAACTGGAAGAGTAAAAGTAGAACTAAAAAGTAAAAAATAGGTGAAAAGGTAAAAATCAACTCCTAGATCATCCACCACAGATCCTACCTAAATGGTAGGTACAACTCAAAATCAGTAATCCCTACGCCACGCCACACCAATTAGTCACCCTCCAAGCACCGTCCAGTCCTAGATCCCTTAGCATTGATCAATGTCGTACGTCTTCTGCATAAGACACAACAAGGTGCTGGTGAATCCCATGCAGGGGTGAGTATAACGATACTCATTAGGTACCTCGATACCCCGTTGGTCTCCTAAAGTTCCAAAAAGAAAAAACCACAAAGCAAGACATCAAATCTACTTATGTATATTCCCATACATATACCTACATCATCAAGATATACTCATCTCATACATGAGAGAAGTATACCACAGAGGTAACACCACAAAGGTAAAGGTACCACATAGGTAACACCACGAAGATATTACCATGAAGGTAGAAGACTTAGTTCAAATAGAGTCTCAGCTCAAACCAGGTATACAACTCAAAGAAATGGGATTATGATGCTGACCCACATAAGATTGCTAAGAAAGCTGATAGCCAGCCATAGATTCTCTAGACCTAGGAAAAAGTAACATTCCCAATCACAACATCAAACTCCTCAGCTGCTGGAGAACTCCAACTATATCGAGTACAGTGGGTCTTCCGCGTCACACAGAGGCGATTTCCACTAACCATGAACTGAGGAGGTACTCCTCCCCATTGTGTACCACGGGTCTGCTAGGTCACACAGATCCGCCCACCCCAACGTGGCCTGATAAGGTAATCCTCCCCATCGCGTACCGCGACAACTCCCAATTGTGTCCTGCTGAGGTACTCCTCCCCATCGCATACCGTGGCCGTCAAGTCACTCTGAGTCGAAAAGTCAGCAATCATCAGGTCTCAGCCAGTCGCAGGGTTCCGTGTGTAGTGCGTTTGGGAGAACCAATCCACAATCCATTAGTTGTATTTAAACCATCATGAAGTCTCACAAGAAGTAACCTGATGATATTCCATGTCACAAAGGTTCCAACGCAACAAACGACACGTCAATCAGACACCCATTATGTGTGTTATTGGTATTTCAGTGTTGAGGGTCCGGTTAGATTTAGGTGTGATCCAACCCAGACATACTCCAAGTTTATCCAAAACTATAATGAAGTAAGTCAAAAAGAAACATCTCTCTCCAAGGATCCTGAGGTCGTAGACGGTCCGTCAAATGGATATCCAGTTTAGAAGTTAAGGCATGTTTTAGGTAACTGGTCGGTACTGGGTCTGGGTCCGGTCTACCTTGGTCGGACCAGACCGACCTGGTTCAGCATGGACTGACCCGGATCATCCTGGGATGACCAGGCCTGACTCGGGTCTGACCCGACCTAGGTCTACCAGGCATGTTGGGCTCGGCCCGACCCGGCTGGGTCGTCGGTTAGGCTGTTGGGACACGGGTTGGCCCGCTGAGCGGTGGGTCGGTCCGCTGGACCGACCTAGTGGTGCCACCTACCTGGTGGCATGGGCCTCCAAGGATACTCGGATGCAACAGGTTTGGGTAGGGCTGACGTATCACAGAGTCACATCAGTGGGTCAACCCACGGGGGTTGACCCAACGCGACACCACGTGGCGTCGCGGGTCCTCTGTGTAGTGACCGACGGGCTGCGGCTTTGCCGCTAGGCACGCCGCTGGAACGTGCCCCATCCACTGGCTGTCGGTCGAACCAGCAGCCCCCTTCTACTTCTGTGGCCATCGCAGGCCGTAGCCTTACTGTCGTAGGGGCATACCCAACCTCCGCTCCACCGGTTCTGTCGCAGTTGGTCGGCGTGCCGACCGTCTTCCTCCGATCGTCGTGGCGGACGAGCCATGAGCCACCTTGTTCATCTGCGGTGCACCACGCCTCCTCCAGGGCCAGCCAGTGCCAGCCGCTCTGACGACCGTCATGGCTTTGTGCCACAACCTCCTCTTGCGGTGCTCGTCAACGCGCTATCCCCAACATAGCCGGTTGGTATCACCTCGCTGTCAGTGTTTAATGGAGGTGCAAAGATAGCAAGTTGGGGGAGGGTTTGGGCCGGGTTCGTTAGGCCTGTGCCCTCTGCGTTAGCTCAAAACATGAGGGGTTTAAGGTTTTAACAATCAATTGAATTAAACACCAACCAAAAACCCTAGAAAGTAACCCCGCAACGACCTCTCGCAAGAAAGAATGAATCGCGGATCAACCCATTGGTTGGTTGGTCCGTGTTCTTCGTATTATTCATGAAAGGGGAAGAGGAAATCATTTAAAAAGCATAAACGAATAAACCCCCTACCTTGAAACATCAGTGAAACTCCCACGCTTGAAGGTGGGTCAGTGTTCTTCATTCCCGCAATAGGCTTCCAACGACGCTACTCGTACGTCGTTCTCTGGTTTGTGGTTCAGTGTCACCCATCACCTCCCACTAGGATCAACTCTGTCTTCTAAGGATCCAGTGTCGTGGCACTCCTTCAACACTTCGTTGCTTGGCGATGCTGTGCTGATAACCCACCCCAAACTCCATATATATAGGAGAGGGGGAAGGTAAATAACGACGTGTGGAATTAATAGAGGCTGATAAATTAAGAACCATCCTAATTCCCCAAGGACATCGTTACATAGGATTGGTAGGTCAAGCCATTTATTAGCTTGATACAACATTGACCCCACACTTTTCTTATCCGTTGGAGGATATGAAATATAATAATAAAATTGCTTTATTTCATTTCTTTTAAAAATCCAAAAAAACTAACTTTTTCTCTGGACCTACTATGGTCAAAGTAAATCCTCTCTTAAGAGAATAACAGTGTTTCGGATTCAACGGTGCCCTCATATTTTTAATCCGAGCACCGGTTCAGAAGTTAAGAAATGTCGCCCGTGCGTTTACTGAACATATGCAAGAAAAATTCAGAAAATTATTAACAGTCACCCTTGACCCGCGCCGGTCGAGGTTAGGATTTGCCTAAGTGAAAGATGCCCAAAAGAACCCAACGGTACTCTCATTTTTACAATTTGAGTTACCGTTTAGAGGTTATGGAATTTACAACAAAATAATTTCCATCTAATTATTTTATTTACGACCAAAAACTAACTTTTACTGATGCCCTGCACCAGCCAATGTTACTATCTTTTTAAAAAAAGCATACCCTCACGAGTTCAGTGGTGGTCTCAAATTTTTAATCCACGTTACCGTTTGTGAGTTATAATCATTTGAAAAATAAAATAACTTTATTTAGTTATTTTATTTACGATTATTCCATTTTCAGATTTTCTCACCGGAGGCCTGTACTGACTAAACATAAGTCGCGCCTAGGGTAAACATGCCATTCTGAACGCAACAGTGCCCTCAGATTTATGATCTGGGGAATTGTTTAAGATTTGTTCCACATTTTCATGAAAACTGTGTACACGTGCTAATTAAAGCTTAACAAAACTTCGACAGTTCATTCCGGGCACTCCAGGCCTCAGAATCGGGCACCGTTAGATTTCGCGGTCTAGAAATATTTCCATATAATTAAAAAAAATATATGGAAATTTTGTGATATTAAAGTTGATGTGGTGGTATATCTTCCAACTCGATGCTTCATTGGTGGAGTATCATCCACTCTCACACTGCCAACATTTGTATTTAGAAGCGGTTTAAACCGCCGCAAAATCATTCTAAAGTGGTTTTGGAAAATTGTTGCTAAATTGTGTGTGGGGAAATAATTGGTGGCAGTTTTTTAAAACTATTGTAGAACAGTTTAGTGGCGGTTTTATATTGGAAGTTTAAACCGTCACAATATCAAGTTTTTTTTTTGTTTTTTTTATTTTTTTTATTTTTTTTATTCTTTTTCTTTCGTAATTTATTTATTAATTTTCCTAATTAATTATGTTTTTATTCTCATAATTTATTTATTTATTTATTTTTATAATTTATTTATTTTTATTATTTATAATTACCATGCTCATGTCCATCTCCATGCACAAGTCCATGTATATGCATATTTCCGCGCCATATATATATATTCTACATTGCATGAGATTTGAACCCCTTACCTCTCGCTTATTCTCCAAAAACTTTATCACCTTAGCATGCCCTTCATGTAGTCAATAAGTCAAATTTAATTTACTTATATACATATATATATTGGAAAAAATGATACAAAACAAATAGATACACACTAAATAATTATTAATCAATAATGATTCATAAATAATCAATAATGAATAGTTAACAATTAATAATTGTAAATCAATTAATAATAAATAATAATTACTAATTACAAACTACTAATTAATAAATAGAATATAAATGAATAATATATATATATATATAATATAGAAATAAATGTAAATAACAAATTTTAAATAAAAAATAGTAAGTAATAAATAATAAATAGTAAATAATAAATAGTAAATACTAAATATAAAAAAATAAAAAGTAAATAGTAAATAGTAAATAGTAACTTGTCAACAATAAATAATAAATACTAAATACTAAATAATATATGATATATGATATATATTATTTATTATTTATTATTTATTATTTAATATTTGATATTTAATATTTAATATATAATATATAATACATAATAGATAATAGATAATATATAATATATAATATATAGCATATAATATATTACATATAATATATAAGTAATTTATAAATAATAAATTATTAAATAATAGATAAATAAATAAGTAATAAGTAATAAAAAATAAAAAATTTATAGTTAACAATAAATAATTAAAAATTAATAAATAATAAATAATATTTAATAATAACTAACAATCAATAATTGATCAATAAGAATTAATAATTAATAATTAAAATTTATTATTTAATATTTAAAATTTTTTAAACAATTAATAAATTATTAAGAAATTATTGATTAATAATTAATTAATAATTAATTAATAATTAATTAATAATTAATTAATAATTAATAAATATTTAATATTGAATAAATAAATAATGAATAAATAAATAATCAGTTATAAACTAATAATAAATTAATATTTAGTAAATTTAAAATAAATTAAGAAAGAATAATAAATAAATACTGTTAATTATTAATTAATTATTAATTAATAATTAATAACAACTTATAATTAATAATTGGTAATTAATAATTAAAAATTCTTAATTAATATTTATTATTTAATATTCTATATTTTATATTCAATATTTATTATTTATTAAATAACTAATAATTAATTAATAATAATTAAATAATTCATAATTAATAATTAATTAATTAATTAATAATTAAATAATTAATAATTAATAATTAATTAATATATAATGAATAAGTTATAAATAGATAATAAATAAATAAGTAAATAATAAATGAATAATAAACTAAAAATAAACAATTATTTAATAATTAAATAATAAATGAAAAAAATAATAAATAATGTGTACATAATAACTAAATAATAACTAAATAAATAAGCAAATATTTAATATAAAATAAATAAATATTTCAACAAATAAATTGAAAACAAAATTAATTAATAAATAATAAATAATAGATAATAGGTAATAGATAAATAAATAAATAAATATTAAATAAATAAATAAATCATAAAACGTTAAGAACCACTAAAAACCCTAAAAACACTATAATGACCATAAAATATAATCTGAGGATCCTTTTTCGGCACCACAACTAGTAAAATCAAAGAATATTAAAGGATCTTTGATATCATAGGTGGTAGAGGCTAAAAAAACACTGGGATCGAAAGTTATAACAGTTTGAATTTTACGAAATCGGGGTCTGGAACTAAAATCTATGATTTAGATGCCTTCTAAGCCTTCATGGTAGAATAAAAAGGTCTACAATACTCAAATAGTTGGTACCAAACCTAAACAGCGTAGTGATTGTAGCATGCTTCAATTTGATATGGGGTAGAGCCCAAACAGACTCCCATATTAAATGTTTTTTTCATTTGAAGTTCGAGTTCAGTTTTAAACTTTTTAAATTTGAATATATATTTTTCCTATTATTATCACATGATTTAAATCTCACTTGGTTTTATCTCATTTGTTAAGCTTCTATTGGACTAGTTGTGGAGCTAAAATGGACTATTAGGTCAGAAGTTATGGTCATTTGATGTCGAAGTCTCTTCTTTAACTTATTGAATATTTTTTTTCGATTTAAAAATATTATAAACTAATAATTATAAATATTTAAAAATCGACACATTATAAATAATTAAAATTATAAATAATAAACAATATTTTTTTGTAAATAAGAAATAATAATTAAAAATTAATAAATAAATAATTTTCTTTTTAAAAAATTCTTCAATTTTGCGGAGGTTTTGAAAAATCGCCGCTGAAAAATTTTATTTTTTTTAGAAGAAATTTAAAAAAATATATAAAAAATATTTTAAACATATTTTGTGGCGGTTTTTAAAAGCGCTGCTAAAACACTATTTTCTTGTAGTGTCTAAAATTTAAATTATTTGTATATCTTCTACATGATATTATAACAGAGGTATATCATCCACCAAAAAATTGAGTTTGTGGTGCATCATCCACCTATGATATTTGATTTAGTGGTACACCATCTACTTGTATTTTAGATGAGTTTTTGTGGTACATTTTACACTAGGACTAAGTCATAACTCATTCACCAAGATATGAGATAGTGGTGTATCAATCACTAAAGCTATGTTTGTGATGTTTCATTCACTATGGAAATATATTTATATGGTGACAACTTTTTCACCTTGGATTATGATGTTATGGGTGATGGATCATTCACCCTCATGTTTGTTCCTGCTGTGGGTGCACCCACACATGAGATGATCAGTTAGAGTAGGGATGATTATACACAGCTTGGTTATTAATAAACCATTAATATTATGATTTATTTTATATTTTTAATTTCATTTCACTCCAACCATGAACCCGTATATTTTATATTTCTTTAGGGGTACCATTGGTGGTGGCATACTATGTTGTAGAAACACCCATCTTAGTTATCTCACATTAAAAAAAAGTAGATTAGAGGGGGTTATTTAGAGGGGGTTATGCATAATCCCCACTAAATTCATTTTTTGTATAATTAGACGAGGTTATGCACAAGCCCCTCTAAATTCATTTTCTATAAAAAAAATAGAGGCAGATTATGTACAACCCTCTCTAAATATTTTAACATTATTTTTTTAATATCAAGTTGGATTTTACAGGGGGTTCAAAACCCCCTATAATATCATAAATTATAGCGGGTTGAAAACCCCCTCTAATTTCATAAATCATAGGGGTTTGAAAACCACATATAATTTCTTAAATCAGAGGGGGTTCAAAACCCCCCTTTAAGTTCTTAAATTAGATTGGTTTCAATCTTCCCCCACCCCCTCTAATTTCTTAAATTAGAGGGGTTTCAACCCCCCCCCCCTCTAATTTCATAATTTAGAGGGGGTTCCATACCTCATCTAATATCATTTATGTAGATGGGGTTCAAAACCCCCCTCTAATTTAATATATTAAAGGGGGTTGTGAACCCCCAATACATTTTAAAAAAGAAACTTCCATAATATATATAATTAAAACACATAATTTAAATGTATTTAAATACATTATATGAATATATTATATAAAATATTTATATGATTGTATTTAATTGTATTTATATGTATACATAAATATAATTGTAAAATATTATATACATTAACATATATTTATTCCTATAAATTGTATTTCGTATAATATTAATTATTTATAATGTAAAAGCATAAACATATTACATAAATATATATATATATATATAAATATAATTTATTTAAAAAATATATCATATAAAAGTCCTTGCTTTTAGTTTTTATAATTTATATTATAAAAACAATAAATATAGTTTTAAATAATATGTTTATGATTTTATATTATATATAATTAATATTATATTTAATTGAATTTATACAAATAAATATATATTAACTTACAAAATATTATACAATTATATTTATTGATATATATATATATATATGTTAATTTACATAACAATAAGTATATGTATTGAAATAAATTCTATAAATATTTGAAAAAATTGTATATAATATTAATTATATTTAATATAAAATTGTATTTCATATAAACTTAAGTATATGTTTGTATAAATTTTATTTCATATTATATTGATTATATATAATATACATATTAATTATATCTAATATAAAATTATATTTCATATAACATTATATAAATATTTTAATAAATCATATTTTATATAATATTAATTATATATAATATAAGTATTTTTGTAAATTTTATTTCATATAAAAATAATTATATATTAATTATATATAATATTATATTGTCTAAAAAATAAATAAATATTAATCTAAATAATAATAAATATATTTATTGAAATACATTATATAAATATTTTTTTAAAGACCTTATATAAATATACTAAGTAAATACTTATATATATATATATTCTTCAAATAAACATGTATATAATATTGAAATATGTATTTAAGTATATGAATTATTTAAATAAATATATAATATAAATATATTTAATATAATATATATATAATATAAATCATAAAATAAATTTATAATTTTTATAAAACCAACATATAATTTTTATAGTTTAAAAAATGGTGTAATAACTATAATAAAAATTAATAACAATATTGGTATCATACACACACACAAACAAACATATATATATATAAGTATATAAAAATAATTAAAAATATACATATAATAATTATATTATATCTGTAAATATTATATAAATGCATAAACAGACACACTCAAATATAAATGTATTTATAAATATATATATTTATACATGTGAATATAATTATTTATATATATTATATGAATAAAAATATATATAATATATAAATATGTATTTAAGTATATAAAATATATATATATATATATTTATAAATATATAAACATATGGGTATATACATATAAATATATAGTTTATATAAATTTATATATAGGTTATATATTTAAATTAATTTAAATATATTATCTAGATAATATTTATTAGAAGAGATGATAAAATATATATAAATATACGCATGTGTATATAAATAAAATAAATTGAATTACCATAGTGGTAGCAAGAGGGAGGCGTGAGGTCATAAAGGACTAGATGATTTGGGGTTCGAATCTCCCTATTGTGGAATAATTTTACATGGGTGTCTATTTTTTGGGGAAGGGAGGCGTGGGGTGTGGGAGAGGCTAGTCCTGGGGGTGGTCTCCAAGAGAATATTGGGAGGGGGAAAGGAAGATAGTATGGGATGGGAGGATAGGGAATGGGATTGGAGGGCACATAGGGAACCAGAGGTGGGAGTGGCATGGGGAATGAGGGAACCGAAGGGGGAGGGGAGAGGGGGTATTGGCGACCAGGTGTGGAAAATTTGAAAAAATGGGGCAAATTTAGGGGTGGTTATAACTGTTCCTGATTTAGTTTTGTGGTTAGAGGAGGTTTAATAACTACACCTAAATTTTTCCCTTCAAATCAATTAGGGGCGTTTTAATCTTCATATTGTAGAATAAATTTACATAGGTATGTATTTTCAGGGGATGGGAGGCGTGGGGTGTGGGAGAGGCTGGACCTGGGAGTTTACAATTTGAGCATGGGAGGGGGAAAGGGACAGAATATGGGAAGGGTGGAGGGGGTAAAAGACTGGAGGGTGAATGGGGAATTGGAGGGGGAGGCAACAAGAATGGGGGAACCATTGGGGAAGGGGAAAGGTGGGAACGGTGCCTATGGTGGATTTTTTTTAAAAAAATTGATCAAATTTTTGGGTGGTTATAACCATCCTTAATTTAGTTTTTTGATTAGTGGTGATTTAAAAAGCGCCCAGAAATTTTCCCTTCAAATAAATTAGGGGTGGTTCTAACCACCCCTAAATTGATACATTATTTATAAGGTGTTTAAACCCCTTCTAGATGGACTATTTATAATCGATTTATCGTGTAAGTACAGTAATATTACGAAGCCTATGGGCCATGTAGGCTTCCCCTTCAACCATTAAAAAGGGGATTATCTCAAATGAATAAAAATTGTAGGCCTTCGGGACATTCATATAGAAGGGGTTTAAACCCATTCTAATGCAACCACCTCTAATTTTCATTCTGATATACTGGTGGTTATCGAAACTCACCCCTATTCATACATTCTAGCCACTTTAGTGATGGTTATAACCTCCATTAATTTAGTTTTGTGGTTAGGGGAAGGTTGAAAACCACCCCTAAATTTGTTCCTTCAAATCAACTAGGGGTGGTTCTAATCTACCCAAAATTGATACATTATTTAGAAGGGGTTTAAACCCCTTCTAAATGACCTATTCCCAATAGATTTATGGAAACATTAGAATGGGTTTAAATGCATTCTAATTCAACCACCTCTAATGTTCAACCAGATATACAAGTGGTTGATAAAAACTACCACAAATCATACACTGTAAACACTTTAGCGGTGGTTCAACATAATTTCCCTTAAATCCTTTAGAGTGGGTTATAACCCCCTATAAATTAAAAAACAACCCAAAATAACAATAACTGTTTTGTAGTGTTAGTACCCTAGTAGACCTTATGGTTCATGAACCAAGTATAAGCATGGACATTTCGATTAATGGCTAAACTATAGAGCATGGTTAGAGTAGGGATATGGGACCAGGTAGGGGTTTTAGACATACTTTTCTAGTATACTCCTTTATTTTTATTATTTTTGGACTACCATTTATCTGATATACACACAAAAAATCTTATTTTTTTTATTCTATTGTGATATACAACATAAATCATTTTTTATCGTATTCATTTATTATTTATTTGTAGTTTGACTATATCCATAATTCGTTATACTATTGGGATAATTTTTTATTTTATTGTGATTATTTTATGATTTTTGTTGGTCCAATATAAGGTATTGTCTTCTAAGGAGTTTCCTATTAACCCTTATTACTATTCGACAAACTCTTGTGTATGGGGAGTCATGTATGTGTTCATGTGGTGCCACAAAATTCAGTCATGGATGTGGTGATATAGGATATGGATATTGGAAAATGGTATCAATGCCAAGTTTTTTTACCATCTGGTCATGGTAGTTAGATGTAGGTTCTTTTTGGACTTAATATATACCTTATGTATAAGATAAGATAACCCACATGTAAGTGAAGTCCAAGTTATCCTAAATGGGATTGTTTTTCTTTATTTTTTGGTATTATGATTGAGTTATTTGTTTTATGCTAAGGAGAATATTTGGGATTTATGGATTATGCCTTTACTCATTCCCTAAAGTGTCAAGAGAGTATGTGTTCATAAAATATTTTTTAAAGAACTCACACGAAATTTATATGCTCATATATGACTAATATTTTGTTTATGCTATAGGGTTCAATTATTTATATTATCAAAAAAAATACTATTTTTATGTTATTTATTTGTGGAATAATCAACCCATGGGTATTGGATTTTTCTTCTGATGTATGATGATTAGTCATGTGGCTCTATGTGTTATTATTCCTAACCCAAGAATGGGTAAGGTAGACTGGTCTTGAGTTCAGATTGTAAAATACTTTTATTATAGGGAAGATTTTTATTGAGTATCAGATCATGTAACATGTTATCGCTTTCCCCAAATTATTATATCGAGATCTATGATAGGTATTTTTTTGTTGTGAACTTGTAATTATAGATACATTAAATAGTAGAAACCCATATTAAGTTCTAGGAGGGTGGGGATGATCATGATCCCACAGTAGTGGACCCACCACCACCTGTTTCACCTATGAATCTTATATATTAGTTGATTTTATAGAGTCTACTCTAGGTTAGACTATACATGGGCCATATAACACTAAGAGATGGTTTTTCCATATTGTACATGACTTGATACTTCTAGTTGCAAAATCCTTCTCCCTTTTGAGTTGAGTGACCAAAGACTGTTGAGTTTTGTATTGAGTCCATGTTGAATTTCTTTTATTAGATCAAGATACCCACAAATAAGAGGGTGAATTTCTCTACCAATATGCTACAAGGACCGGTCAAACACCATAGGGATATAATTGATTAAAATTATCAACATGTAGGCTTGATATTAGGGATTTTAGGCTTGTTTCTTCTATTAATGATTTCCAGAGGTTCAGTCAGCATTTAAATCTAGATATTTTATGCATCTAGTTATGTGGGAAATTTTATAGAGGGGTAATACCATCCACTTAATAATATTTTATGGTTCTTTCCCATATTGGTTGGGTATGAGACTACTTGATTCTGGTGTTTCAAGGATAACCTAAGGAATTATATTTGATCATAGGTGAAAACATTTTTCATGGAATCGTTTTTTATAGTGGTTAATTAGGCCCATGTTATAAATAAGAACTATTTTAAGGGTACATAATCTGAACAGTATGATATTTAAACTAGACCAAGAATAGATCATCATGCCATATAAAGTATAGGTATGAAGAGTCTAATATAATTGGTGATATATATACATCTTAGGGTAGGGGTTTGTCTCTTCCTCTATGAGGGAAGGCTTTTATCTAGTGTGACCAATGTGGGTAGATATGGAATATATAAACCAATTGTGATGATTAAATAAAGGAGTTATATTAGTATATAGAGATGGGGAATCTATAGATGTTTTTTTTCAATTGTATTGTAGTCTTCTAGGGTACATATTTAAGAGAAACTTGGTGTTTTGGATCAAGTTCAGGAGCACCATAGCTATTGAGATATTGGTATTCCTTTGGATGTTTGAGTCATAGAGGGGGATTGGTGCCAAGAGATAAGGGAATTTTCATAGTTAGGGTGTTTCCCCTCATGGAAGTTAGTAGATGATAACCCAGGAATAAGGACCAAGTAAACATCACACCATCAATCATACTTCATTTGATTAGGGGTGGGTCCATGAAATATTTGAGGTAAACTTCCTATAACGTCAATCTTAGCATATATTTTATTTGATACTATTATGTCACACTCATTTAAATATACTCATTTATTTGGTGATATGGGTTTGTTTATGTATATCATATATGGAGTGATGTTTATCTATATGAACTTATGATTTCTATTAGAGGGTATTTTAATATTTACATAGTGCATTATCATGATTTTGGGTTATAGGAGTCTCTCGGATTTATCTGTGTTAGATATTTTTCACTTTTATTTCATCCTTAGGGTGGATTGGTTGACTCTATATCAAGAACAGATCAAATTCCATCATATAAGGGTATTAATTAAATTCTTAGAGGTTGATCACTATACCTATTTTAGGGAATGATATTTATAAGACAACCATTTCATACATGAGAATCAATTTCTTACGTTAGTATTGACCTAGCTTTATATCATTGTTATAGGAGATGAGGATATGTGAAATCTAGTATTTATTTTATTTAACCTACTTGGTGTTGTGTTTTGTTTGTTTTGAATAATAATAGTGTCAATATATATT
The DNA here is from genome assembly GCA_963277665.1 of Viscum album. NCBI lineage: Eukaryota > Viridiplantae > Streptophyta > Magnoliopsida > Santalales > Viscaceae > Viscum > Viscum album. The sequence goes on from OY728126.1 coordinate 1,162,649,165, forward strand.
AATAAGATAATATTCAGAGAATATTCAAGTGCCCAATAAAATGATATTATTGGGAAAAAAGGTTGGTTATAGAAACACTACATGGTTGTTTACATGAACTAAGTTGATTAGATTAGATAACACTTTACTATATAGATTTCTAAGTTTTTTGAATTTTGATTCATGCTAAATAATATGTTAAATAAGTTAGAATAAGTAACTAAGGTGATTATATGAATAATTGGCATGTATTTTGATTAATATTCTTCGATTAGTTATGTTAATAGAGATTATTCAATTAGATGTACTAGTTGTAAGTTGAGGTTGTTTCTACTTGATAATTCATGTAAACAATTTTTTTAAGTAAATTAATGTAAAATGAAAACATTATGTCTTATGGAGTTCAAATAATGATGAAAATTATATCACAGTGAATAATATAAGGAGTTGGTTGGTACTTTGATAGAGATTAATTCTAATTTCTTTCATAGTTTACATCTACTACAATGAGAATAAGATAGTTATATGATGTTTTGGTTTTAATATGAGTTAAAATAGGCGTTTCTCAAGCTTTGGAATAATTATGGTAATGATTTAAGATTATTTGAATTTATTCCAAAGTAATTTTTTGGGAAGTTTCTATCAATTTTAAGCTATATTGGGAAATATGGTGTTTATTAAATTTATATGATAATTTTTTAGTTCTATATGTTGTGTAAATATGATATATAGAGGTCTATGTGAGATTAACTCTATAGAATCAGAGGATATTTTTTATTAATTTTGAAAAAATAAACCTATGTAATATTGAGGCCATAATAGTTGAATTATTTGAGATTAAATATGAATTTCTATTTTCTACATCATATTACACAAGCACAAAATTTTGTCCCATATTAAGTTACATAATGACTCAAGAGTAGGGTGAATCTAGTTCTTGAAATTTTAAACCTCATTAAAATCAACCCTAAAACCATTATTTACTAATTTTCTAGATAATTATGAAAAATAAAAATATATAAGAATAATAACAGAACACAGAGAACATATAGTGGTTTGGGGAATAAAGGTACCTTATCCCACTCCGTATATAATCTCTCTTCAGGCTCAGTAAATTTCACTATGCATTTCATTTTCCTAGAGACCTCGACAGTTGAGTTCAAGAAGCTATAACTTATTACAAAAGGTGCAAAGATCTTTTATCAGTCTCTTCATTTTTATAAGATCTATCTACTACATTTATGTAGTTATAAAAAGGTGTGATTACTCTATAAAACATAAAACTATGTAGAAATGATATTTAAATTCAACACAAAATTGTAAGAGGAATCTTGAAAAAATATGATAGGTTCTTCTAGAAAATGAACAAGGATTTAGTGAATATCTTAAATAGAACATTTAATTACAGTTGATTTTTTTTGAAAGATGAGAAGAAGTAATTTTTTCTTCTTTACAGAAAATAAATAAAATATTTTATGTACATGAAATAAGAATATCATTCATATTCATTATAAATTAATATATTACTCAAATTTTCTTTCTTTATTTTTATTTATTTTGAATTATAATTTCTATATATAATTTAACTTTCAAGGGAAAATAGAATAATACCGAAATATAGTCTATGTTCTTTTATGTAACCTTTATTTTTTAAAAATAACAAATGCGGAGATCATTGTTGACTTTAACCATGATCTTCATTAGAATAAAATGATTTTACGTAAATATATGTATTATTTAATTCTTCTTTCCTTATCTAGAAACTATAATTTCTAAAAAAACATAGGGGTGGACTCTTCATGAGTTACTACAATGGTAATAAATTCATATAAAGAGAAAATAAATACACTTAAGAATACTCACTTTGAATAACTATAGCTTTGAATGAAATTATCATACCTATAGGTTATTTTTGTCTTTAAAACATCATAATACTTAGTGAAATTATTTAAACGAAACTCCAAATAATAAATTTTACATTAAAATATATCTTAAACTTCTTGAGATAGTTTTCTAAATTATCCATATGCTAATTCATCCCTTCATATGATTATTCGATCATCATAGGATATAATAATTGGAAACACTATTTTGTAAGATAATTTTAGTCCTTGTATGATGATTTTGACTTTTTTTATGATGCTTATAATATTTTCATGATATATTACATTTTTAATGTCATTAATTTGAATTTATCATCTTATAGCACACATAGACACTTCATATGACAATTTAATCTTCATGTGATAAATGAATTTTCCAAAATAATCATGGTTCATATGACTTTATTTTTCCTAAATTTATAATTTTCTTATGTGAGACCTTAGTAAAATATTTTACTCTATGAAGAAATTTGAAATACAATGTGGAGACTCTTATCTATCCATAAGATGATTTCCTTTAATAGAAAACAAATTTTCTTGCAACATATAATAATTGATGGCCCGTATGATAAATTATGATCTCCTATGATAATTTATCATCTCATGTGATATATTAATTAAAAAATTTATTCAAACCTAAAAAATAGAAATTTAACCAAAATAATCTAAAATGAAATATTACTTCAAAAAAATATTAATTTTTGGAAAACAGTTAAGATAGTTTTATTAGTAAAATAATTTGGGATTTTATCAACATCAAAGTATATTAAATATTAAGATATATTGGAATAACATTGGTATATAAAAAAATCTCCCCATTTTAATTACTAAAAACCCATGATAATTTAAACATATAATTATATATATTTTATCATATAAAACATAATCCTATAATATTTTCTCCTAAAAAAAGTGTGAGTGTAAAACATAAAATTTTTTGGTGACTCTCTTCTTCCCATTTTAGTTATATCAAAAATAAAGGAAAGGGAGTAAGTTAAAATTTATTTAATATAACATAGTTAATTAATAATTTTAAGAATATAAATTACTAAAATAAATATAATTAGGAATTTACTTAAAGGGTTATAAAGAAAACAAAAATGAAACATATGTGAGGAGAAATCAATATCAATCTGTGGAGAAAATAAGCACAAGGAACTGGGTATCATTAATGAAATGAATAGAATTACATTATCACATTTTAATATATCCAAAACATAAAACAAAGAGAATGTATATTAGTCTTGTTACTTGGGGTGAGGTTTGGGGGGGGGAAGGGTTAGGATAAAAGTTCTTATGTTTATGGATAGATAAGAAAAGCTCAAACCCATATGAACCAATACAAAAAGTATCACTGGAATGTTTCTTCAGAATAGACATAATATCATCATGAAAACTTTTGGATATTAGATCATCAAATTCATTATCATATGAATGAGAAAGCTAAATCAGGTGACAAGGTTCTGCAGAGCATACGAATATGATTCCTTATGAATTTTTGTATCCACTGTAGTATTGTCCCTTGTAATGGAAGAAGGAGGAGGAAATATATTATTAATCCTCTCACTGATGTATATAGAACAAATAGCAGGGTTATCTACCAAAGGTCTACTTTATTTATTATCTAATAGGGAAAGATAAAAATCTAACATGTAATATATTCCATTCTTAATCATAGCCCCATAGTATTATTCTAAATTGTAGATATGATCCTAGGATACTTTATGACTGTCATCAAATTATTTTTCAATAATCTAATTCCTTTATAGGTAAACACTAACAAATATACTAGATTTTGAATCACCTAAATTCCCTAATATTAATTGACTTTTGAGATATAACTTTCCTTACTTTGGAAGAAATTGTCTCAACATATATAGTCTTTTCAAACTTCTCACCAAGTGGAACTGCACTATCAAACTTTGTATTCTTATAATCAAAAGAATAAAATTATTTAATCCTTTAAGGTATTTTTTAAGGATGATTTCATGTCTAGTAGGGTGGTGTTTAGAGAATATTACCATTAACCAATTAAGGTGACATCCACCCCAGTTAGATCATTGGTTTCAACAGAAATTTCTTTTAGGGAGGAAAATAAACTCCTAACAAAACCAACCAAATCATCCACCTTTTTTAGGCCCTATATACGTTTATGATAATAAATATTTAAAATATAGAGTTTATAAGTGTTATATTTTTTCATCACTTGAATGTTTTCTAAAGATACCATGTCACATATCATCTATTGAACTCTTTCATCTAATATCCTCAAATCAAAGGATATATTATTCATATGTTCAAACATAGTACTGGATTCGTTTTCAACTTGTATGAGGTCCTAGTAGATGGAATCCTCTTTATGAACTCAAAATAATTGACCATAATATTCTTCATGTAGTAAATTTATATTATGAAACATATGGTTTCTTCTATAACTATACCAAATATGACTTATGGGATTATTTTAATATTTTTCATAAACTCTGATTAAGCACGTAAAATCTATTTTAGGTCATTAAAAACTTACTTTGAAAGAATACTCTATGTCAGATAATCCACTTGACACTTCAAACCATAAATTATAGACTTTAGGGAATTAAATTCCTAAATTATTATATTATTATATTTTTTCATGTTTTCTTCAGTTTCAAAGATTTCTGGTTATTCCACTATAGGAGCTTCAATACTACTATACAAAACAAGAGGAATAGGTTCCTCTAATAATCTTATTCTCCCAATATTTATAACTAATTAAGGTTCCTTAACATATTCTTCTTCAAAACTAATATGCTAATTTCTTTTAACACATCCTCCTTTTTTAACTTTTAAAACTTGAGAAGATTTATTAATTGGAAATTCCTCAAGGTAGTCTAGTAGAAAAAATCCATCTTCCTCCAAATTTGGATGATGAATATTGGAGTTAAAATTTTCATGAAATGAAATATTACTTGAATCATCATATTCCACAAACACCAATATTTTAAGAGAATAACCAATAGATACTATAGATTTGTTCCTTATTAACTCTTCTTCATTAGCCGAACTCTCATTATCATTTTCCTAAGGTTTAGAAACCTCAATGGTAGGTTCCATAAGCTCATCTTGAGCAAATAAAATTCTCTCCCTTTGACCAAAATCAACTTCCTTAGAAGATCTTACATTAGAAGTAGGTTTTTCCTCAATAATAACTCTTGAACATTATGATAAATAGTTTATTTAAATAAAAATATTATTCATCTTCTTCTCATAGACATAGTCTCATCATCTATTAATTCCTCCATTTCATTTTCAAAAATACAAATAGCTACATCAATAGGACCCCCCCCCCTCATTATGAGGAGGGATTTACTCTATATATTTAGACCTAATTGGAAGAAAAATCAATTTATAATTGGATTTTTTAACCCATGACACTTAGTTTTCATAAATTCACTTACCTCAATTATAAATTTCTTAAATAGAAAATAGATAATTATTATAAAAGTATAAAATAAAAAATAATTTTGAAATTAATGGTACACATATATAAATATATACCTCAGTATGTTGAATTTATTTTCAATAGGAAATATATGAAGACGATTAGTATACAGATACAACACTTTATCAAATTCACCATTTCTGTAACCAATCCAAATTTAGATAAATTTAACTAGGATCCTTCTTTAAGACACTAAATCCTTAAGTAACTAATTTTTTACTTATATGACTTTAGAATATTTTAAGGAATATTTTTTCGAGCTAGGAACTGAGTCAACATAGAATGCTAGTGCTGAGAGAGCCTCGGTATTGATATAATAAAAATATTAAATTTATCATATCCTACACATATAGTTTTTTTTTAAATAATGGAATATCTCCTAAATAGTATTTTAGATGGGAAATACAAGACCACCATTAAATCTAGAATGTGGGTTTTATCCAAGGTACAACATAATATTTATTAGTGTTGGGTGGTTCATTTAAGTGTTTCATATGTGAAAATAATAAAATAAATAAATAAATTTATTTATTATTTAATTTTTCGATGAACTAATCCTCTACTATAAGAAATCTAGTTATGGGGAAATCCTAGGTTTAGATACATAAAGATAGGCATTTTGTGAGATCTTGGAGGTGATCCTTAAGGAATGTCAACCAAATCATAGATCAACAATTGGTGATGATAAGTTTGACTCCACCAACAAAGTTTTTTGTATCTCACCAATGCAAACAAGGTAGAACTATTCTTCATTAGTGATTGATCCAAACTCAATATAGGTCATTTTTTATATTGGTTAAACCCCATATTTGTTTATTTAATGTTGAACATAAATAAATCCTACTAATAATTGATTCATAGTATGAACATTGATTTAATTTTGATGTATTTTTATCCTTGGATTGTGATTTTATTAATATTTTTTTTATTTCTCTCTCATATTGATTCTCAAGGAAATTAATTAAGGCCAACCCAAAAAATAGATGAGTTGAATTCTTCATGTTCATGTTTTTCTTCAGTTCTCCCATTTTTCTTTGCATGTTCATCACTGATATTTCATTTGGTTGACGGTTCCACAAATACCTAGTAATCGATCATTGTGCAATGATTCTTTAGTATTACAAATCAATATCACAGGTTTGGGTTTATGATCAACAACATAATCAAGGTATTTTATGATGATGTATAATTCAATGATGGATAAGGGGAGTCTAATTAACATGTTTTTTTGGTGATGTGGAGAAATGAAGACCAATTTTCCATTGAATAATGGCTAGAATACAACTTACCTCTATCTATTGATATTGGTCAACTCTGTTATGGGATCGATGATAGAAATTTTTCGTATATTCAACGTTAGATATGATGTGTGGGTTAAGAAACATGAATAGGTATAATTTTATATAAAATCACTATATAAACAGTGTATACTATGAAAAAAACATGTCATGTATCCCCCTATATGAGGCATATAGGGTTTCATGTTGAGTTAGATATCACACATAGTGTGGTCTATACGCACTCCATATGATACCTAGAAATCCATCCTGGCCTGTATAGAGAGTAAAGAGATAGGAATCCATATATCACTACACATCATGTGTGTGTGTGTGTGTCATATCACACACCATATAACCCTTAGAGAATAAGTCAATGTGTACAAGGAGAACACGACCAAATTCCCTTGTCACCCCACATGTCATGTGTATTAGGGCGCACATTTTGTACTTTGGAAGGTATATGGTATTGGGAAGATGGAACAAACTGACTGTTGTCCCAATCCCCTATACATAATGTGATGTAGAGTACACCTCATCTACTTTATAATTACTCAGACACATCCAGTGTACATGGGCATGCCCGGAGTACCTATGCATGAGCCATAGTACATGGGCTAGACTAGACAGAACATTGAGTGCCAAACTGACCTCTACACGCTATGTAGCCCAATTATACACACCGTTAATTTTGAGGAATACATTTCATATGATATATAAGGGAATTCACATTAATATACTCAGGGATACATGTCACATACCCCTATGGATATTTCGTGTAATTCTTCAAGATAAAGTTAGATCCCTTGTTCTTCGTAGATTATCTATGTTGTGAGATTTGGTGTTTCCCCTTGATCGATATAAGTGTGGGTGAGTTTCATCCAACTATCATTCTGGAGTGATTTTTCCCAATACACTACCATGAGGGTTCAGGGTGTAATTTGTTTTCATATTATTTGATAAGATCCCCTCAATGGAATAGAGTATGAGTCCCTCCGTAAGGCCCTGGGTTTGTATCATCACTCCCATCATATTTTTCCTTGGGTTGGTTTTTTGGAGTCACATGACCAATGTACATAGGCATGATCCCCTTTCTAGCAGGTTATTCTAGTTAGGGTGAGGAATAACCCACAATCCTTTGGTGTGTCCCCCTATCTATGTATCGACATCTATTATCTTCCTGTTGTTAGAGTAAGTGCCTTAGAACCAACTTATTTTGTAATTTATGATCAATTATATTAATCATTTTTAATATTAATAAATTATTTATCGCATCATGATTGTTCTTATACATAATATTGTATGTGATAATTTCCTAAGAGTAACTATCAGACTAAAAGATCATAGAGGATCCTTGATTTGAAGAGAACCCAGAAGTTTTATGACACTATTCTTGAATATTTATTCTATAGTTGGATTATATCATTTTAGGGACACAAATGATAAAGGCTATTAGGGGTGGAGACTCATTTGAATTCAAGGCACACTTTCATGGTGTACTCCCTTGGTGATATATAGTAGGATATTATGAGAACAAGGCCTGATAGTAGAAAATACACATTTATAAGTGTCATTGGATGTTCCTATCTATGGATGTGTGTATTGGTCATTATACTTTAAGATTATTATTAATGGATATTATGATTCATTCACTTATATGTATTGAAAAAAAACATGATGATAGATGTTTACAGTGTGGTAGGATATGTTGGGTGCATCATGAGTAATATTGCATTAATGAATAATGCAAGAAATGATTTATCCCTTCTGTTCTTTAATGAATTATAATATCACAGGTCCTTTGATCTAAATGATATAACCTAAATAAATACATCTCCATGGTGATCAATAGGAAATTTCTATTTCTGAAAAGTCAAAGAAAGATATATCGAGCATATAGGTTGATGGTACTAGCATGAAACCTGCTGAATTAGAGATATTGTGATAAAAGGATTGTATTACATGGTAAAAATTCATACGAGGTAACATATCATTGAGGAATTAAATTATTTTTCTATGGGTTCTTTAGTGTGTTGTTAGATGCTATCATTGGACATTAGGCCGCTCTACCTACTTCCACTAAGAAAGAGGGCTACATTTCACACAATAAGTGTATCCAAAATCTCAGTTAAATAATTTATTATTTAACATGTTGAATAAATATTATTCCTAGACGTGGTTTAATAATTATTCATGTATTTCTAGGCTCATTTATTTCATCACTAGTTATTGTAGAGAATATATTTTGGGAGTAATAATTAATAAATATTGAGGAGGATTTGAGGACAGAGATTAATGGTCTAGTGAGAAATAATAATATTGAATATTATATGATTAAATAATAATTAATTATAACTCGCATGTTAATGCGATGTTTAGAAATAATAATGAAGTTGTTATTATTTTCTATAGGGGTTTCTTTAGGATTAATGAAATAATTAAAGTCACTTGTATAGATTATTTTATTATTACCCTAGTAAAATAAATGTTTGGTTATATTATTCTCCTGTTAGTCAACAACAAGATTAGCGACACCTATGGGGTTTTGTATAATGAATTGGAGAAAATATCTCATGAATAGAGAGTTATTTATTCTCCAAGAACACTCTCAAGAATAAGATTGATCCTCCTCCACCAGATCAAGGAGAATGCTTTAGAAGCGATTATCAAGGAAATCAAATTCAGACATCACAAGCACAAGGATCTTCCATATTAGCACCCAGAGACTCCTTCAGCGGCATACTAAGATACGTGGAACACATGTGGATTACAACTAGAGAAATCCTACACTTTGATTATAAAACACAATAGTGGAGCACTATAGATCTGTGGCTGGATGCATTAATGAAGAAAGAATAACCTTGGAGGTAATTTTATTTAATTAAATTAATTATAAAATATATATGTTGATCCTCTCTCTAGGTTCTGGGTTTCTTTCCATTGGATTTTTCTTTGAGTAAATTCCATGGATCACAGAGTTCATCATCAGATAGATCCCACATTGTTCATTGAATATGTGAAAATCAATGTTGGGCACCATCCCTTACACACTTCCATTGTGCATAGAACCTACACTAATAAAGTGTAGTTTGATCAAGTGAGTATCTCAGATGATCCCTCTCAATTCATTCATACTTTTTCATATAAAGACCTGATGATAATGTTCTATTAGATTAATTCCATCAGTAATAAGACCTTTTGAGCTAGACCACTTTTATGATTTCTATCGATGATGTCAAGACTCACGGAGTGAGTTCTCCTATAAAAGTGTTACTTTGAACCTCTTGTACAATATGATGTTGACATTGAGAACGTGACCTCCCCTTGAGACTTTTTGTCTACCATTGTTAATATTAAGGTTATTTTTGTTATTATTACATCTCATATTCTGATTGAAATAACTTTTTTATCATTAACTAACTACTCTCATGATGATTTAGGTTTGGTGATTTCACGTTGTCTTATTGGGTATGTATATAATCACCCATGCATGGGCTCTGCATAAACATGTCATATATTATATAGACTAAAAACCTTTCATGGGGTCTAAGGTGGACTAGGAGAAGTTGGAGCTTGGTTGGATATTTTTTGTCTAGATGGACATTAGATGGATTCATGTATTACTTTTTTGTAGTTTACCCTATGTTTTCAGAAGGTTGGTTCCTTTTGTAGTTTTTTTGGATCGTATTTGGACCTTTATACTTCTGATGTTCTTATAGTTTCAATTTTATGTGGGATAGTTGTTATGAATGTATTTATAATATTTTTTTTTTAATTTTATGTATTATATTGGTGTATGGAGATGCATGCATGTCTATAATTACTTTAGTATAAGTCCTTTTATGTGTGTGATATGCCTACTCGGTGCTAGTATCTAGCCCCTGGCATATTAGTTGAAGGATTGGGGTGTCATTATCTACTTACCTGCATTTAGGGGATCCACATTGGGTCAATTAATGATATATTGGTATAATAGGAGGTCATCTTAGGTCTATATTTTAGATATTTTCTAGTTGTGAGGTTTAGTTTGGGAACTAGTGAAGTGTCTTATGTTCGACTTTTAGACTAGGGAATATATTATTGGTACAATGGTCGAAATATTCATTCATGAAGACTATGATAACGTATTTTTTTAATTATCACATATAATAATTGGTTGTAAGGAAACATTGGTATATGAATCATATAGAAATGGGTTGTGGTTCCATGTCCTTCTTGAGTCATCTCCCCAGATATGCTCTTTTGACTGTGGTGAATTTTGGCTATTATTGGATCCCACCGTGATGACATCCTTCTTGGATTATATAGAATGATTGTGGTTATGATATAATTAGTGATTAGGCCTCTATTTATAGACCCATGAGGGATGCAGTTCCCCCAAATGGATAGTGAGTGGTGACTTTAACCATTTAGTAGCATGTTGAACCACCTTGAGTGGTTCAGGTTTATGCTCATTGTCAGGTTGAGTTGTAGTTATTCCTAATATCACCAGTAGATGACACACCTACAATTTTTGTACTTAAAGAGTTATAGAGTCTGATATCACTCAGGATTCAGGGTGATTCATATCTTCACCCCTACACTTTTCATGTGGTAAAGGATTAGTGTGAGCTTATCATGAAAATGTACCACTTGGATAGGACCTATATTTACAGTGGTCCTTGTAGAGATAATTCTATTGGATGATGATGGAATAATTAGATCCATGTGTTCATGATTTTTATGTGACTTCAAGTACAAATAAAATATGGACACTTCTGCCACTGAGACGTGTTCTTATGGTGTGATTCAAAACCATGCGAGTGAGTCGGTGCCTCACAAAGGGGATAGTGTTGGGGTTTAGTAGACGAGTTCCCTTAAATTTTATGTTTGAGGTCATTTTTAAGTGATAAGGTGTCAGAGTGATCCCTGGTCATGGGAAATAGGTGGGAAAGAGAAATGATAAATTAGAGATTTAGGGGATTGTAACACAAAGACTTCAAGTATGGTTTGGGGTATGGTATGTGTCTTCTCTTATTCTATTGTAGTTTTAGCATGGATTTTTAAGCCATATTTCTCTAAACATATCCCCTACATAAGACATATAAATTCTTTTGGATCATTTTAGATCAACCCTTATGTATTTAAGCTTCAGCATAGAAGGTTTGGTGATAACAAACTTTTGCTTATAGTGTGTCCAGACTCTATGAGGAGATAGATCCTTGTGTTGAATCTTTCCATAGCATCAGAGATACCTTATGGTGATTTCCTCAGTATGGAATGGTTTTCTACCATCTATTCTTTTTTGACTATTACCAGTGAATATTTTAGTGTTCCTTAGTTAGTGGGATGAAAATTCTCTTCTTTGGATAGAAATAATCATTGGTATAATAGGATGAGCTCGTGTATAAGACGATATAACTTAGTTCTTATCAGTTGTATAGTATAACCCTTCGAGCATTGGATTCTATGATATTTTAGTTTCATGTGGTGTTGTAGGATTATAAGGATGCATTCCTTGAGTATTTTCCATTCTTACCTCAATATTATAAGTTTTTTATGCATATACTTACACCAAGGGACAACATGATATCTACACTAGTATATCAGATGACCCCATGTAGTTGTCAAATCTAGATGTGTGGTTGGAGAATCTATAAATAAGAGGCTTTGTTAGACCCAATGTGTTCCATTAGTCATCTTAGTATTTCTTTTCTTGTGTGTGGATGAGATCTTAAGGTTATGCATGATTTAAATTTCACTTTACCAATGTGACTATTAGGAAGGAGTATCCACCCCCAAGAATTAATGAATTTTTCAACCTCTGGTTTGGGGAGAAGACTTCTCAGAGTATGACCTTGGGATGAGTTACCACTAGCTCTTGGTTCGAGAAGAGGATGTAATGATGGTGGATTCCTAAATACACTATAGTTTCTTTGATATCTTGGTGATGCCTTTTGACATGTTTAACACCCAAGTTGTGTTGTGAGGATTATAGACTAGATAGTTTATCCCTTATTGGATCGGTTCATGATAATATTATTTAATAAAGAACTTGTGTACTCAACATCAAAGTTATAGAATGCGGTAAAATTTAAGGATGATTTTGGACATGCTCTTAGATCATCATTCGTTATGGGAAGATCTCGAAGTGTCATTTCTGGATTTGTGAAGTCCACTTCTTGGGATGATTCTTCTTAGATGTGGAAGTGATAGTGTACCTAGTGTGGCCATCTAAGTTCTATATTGGTAGGACCTAAGTTCATGGTTGTACTATCATATTCCCACAACATTTTTTCCATTTTTTATTGATGAGGGAGGTGATGAGGTAGTTGACCATTATGCAGTTGACACTTAAGGATGATGATGGTACATAATTCCTCCAATACATGGTAGTTACCCCGACACTTATCCAGATAGATAAAGAGGTACAACTTTTGGATATCTATTTTCATTCTTACATGAAAAAGTATCCACAAGACAAGTTCCTAATGAAATTCCTTGAAGTCGGGGAGTACTTCATCATTTTTTGAGGTTGGATGAATACACCAATCATGAAATGATAGGAGGTATTATGAAGGTTCCATACATCCCATTAGTATTGAATCCACTAGTGGTGAGGTTGTATAGGGATCCTTTGGCATCTGTTTTTGTGGACAAGGATGTTTTAGCATGTTTCAGAGTTTATCTCTCATGAATCACATACCAATATGTAGAGGTCAATATTCCCATATGTTAGTGGAAATGGGATGTTATCTTTTTGGTTTTTATCTTGTTTAATCCATGATCAACAAGAGGTAATGGCACTATTTGAGTGATCATCAACTGAATAACAATGTTTTCACACTTCCTATACCTCTGAGAGTGAATCTAAGTAGAGATTTTGAGATTATATTCCATGTAGAATATAGTATAACATAATGAAATTCCCTCAAATAATGTTTAATAATTTTATTTTGAATTAAAATCCTGATTTTGGAGAGAATTCAGGAGGCCTTTGGGGCTAATTTGGAGTTGAACATAGTGTTTCTACCATTCAAATTTGGCTTGGTAAAAGTGGAATATTTAGGTTATATAGAACATGCTTTAGGTTTTCATGTTAGTTTTGAAAAAATCTTGTAGGATCATATACCATTAGTGTAGTTTTAATATAACAATAGGTTTAACTCAACCATAGGTGTATCACTATTTGAGTCCATTTATGGAAAACCCTATGGGTCACAACTATTTTGGTCAGAGCTAGTGGAAAGCAATGCTTGTGGGCCTAGAGTTGGTGATAGATATGGTGGTAAAAGTGCAGTTAATCTTGTGGTGGATGAGGACTACAAAGTGACATCAAGGGTATTTCACGGATTGATGACTGGGGACTTTGGAGTTTGATGAGAGAATATAAGTTCCAAGATATCTCCCTCATCAAGGATCATAGAGTTTTGGATGGGTTATGAGGCTATCTATGAGGTTTATAGGACCTTTTTCTAGTTAATGATTTGAGATAGTGAGGGGGAATACTTCTTGGATATACCATAATAGTTGGACCAGATATGTGATGAATTCCATGTGTCGTAGCTATAAAGATATTTTCATGACTCACTAAATGATATCAACTAGGGTGAGCTAGAAATTGATGGTGGAGTTACCTTTTCATGGATCATGGTGGAATTGAGTACTAGTGGTAGAATACCCTTTATGGGAAAGTGATTCCCTTAGGTGCATGTTTGTTGGAAGTATGAGAACCATTAGGAAATATCGTTAGAGTGGGAGATCCTGATGCGAGATGAATACCATCCTATTAGAGTATTTGTTATCTTTCTGGGACCAATATCTTTAATGGTGGGGAGAATGTAATGATTGTTCTCTCCTTCTAAGACTCTGGAATATTTCTAGGAATATTTTCATAGCTAGTCATTGAGTCGCCGTGGGATTCCAAAGCTCAGGGAGCCTATTTATTGATATAATAAAAATATTTAATATATTATATCATGCACATGAAATTTTTCATAAATTATGGAATATCACATGAATGGTGTTTTGGATGGGAAAGATAATTCCATAATTAAATCCATAATGTGGGTTTTACCCTAGGTATGACATAATCTTTTTCAATGTCAAGTGGTTTATTTAAGTGTGTCACAGGTGAAATGATAAAATAAATAAATGTATTATTTATTTATTTATTTATTTTTTCCATGACCTAACGCTATATAATAAAAACCCAGTTATGGTGAAATCCTAGGCTTAGCTTCATAACCCTAGGGATATAGTGAGATCATGGACGAGAGACTTTGTATATGTCATCTGGATCATGGATCAATGATCAATACTTTGGAGTTAGTCTCCACCAATAGAGTTCATGGTTCTTCCTAATAGAAATGAAGTAAAACTGTTCATTATCAGTGGTCAATCTAAACTCAAGGTAGGGAAATTTTTATTTTGGTTTAACCCTATATTTTTTATTCCATGTCAAACATGAATCAATACTCCTAAAAATTTATTCATTTTCCGAATGTTGATTATGGTTAATGTATTTTTATCCTTGTATTTTGATTTTGTTTATCATTGTTTATTTATAATTTTTTATTATTCTCATGGAAATGTATTTAGGATAACCCAAAAAATGTATTAAGTTCATTCCTTGAGTTCTTTTTCTATGCATTCCCCCCCCCCCATCATTTTTCACATGTTAATCACAGATATTACTTTTGGTTGATGGTTCCACTAATATAGATATTCCCTTTAACATCACCCAAAAAGAACTTTAATAGCACTAAATAAGTGATCCTGTACTCAAAACCATTAAAGGGGGTGGTGTATGCTTTTATCAGCACTAAAAAAATCATTGATAGTGGCCACAGTTTATCAATGCTAGTTTAGAGCTAATAAAGGGTCCTCTTTATTAGGGCTTTAATTATCACTAATAAAGTTCCAACATGTTATAGTGTGTTGTTTGTATAATAGAACACTAAAAAAATACTTGTAACCTTTATTTAAGATATATAATTTAATTGAAATAAATTTTCCATCGTGAATACTAAAAAACATTATTATATACATTTCAAACAATGTTTTGTATAATTACATTTACAATTACTATCCAAATTTTTTTTAAAACATTAATATTTTAGTTTCTTTTTACATGGTATCTATTACTGAACAAATAACCTCAACAATAGTAGAAGAATACACCTACATAAGAAAAAAAATATTATTTTAGTGATACTATAAAGAAATAAATAATACATTAATATGTAATAATACATTAATAAAATGTCAATTTCAAATAAAAATATACACTTGGAGTTTTACTGGTCACACCATGCATCGTATTGAGGTTTGGTTAATTCCTACATGTCATAAATGATTTATGGATCATTTTACTAAATTATAAAAACAATAAAAATGTGTGTTCTTGGTTTTGAGTATGTCACTGGTTCCTTTTACTAAAAATAATGTCAATTTTAAATAAAGACATACTTGGAGTTATACCAATCACATCATGAATCATATTGAGGTGTGGTTGATTCCTACACGTCACAAATTAATTATGTACTATTTTCCTAAAATATACAAAAAGATCTGAATGTGTTTTATACATTTTCAGAATGTCCCTTGTGCTTTTATTAAAATGTCATTTCAAACTAGAAACACTAATGTGAGTCATACCGGTCATGTATTGTGTTGGTTTGACATAAGAATACTTCATGCACATCAAAAATTACTTATGAATCATTTTCCTAAATTATTAAGACAATCGGAGTATGTTTACTTGGTTTTCAGGGAGTGACACATGTTTTGAACTAAAATGTAAATTTTAAAATGATAACAGATAATTTGATTCATACCGCTAACACCGTGTGTCGAATTGAGTCTCAGTTGACTCATACATGTCATAAATGAATCATGGGTGATTTTCCTAAAGTATTAAAACAATCCAAATTTATTTTTTCAGTTTTTAGTAAGTCACTTGTTCATTTTACTAAAATTAATGTCAATTTCAAATAAAAAGACACACTTGGAGTCATATAGGTCACACCATGTGTCATATAGAGCTGTGGTTGATTCCTACACGTCATAAATGACTTAAAAATCATTTTACTAAATTATCAAAATAATATGAATATGTTTTCTTGGGTTTTAGTATGTCACTTGTTATTTTTACTAAAATTAATGTCAATTTTAAATAAAAAGTCACACGTGGTGTTATACCGGTCACACCATGCATCATATTGAGGTGTGGTTGATTCCTACACATCACTAATGACTTATGGTTATTTTTTCTAAAGTATTAAAACAATTAAAATGTGTTTTCTCAGTTTTTGGTATGTCACTTGTTCTTTTTACTGAAATTAATATCAATTTTAAATAAATAGACAAACTTGGAATTATATTGGTCACACTGTGCGTCAGATTGAGGTTCATTTGGTTCCTACAAATAAAAAATGACATATTTATTATTTTCATAATGTATTAAAAAAATCCAAATTCATTTTATTATTTTTGAGTATATTTATTTTTTTATTAAAATGTCATTTGAAAATGGAAATGCGTACTTTGAGTTATATCGGTCGCATCGTGTGTTGGATTAATTTGAGACTGATTCTTACATGTCACAACTTAATTATGAATCATTTCCTAAATTATAAATACAATCTAATTGTGTTTTCTTGTTTTTAGTGAGTGATATGTTTTGAACTAAAATGTCAATTTTAAACCAATAATGGACATTTGGAGTCATATCGGTCACACCATGAATCATATTGATGGGCGGTTGATTCCTACACATCTCAAATGAATTATGGATCA
Organism: Viscum album; assembly: GCA_963277665.1. Classification (NCBI taxonomy): domain Eukaryota; kingdom Viridiplantae; phylum Streptophyta; class Magnoliopsida; order Santalales; family Viscaceae; genus Viscum; species Viscum album. The sequence goes on from OY728126.1 coordinate 1,162,666,564, forward strand.
TTTTCCTAAAGTATCAAAACAATAAGAATGTATTTCATTGGTTTGTAGTATGTCACTTGTTCTTTTTACTAAAATTAATGTTAATTTTAAATAAATAGACACACTTACAGTTATACCAGTCACACTGTGCATCAGATTGAGGTGCAGCTGATTTATAAAAATAAAAAATTACTTATGGATATTATTTCTAAATTAACAAAACAATACAAATGAATTTTCATGGTTTTTAGTTTTTTACTTGTTCTTTTTACTAAAATTAATTTTAATTTAAAATAAATAGACAGACTTGGAATTATACCAGCCACATCACGTGTCATATTGAGGTTTGGTTGATTTATATATGTTACAAATGACATAAGGATCATTTTAATAAAATATCAAAATAATATTAATGAATTTTATCTATTTTTATTATTTCACTTTTTTTATTAAAATGTCTTTTCAAACTAGAAACATGAACTTTAAGTCATATTGGTCTCATTGTGTCTTAGTTTGATGTGAGACTACTTCCTTTATGTTAAAAGTGTATTATGAACCATTTTCATAAATTATCATGATATTCATAGGATGTTTTTTTTGTTTTCAGTGAGAGGAACATGTTTTGAATTAAAATGACAATTTTAAAATGATAACAGACACTTTCATTCATATTGGGCATACCCTATGTCGGATTGAGGTGAGGTTGAGTCCTACATATTAAAAATGAATTATGGATCATTTTCCTAAATGATAAAAATTCTTTTTATTGGTTTTAATTATGTTAGTTTTTCTTTTTACTAAAATTAATGTCAATTTTAAATAAAAAGACACACTTTGAGTCATACCGGTCACACCATGTGTTACATTGAGGTGTGGTCGATTCCTACACATAAAAATGAACTATGGATTATTTTCCTAAAGTATAAAAACAATACAAATGTTTTTTATTGGTTTTTATTTTGTCTCGTGTTCTTTTTACTAAAATTAATGTCAATTTTAAATACAAATACACACTTTGAGTCATACCGATCACACTCGACATCAGATTGAGGTTTAGTTAATTTATACATGTCACAAATGACTATTGGATCATTTTCCTAAAGAATCAATATAATATATGTGTGTTTTATTGATTTTTAGTATGTCACCTTTTCTTTTTACTAAAATTAAGGTAAATTTTAAATAAAAATACACACTTGGAGTCATGTCTGTCTCACCATGATTTGGATTGAGGTGAGGTTTATTTCTACATGTCAAGAATGACATATGGATCATTTTCCTAAAGTATCAAAACAATAAGAATGTAATTTCTTGATTTTGAGTATGTAAATATTATTTTTTTTCTAAAAATAAATTCAATTTTAAATAAAAAATGCACCTAGAGTCATATTGGTCACACCATCCAATTTAGGTTCTCTATTGAAATGCCAACACTTCATATTGAGCCATTATTCTTAGATGAAAACAACTCCTCTACTATTTTAGTTTTCAACAATGAGAAAGGTTTTTTAGAAAAGAACATCGATTAAATATGAAGTTTTGGTAGTTTCAAAAAGAAAGATAACAAAAAGATTGGTTACATTGGTAGAAAGAAACGTGTTGTCTTTTTATGGAATATTGTAGGTATATGAAAAAAATTGGCTTCCCAAAATATCTTTAAAAAAACTAAATAATTATTAGATAAAAAATATAATCAATTTATCTTAAAAATAATAGATAAAATAATTAAAAAAATTAATCAAATTAGTTATAATTCACCTTTTCCTGATGGTTGTATACATTCTTAACCCATTTCTTTATTTTCATTATCTCTATTGCAGCCCCGAATTCTAATCTCTCACTAGCATGAGAATATTTGAACAAACCACTCCAACTAAAAAAAAGAATCCAACTGTATAAGAAAATAATTCCCATGTGAGTAATAATAAAAAGAAATAAATTGAACATAAATATGAAACAATCCATTACTTATTTAAAAGTCATAGCATCATGATATATGTTTACATTCTACCATCATGTATTATTTCCATTCATTTCAAAACAAATCTATGTCTTCGTGTGAATGCGAGAATTTTCAATAGTCATAATAGTACTAGAAAAATATAAATACACAAAGTATTAATAAATACTTTAAATTAAATACTAATTATCTTCAAAAATACCTCTTTGGGGATGCTAGTTTGTTAATGGAATATGGTCTCTCCCATATATTTACAAACATAATAACCACAATCTTTTCCATTTGTTAGTTTAGGACACAACAAAAACATTGAGAAAAATAATTAATTTTTTTATATGTATTTTGATATGGAAATCATATTATATAAACCCTAATACTAGTCCACTTGTAGAACTTTTCAGGCTCCTTGTGCATGTAGAATTTCTTCATACCATGAATTTCATGGTATTTATACACTGCCCTATCATAACATAATTCTCATTAAAATATAATATAAAATATAAAATATTATTTTTAGTTATAAAATGTTGGATTTAGTGTATTATAGATTGAAAACTCCATCATGTTTGGTCAGTTTTTTGGGTATCCAAACAGTGAATCAAGAAAATAAATATTTAGAGTTTCTTAACTGACCACAATGAGCATACAATTCTGCTTAAAACACCAAATAGAATAAGTAATCAAGGAACTGAAAATATATTTGATATAATTAAATTGAATAGGTTTACCCCTATATCATTGGTATTAAAAATATTCTGTCATCTGTATGTTTTATTTCAAAATATTGAGCCATTTTTTCAATTATTTCATTCATTTTTTTAATTCTATTTTTATTTGTTCTAAATAAGTGACATTAGGACTAATGAGTCCAAATTTATGTTTATGGATTAATCCCTTCAATTGGTATTCATATATATGCCAGCAAAAAATATGATATGTATTTAGTCATAATTAATATAGTATATCAGCTATTGGAAAAAATAATGAAAACACACCTTATGTATACATTTATAACTAAGACTCCAATTCATTCATATTTGAGGGTTTCATTTACATTCAAAAGATAAATTTAGTCTATAACATCCTCTCCATACATTTTTTCTTCAAAATAAACTATGTTATTACTACCACAACATAAATTTGTATCAGTATGAACCATTAATTTTAGTAAATGGGGATATTTAATGACAAGGTTAAAGGTAATTTATGAAGATATTTTCGATCATTGGTTGATCCTTTAGATGGTTTTGATTCAAAATTTCATTTCACCCTATTCCCTTTGTTCATATGTAATAACATTTATAGTTTCAAAACTTTTTTCCTTAATTGTTAAATGTTTAGCATCAAAAATAAATTATAAATGAATACCTCCTTGTAGACATGTTTATTTAAAATATCTAATCACCATTCAATGAATGTTCCAATAGAATGGTTGATCATATAAATATTTGCATCATTAAGTGGAACAATTATCTGAGTACTCATCTCATGATCTGTGCTAGTCAACACTATCACATGACATGTTGGAAGTTGTCTATTGTGTAGAGTGTATTCTTGGATATTGAACATGGAAGACCTTGCAACAAGGAGATGGGTGGGTTTTGATATATATAAATCACATTCATTGTGACCTTGTATAATATCATTAAAGTAAAGGTATCAATGTCTTTATGATTCAAATTTCATAGAAAAAAATTTATAATATTGATTACCAAACCAAAGATATCTCTTTGAGGGGAATGGATTGCCTCAAATATGGTGGGGTTGGGGGGATTGATCTTCATGCAATGGTTTTTCTTGAGTTTTTTCTTCTCTTTACTTACCATCATTACATTTAATAGAAACTTACACTACTAATGAAATTTTTCTTCAAAGGTGGCTAATATTTCTTCCTTGTCTTCCATTTATTTATATTTATCCTCCAATTGTTTTTTTCTCAAAATATGTTTGGGGTGTCACCCCAAAACCTCTAAATTTGATGGGGCCATACTATTCTAGCCGCTTTAAGGCAATCAATAGTAGGTTTCTATAATTTATAGGTTCTGATGATTATGTATCTAAGTCAGAGAGAAAATATAGGAAAATAAGTAATCATTGTTATATAATAGATATTTAAAAGATAATAAATTTTTTATTATGTCATACTTACACATGTTTCCCACATTTTTTTGTGAATTCATCTATTAGTATCCCATATCTATTTACACATTCCTCCTTCCATAGAACATGATGTGGGATGGAATTGGATTTGGATTTGGATTCATCAACATGTATATAAACATAGGAAGATAATTTTTTCCTATTTATTTTCACAAAAAGTATGACGATATATTTAAAATAGATACCAATTTTTTTCAAGTAAAACATATCCTGCCCTTTATTTACAGTAGTTGTATGTTGGTTTTTCTACCTGTTCCTTATTTTCAAGACTCAGTTGTTGTTTGATAATAAAATTCATGATTAAATGTATTTTTTAAAAATGTCTTACCATCCACAATGTACCTAAAAATATATCTACACATGACATACAGTAAGATGAAATATCATTAGAAGTGTGTGAAAGCCTTCATGAATCCTTCCAAAAAGAATTAATACATATTTATTTTTAGATAAATCTACTATAAATTCACTTTATAAGGGATAATGAAGACTGATTAAATGTTTCATTATTTTATTTTTTTAGTAACATAAACAAAAGATATCATAATGTTATTGTAATATCTTCCCAAATTTGTTACTAAAGAGTATGAACAACATGGTTCTATGAATCTATATCAATCAGCACATGTTGTCGAGTATTGAGCCCAATGTAACAACTAAACATTGCCCTGTTGGGGTTAACATGCTGGCCACGTGGATTCCATCTGACCTTGAATTTGATGCCTTTTTTTGCCTTAATAATTTTTACTAACACCATCATGCTATGATGATCCAGTTTTTTCTATATCATCAATTCTTTCTCATCTACCATTTTCTCTGATTCAAAATCACCAATTTATTGTTCCTCTATATTGGTAGCATCAGCATGTGTATAAGGTCGTTATTCCTCTACACTAGGGAAACTACAGGTTGAGAAACTTATTGTTCCTTAGGATTGGGAGCATCAACACATAAAGAATTCATTACTTTTATAAGTGCCTTAACATTTAATTTATATTACATAAATGAAGCAATGAATAAATAATAACATGAGGTCACACAATGTATATTATAAAAAAATATAACCTGATTGTTGAAATCTTTTTTTCTAAAGGTTGAAGGGATTTGACCCCACTATCGAGTATCCTAATCCATTGATTATGGTCTCCTCTGACATTCAAAACCCCATCTAAATTGGGACCACTAATAAATGATTGTGATGTCTCATTAAGAGGGGTATCCTCAATTGAATTTTCATCTCACCCTAGTGTTTTTGGTTGATAATAGAACAATTAACCATTTTCAGTTTTTGAGATCTGGAACATAAAATACTTATATTACCTATGATTCCATTATAAATGGTTCTTCTTTGTACCACTCCATACTAAAATCCACTTTCATAAATCTCAATTCATCTATTTTAACATCCCTCCTATTATCAACTCAATGGCATTGAAAAATCATCACTTGGAATGTTTTATAATCAAACTCCCATAATAATGCCAAATTATGACATATAAACATGGATTAGATTTTTTTCATTGGTACTAGAAACAAGCATCACTTCATCCACAAGTGCAAATCCACTATTTATTATGGTACTACCTTCATCATGTTTATTTTTACAGAACAAATAACCATGAATTACATAACCATTGTAAGATAATACATTGCCAAAAAACTGTAATTTAGCGACAGTATTTAAAAACATCGCTAATTTGTAAATTAAGAGACCTTTTTTGGAAAACAATGCTAAAATAGAAATGTTTAACAAAAAATCACTAAATTAGCGAATCTTCCCCAAAAACATCTCTAAATTAGCAATGATTCCCCAAAAACGTCGCTAAATTAGCAATGATTCACAAAAAACGATCCTAAATTAGCGATGTTTCCCCAAAAAATGTCACTAAATTAACGGCGATTCCCCAAAAATGTCTCTGAATTAGAGATTGTTCCCCAAAAAAGTATCTAAATTAACGACGATTCCCCAAAAACATCTCTAAATTAGAAACACTTCTCCAAAACATCTCTAAATTATTGATGCTTCCAAAAAAACATTGCAAAATTAGCGACACTTCACCAAAAATGTCACTAAATTGGAAACACTTCCCAAAAAATGTAACTAAATTAGCGAGGATTCCCCAAAAGTGTCGTTAAATTAGTGAAAATTCCACAAAATCATTGCTAAATTAGCGTTGCTTCCCCAAAAGAGTTTCTAAATTAGTGATGCTTCCCAAAAACTGTTGCTAAATTAGTGATGCTTCCCCAAAATCATTTCTAAATTAGCGACGTTTCCTAAAAAATGTTACTAAATTAACGACGTTTTCAAGAAAAAATCGATAAATATATATATATTTATATATTAACACACACACACACACATACAGATATATATATATATAAACTCATATATATTCTAAATTTTGTCACATTTTTAAGAAAATGTGTCTATTTTAGTGGTATTTTATCAATGTTTTAAAACATGAAAAATTACATATATATATAATTAAAATTAAAATTATATATGAATATAATATATATTTATAAACAAACACACATATATAAACTTTTATATATATAAACATATACATATTAATATAAACACACACATATATATAATATAATCATATAAATAACATAAAATATAAACATATATATATAATAAACACACACACATATATATACAATATAAGTAATAAACACACATATATAAATATAATATAAACATATATATAGTAAACATATATATATATATTTAAACATAAAATATAAACATATATATATATATCTTAATATATGTATCTATATATATATATTTATATATATTAATATATGTATCTATATATATATATCTTAATATATGTATATTAATATATAAATATATATATATGTTAAATTCTATTCATATATATATAACATAATAAAATTAAATATTTTAAATTTATTCACATTTTTAGGAAAACGTGACTATTTTAGTGACATTTTTACTATAGTTTTAAAATTGACCTAATTATATATATATATATAATTTATAATTATAATTATATATATATTTATATATAAAAATATATATTTACACACACACACACATACATATAAATAAACATATAATATATATATATATATATTTGAAATATGAATAAATAAATATATATATGTATGCATATATGAACATAAAATATAACATATAAAATAATATTTAAAATATATAATATAAACATAAATATATTAATATATGAATATATATAAATATATAATATTAATTTCTTAGATATTTAAATATAAGTTTATGTATATAAATATAAGATAACACGATAATATAACAAAATTGTGAGTGTCGTAGTGGTTTGTATGCTTCGTTGGTTAGCTCAAGGTCTTAGGTTCTACTCCTGTAGAGATATCTTTAATTATTTTTCATTGAACTAAAGAGGGTATAGGGTTTTGTGGAGCGAGCTACAATAGATAGGTGAGCGGGGTGCGTGGCACAGGGGAATGACAAGGGCAAGGGCTGGGTACAAGGGATGGATGAGAGGGTCTAGGGGTGTGTGGCTAAAGGATAGGAAAGTAAGGGGAGGGCATGGGGGTTTGTGGGTGAGGGTCTACAAGAAGAATATGAGGGGATGGGTTGGGGGTGCATGGTTATAGGAAGAACAAGAGGGTCTAGCTAGGGACTGCATGGCTATAGGAGGGGTGGGGCTGGTGGGGGTATGGAATAAGCGAACTGGAGGGGCTAGGAGGGACAAGAGTATGTTAATATTTTTATTATTTGTATAAAAAATATAATAATCTTCAAAAACATTGCCAACTTTTTTGAGAAACTTTAGTAAATGTGGTGTCACTTACTGATATTTCTTGAAGATGTCAATAAATGTGGTGTAGGAAAAGAGACTCAAACCAGTTGGTGAGGACTCAACAAGTGCATCCAAGAGACCCAAGTTCAAAATCTGGTGGAGACATACTTCCTAGCGTACTATAGTAGTACTATAGTAGACACTGTAGAAGACATTGTTTGGTATTATAGAAAGAAGAACTATTCATCTATTTGGGCTTTCAGGCCACCAGTTTGGACCTTGGGTCCTTTAAGGCCTTTGGGACACCCAAGGCCTTTGGTCTAGTAAGGCTTTTAAGCCACCTCAAGGCCTTCATGACACCTCATGGCCTTCTGGACACCACAAGGACTTCGGGACACCTCAAGGCCTTCGAGCGACCTAAATATTGTGCTTAATGATCAGAGAAACTCTACAAGGAGCAGACTCCAGATGGGGATTTAGAGGAGACACATTCACCTGAATAGAGAAGCTAAGAGGATTTTTCAAAAAGAGTGGGTATGGAATTTCCATAAGGACCAGCATGTGCTTTCACGAGAATCCTAGACGAACATCCTTGAAAAGGTGGAGAGCTGATATCACGATGCAAAAGCTAGTAAGAGGAGTTCCAAGTATAGTCTATATATTTACTAAGACCTACGGGTCATATAATCTCTAAGCGTATGGGCCTTTTAAGGGTTCCCCCTCAACCCTTGAAAGGGGAGTTATCAAAAATCAATAAAAAAAGAAGTCCTTCAGGCCATTTGGGTTAGTAAATGTGGTGTCTCTAATTTAGAAACATTTACAAACATCACTAAATTAGTGGCATTTATTTATTGATGTTTCTAAAAAATGTTGGCAACTTTGGTGTCACTAATTAGTGATGTTTGTAAACGTCACTAAATTAGAGATGCTTATTAACATAACTAAATGATGATGTTTATAAACATCTCTAAATTAGAAAAAAAATTCAAAAACTTTAGTAAATGAATTTGCGATGCTTTTAAAAATACTAATGTAAAAAACATCACTAATTATCATTTTTTTGTAGTGATACATACACACTTGGTCCTATGGCTATCTATCAAAGTCATTCTGAAATTGAGTCCATGTTTCCATCTAAATCCTTAAAAATATGATCTTGAAACCATCATATAAATTTTTTATTATGTGTATTTGATATCTATCATTTATCCGATGATGGATTCAAATTCCAAAGAATTTATTTGTGGGTTTAAACATATAGGAAAACTACTAAACTATTATGAAAAATGTAAAGGTGGGACTTCTCCTAGTATCTAATATTTATTGTGACAACAACTCTTCTATAAATTCCTTTACGCACAAGCCACCCAATGTGACAAGATTTCATTAAACTAATTATTTATACACTAGATAGGTAGTTGGAACATAATTCACCTTCTTCCTCAAAAATATATCACTCTAAAATAAAACCCTATGGCAGAAATCAAATTATGAAATCCCCTTTTAAAATATTCATATACCATTCAATGAGGTACATCCATCTATAATGTATAGGACCACATAGTTGAATCTCTTTCACTATGTGAACCGTCAAGTGAACCATCAAATCAATGAATGTTGATAGGAAAAAAATTCCAATTCACATAATATGATGGTAATTTCATTTTCCATAGTTTTCAATTTCACTAGGTCTATAAATTTTCTACATATTTCTTTGAAAAAGAAATATATATTGGTTAATGTATAATGGGAATTATTGGGAAAATTGCAACATAAAGCTACATGAACTATATTCTGCTTCAAAACATGACAATTATGTGATTTTAGACCCTTTAAAATTAAATCAATCATTGACATGATATTATTGATATTTTATTAATGCCTATGTGGAACCGTTACATCATTAAAAATTTAAAATATATATATATATCTTACCCTAAAAGAGTGTAAGCTATTGGAGGAAGAAAATTTCATTTTCACCCTTCACTAGCGCCAACTATTCATGTATTCCCATGTCAATAATGTCAAAACTAGCCTTAATTATGAATTTTTTTCAGGTGCATTTAATAACATTCCAAGGAAAATATCACATATATTTTTTAAAAATATATAACATCAGGAAAATGTCTGACGTACATAAAATTTTAATATAGTAATTCAAAAACTAATCACCTTTTCCAACCGGGTTTTATATGATTTTTCAAAAAAAATTACTAAAACAAGTGTCTATATCATTTAATTTCTCAAATATTATATCACCAGTTAGTGGAGATGGTGTTTTACATTCTTATGAACTCCCATCGAATTATTTATTCCTATATTGTTACTTATGTTTTTGGGGTAGAAATATTTGATTTCCTAGAATTACAATCATTCATTAATGTCTCAACCTACTTGACTGTGTACCTTGTTCACAAATGGGGCACCCTATAGATCATTTAATTCTATATCCTAATAAATTTCCATAAGTATTGAAGTCATTTATAATCCCATAAAATATGACTCTCAATATGAAATCTTCATTTCTGTAAGCATCATACAATGTAACACTTGAATCCATTAAATATTTGAAATATTCGATCAATAGAGACAAATAAACATCAATATCATTACGATGTTTTTTCGGTCTTGATATAAGTATAGATAACAGAATGTATTTTAGTTTCATACATAACCATGCTAGAAATTTTTAATTTACCAACATAACCTACCATGTACTGTGATTTCTGATTTGAAAACCAAAAGGATTTACTCCATCTATAGATAATGAAAGATGAATGTTTCTTAGATCATTTCTAAATTCAAGATACTAATGATCAACTCTCTTCCACTGGGGAAAGTTTTTTGGGTGATGAATTTTACCATATTTATTTCTTGTATCTATGTGTCATGTTAATTGCCTTATGGTCTCCTCACTTCTATATAGGTGTCTAAACATTGTAATTATTGGAAAGTACCATATAACATTCATATGAACAAATAAATCTTTCTTATATTAATAAGAACCACACATTGGGAATTATTTAAGTGATTTGTGGTCCTTGAGAAATAGTATGCAGTAATTTGGGCATGCATGTATTCTTTCATAGATCATACCCATCAAACGTAACATTCATTTATCATCATATATTCAGCTAGGGAGATCATTATCTTCTAAGAGTATATCGTTAAATAGATTAAGTAGTTCTATAAAAATGGTGTCACTCCATTTGTTTCTATATTTTAAATTATATAGCTTCATTATGGATGAAAATGTTGTTTATTTAATGCAACCGGCATACAACAGTATCCTTTCACAAGTCTTTAAATTCTCAAATAATTTTAAAAAATCATGACGTTCATCTTCAACTGTCATTTTAATTTCCTCACTACAATATTCATCATCATTCACACCTTTAATCACATCCTCAATATGGTCTTCTCCATTGCCCACACTTTTAATCATATCATTTGATCCATAAAACACATTTTTATCCCAGTCACTAGCTACATTCTATTTTTCCATGTTTTTATTCCAACATTTATAACTTCTATCTATTCCATGACAAATTATGTTCTCTTTCAACTCATTTAGATTAATTATTCTTTAATAAAAATAGTTTAAACATGGAAAATGGATTTTAAATGGGTAATATGCATGATTTTTTTGAAAACTTGATGAAATATTCCAACAAATATTCATACTATTTTTCATATGATTAGCATCCATGAATTATCTACTAAAATCAATCATATTAGATTTAGTAATATTAATATTTAACAAAATAAATACACAAAAGGGGGACTTTAAAATATGGGTAACCCAACATTTGAATGTTTCAAATAATTTAATTATGATTTCAAAGAAATGAGCAATTGAATTCAAGAAAAGAATTAATCCACTATCGGTAGGTGTTATCCTCTGAATTCACCCTGAAGAGATGGGGAATGAGTCTTAGGAAACAAAATGAAATTATGACTATTTGGGAGATGAAGTTGATGAGGATGATAGTTATTATTTCATTTTATTTCTTGAGTCTCATCCCCTTATAAGTTTACACCAAATCAGAGAGAATATGTAGTTGTGGAGGAATCTGCTAATTTAAACCATTAAAGTGATATTGGATTCAAATTAGGTTTAGGAGTAGCAATGGGGTTAAACATTAATTCACCTTTTGTGGGAGTGAGGTCATGATAGATATCCTATGGGTTGGGTATATCTATTGAAATGTTGTTTCCATGGTTTTACTATCAATATATATTATGTTGAAGGTGAAGATAGTGTTAAGTGAAGGCTAAGGTTTCCAGTGACGGGTTATGGTTTCCTAATCTAGATCATTTCAATAAAGGATTTTCAGGAGTTTGATGAATCACAAAGAATGAAAAAAGTTTCCTAGTGTTTTTTTGAATGGTTTCTGAGTTCAGGGAAGATGGATAATAGAGTAAACCAATCTGTGTGCCAAAAATTTATAAGGTTTCATAGGCTTTAAATGATTTCTAGTGAATGATGATGTGGAGAATTTGACTACATGTTGAAACTGGAAATATTTGAAGGAATACAACAAACTAACACGTGGATTTTAGAATTCTAAAATTTAAATATTAAAAAAACCTACTGATAAATAAAATAGAGTCCATTTGGAATAAGTTGGGAATCCACTAGAGGTTGAATTAAAATTACATATGCATTCACATTATTTTTTCTGGGATCAGACACCAATTCACATTATAGTAGTGTAATTTCTGGAATTTTATTAGATTTGAGGTAGTGGATTTGAGTCAGTAGAGGATTCTTTAAAACAAAGAATTGACAGATAGACACTAACTCATTATTCACCTTCCCTTAGGTTCCACTCTGCTCTATCACTATAATATTTTGGTGTAGGTATATTAATAAATAATTTTTTAGTCCAACAACCTATTAGTCATTTAAAATTTAAATGTTTAAGATGGAAATTATAATGATATCAGAATAAAATGTTGAGTATGTTGCTGAACATGAAATAGGGTGGTTACCTTGGAATATAAATTTGGAATATTATTTGGATCAAGAACAACTTATGAGCATGATTTTAAAACCTTTTATGGTCAAGGAATGGGTAATGTAACATTACACTATCTAAAACATGATTAGTTATCCATATATGTTAACTATAGGAGATTATTTTTACTCAACACATAAAAACTATATTGATATGTTTTTGTTATCTAATATAAATTTCAACCCCCTCTCTCATCCTTAAACACCCATTTATTACCCTAAAACATCTTTGAATGTGTTTGCATATTTTATAGGGAGATTTTATGGTTTTTCCATCATTATTCAATGATTTTATCTCATTATATATTGAGGTAAATTTACATGATTTTAATGGTAATAAATTTAATATCTTCTTATTCATTGAACTCACTCATTTTTTATAAAACTATATAAAAGTACATATATGTTATAAAATTATAAATAAATTATATAAGAATAGAGTTTTAAAATTTTATAAAGGTATAAAATTATAACATATACAATTAAAATGAATGAAAGTATAAAAGTATAAAAATTTATAATGAATAAAAATATAATTTTATATTAATTTATAAATTTATATAACAATAAAAGTATAAATAATTAATAAAATTTATATTTAAACAATATATATAAATATGATATATTGTAAAATTTAAAAAATATGTAATATAATAAATTAATAAAATTATACAAGTATAAATATTTAATGAAAATTATTATTAAATTATATTAGTATAATATGACATACTATAAAATTTATAAAAGTATATAAATTTTAAATCATATAAAACTATAAAATTATAAACCTAAAACACTTTTAATATGTCAAAAGGACTTTTCATACCATGGTTTTTTAGTGCTTCCTAAAATTTATTTATTTTTTAAATCTCATAGAGGGTCCATAGACTAATTATTAAGGTTTTCCTTTATTTAATGCATATAAAATACTTTTATAGAAGAGTTGTTGTTCTGAAAAATTTCTTCATTTAATATAAAATGATTTTTCTATGAATTATGGATAATGAAAATGTATTCATTATAATCAAACACTATATCATTAATAAAAACTATAAAATAACAATATTATATATATTTAATTTACATCCTTTAAAATATCTATGTAATTCTATTATATGGAGAGAATGATATTTTTAATTAACTATGTAAAATACATAGGTGCATTATAAAATAAAATATAAATTATATTTCTAAATATTTTCATTATTGAAATTTCATATTTAGTTTCATTATGAAATCCCAATCCATTTAAACATTATTAACTAGTTTTTCCATCACTATATGGGAATCTAGAAAATAAAAAACCCTCTTTTCACATCAACCACATAACTTGATGTCACATAACCACACCATATCACAACAATAGAACAACCATATCATTACCTACCCAAAACACAAACTCATACCAACTGCATCAACGCTTACCCACAGCACATACACTAACCAACCACACATCTCCACCCCACAAAATGGACACATACTGACCATATGAGCTCCCACAACACAAATGGACATTACCTCCCCACAATGTGACCTCAGATAACTCTTCAATCCCCACTTCACCCCAGTATCATCGAAATATATGACCAACTCTAACCACAAATGGAAAATTCACCACCGTAGTGGATCCTTGATAGAATAATGGATGAAAACAACCAAGTAGAATAGAAGGCCTTACCACCGATCACCAATAGAAATCCATCAGAACCAAAAGATTGAAGACGGGTGACGAGGGATGAAATCTCCCCCAAAAATTCCTAGGGATCTTCAAAAAACGAGATGATGAAATGGAATATGAAGGTATTAATATCAAACAAACAAATTATTTCCACTAGATATAAAGCTAGGGACCGATAAAGCGAATACTAAATAAGGAGAAGGAATAAGTGTTCAGATACATTAAGGATGGGATCTATTAATTCAGTTCATCGAGAAGAAGTGAAGATGCATGTAGGTGAGGTGTGACTGAAAAAAATGGTGTTGTCAAAGGTGAAAATAAGATAAATCCACACATACCTTAAATTTTGAGATTCCGATTTGTCAAGAATGTGGACTGGTGACAGTAGTATGGTCTGGTGGTAGAGCTCTGGTTCTGCAAAATCATGAGGTATGAGCGGCGTTAGGGTTCTGTTATGGTTCTATTTTTAAGACCCCAAAATGATTTTATCAGCTCTTTTTTTTCACTGATATAGATACCCCTTTATCAGCGCTAAAACACTAATGTTGAAAAAGACATGTTTTATTAGTACTTTTTTAGCACTCATAAAGTGGTAACTTTATCACTTCTAAAAAAGGCAGATAATGATCTAATTTTAATAATTTATTTGTATTATTATATGTATTTATAAAATTATATATATAATATATTTTTATATTTTTATATAATTATAATTATAGATAAATATTTATTTATTTATAATAATAGTTATAGATAAATATATTTATTTATTTATTTATTTATAGTTATATTTATAATAAATATATTTATAAATATTTATATATATTTATTAATTTTGTTATGCATTTATAAATATATTTATATAATTATATAAATTTATAAAATTATATATGTAATAAATATATATATTATAATTTTATAATTATTTAAATTTATATATGTATATGAAATTATAATGAATGTTTTTATTGTAGTTTTGTAATTATTTAAAGATATACATATATATATATTTATTTATTTATAATTATAATTATAAATAAAAATATTTTTATATATTTTTATATAATAGTAAATATATATATATTTATTTATTTATTAAATTATAATAAGTGTTTTTATTGTGACTTTATAATTATTTATATATGTATATTTAATTATAATTACATATATATATTTAAAAATATTTCTATATAATTATAAATACATTTATAAATATATATACCTCATGGTATGCACCACTTTTGGCATATTTATATAATTATATTTATTTATTTTAAAATAGAAATATATGTAATTATAAATATACTAACTATTTTTATTGTTTGAATATATTTATTATAATTTTATACATATTTAAATATATATATATATATAATTATATTTATAATTATAAATAAATACATTTAAAAAATATTTATATATAATTAAAAAATTTATAATTATAAATATAATAAATATATTTATTATTTAAATAGATTTCTTGTAATTTTACAATTATTTAGGAGAACATAATAAGTTCATGGATATTACATCAATGTATCTTACCTATTAAAATATTGATCATAAAAAATGAGCCGTCTCATATATAGAAGCATGAATAATAATGGTTTCAATGTATAAATGAACATTCATGAGTCATGAATACATAACATATGCATGTTGTAACACCCCAAGACTTCATAGTATGTTATTTCTTCAAAATAATTCAATAACTTGCACTACACGCAACACCGAGTTCTAGCGCACCACGATAAACCATTCAAAAGCGGTTATGACTAGTATTAACTGAATTTTGAACTTTATATAATCCTTATAATTTTAGAATCCATATTATGAGTTTCTTAGACATAATGTATGAACAAATACATTTTTTTCAGATAAAATAAGTATTTTTCAAAAAATGCAATTTTACCGCCTTTTAATGGAGAAGCCTTTTTAAATCTAATATTTGAAACTTTTATATATTCAATTTGAAAAAATTAACTTCTTATTTAGTATCAGGACATAATAATTTAGTTTCAATAAATGTTTTGTGTTTTTATGATAACTTTCATATTTGGCCGAATAGTGAAAATACTATATTTTAACTAAAAACATCTTTTTTTAATAAAAAATATTTATATTGTTAAATTATACATTTTAATGGTTTTTAAGTAAAAATAGATTATATTTTTACCATTTAATCCAATTATGGTCATTGTAAGTTATTTCAATTTGAAATTGGACATAAACAAGTGTCAAACTTTTGGTAGTTATTATTTCTTAAAAATACACCTTTTGGTTTTGACAACGGGAATTAATTTTAAATTAATAAATGAAACTTTTATGTTTTGAATTTGGTAAAATATAATTTATTTGTGGATTCAGAATATTTAAATTATATTAGGGTGAAATTTTGGTACTTTTCAGATAACTTTCATATTTTGATGAATAATGAAAATTACTAAATTTTAATTAAAAATAACTTTTTAATCAAAATAATTAATAGTGATAAATTATGAATTTGAGTGATTTTAATGTATAATTAGATTATAATTTTACCATTTAATCCAATTTTGTTCATTGGACATAATTTCATATTTAAACTGGACATAAGAAAGTGTCAATCTTTTAATAGTTATTATTTGTTAAAAACACACTTTTTATTTTGACAATGGGAATTAATTTTAAATTAATTTCTGCCAATTCTGTGTTTTGAATTTAGAAAAATCGATTCAATATTTATAATCAGGAGGTCCAAATTGTTTAAATAGGTAACTTTTATTTTTAGACATTTTGAATAATTATTTCAGTAAATATTTTATTTACCATGGTTAAAGGGTAAATCCGGTAAATAAGGGTAAAAAAATAATATTATAATACTAAATTACCCTAAAACATGTCATAACCCTATTGGTTGATACATGTCCAACCATGGGAATATTTGGGTCGATTTTGGGACCCCATGGAGCCACTTGTAAGTGATAATGACACTTTATATTAATTAAGTTAAAGTAAATACAAAAATGACATAAGCATATATCTTTTAGAAAAACAATTTTTACATGGGGTTATATATGTTTTATTTTCAACTATATGTATTAATTATAAAGATAAAAATATTTCCTATATAATGGTATTTTATTTATAATTTTTATACATTGAATACTTAAATTTATTTATGACACAATAATGATGCAGTATTTTCCTCATTAATGCAAGAATCAAATAATTGGTATTATAAATGTTAAAATAAATATAATTTGAAACTTTTTATGACATCCACTAATTTTATTGGTTAATATTATATTTTAGGATTGCTTAAATGAATGTTTTTAGAATTAATAAAGATGTTAAGACTTTAATAAAAAACAATTATTAAATAGTGTCAAAATTGACAAAAAAGAGTTTTTAAAACAAATATTATATTACTAATTGATATTCTATTCCTAAAAATATAAGGTTCGGCCAAATGACTTATATCATGATAGGTGTATCATTAGTTGACCACTTGGGGGTCTCTTGGATGTATATAGTATGTTTATTAACTATATAATATAAAAATACAAAGTGACATGGTAAATGTCAAACTAATTAACTAAGAGTTAAAACTAAAAGATAAGGTTAATATAATTACCCAAACCTATCTAAAATCTATTGGTTTAAAGGATTTATACCCATACACAAATTATAATTTGAATAATCCACTTTATAGCCATCAGAAACCGAAAAATAATTTATTATAAAATAATACTTTAAGTTTTTCCTAAAGAGCCCCTCCTCCCCCTTATAAAAGGAAACCACTTTTAACCAATTCCTCACACCTCTCAAGCCTTTTTCATCGTCTAAAATCTTCACAATTAATCTCCCTACATCCCTTTACTCCTCCTAGAATCATTACCTTAGTCAGAAGGCACTTCAAGGGTCCTTTTTGGTTCAAACCAAAGGGAGTTACCCAAATTAAAGGTAATAATTTCTCTTAGCTTCTTTTCTTTTATTTTACTTCTCCAACCCCTAAACTCTTCTTATTATTTTATTTTGTAAAAAAACCAGTATTCTAAATATACTAGGATATTTTTATGAGATGTATTCGAACTACACTTACACACACCTCCATCTAATTGGTGAAAAACATAATGTTTCTGTGGATGGCAACGAAACGCCTCACGAAACGATAATTGTTCAATTATCTCCTACCGCCTCTCATGGTGGCCATTATGATGTCACTATAACTAAATATTATATTAATGATATTTATTTTATATATAAGCTTCTGTAATTCCATTTTATAGCATACCATTATTCATTTCGTGTTGTATATATATACGATAATTTCATTTGAGGACGTGCGGACTACCGCCCCCTCAAAGTGATATGACTCATTCATACCATACAAGGAACGTATAAAGGATGGTGTTAATGAACTTAAGTAACACATATGAGATATTATATTATACTTTAATAATAATATACCTATTTATCATTTGGTTTTTATTCCTTTTAAAATGAAAAATGAAATGGAAGTAGCGTTCGTGCGTACATACAGACTACCGTCTCCACGAACACGATGAGATTCATTCCCCATCGTATCCATTCAAGTATAATTCTCATTTGATGATTAAAAATAATTTCTAAGGACTTTATATCATTCTGGATATGAATAATATACAGCCTATCCACAAAAAACACGGCTTATGTAACAAAACATATTAAAGAAAATGAGTAAGTTAACACCCGAAACGACGATAATACTAAGATATTATTAAAAAATCAATGTTAAAAGATCATATATGATATCATAATTATATATATGGTTCTTTTATAATTTAATAAAAAAAATTTAACTATTATATAAGAGTTTAACATACCATATTCTAAGTAAAGGTACAAGGTAAGGGTTTATTTCATAATCTTTTCATTATCCGAGGTTGTTTATACCTAATTATCTACTAGGACCTCTTTATCATCCACATCCATGTTTCTTAAAAATGTTTTTCAAAACATTATTACTATTTTACAAAATATGGGTTAAAGTCATTTATACCCTTGACATACTTTTTATAAGATGTTTATAAATAAATCTTTTTGTTGTTTTCCAAACGAGGTCCTTTTTAACCTTTTTGACAAAATTAAGGTCAAAATGTCTTTTTTTAACTTATATAGCAGGTGCGGCTATTTTCTACCATTATAAACTCGTTGAAGCTTCCCTTACAAGCTTATAAGAATATTTTCAAAGTAAATGTTTTATTTTATAATTATTTGACTCTTAAATGATTACAAAATAGAAAGATATATTTCTATAAAAAGAGTTTTGATTTCATCTATGTCAACATCCTTTGATGGATTTTAAGTTTATTTGGAGTTGATTTATTATGATAAAAAACTTCTATATTGTATTGAATGTTTTGTGATATGTTTGAATGTGGATGTGCTATTTTTATACCATTCATGATTTATAGTTAAATTATTGACATTTTGTATGCTAGTTTTAATACGAATGTTTATGATATGTTTAAACCTTTTCATATGAGGAACGTATTGGACTTATTAAGTGACGGGTGGAGCCCGCTATAGCTCCTTAGTGCATATGTAGGTCTCATGAGACAACTAGACGTGGAATTGGTAGAGGGCCTTTCCCAATTTTGATATATGGTTTTGGCCGAGGCCTTAATCATTTTTAGACGTCTTGGCCGAGGCCTTGACAAAATGTTTCAGAATGTCCGGCATTATACATTTCCTCATTATGAAAATAATATCGGTGGTTCATGTGGTCATTCGAGTAGTATAATACCAATTATTATGTTTTATTATGGCATTATTTACTCAGCTCATATTCCTGCCATAAAATTATTCATGTTTATTATTGGTAAAGTATTGCAGTTTCAATTATTCACCATGCTTAATATTTATGTTATATTCCGCTGTATTTTTTACCCTTACTGAGCATTTGATCTCAGCCCTTTATTATGTTTCATTTCCCCAGGATATAAAGAATTTAGTTATGGGTGACTTGCAGGCATTATTTAGGAGGCTTGGATGTTTCCAATGGAATAAATTTGTGTTGTATTTCTTTTCAAGTTTCAAAGTTGAACTTATGTATGAATATTGTTTCCAAGGCTACTAAACAAATCGGTCTTTCAAGATTTGATCTTTTTTTATCATTCCAATGTTATGTAATAATGAACCGACTCTAGGTAACTGGTGTTGGGGCGTTACACATGTGTCATCATAATATAGGTAATCTTAACATTTGGAATATAACAACCTTTAATGTTCACAAATAAACATATGGTCATAATGTGTTAATTATAATCACACGTCAATATATGAACATAAATAATGGCAATAATGTCCATGAATACCATCATTATCTCATGATATATATTTATTTTTTTACTTATTGGCCCAATTCATTGGAGACATATATTTATTTAAATTTATTTAAATATATATATTTATAATTATAATTATAAATAAATATATTTAAATGTATTTATATATAATTATAAATATAATAATTATATTTATTATTTTAAAAAAGTATTATAATTTTATAATTATTTAAATATATTTATTTATTTTTAATATTATAAATAATTTTTTTAAATATTATATATATATTTAAATTATTAAAAAATATATATTAATATATAGTATTTATATTGATTATAAACATTTATTTTTTAATTAATTTATATAAATAAACATTATTTTTTAGTATAAATATAATAATTATAAAAAATATTAATAATATTTTTTATTAAAAACTTTTATCAACTATAAGAATAATGATGATAAAGATTAACCATTATCAGCGCTGATAAATGATAAATGATTATTAGTGCTTTTAGCTAGCACTAATAAAAGTAGGACTTTTATCAGTGATTTCTGTTTAGCGCTGATAAAATAATATGCTTCCCTTATGCCGATTCATGGTAGTGTTTGAAAAATAACTGATAATCGATCATTGTGCAACCATTATTTGGAATAATGGATCGATACCATGGGTTTAGGTTTGGGATTGAAAACATGATCAAGGTCAGTGATGATGATAGATGAACTGGTGATGGATTAGAGGAGGATGATTTATAGGTTTGGTGTTTTAGTGATGCAGAGTGATGATGACCAGTTTTCCAATGAAGAATGATAAGATCTAACTTCTGGCTAGCCATTGGTGCTGGTAAACTCCATTACGGGAGTTAGGACTTCATTTTATGGCGGATCTTAAGGTACTAGAGATTCATGGGTGATGACATGTTAATAAGAAAAATATTATATAAAATCCTAATATACACAGTGTGTGTTGTAAATAACACACACCATGGATTTCCCTAAATGAAAAATCTAGTGATTCAAATTGAGTTTAAGATCTCATGAAATGTGGCCCTATCATACACCATGTGATACCTTTTCATCCAACTTGTCATGTATAGGGGTATAAACATAGGAATCCATGTATCACCACATGTCTTGTGTGTATGTGTGTCGGATCACACGTTTCATAAACCTTGGCGAATGGATTGGCATGTATAGGGAGTACATGGCCAAGTGGCCATGTGACCCCACACACTATGTGTGTCAAGGAAGACACCATGTTATTATAAAGGTATATAGACTTAGGAAGGCAACACATGTCAAGTGTCATCCTAGGAACTTGCATGTCATGTGATATGAAGTGCACCTCTTTGTACTTTGAAATTACATGGACATGGCTAGTGTACTTAGGTATTCCCTGAGTGCATGGAAATGGTTCAAAGTATATATTCTAGACCAGTTGTCATTCTGCATTCTAGAAAGCCCTCTACATATCATGTACCCCTAGTAAACATGCCATGTATTTGTAGAAATACATTCCATGTGAGATGATAGGTAACATGTAGTTCCAGACTCAGGGATACATGTCATGTACCCCTATGGACATGTCATCTACTTATTCAAGAGTAAGTTGTATCCATTATTCTTCTCACTTCAAATTTGGTGTGATCTTGGGTGTTTCCCATCGATCTGTATTTCTGTGGGTGTATTCCATCCTTGAGTCATTCTAGAGTGAGTTTTCTCTATCCACATCCATGAGGGTTCAGTGTTATATTTTGTTTTGATCATTAGACAAGTTCCCATTAGAAGATTAGAGAAGGAATCTCTCAGTGAGTCTGGGGGTTTGTATCCCCATTCCCATCATCTTTTTCCCTAAGCATGGTTTCAAGAATCAAGTGACAAATGTACACTGGCATGATCCTCTATCTTGTGGGTTGTTCTAATTAAGTCCATTTATACCCCATAGGCTCTTGGTGTGATCCTCTATCTTTGTATCGAAATATTTATCTTCTAGTGAGGTGTAGTCTAATCGAATGAGTATCTTGGATGATCCCTCTCAGTTCTTTCAAACACCTTCATGGAAAGTCTTGATGAGCATGTTCCCTCAAATGAGTTCCATCAGTAATAAAACTAAATGAGTAAGACCTCTTGGATGAGTTCCATCATTAGTGGAAAGACTCATGGATTGAGTTCTACCAGAAAAATGTTACTTTGAACCTCTAGTAAAGTCCTAGGCTGGTATTGAGGATTTATCCTCTCCTTGAGACATAGTGTCTACATTTGAGTATATCTAGGATATTGTTGTTATTATTATGTCCCATATTCTAATTGATATATTTTCATGATGACTAACTAACTACTCTATTGATTCTTTATGTTTGGTGATTTCAAGATGTCCTATTTGGTATGTATATACTCACCCATTCATGGGATCTGCCCACACATATCATGTCTTATGTAGATGACATGATTTTTGTGGGATTATTAGGTGGGATAGGGGTATGTGTAGCTTATTTAGAGCTCAGTTGTGCTATAAGTACCTAATATGGGTTGATGATTTTCTTTTGGGATGATTCCACCGTGTTTTCATTTGGTCGGTTTTTTTTAGTTTTAGTGGGATTATATTTGCACCTTTATACTTTTGTTGTACTTATTTCTATACTATGATATGTGATACCTATTATTAATTCATTTATAGTATGAGTTGTTTACCTTTATCCATTGTACCAATCTATGGAGATGTGTGCATGTGTATAGATACTTTAGGCTAATGCCTACCACATGTGTGATATACCTACTCGATACTGGTCTCCATCCCATGGCTTATTAGAGGTGAGATTTGAGTCTCATTCTTGGCTTAACTCAAGCTAGGAGATCCCCAATGGGTCAGGTCCTGAAACCTTATATAGTTTATCTTTATAATGGGATATCCAAAGAGAGATTTCATAATTTCAGTAGGCACACACAATTGATACTAACCAAATATGAGTTAAACATGAATCTTACTTCATATGGTAAATTAATAACTTCATCAAACTCCAATGATGATTTCAAAAATCTCATCCCTTTTAATTTTTATATGACCATGTATTCAACATCCTCAATGTTAAACTCAACATTCTCATGGAACAATCTAACTTTTTTATAGTAGAACTCAGTTCTCCTTTCAACAAAGAAAAACACTCATCTTTGTAATCTTAAAAAAAATTAGAAACAAGTATTTTAAAAATAGATAAAATAAATATATAACTTTCCACTCAAATTTTTGTGAAAAACTTTTTTCCTCTTTGAAATTTTTGAGATTCCATCTTTTAACTTTTTGATTTTTCAACACTTAGTGAGAGTGAAGCAGTTTGTGGTTCAAAATGTTTAGATAGGGAAATAACGGCTTGGATTTGGGAGATAATGTGTTAAAAGGTTCACTAAAGCTCAATTATTTTCAAGATAATATTGGTTATTTTTTATGGAATACATTGATTTTTCATAAAATTTGATGTGATGAAATAAAATAAATAAATGTCAGAAAAAATATAGGGCCATGTGTTACTACATTACATGATAGAAAAATCAAGAAATTTAAAAAAAAATTGGAAATAACAAATAGTTAACAAAATATTAAAAGTTAAAGAGGTAAATAACTAAAAATAAAATTAAAATTAAAATGAAATAATTTAAGATAAAATAATTATATTTCAATTTTAATAAAATAAAACTTATTATAAGGAAATAGTTTGGTAAAAATTTCTACCAATTGAATTTAATTATAGATAAATTCAATTAAAATATCACCCTTTTAGGTATAATCTCTTAAGAAATAATATCTTAAATCTTTGTTATTGGTAATCAAATGCTTTATTGTATTTTTAAAAAAATTTATAGCCATGGTGTTATCACATGTTATTAGGAAATGAAAAAAAATAAATTTTAATTTCATTAAGGTATGTTTCATTTACAACACCTGAGTACAACAAGTACCAACAAGAATGTACTCAACTTCATCAATTGATAATACAATAGATTGTTTTTTTACTTGACCAAGAATCAAGATATTTTCCAAAAAAATTTATAGGTTCTAGATATACTTTTCTTTCTATTATAGAACCAAAAAAATCAATATTATAATATAAATATAAATATAAATCATAAGATTTTTTAAAATGAAAAATAAAAAAATTATGCTTTTTAAATACCAGAAAATTATTTTTGAAGCTGTTAAATGATATTCCTTTGGGTTTTACTGAAATATTGAACATTAATAGACTGAAAACATAATAGCGGGTATACTTTTAGTTAGAAAAAGAAATATTACAATTATTTTTTTATACATATTGTTTTTCAGCTTTCGAGCTTTATTCTATCCAATATTAACATTGTAACTCATAGGAGTTAAATTTTTTTTACTGATTTTGATTAAAAACCTTTTTACTCAATCATGTATGTATTTACTTTGGTTTAAAATGTTCCCAAAATCTAAGGAAAATTTTCAAATCACCCATAATTCTTATTTATAATTATTTTTACTTGAGTTTTGAAAAAACATTATATGATTTTAGATTTTTAGAACCAAAAGTAACATTATCAACATATATTTGAACATGTAAAATATCCTTTGAATAATTTTTCTTATATAATATGGTTTTAGTTAAACCCATAGTAAAAATATTTGATAAAATAAATGAACTTAGTCTCCTATATGATGATCTTAGAGCTTTCTTTGGACCATAAAAATCTTTGGTAAGTTTGGAAATAGAATTTTGAATATAAAGATATTTAAAACCTAGAGTTTTTTAATCAAAATCCATTATAAATTCATTTTAAAAGGTATATTTAATATTTTTATAGTATAATTTAAATTTAATAAATTATACACAAGTAAAAATAATTATAATTACTTATAACCTAGAAATAGGGGAAATGGTATCTTCACAATCTATTACTTGTTATGGATTATAAACTTTGGGAACTAACCTATACTTATTTCTAGTTATCACACCATGATCATCCAAATTATTTCAAAATAACCACTTAGTTATAATGATTTTATAATCATAAGTTCTATGAACTAATTCTCAATCTGTATTATTATTTAATTAGTTTAATTCCTCTTGAAATGAAATTGCCCATCTCTCATCACTTAAGGATTCCTCTATTGTTTTAGTTTCAATTTGAGACAAATATATAGAAATCTTATAAATATTTCCTAGACTTCTTCTAGTCCAAACTCATTCATATAGATTTTTTATTATATTTTCCATTCTATGTATTTTAAGGATCTGAGGATACATATAAAGAACACTTTAAGATTTATGTGTTTCTTCCCTTGCAGAAATGGATTGTCCATGATCATATACCAATCAGTCATCCTTTTTATTTTTAAAGAGAGTATCATGTATCAAGTTATTCATTTAATTATTCAATTAATCAAATATTTTATTCTCATAATCTAAGGGAAAACATTCATTAAATTTCACATGAGTAGATTCTTCAACTATCATTGAGTTTTTATCATAAACTATATAGGCTTTAGAAGTGGTAGAATAGCCTAATAATATTCCTTCCTCGGCCTTAGGATCATACTTACCAAGATTATCCTTGGTGTTTAAGATATAAAATTTCATCCAAAAAACTTTAAAGTATTCAACGATTGGTTTCTATTATTATATAGTTCATATGGTGTTTTTTTTCAATATGGAATGTATTAGAACATTATTGTTGACATTGAATTTCATATTAACAACTCATCCCAAAATTTATTGGGTATTCTATATTCACATAACATATTACTATCAATTTCTTTCATGGTCCTATATATCCATTCAACAACACCATTTTGTTGAGGTAATCAATGGGAAGTAAAGGTATGTTTAATGTCATATTTTTTAATTGAATTTATAATTCTCAAATTCTCTACCATGATCACTTCTAAAAGACACAATTTTAGAACTTTTTTCATTTTTAAAAGATTTAAAAAATCAATAAAAATTGAATAATATTAAATTTTATGTCTGAAGTAATAAACCCATGAAAATATTTAAAATAATTAAATAAATCATAAAAATTTACCACTAAGAATTGATATCCTAGGGGAAATAATTTCAAATGGTATAGATGGGGAAACTTATTTAATTTCTTCAAAGGATACTTTTTATGGATTTCTCACTTTCCATGAATCAAATAATTTCTTTTTTTACAATTTGATTAGGGGAAATAATAAATTATATTTTTCTTATAAAATTTATTTTGATAACAAAAATAACATTTTTCCATCCTTTTATGCTAAATCAAAGGTTCATTAATCTAATTATTTAAATAGTTCACATTTTTTACTCAAGGAATTGGTATCTAGTGTGTAAATGTTTTCAGTTAATAGTAAACTAAATTTAACCATACTCTCTTTAAAAAAATAAGAATTATTCGTTTAATAAAAAAACATCCATCATAATATAATTGAGAAATAATTATCAGGTTTTTCTTCAATACTTCAACATAGAGTATTTTTTTATGAGTATTGAATGTATATTCCAAATAGATCTAATGCCAACAATTTTTACATTGGAATTCTCACCAGATATTACATATCCTCCATCTATTTTATATAGTGAGTGAAATTTTGATAAATATCCACTCATTTGTCTTGAATATATAATATCCATAAACTACTTGTTATTTATTTTGTTGTGGATCATTCCCTATTTAAAAAAATAAAGCTAAAATGTTTTGGTAATTAAATTCTCTTGGGTCTAGCAATGTTAACTATAAAATATTTTAGAAAAAAAATATTCTTTTACATACGAGAATATCCAGAATTAAAATTAAATAAATTTATAGAAATAAATTATTTATTTATTCCATATATCTTACTATATGTTATTCAAGAATCGTATACAAGATGATAATTTGTTTCACTGGGGATAAAAATTATATTATAAATGTTTCTACTTTGGGAATAAGGCACAAAATAATTTTTATATAGATCAAGTATCTCTCTATTCGTGATTATTCTTTGTTTACTTTTACCAAATTTATTCTTTCAAAGAATTTGATTTAGCTAATTTTACCCCTTTTGAAATAAACATGAAGTATCCTTAGATATTTAATTTCATCCATTAATTATTTTATTTTTCTATCATGGACAACCCAACTAGTAATAAACTCATCTAGTAAGGATTTTAGTTCAGAAGTATATTTATTTAAAATATCTTTTCCATTAAAAACTACATAATATTATTTCTTAAGATTCATGATCATTTTATTCTAGGAATCATAGAGGTCTTCTAATATAGAATGATACTCATTTAAATATTTATAAGTGTAATTTTTAGATTCTAAGGAAGGATAATAAATAAGATGTACTTCATTAGTTTGTTCCATGAAGTACATATTTTCCTTCTGGTTTTATTATTCGTCCTCAAAATTAGAATTGGAGTCATCACTAAAGTCCATTAAGGCACTCCAGGAAGCTTTCATTTATTTATTCTCCTTTTTATAACCTAATCTATAGTTATGATTCTTTTTATACATTTTATTCTCCTTATGATGAGGGAAATAAATCTTGATATACCCTATATTATTACACTAAAATCAATTTACTTCCTTTGTATTTACATCAAACTTCTAATTCATGTTAAATTATTTCCTTAATACTCTTCTATTAGTATAGTAATTCTTGAACTTATTAGAAAATTGAGAATTATCGTCACTTTACTTTGAGTTTCTTGAAGTATAATAATTATATGAGTGTAAAAATGATGTCCATTTATCTTTTTATCATCTTTTGAAGTGGGTGATTCTAAGTAATCATTCACATT
Organism: Viscum album; assembly: GCA_963277665.1. NCBI lineage: Eukaryota > Viridiplantae > Streptophyta > Magnoliopsida > Santalales > Viscaceae > Viscum > Viscum album. The sequence goes on from OY728126.1 coordinate 1,162,695,233, forward strand.
ATTTATCTTATATTATCTTATCTAGAATTCCATCTCAAATTTATAAATCATAAGTGTTCCAGTAAGATCTTTCATTTTAAAATCATTCAAAGTAGAAGAATAAATAATAATAGCTAAAAATCAACTCTATTTTCATGGAAAAACTTTGATTACTTTAAGATCATGACCAGGTTCATGAACATGATCTCCTAAGGTATCTACATTGCTTATAATTTTAGTGAACCTTCCATCATATATGATCTTCTCTCAACATCAATCATTTTTACTATATAAATAATTATTTTAAAATTATTTTATCTGGTCTATATTATATTATCATTACCTTTAAAATAAAGATATATATTTTTCCACATTTCATGTTTTGCATCGCATTGTTAAACTTTTTTTAACTCATTAGGACCCAATTCTTTATATAACAGAATCTGTAGCTTTGAATTTTAGGTCATATTTTTCTTCCACATTAGTATCCTAGTTTCTTTTACTCTAGGAATATTATATCTCTTTAAATCTATCATTTAAACCTTTAGATCAATATTTATTAGATAAATAATAATTTGCTCTTTCTATCACCCAAAGTTCTCTCCATTAAAATTAGCATACCTAACCATAGACTTTCCATATCTATTTTCAGTCATTGTATCCATTTGAAAAATATATTTATGACTTTAAACCTTTTAGAATTCATAAATCAAGATTCTTAATCTATGATACCAATTTTCATCCCAAATGGAGTTACAAAATGACTCAAGTGATGTGGGGGTGAATTGAATTATTGAAATTTTAACCCCAATTAAAATTATATCTCAAACTATTATTTACTATTTTATGATATAATAAGTGTAAATAAAAACATATAATAAAAATATCATAATATTGATAATTGATAGTGGTTTAGGGAAAAAATATCTCAAAGTCCATTCCATGAATATTCTCTCTTCAATCTTGGTGAATTTCGATATGCATGTATTTTTTCCCAAGGACCTCAAAAATTGTGTGTATGAAAATGAAACTTATTCAAAAAGGTGTTAAGATATTTTATATAGCCCTAATTTTTACAAGAACTATCAATGAACTTCAAACAGTTATACCAAGGAGTGTTCACTCAATATAAGGAAAAAAGATATAAAAATGTGTCTTGGATTCAACTCACAGTTCCAAGAGGAAACTTGAAAAAAGATGATAGGTTATTCCAAAAAAAGTATAGGGATTTAGAAAATATATTTTTAATATCTATAAACTATAGTTTATTTGTTCTTAAAATAATAAAAAATAATAATTTTTTGTTCTTTATATAAAATAAAGAAAAAAATATATGTATTCGAAATTAGAGTATCTTTTAAATTCTTAATATAGTAATTTATTACTTGTTTGTTATTGATTTCTTATTATTGGTTTTGAATTAGAATTTCGATATATACTTCAATGGTCTAGATCAAATAGAATAATCTAAAAATATAGGCTTTATTCTTACAAGTGACCTCCATTTTTCAAAAATAGAAAACATAGAGGTCATTGGTGATTATAACAATGATCTTCATTGGAACTACATGATTTCTTAAAAATAAAAATACTATTTAATTCATATTTTCTTATCTGGACACCAATTTTTTTTTACAAAAAATAAATTTTTTCATGGACTTATCTTGAATTCCTACTGTGGTAAAAAAAATCCTCAGAAGATAAAATAAATACTCTTAAGAATACTCACTTAGAATCACTATCATTTTGAATAACATTATCTTCCCTATAGGTCATTTCTGTCTTGAAATTTTCATAAGACTTAGAAAAACATTTAAAATGAAACTAAAAATAATATTTTTTACTTTGAAATAAATATTCAACGTTATGAGATGATCTGTTACATATGATAATTCCTATATTCATAAGATAGTCCTATCATTATATGATAAATTATATAAGAAAAATATTTTATAAGATAATTTCAATTATTTTATAATATTTTTGATTTTTGTATGATATTTATAAACTCTTTATGATATTTTATATCATTGAATATCCAAAATTTTAATTTATGAACTCGTAGAACACATTAGCGCTTCATCTGATTATTTAATCTTTAGAAAATAAATGAATTTTCCCAAAAAACTGATAATTAGTATGAATTTAGTCCTAATCGTATGATAATTCTTCTACATGATTTCTTTATAGGATATTTTACTTTATAAAGAAATCTAAAATTCAGCACCAATATTTTTATATATTTTTATGTTGATTTACTTTGATATAAAATTGATTTTTCGATGACATATGAAAATTGATAGCTCATATGATAAATTATCATCTTGTATGATAATTTATCCAATAATATGATAGTTTAATAAGGAAACTTATAAAAACATGATAAATATATATTTAACCAAAATAATTCTAAATTTAATATTAATTTTAAAAAAATATTAGTTTTTTAAAAACACTTAATATAATTTTATTAGTAAAATTAATTTGTATTTTTTGAGAATAAAAATGTATGAAATATTAAGATATTTTGTAAATATATGATAATTTCTAAAAAAATTGTTTTTTGTGAATGAATCAAATTAATATTGATCTATGTAAGTATGAATATGGAGGAAATCAGTCTATATTAGAATAAATCATATCCATGAAATATTATCCCTGGATTCTTTGAAGTTATGTCGAATTAAAATAAATATTTTCACTACTATATTGGACTAACCAGGAAGCAATGTTAGATTAATTTATAACTACTAATCCTAATATAAGATATACAGTAATTTATAAAATATCATTTTGAGATTCAAATTCACATGTAATATCTTTCTGTAACATGCAGGTTGAAATAATATAAAATTATTGGGAGTTATAGTGATACATAAGATCTTGTAGACGAAAAATATGTTCTTTAAAATTATGAATTAGATTATATAAATGATGAATAATATTCTTCAAGTTATATATAATAATTATATATTTAATAAATTTGAAATTTCTAGAGAAATTAATATTGAAATTTCAAGATAATGTATTTAATCTAGAAAATTCTTTCACTATTAATCAGTAATTTAAATATCATTATTACTATTTTACCATGATTCTATCCAAAAAATTTGATAATGAATTTTTAAGAAGAATAATATGTTTGTTACATGAAATATATTGTCACATCATGGTGATAATTGTTACATGTGTTTATGCACACATGGAAGCATTTACCCTGAATATCATTGACCAGTTTGAATGAGAATATATGTGACCATTTTGATTGATAATTAAAGAAAAAAATATAGAAGAGATCATAGATTTAATATTGAATTTTTTTCATATTCAAAATATGGAAACAATATCCTTGTGATATTCTATAGATATAAATGAGAAAATAAAGATAAGGAAAGTGATAATGATTAATGGATAGACCTAACACTACTATTATTAAAAAAATCATTTTCATCAAATAAAATATAGATCCAAAGATGCTTCCAATGGACTAATATCATATGAGATGGATGAAAAAAAGAATAGAATAGAGAGAACCTGAAATAAATTTCATCTATTGAAGATTATTCTAGTACTATCAAATGAAGAAGACTGAGATATCTGAATGTACTTCCATGTGTTGTAGTTTATAAAGAAAGGTGTAGGTGTGCTTTTTATATTTTTGTATTCAAGAAGTTATAATGAAACTGCTTGTGATTTTAATATAAGAATAATAAACCATGAATATTGATATAATCCTAAGGAAGAATATTAGACTAATTTAGTCTAATGGAGACTTCAACATTTTTATTGACCACACTTTAAGGGGAGAAATCCAAATCTTATTATTAAATAGGGATACTTAGTTGGTAACAAAGTCTAAAAATAATAAATTTTGTTCTCAAATATGACATGGTTAGTTATAGGAATATGGGTTCAAGTATATTCCTTTATCTATTCTTCTTCTTCATAGTAAAATAGATTTATTGTGTGAGTGGGATAATAACCATCATACACCGAGGATATAGTCATCCACATCGTAGATTAAATGTTTTTAAAACTTATCATGAAAATTATTTTTTGATTTCTTATTTATTATTTCATGTATATAAACCAAGTGTAAGAATATTTGGGAGAGATACATACACCAGACTGGTGTAGTGGTAAAATGAAAAAGAATTATTTGGTAAAAAGTATCAAAACTAATTCATCCCCCATTTAATCATTGATAAAATCTATAATTTTCCTTAAAAATTGGTATTGGATCCATGGATACACCTATATTTGGATTCTATATAAATAAATCTTTGAAGATTTTTAAATTTTTGGGTTCCTCTTCCTAAATTCATTGTGAATCATAGATTTAGGAAATATTTTTATAGAGTTAATCATAATTTAATCTCTTATAAGACTCTGTAGAATATAAGGAATAAGATGGTGAAAATAGGAATAAGAAATCCATATTTTTTAAAGTTCAAGTAAAAACAACTAAAATATTCTTCAAACATGTATATATGAGACATCACATGGAATGAGAAGCTTTGGTGGTTAAATATACTAGAAAGAAAGTAGAAAAAACTTCTATCACATTTAATTCATATAATTTACATGGATAATAGTTAACTAATATTTCTTAAGAAGAACTTACTGTTAATGAAATAAGTATAAGTGGGGACAATCATACATCCAAATAATTATATGATTATTCATGTGTGTATTTGAAAAGGACCCTATAGAATTTTCCTAAAGATATTGTAACTTTTATTTATTAATCTCTTAGATACATATGGGAACTAATCAACCACATTAAATGAGATACTTAAATTATAGAGGAAGTACCAGATCAAAATATTTTGTTGTATATAAAAATCACCAAACAAGTTGAGGCCAAAAGTGATATGAATGAATTATTTGCAGATTTGTATTCCCAAACAATGAATGGCTAACTCAAGTAAAACCAAGAGAAATAATAATCCTTGAAATGGATTGAATATAATTTATATGCATTACATTAAAATAATAAATATAAAATTGATAAAAATAATTCTCAACTAGAAGTCAATAAAAATATGATAAAATAGCATGACAGATTATTGAATTAGAAGAACCAAATTCATGGAGATAAATTTTAAAATCTAATAAGAGACTATAAAGAAATATTTATGTACATTTAATACTATAAGAAAAATATTAATATAAATTGTCTTGATATTGATGTGAAATTGAAAAAACTCTAAGGTATACAAGTTGAGTCTTCATAATAAACTGAGAAAAAAGTTGTTGCAAAAGTTTAAAGAAAATGGTAACATTTTTCAAAAAATATTGATTTTAATATATATATTTACATTTTTAGTATTGGTATTTATTCTAAATTTGGATAATTATGGATGTATAAAAATATTGAGAAACCCGACACTATATCTATAGTGGATTTAATCATAAGAAAAAGAATTTTTCCCCTAAAAACACAACTAGAGGATGAAATGAAATAAAAATAGCATGAAATCAAATCAGGATATACGATTTATCAAATAATAAAAACAAGATTTGTTTGATATTATTGGTGCTATATAATATTTGGGGGAAATATAATTCAATATTGTTATAATTTTTTAATCCATGGAAGTCCAAGAAAGTCTACATCAATAGGGAGAAAAGCTGAGTTGATGCAAAGAACATAAGATAAAGGTACTAATATATTTTTCTCTAACGTATTTTGAATATTTAAAAGAATTTATTGTATTTTCAATATCAGTACTCATATTAGATAGGAATTTTGTTCTAAAACAACCAATCATGATCCAAAATAAATTGATAATAGAAGACCACAAAATCTAATGTAAACTCAATAAAGTAAGAATGGTAATGTACCCATGGACTTGAGGAAAACAATATTGAATGAAGACCAAATAAGAAGATTAAGATGAAAGTTACATCGAGGAGAAAGAAAATTCTCTATTTAAAAACATAAAAACATTCCATGGAGTTATAAAATAAATACATGGATGTTGGTTTTGATGAAGGCAAGTTGGATTATTTGGTGGAAGGAAATTATGATAAATCATGTTAAAGAACCAAACAAGATCAGTGTGTTCCAAAAGAATATATGATCATTTTCAAAAATAAACTATAAATGGAAATTAAAATGAGGTAATAAAAAATGTTCTAAATTTAAATAATAAACTTAACATTAATAATTCAAAATTTATAAATGGTTTTTAAAAAAATATGGTGATTCTTTTAGGATCCTTGTGGAAGGTGAAATCTGGATGGACACAACTCAGAAATATTCTACCCTTTATTATCCTAGTAGTTTTAATGATCATAAATACTATTTTGTTTTATAACTATTTATTTCATGTATTTTCAATCATCATATTTGATTATATTTTTTGGGAGCTAACTGGCCAAAGGATGGGTGAAAGAGGACCATAGAAGGGATTTTTGAGAGGTGTTGTTGGTTGTTTTCTATGGATAGATAGGAGAAGAATATTTCCCAACCTGTGGTACTTCCATATGCACATGTGTACTAGTCAACCCCATTATCCAACCATGGGTAGGGAACTAACTAAAAAATGGATTGTCTAGTGATACCTAGAAACTTCTAGGCCCACCGACCAGCTGGTGGAACATGGATAGGTCATGTGAGGTCTAAGAATCCCACCAAAAAGCTATTGAACTTGACAATATGGTTAGTGGAATTTCCCAAAAAATAAAACTATCAGGTTTAAGTGGCCCCCACTAGATTTTTTCCTTCAAATGTCACCTTTAAACCTCCAATGGATAAAATTCCACTAAGGAACCTTTAGAGGCTATAAATACACCTCTAATATTTCATAGACACAAAAATTGTCTACTTTATACGATATTGATGATAGTTTTATCACATTAGAGATCTCTTTGTGCTTTATTGTTGTAATTTATCCTCAATTGAATTTGGTATTGTTTGATAATGATGACATATCAAGTAAGGATACTAAAAAATTAACAAGAACCAAGAGATTCATCTGCTTGGTTAGATGATCCATAGAATAAAGTCCCACAAATATAATAATTTTGAAAATCAAATGGAACCATGTTTCTGAATAAAAAAATTTCCAATAAAATAGAAAATAATAATCTTGGAGATTTCCCTTAAATATGGAGATAAAATTAAAGGATTATCTTTGTGTAAAATCAACTCTAAATCTTGTTTCAATCACTAATAAGTTGATAATATCCCATATTATTCCGATATATATTTTGGTCGTTCATTCTATATTGGGAATTAAAGGTGATACATGTGTTCAAGGGTGGAATTTAGATAGATAAGAATACTATGAAATCCACTCATGAGATTGGGAGAATCTTTCTTAAAGTAATAATAAAATTTGGTATCATAAATATTAGTTGATAAAGATATCAAAATTTATGAATTTAAGCTAGAGTAAATCCCTTGAGGGGGATAATTTCAGGAAAACTGCCAGAATTTAATATATTATTTGAATATGGGATCTTGGAAATATTACTTAGAATGTGTCATTGAAGAGGTATACTTTAATATTCACTCATTATTCTTTTGAAAAAATAAAAATTGTTGTTAAGAGTTAGAAGTTTGATTTAACAATAGAATGATATATATGAATTTTCTAGGAATATATGGCTATGAATTATAAGCGTTGAGAAATTAATTAGTTACACTTGTTTTCTATAATGAGAATGGCTCACGTAGACTTAGATTTGATTAATTAATGACTTAAAAACTTGGTATCATCATTTTTATTTATTTAATAGGGGGTATGTGAAAATAGAAGAAAAAATATTGACATTCATTTTATATATTACTATTTAAAAAATAAATAAATAAGGGATATTGTTGAACCCACTTGGTGTTGTTTTTTATTTTTTATCAAAAAGTATCATGTAAGTATGTACTAAGATGAGAAACTTGTAAGAATAATGAAGTATTCAAGGTCAAGAGTATATTATAATAAGTTAGTGGTTGGAAAACCTAATCATGGTTGTCTTCATGTACTAAGTTAAGAAGATTGGAAAACACCTTCCAACCTGGTGTTGGACATATTCTCATAATTGATTGATACTAATGAATATTATTAATAAATGGGAATAATTAACTAAAGTTCTACCGTAAATGATTATAAATGAATATGATTATGATGCCTCCATTAGTAATGTTAATAGAGATTATTCATTTGGAAAATCTAGAAGTTGAGAATATTAATGCTTGATATTTCATGTAAAAAATATATTTAAGTAGTTAAAAAGAAATGTTTATTGTTTTTCCCATTGAATGTGAATAATATTAATAATTTAATCTCTATTAAGAAGATAAGTAATTATATGGTACTTTGATAGAGATACATTTTAAGTATTTTCATAGGTAAAGGTTTATACTATTATAAGAATATAATTGAATGATGATGTGGGATTAAGATTAGATAAAATGGCTATTTATAAATCTTTGGAATTATTTTATTAATTATTGAAGATAATTTAAAATTATTGAAAAGTAATTTGTGGTGTTTGAGATGTTTTTAGAACTTTTGATCCATATTAAGAAAATTGGTGTTAATTTGAATTCAAACTAAGGAATATTTTTTGATATCTACATATTGGGTATGAATAAATCTAAAATATTAATGGATTTATATGATTAACTCTATATAATTAGAGGATATGTTAGATTAGTTCAATATAAATGCACTTACAAGATTAACATCATGGAAGTAGCATTATGTGAGATTAACTATGAATTTTTGTTGGCTATGTAATATTAAACAGGTGTAAAGGATCTCGCATATGAATAAAAAAAAAGAATACAAAGTTGTGTTAGAATTAATAATTAAACAAGTAAGATACATCAAAATGAATCTTTTCCATAGAATATTTACCCTGGATTATCTAAATTTGTACCATATTAAAATGAATATTTTCACTATAACATTAGATCAACTAGAAAGATATGTCAGACTAATCTAAAGTTACTAAGGTTAAAGTAAGATACAATATATGTTATAGAATATTAATTTTAGAATCTAAATAATAAGTAAGATATTTCCAAAAGATGTAGTGTGAGAAAACAGTTAAGTAATGGGATTTTCAATGATATGTAATACCTTTTAGATAAAATGTAAAATATTTCAAATGATTCATAAAATTATTAAAATGATACACAATATTATTAAATTAATACATAAGAAGTATATGTTTGATAAATTTGATATTTTTTGAGAAATTTTTATTGATATTTCTTGAGGAGAACTACAATACAGATGATGTTTACACTTTTCTTTAGTGATTTAAATATCAAGATTATAGTTATAATTATGATTTATCCCAAGGATTTTTATAATGATTTTTGAAATAGAATAATAAGTTTATTTCATTAAATATATTATAACACCATAAATATAATTGTTATATGTGTTCTTGAAAAATTAAATTTAATATACGGGTTTTTTTAAAGCATAAGTTAAATAGGGTCATGAATATTTTGGGATATCATGTGAAGATTAAACCCAAGAATGTTGCAGAATTAAATAGATATAATTTAAGAGAATTAATTGAGTAAATTCATTAATAATAAGTGAGAAGTCTTATATGGGATAAATATATAAATATGAATTTTCATAAAAAAACTACTATTGTGAAAGAGATAATGTAGATAGATTTCATGAGGATCTTATGTGTGACAATTTTGGATATTCGGAGATAGAGTTTGATGCAATCAATACTACAAGGATTTCTCATGAATATCATAGACTAGTTTAAATGAGGATATATGTGGATTATTTGAATGATAATTTAAGATAAATAATTATATAGGACATAATAATATTGATATTAAAGGGTTTTTATATTCAAAATATGGAAATAAAAATCCATGTACTGTTATAAGATTATAAATCATTAGAGAAGGATAAGAAAAGTTATAGTAAGTAAGAGAGGGGCCTAATGTTATTATGAATGAAAAGACACTTTATATTAGAGGAAAGAAATATCCAATACTCTTATTGTGGAAATTAAATCTTATGCATTGAAGGATAATAATATAAGAGGAGTTAGAGAGAGATGACTTAATTCCATTTATTGAAGATTATCCTGGTACTGCCAAAGGAATGGGAATGAGATATCTAATGCTGCTGCTATGTGTTGAAGTTCTTAAATAAAGGTAGAGTCAACAAGTTATGATTTTTTAGTTGAGAAATTATGATACAACCTCTTGAGATTTTTGTACAAGAATAGGCATCCTTGAAGACTACTATAATCTTGAGGAAGAAGATAATGTGCATTCAGTCTAATGGAGACTCAAGCATTCTAATTGATCATACTTCAAGATGAGTAAGAAATATATTGTTGTTAAAGGGGGAGACATGGTTGGTTTAAAAGTTTAAAAATATCAAAGTTGTTTATTTCATGTAAATTGGTTGATGATAATAATACAAGTTCAATGATACACCCTTGTATGTGATTCTTCTTAATAATAAAAGATAAGTGGTGTTTCAGTGGGATAACAATGTCTATACACTAAGGATGCATTCATCCACATTATAGGTGAACCTCATTGACAAATTTAGGTGGAACTTACTCTTTACTTTCCATTTTATCATTTAATTCATTGGAAATAAGAGTTAGAATAATTGAGAGATTCCCATTCATTGAATAGGTATAGAGGTAAAATGAAAATGCATTATTTGGAAAAAAAATACCAGCACTGATTTGACACCCATAAACTCTTAGTGTGCATCACATCACTATGTGATTATAATATCCTTCTATTTTTAACTAGTTTCGGGATTTTTTTCCTAAATATTTTTTGGGTTTTCACCTAAAATAAATATAAATTTCATTATTTAGTTTATAGAAGACACTGAGTTCATATACATTCCACCATATAGGATGGATACTATAGAGATTAGATAGATAAAGGCTTATCTATAAGACCTTGAGATTAAGGGGTTTATTTCCCTAACTTTAACCCCTTAGGGTTCTCCTATGTTACTTTCCAAGAAAGAATATAATCCCTTGTATTTTTTGTAGATTATTAAAGTTTGAACCAAGTGATAGTTCAGAAATATTATCCTCTACTTTATATAGATAATCTATTTTATTAAGTTAAGGGGATCTAGGTGGTTCTCCAAGATCAAATTGAGTTCAGGTTACCATTAGTTGTGATTGAGGCCCTCTAAAATTTCTTATACTACTTTTGAGATTATGAATGGATTATATAATTATCTTTTGATGCCATGTAGTTTGAGAAACACACTATAAGTATTCATAGCCCCTATTAATAGGGTATTCCATATATATATATATATATTGATTCATTATTGGTAATCTATTTTTTTATAAAATTATATTCTAATCCTATTCTTAGGAAGATCATTCACTTCATATAGATATCATCTTGAGTATATAGATAGAGAAATACATATATGAAAAGTTTTGGAAGTTTCAGTTATAGATTAATGAGGCTCACTTATTGGGGAACATGATATCAAAGGTTGGAATATCAATGGACCCTAAGAAGGTTAAGGGTGCACTTACTTATGAGTGAACCAATAATAGTTTTGATATTACTAGATTCTTGGGTTTATAAGTATACCAATATAGGTTCATTAATGGCTTCTCCTATTTGTTAGTACCAATAAAAACGCTGACTAAGAAAGAAGTGGAGTTCAAATTTTCAGAATCTTATAAGAGAGCCTTTGAGTGGGGACTCTTTAATCCTTGAGAATGTGAATATGTTCCAATTGTCTAATTCATATTTTCTAGTTCTGAGGGAAATATATATATATATATCATAGGGATACACCACCTAATTGGTCCCCAGATATAGGTGACATCCTTTATATTTGAGGTCAAGTAGTGTCCCCACTAGGCTTGCATGGGGAGATAATATGTGAATCAGATTCCATGAGATGGGTAATTCACCCAGGTCTTACAAAGATTTATCATGACATCCAAATATAGTATTGGTCAATTGGTATGAATTATGACACAATGGGGTTCATTTCATGATGATTTACCTATTATCAGGTAACGTAAAAGCATTAGAAACCCTAAGGTCTCCTTCAGTCATTACAAATTCCCATATGGGAGTAGAATTATGTAATGTTATGCTTTATAATGGAATTATTTTGGTCACCTTATGGCAGTGATGTGGTATAGGTTATTTTCAACTGATTGATGAAGTTTTCATATTTCCTACCAATCTAAGAGACCTATTTTATCAATGATCTTGAAAAGATGTATGTTCAAAAGGTGTATCTCCATGTGGTTCGTGGAATCATCAAATAAAATATAAAAACAGGTTTTACATCACACTTATAGAAGTTTCTATATAAGTTGCTTGAATCATAGGTGTATTTGATAATTTTCTTCCATCCAAAGACAGATGGGATGTCTAATCATACCATCAATGTATTAGAGGATATTCTATAGAAATTCATCCTTAATTCTAGTAGTTATTAGGAGAAATATATCATGATTATAGAGTATTAAAATAACAATAGTTATTAGATATTTATTTAGATTAAACATTTTGAGGTATTTTATGGTAGGTCATTCCAATAACCTCTATACAAGTCAGAGGTATAGGAGACTACTATTTTCAAACTGAATCCCATATAGGGGATGTTAGAGAATATTTTTTTGACTAGGAAGTGGTGGGTGACTAATAAAAGTAGTTAGTGATCATATGATATCCAATAGAGTAATATTATAGAATATGATGTGGGAGACTATGTGTTATTATGAGTGTCATATCACTTAGATCGTAGATGGATTCAAAATTTGGGGAATTTGACTACTAATTTTAAGAGAATGTTTGATTTTTTTGGGGATTTGTACAGTGGAATACTATTTAATGATTCCTTAAATATTTTATGTTATACATGATGTATTCCATGTATCATCACTTAAAATATACCATCCCTATCCTTCTCATGTGATCAACATTGATGATGTTAAGCTGGAGGTTGATGCATCATTTAAGGATTGATTCATTCATATAGTGTATCGAAGTAGTAAGATTCTAAATGGGAGGATAGTACCTATTTTACTATTGTATTAGTAGTGAAATTGTATCCAATATGACACATTTTAGTATTAAGATTATATAAAAGTACAGCATCTGGGATAGTTTTTCAATAATTCATTGGGATTCATCTTAAATATTGAATTCTATATGGTGGAGAGGTTGTAACACCCCTCCATTCTTAAGGAATTAATTTGATATTATATTGGATAAATCAGATGTATTTAGATATATTTTGTCTATATAAAATGTCAAATAAGGTCCAAACATATATTTTAAGAAAACGGGTTGAGGGTGGATTCATCCTAGGTGAATATATTCTACCGAGAGTCTGTTGAGAGACCACTAAAGTTTTGGTGACTATGGAAGAGGCTAATTCCTTTACCAATAGGGGTCTATTGAGGGAGCACCAGAACCCTAGTGTCCCACTAGAGTTCTGGAAGTGACTATGAATGTTTTGTTTAATTTTTATACAATTAAATGAAATGGTTGAAAAATGTTACAAGATGTAATATTTATTCATTTTCTTCCTAGGAAGTAACATGAGCTCCCCCACACCCTTCCTTTATTATTTTCCTCCCTTGTTTGGATCACCTTCATTTAAGCTCTGATGAGAGTGTTATATATCAAAAATGATCACTATATGTTCTTCAATTTCTTCTATGAGATATTTATTCATTGAATGAAATTTATCATGAATTCTCTTGTGGTTGTGAGGTAATTGGTGCTTAAACATTCATGTCAGCTTATATGGTCTTTTCCACATGTTAGATGTTTTATGAGTAGTTAAAACAATGCATGAAATACTTAGCCTCACTTTTAAATTATTTTCTTGGTTACTAATGAACTATTTATGTTTGGTTAGGTTAATGAGAGGTCCTATGTGAGGTTATCATCAAAAGCATGGTCATAAAAGACCAAATATCCATGTGTGTGGTGTTATGGAATTGTAACCCACATCCCTAAAAGAAATATGGTATTTTTATGTGGCCCTAGGATTCATGAGGGTGTACTAGATCATTACTTAATGGAGGGAATCATGTGATAACAATATGTTAGTGATGAATTAGCCTTACAATGAGACATTAGTTGGTTTAGTGTTCTGATGATATTAATATTTGATATAAAATGATACATTGTTCACTTTTAATTTGAAATTGACCATGGATGGTTAAATTTATATTTTTAAATTCCAATGATTATTATTTCACCATATTATTCATTATGGTGGGTGTCATATAACATTATTATAAGTGATAGAACATTCACTATGGAATGTAGACATGGTTGTACTGAAGGAGATATTCTATAAAGATAATACAAAACCTAATATGTTTTTTTTAATATATTAATATAAAATATAATCATGCAATAATGTAAAAAATTCATAGAAAACCAAGGAATTCCATTTTATAAGATACCTGGATAACATATTACTACTTGTGCTAGTCATATTGTATGAACTGGTTTCACCATATGATTCATTCGGTAGTTTAATGATAAGTGTTTTAATTTTTGTGATCTTAGAAGTGGGTTCTGATTTGTTTTAAAATTTTCATAAGATAAAACCTTGGGTAGTTGAATAACGCATTCATGCATTGAATGCATGGGTGGATAAATCTTTACCCATGTGTTTTGCAATGTATGAGTAAAATTTACAATGACTTGATAATTTCTTGATAAATTATATTAGGGGGAAGTATCCATGAGAATGATTTATAAAAATCTTCTGCAATCCTATGGGATAAACTCTCTTTCTCTATGAAACTATCCTTATATTTTCCTTTTTAAAAAGGGATACCAATATATCATGGGATTGAGGAGGATTTTTCCCATATGATGGGTGATTCTTTCATCCTATGGATATGTCAAGGATGAGGGAGTCTAATGGATTCCTCTCAGTGTTCATCATTACGTGTTTAACGAAGATAGAATTAGTGGATAACTTCAGTGAAATTTATGATTATGTTATTCATTTAAATTTATTCATGTTTTTGTATCAAAAATGGTTGAACTTGGGATTTGAGGTTTCTAATAACGTCTTCTACCTTGAATTATTTTTGTTTGATCCCTTTATACACATCATGGGTATTCAAGAATAACCATGTGTTTTGATTCAAAATTCTATGTTTAAAAATAAATAAATATGTTTATCATAATGAAACCTTATTTGGTATCATTAAAAATGATATGGTTTTTGTCCTATGCTTGGATATATGATATGTGATATTGTAGGTCATGATTGGATTGTACCAAATGATATGAAATATCATACTATGTGATTCAGTTGTATTTCTTCGATCTCTTTATATTATAGAATATTCTATATGATATTGTATCATAGAATGCATCATGTCACTGGTGGAAAATAAAGCATCATCTCACCTTAATGATATCAGTTCATGTCATAAAATACAGTAGGTATCTAGTAAATGCGATATCACAGTCGATTATTATTTATTATAAAATATGATAGATAATAAAAATGATATAGAATATGATATAGAAGATACCATTAAATGAATAATCCTAGAAAAACATAATTTCAATAAATTTTCCATTATTTACTGAATTATATGGTTTATAAATTTTTTATAAATCATTAAAAAGTTATTTTGGGATATTTATTTAATTTATATAGGTATTTATAAATTAATTAATAATAAAATATTTATAATTAATTAAATAAATGTTAATAAAAAATTTCATAATATTAATTATTATAATTAAAATACCTTTTAAAAATTATATGGAATGAATTATAATTTAGATATAAAATGATTGTTTCTAAATTATGAGTGTAATTTATAAAATTTTTATAAATTTATAATAAAGTAAAATCATAAAAAAAATTATATTTAAAATTGTAATTTTTTCATAATTATTTAATTTCAATTTTTAAATTAAAATTCCTTATTTTAAAAAATTATTTAAACCATATTAAAAATAGTTTTTATAATTAATATGATCGTGGTTTAAATAATTGAGTGATGTTTTAGATGTTTACATAATATATATGAATAGTTCATATATATTATGATAATTTTATAAATAACATATATTTAAGTAAATTTCATATATTGGATAAAATAAAAAAGTTTATATTGAGAATAAATATAACCTTTTTTATTTATTTAATTATGGAATGTTTTTAGTGTATAACTAAAATATAAATTTTTTTATAATTAGTTTTATTTATGAATTTTTCATAAATTGTTTATATAATGTTTAAATATATGATTTTTTATTTATTTATTTTACTCCATATTATTCATAGTTATAATTGTTTTTAAGAATAAAATCATGCTTTATTTTAAAGTGTTAAGCTGGTTCAATAAATTATCATACATGCATATAAGAAATTATATGCATTGTATGATAATTTATTTAGTTTTATTCCACCTTGAATTTAGATTACACTAGGTTATGATCTTGAATTAATAATTTAATTATCACTACTAGAGAAATAACCAAAAACCAGAGTTCTATAGCTATGGTCAGCAGAACCATGGTCATAGTTCATTCTATGGATACAGGCCATGGTTTTATGTGGCCATAGGGGTCATGTTTCTATTGTCCATGTGGCTTGTGGCCATAGAATGGAATGGGAAATCCATTTTCAATATGAGAATGGTGAGAGAAGAAGGTGGGAAAGAGCTACTATCATGGGTTGTGTGGCCCATGGGCATATCCCCCCCCCCCAATAATGACCCTACTAATATGATTTCCATAACTTATGGTCATAAAGCCTTATAGGGAGGCCTTAATACCATAGTCAAACTATCCTGCGATTGTAGGATGACCCTATTACCACAATACATGTGGTTCATGGTGGTAAAAACCCTCAGGTGGCCTTACTGCCATAATCTATGAGAACCATGGTCATAGAGCTTCATGGGGTTTCCCTGACCCCCATAGGTGATGTCACATGTGGTTGTGGGATCCATCATAGGAGACCTATTTCAATGGGATGCATGGAATATGTCCATTGATCTCCATGGGTGGACTTAACTCCATATTCCATGTCGACTGTACCACCATGAGGTTATTCTCCCATGTTGTAAGAACCCGGATCTTCGTTCAGGTATGTTTTTCCTTTTTTCTGGAGTTTTTAAGAAAAATGACTTTTCTGGGAATTTTCAAAGTACACGCTGTGTACTTTCTGAGTACACGCCGTGTAATCTGATCCGGCTCGAAGTCGTGTGTTGGTCGTGCCTGGGCCACACACACGGTGTGTAGGGGTGACGTGGAGGCCGATTTTGGCGGAGTACGGAAATGACCCAGTACACACTGTGTACTTTCTTTTTTTCACTAAACGGACCAGGGTCGTCCCTAACCCCCAATTTCATCTTCTTCTCTAGTTTCCGTCTGCCCGTGAGTAACCGTACAGACGGATCTTTGACGAGCTCCCGCCTCGCCATCCGTTCTCTGATTCGAGCACGGTTAATTGCGTTGGAATCGCAGCGGTGATCTCTCCCTTCTACTTGAGTCTTGTTTCTTGATTCCTCATGGTTTCCATGTTATCATAGGTTGAGCTTTTTGTGCATTTTCTCAGATCTATGTCGTTCCAAGGGGAATCTTTCATCGTGGTTCACTCATATCGATCACCTAGGATCGAGGTAGGTGGTTTGTTCCTTTCCGTAGAAAGTTGACGAATATTTTGTGCAAATTCCACCAATACCCTTGAACGGGGTATTGCGTGTTCGTGTTTTGCCCTTGTTGTATTGCCTGCTTTGCTTGATTTCTAGAGTAGATGTTTTCCCTGTGATAATGGTAGTTTTACTGTACCTTGAATGTTTTCTATGCTTGTTCTGCCTGTTTGGCGTTCTGCCAGTTTCCATGCTTAGTCGTAGGACAGTGGAACTGCTACCTTGTTTTGCTGCTGAGCCTTAGTTGATAGACAAGTAGTTCTTGAGGTTTACTTGGATGATGTACATGCACGCTGAGCATGTTTAGTTTCACTCAGGACTTTGAGAACCTAGAGTAGTATACCTTAGGTAGAATTGACGGAAGGGCATCTCCAGAGTGTCTTTAAATATGATACGAGACCATAGGGGGATTAACGATGAGTGATTCCTCAGAGAGTCTGTATTTCCTCGACGTGGGCCACAGGGGGAATTGATGTTGAGTGCTTCCCCAGAGAGCCTTTATTACGATATGAGACTATAGGGGAATTTGACGGTGAGTGATTCCCCAGATAGTCTATTAATTTCATAACTGAACCAAAGGGGTGAGACTGTGTGTACCAACTAGAGGGTTTCTAGTACTTATAGGTTGAACCATAGGGGTTAGGCTGTGAGAGATACCCAGAGGGTTACCTTTTTCCTTTGTTACT
Source organism: Viscum album (assembly GCA_963277665.1). NCBI lineage: Eukaryota > Viridiplantae > Streptophyta > Magnoliopsida > Santalales > Viscaceae > Viscum > Viscum album. The sequence goes on from OY728126.1 coordinate 1,162,713,562, forward strand.
GGTTGTTCACTTATGCACTTCTTTTGTTAGAACTGTAGATTGTAGCTGCTTGTGTTTCTATTTACTGGTTCTTGTTTTATTACTTACCTTGTATTCATTGATTGTTATGCACAAATATTTGAGTGATTGCCTTCTGGGATTGTATCTCACACCCTGTTTGGACCATGCTTTTGGGCCCAAGAAGACTATGTTTTTGCAGGTATAGATAAGGGCAAGCGCCCTTCTACCTTAGGATCTTGATTGCGCTGGAGCTGGAGAGATTGGGACCGAGCCGGGGCTCGCAATACTGAGGAGTTTATTTTGTTTTTCTTTTTCACTTTTCTTTAGTTGTATTCCAGCACGTTTTCATGTTTGATGCTTTCCATAGATATTTTTACCTGTGGCATCATTGTCATCATTGCTATATATATATTCATTGCTTCCGCTATTTGGTTTTTGTTGTTATACATGTTGTTACTGCTTCCACTATTGAATTTTGTTTTTCCGCTATATACCTTACCAAATGAGGTCATAGTTTCCCCACCGACTCACCAAGGCCCTCGCTACTAGTCAACATCATCTGGCATTTGGGGAAACGCGCTTGAGGTCATGTGGCGAACCGGGTATGGGGCACCAGTGGAGGGGCTCCTGATTCGGGTCGTTACAAAGTGGTATCAAAGGGGTTCTTTTCTCTTGCTTTACTGTTTGGAGACTTTATCCAGGGATAGGATGGATTCGGTACTTGGTATTAAGCTGTACTACGGAGTAGCTAACCCGTGTACTGGGAAAGGCCATACTACCTCGTTAATTGCAATTTGTTGATTTTGAGTTTTTATGGTTGATATGTTTTCATCTAGAGTGATTCGCATGACTTGTGTGGTTATTGTTTTGATATTTCGGTTCTATTTCTATCACAACCCGATGAGATGAGGTTATTCCATCTCATGCATCATATAAGAACTTCTAGAAATCACATGCCATGCATTCTTGCCATGCCATCTAGGGTGCATTAGCGATTGCGTGCTGTTGTGATAGGATTTTTGTAGATTATGCATGGTGTTGTGATAGATTCTTGATATAATCCCTACTGTTATGTTAGAGAGTTGTTGTTTTCCCTTGTATGTGACTAAAATAGATGTCGAGCTTTGATTTTTGGGGAGTATGGGCCCTCATGAATCGAAATTTGGAACCTATTTCCCTTGTTTTTATTGGTTCTGGGAGTTTGAGCAGTTTCTGAGCTACTACCCCGAATAACCCAGAATACACGGCGTGTACTTTTTGGATACACATCGTGTAGTTTTTAGGCCATGTCACTGACCATGTGAGAAGAACACGGTGTCATGGGAGTAACTTTGAGAACATGCCGTGTACGATTCGTACACGTCGTGTAAGTTCGGAGCCGTGTACCTGGTCGTGTCACTAACAACACGGGCCGGGGAAGCTCGGGTAGAACACACCGTGTCCTTAGTGAACACGTCGTGTAGTTCTGTCCAGGTACCCGGCCGTGTCACGAACAACACGGGCCGACATTACCTTCTTTTCCACACACTGTGTTTGTTCGGAACATGCCGTGTAGTCTTGTCCAGGTACCCAGCTGTGTCACGAACAACACAGGACAGGGTCACCTTGCCTATGCACGCCGTGTTTGTTCAGAGCAATCCATGTAATGTTTAGCCGTGTAGAAGGTAATGTGTTTTACAAACACGGGCTGCTGAAGCCTTGTCTAGTACACATCGTGTGTGTTAAGAACACGCTGTGTAGTCTCGGGTTAAGTCAGACCGTGTGGGTTATCCGTGTAAGGAGACTCAGGAAGGGGAATAGTTTTCAAGTACACGCCGTGTGTGGGTGCAACACGTCATGTACTTTGAAGTGTACAAGACTTGTAGGGCAGGAGTACACACCCATGTCAATGGGTTAAGAAGACATGTCGTGTAGTTTTATACATGCCGTGTAGTCAAGTTTTGTGAACCTGTGTGTTTTCTTCCCCTGTTTCAATTTTGTACTCTTGTGTTCTCTGTCCTTGTTTTCCTGATCTAAGGTGTACTTTTGATCTTTTAGAGTTATGCCTCTGAGACGTCCTTCAGTCATACGTCTGTCATCGGGCAGTGATCTAACGCCAGATTGGGCTGATCGGGGACTTCCTGTCGATCCTCTAGTTGGGCCAGCCTTGGCACCGACTGTTATACCAGTTGCAGGAACAGATGCACAGTTCAGGGAAGTTTTCATGAGGATGATGCAGGCCTTCCAGGGATTGCCGCCTCCTGCCATGTCTATGGAAGATTTGACGTGGGTTTTTCAGCAACAGCATCCTCCTACGTTCTCGGGGGAAGGAGGACCTCAGGCTGCAGAGTCATGGCTAGAAGCCATGCTGACTATCTTCGAGCATCTAGAGATGCCTCCAAAGAGGTGGGTCAAGCTTGCCACCTACATGCTCCGAGACTCTTCCAAGAGGTGGTGGGGAGTGATCTCATAGGAAGGTCAGCAGCAAGCTATGGTTTGGGAGGAGTTCCAGCGCGTGTTCTATGACTACTTCTACCCGGAGACCCTGAGGGCCAACCGAGCCCAAGAGTTCATGATCTTAGAGAAGGGTACTCTTTCTATCATGGATTATTCCGCTCGTTTCACCGAGCTACAGCGCTTCACGCACCTTCGGGATGGGAGTGGGGTGTTCTTAGCAAGGAAGTTCGAGGATGGTCTCCAGTGGGAGATCTGCTCATAGGTGAACATCTTCAAGATTACTTCCATTACTTCCATCGTCAACTAGGCACTGATTGCGGAATGCAATCTGAGAGACTCTGGAGCTGCGAGCCAGGGCAGTTCTGCTTCCAGAGCTAGTCTTCCACTAGATGATATCAAGAAGCACCGTAGAGAGCCAACACGCGGTGATCTAAGGAGGAGAGATGCATCGTCAGGCAGTTAGGTGACATGCTACCAGTGTGGCTGGTTAGGGAACATGAGCCCGCATTACCAGAGGGACCTCGTGGAGTGCCGATCTTGTGGCAAGATGGGTCACCTTCAGCGTTTCTGCCAGGTTTTCTCACTAGCAGTTGGTGACCAGGGTTCTTCCATGACTCCTCGTTCAGGAGCAGCACCGCCAGTTTCTAACCAGTCGGGGAACTGGAGTTATTCCAGCCGTTCAGGCCAAGGTGGAGGTCGAGGCCGTGGTAGTCAGCCACTAGTTCCTCAGCACCCGCAAGGAGGTTCATCTCAGAGTGGTCAGCCAGGGGCGCAGGGCCGCGGTATAGGCAGTCTTTCTCCATGGAGTAGACTTATCAGGAGCAGGATCCTGGCCCTTTTACTATTCGAGGTACGATTTTAGTAGCCTCAGTTTTATCTTCAGCCCTATTCAATACTGGTTCTATGCATAGCTTTATCTCTATTGTTGTTGTAGAAAGCCTTGGACTCTGCATCTTTTCTTCTGCCGACTCGTTGACACTAGACATGCCTTTGGGGACGAGGACATCTAGTGTACGCCAGTGTAGAGTGTGCCCTCTCAAGGTTACAGGGTATCGCTTCTTTTGGGATCTCTATGTCCTAGATATGACAGGCTATGATGTCATCCTTGGCATGGATTGGTTGATTCCATTTCAGGAAATTGTCGACTTCTATCGTCGTAGAGTGATTTTCATTTCACCAGAGGGTGAGTATTTTCTTCATAAGGGCGAGTGGGATGTTCGGGCAAGTCGGGCAGGACTCGAGCATCTTGGGATAGGAGGGGTGATGTCCCAGATTGCTAGTCTTTATCTGGATGATTAGGGGACTCAACAGTTAGATTTTCCTCCACTGGTGGATCGCTTCAGGGACGTCTTTCTAGAGGACTTTTCAGGTTTACCTTCGGAGCGTGAGGTAGACTTCTCTATTGAGATCGTTCCAGGAGCGGCACTGGTGTCCATTCCTCCCTATAGGATGGCTACACCTGAGTTACAGGAGCTCAAGAAGCAGTTGGAGGAGCTACAGGCTAAGGGTTTCATCCGACCCAGTACTTCTCTTTAGGGTTCTCCTGTCCTATTTGCAAAGAAGGCAGACGGTACCCTTTGGCTTTGTGTGGATTATCGGAATCTGTACCAGTTGACGGTCAGGAACCGATATCCTTTGTCGAGAATTTATGACCTTTTCGATCAGCTTCGAGGATCCTGGGTGTTCTCAAAGATCGACTTGAGGTCCGATTATCATCAATTGCGCGTTAGACCATCAGATATACCTCTGACAGCCTTCATGAGCAGGTATGGTCTATACGAGTATACAATCATGTTGTTCGGTCTCACGAACGCACCTGCAGTTTTCATGGCACTGATGAACCAAGTGTTCCATCCTTACTTGGACTCCTTTTTCATGGTCTTCATGGGCGATATCTTGGTGTACTCTCACACTCTACAAGACCATGCCACATATCTTAAGATCGTTCTGAGTACACTGAGAGAGCATCGACTTTATGCTAAACTCTCAAAGTTCCACTTCTGGATGGATCAGATTCACTTCTTGGGTCACGTCATCTTAAAGGCAGGAGTATCAGTGGACCGAGAGAAAGTGAGAGTTGTAGTTTCCTAGGAGCAGTCAAAGAACGTCTTGGAGGTACGGAGTTTCCTAGGGCTGGCTAGATACTACAGACTCTTCATTAAAGACTTTTCTCGTCTAGCATCACCTTTGACAGGTCTGACCAAGAAGGGGGCGAAGTTCTTGTGGTTAGATTCTTGTGAGTCAGCCTTTCAGGAGATGAAAGGGAGGTTGACATCAGCATCGATACTAGTCTTGCCGGAGCCAGGGAAGAACTACACTGTTTACTACGATGATTCAAGTATTGGGCTGGGATCTGTGCTTATGTAGGGGGATAAAGTCATTGCGTACGGGTCTCAGCATTTGAGGCCACATGAGAAAAACTACCCTACGCACGATCTGGAGTTGGTAGCTATTGTTCATGACTTACGTTGTTGGAGACACTATCTACTGGGAGAGCACGTTGTGGTCTTCACTAACCACAAGAGTCTCAAGTATATTTCCACTCAGTGGGATCTGAACCTGAGACAGTGCAGGTGGGTCGAGTACCTTCAGTTTTTTGATTTCAAGCATGCCTATATGCCGGGAAAAAGCAACGCAGTGGCAGATGCATTCAGTAGGAGAACTCAGATTCAGGCAGTTCAGGAGGCCAGCAGTGAGTGGAAGCTGATGGCTCTGTTCTCTGAGATGAATCTAGAGGTGCACGACAGATAGGGACAGACCTTCCTATCTTCTGTAGTTGTCACCTCTAAACTTCTTGATCGGGTACGGATGAGGTAGCTATCATACTCTGAAGGCTTAGTCCTGTGGGAGAGTGTGTCAGGAGAGGACCCTCTTACCAGATGGGCAGTGGGCGAGGATGAGATCTTGTGGTTCCAGGGACACGTATGGGTGCCAGTAGACATACGTGAGGAGCAAATGTGGTATTTTCATTCCTCAGTTTGGGCAGTTCATCCTGTCGTCACCAAGATGTATCGGGATCTTCATCACCAATACTGGTTCCCAAGTATGAAGAAGGATGTTTCTAGTTTCGTCATGAGATGTTCTACTTGTCAGCAGGTGAAGGCAGAGCATCAACGACCAGCTTGCCTTTTACAGTAGTTACCTATTTTCGGAGTGGAAGTGGAACGATGTCGCGATGGACTTCGTGACTGGGTTTCTGAGGTTTCCTCAAGGGAACAATGTTTTTTGGGTTGTCGTTGACAGGCTTACGAAGGTTGCAGACTTCTTGCCGATTAAGGAGACCTTCAGTGCTGATGATCTGGGACGACTTTACATCCAAGAGATCATTCATCTGCATAGAGTTCCACACACCATTGTTTTAGATAGGGATGCGCTCTTTACCTCTCGGTTCTGGAAGGGACTTCAGAAGGCCTTGGGTACACAGGTACTTTTGAGTACAGCATACCATCCCTAGACTGATGGCCAGTCTGAGCACACGATCAAGGTGCTTGAGGATATTCTCTAAGCTTGTATCCTAGACTTTGGCAGTTCTTGGGAGAATCATATCCCTCTGGTGGAGTTCTCCTACAACAACAGTTTCCAGGAGACCATTCATATGGCACCATACGAGGCTTTGTACGGTAGGCCATGCCGATCACCCTTATGTTGGTTGGAGGTAGGAGAGGCAGCTTTGTTGGGACCTCGTCTCGTTCAGGAGACCTCAGAACAGATAGAGTTGATTCGGAAGAGGATGGCTATGGCACAGTCTCGACAGAAGTCTTATGCTGATCAGTGGAGACAACCTCTGGAGTTCGATGTCCGGGATCAGGTTTTCCTACGCGTCGCACTGAGGTTGGGACACAAGTGTATTCGGAGACAGGGTAAGATTTCACCACGGTACGTCGGACCATTTGAGGTCGTGGAGAGAGTGGGACCAGTCTCTAATCGGTTGCAGCTACCTCAAAGGTATCGAGCCATGCACGATGTCTTCCATGTCTCTCAGCTTTGACGTTACTTTTCCGACTTGTCTCATGCCCTTCAGCCTGAGGAAGTCGAGCTTGAAGCGGATGCGTCGTTTGAGGAGAATCCTATTCGGATTGTCGATCGCAATACGAAGGTTCTCCGTGGGAAGTCTATTCCTCTGGTATGAGTGCTATGGCAGAACGGGCGAGTACAGGATGAGAGCTGGGAGAGGGAGGCCGATGTACGATCGCAGTGGCTGAAACTGTTCGGGGATTCTTCTTCTACTCCCCGTTAGGGAAATTCGAGGATGAATTTATTTAAGGGGGGAAGTTTGTAAGAACCCATATCTTCGTTCAGGTATGTTTTTCCTTTTTTCTGGAGTTTTTAAGAAAAATTATTTTTCTAGAAATTTTCAAAGTACACACCGTGTACTTTCTGAGTACATGCCGTGTACTTTGATCCGGCTCGAAGCTGTGTGCTGGTCGTGCCCAGGCCACACACACAGTGTGTAGGGGTGACGTGGCAGCCGATTTTGGCAGAGTACGGAAAGGACCCAGTACACGCCGTGTACTCTAAAATTGCATGTCGTGTACTTTCTTTTTTTTCACTAAACGGACCGGGGTTGTGCCTAACCCCCAATTTCATCTTCTTATCTAGTTTTCGTCCGCCCGAGATTGACTGTACGGATGGATCTTCGACGAGATCCCACCTCATCGTCCATTCTCTGATTCGAGCATGGTCAATTGTGTTGGAATCGCAGCGGTGAGCTATCCCTTCTTCTTGAGTCTTGTTTCTTGATTCCTCCTGGTTTCCAAGTTATCGTAGGTTGATCATTTTGTGCGTTTTCTCATATCTACGTCGTTCCAAGGGGAATCTGTCATCGTGGATCACTTATATCAATCATCTAGGATCGAGGTAGGTGGTTTGTGCCTTTCTGTAGAAAGTTGATGAATATTTTGTGTAAATTCCACCAATACCCTTGAACGGGGTATTGCGTGTTCCTGTTTTTCCCTTGTTGTATTGCCTGCTTTGCATGATTGCTAGAGTAGATGTTTTTCCTGTGATTATGGTTGTTTTATTGTACCTTGAATTTTTTCTATTATTTTTCTGCATGTTTGGCATTCTTCCAGTTGCCATGCTTAGTCGTAGGACAGTGGAACTGCTACCTTGTTTTACTGCTGAGCCTTAGTTGATAGCCAAGTAGTTCTTGAGGTTTACTTGGATGATGTACACGCACGCTGAGCATGTTTAGTTTCACTCAGGACTGTGAGAACCTAGAGTAGTAAACCTTAGGGAGAATTGATGGAAGGGCTTCTTCAGAGTGTCTTTAAATACGATACGAGACCACAGGGGGAATTGACGATGAGTGCTTCCTCAGAGAGTTTTTAGTTTCTCGATGTGGGCCATAGGGGGAATTGACATTGGGTGCTTCCCCAGAGAGCCTTTAGTATGATGCGAGACTATAGGCGGAATTGATGGTGAGTGCTTCCCCAGAGAGTTTATTAATTTAATAACTGAACCATAGGGGTGAGACTGTGTGTGTGCTACCTAGAGGGTTTCCAGTACTTATAGGTTGAACCACAGGGGTTAGGCTGTGAGAGCTACCCAGAGGGTTACCTTTTTCCATTATTACTAGTTGTTTACTTGTGCACTTATTTTGTTAGAACTGTAGTTTGTAGCTGCTTGTGTTTCTATTTAATACTTCTTGTTTTATTACTTGTCTTGTATTCATTGATTGTTAGGCACAAATCATTGGGTGATTGCCTACTGGGATTGTATCTCACACACTGTTTGGGCCATGATTTTGGGCCCAAGCAGACTATGTTTCTGTAGGTATAGATAAGGGCAAGCACCTATCTACTTTAGGATCTTGATTGCGCTGGAGATAGAGAGCATGGGACCGAGTCGGGGCTCGCGATGCTGAGGAGTTTATTTTGTTTTTCTTTTTCACTTGTTTTCAGTTGTATTCCAGCACGTTGTCGTGTTTGCTGCTTTCCATAGATATTTGTACCTGCTGCATCATTATGATCATTTCTATATATATATTCATTGCTTCCACTGTTTGGTTTCTGTTGTTATGCATGTTGTTACCGCTTCCGCTGTTAACTGTTGTTTTTCTACTGTATACCTTACCAAATGAGGGCATAGTTTCCACACGGACTCACCAAGGCCCTCGCTGCTAGTCGGCAGCCTCTGACGTTTGGGGAAACACGCTTGAGGTCATGTGGCGAACCGGGTACGGGGTACCAGTGGAGGGGATCCGGATTCGGGTTGTTACACATGTCCTTAGGCCTTACACATTTCCAGATATTAACATTGAATTGTTTGGATCAAACCCCACGAGTGAAATTTTTAATATTTTACTTACCCTATGGCCACTAAAATGATTTTGGGAGTTATTTTCATGGAAATAGACCCCAATCCCTATTTCCATGGGTAAGTACCATGGATTCGGGGTATGGATATGATCCCTTCTTCAGGATATAACTCAGTACATGAATGACCAAAGCCCTATTTCCAAGGTAATAGCCCCCACTAGCTAATGGATCATAGTTATAGACTAAGTGAATAGTCCTTGGGGATATGACCGTGATTTTTTACTATGTTCATAGGTATTTTATCTATTATTTTACAGTTTATACATATTTGGTGTTATAATTATGTTGGAATTGAGATCTATCTTGAGTAAATTATCTTTGATTAGAGGGACTTTGGCTCGAACTGCTTATTTTCTTGGAGGTGTATTCCTTTTATAGAAAAGTGAGGGTTAGATATCTATCACTCCAATATTACTCTTATGGGGATCATTGATTTCATATAATTTTAATCTTATATATATAATGGTTTCATATACCTCATACATGGGATGCATTTGAGTATGTATGAATGTAGTTGGATTTTAATTTGAGTTATTAAGACAATATATGATTTTTGTAAAGTTTTACACATGAATATGGTCTGAATATATTAATTTAGTGGAAGGAATGTGATTCCAAACAAAATCATTAAAATAATACACACACTTAATTGAAATAACATGATATAATATGGTGATATTAAATCCTCTTTAAAAATACTAAGTGGTAAATTCCTTCCAAAGAGACACTTGCCAACACCTATATTATCCTACTAGTAGGGAATGCCAAAGTTGGGTTCCATAGTAATACATTTCTTAATAAAAGAAAGTAATTAGGTGAATATAACAATTAGGTTCCTCATTTTTTGTGTTTTATTTGGGTAACACTTATTAGAGAATACCTAAACATTATGATACCATAGGAATAGAGTTGATTGAATCCATATGATTGATTAAAGTAAAGAGTTATCCACTTAACTATATAAGATTCATATATGAAATGATTGATATGATTGTTTACCCGATATAGTCATTAATTATTTACATTCTTAATTGGTGTAAGTCGTGATGAAATAGGGATGTTATCCTAGTAATGGGTTAAATGGTTTCAAATGGGTCATCATTTTAGTGGTAACACATTTAATAAAAATACTTTTCAAATGAAAATAAAACATTATACTCATCTGATAAAATATTCTATTGTATATATAATATCATCATCATCATCATTAAACATGACTTTTGGATCAATAATTGAAAAGGAGAGGTTCAATGTAAGAAAAATCTTAATATTGGTATAAATAACTGTTATTAAGAATGTAAGAATCTATGTGTCAAGGGAAACACTATCCTAAGAAAACCTAATTTTTAAGAAGTTCAAAAAAATTATTCTAGATTATTATGAGAATCACATAATAATTCACTAAATGTTTCAAAGGAATTAGATGTATAATGACCTAAGAAACGTTTTCTCCACTCATATACTCAATATTATTGAGTATTCCAATGAGTTTTTGAGACTGGGAGATTTTTAAATTCTATTTTTTCCTATGAAATTAATTATTTTTTCATAAATGGAAATTTTCTATAAGTATGAATGAGTTTAAAAATATAACTGATATTCTCAAAATGTGTAGGATATATGAACCATGAATGATATATCTAGGTTCTACTACTATAATGATAGTAAAAGAGGGTAAAATTTACATCAGGAAAAAAAATAGTTGAAAAGTCCAATAATGTTTCTTTAAGTAGTTAATAAATTTCATTAGATCCCAGGAGGTATAACCGGGAAAAGAGGGTTATATATACTTATGATAGAATTTTTCTGGTCACCTGAAGGAGTTTTATAAAATCCATGGAATTTCCATGTCAGGTATTGATATTACAAAAATAAATTATTCAATCATTGAAAGTTATATGATACCAAATGTATACATTAAAAAAAATTTAAGTATACAATGTTAAAAATAAAGTTAATAATTGATGATTTGTTAGTTTTCATTCAAATGATTGAATAAAATATTGTGAAATAATATATTTGAATATAAAGAAATATTTGAGGCTAAGTTGGATATATGTAAAGGATGTGTATATTTATCATATTTATATTATAAGATATGAGTATCTGTTTATTAAAAAATGGTTTTTAGGAATAATATTAGATGATGGTTTTAACAAAAATGGATTATGATTCATCAGATTCTATAACATGCATGATAAGAAGGTAAAGGATAAAAATGTTTTATCCAAAATAAAAGAGTTTATTCAGATGTTTGTTAAAATATGAGGGATATGATCTCACCACCCTTTAGTGGAATATTTTATAGAATAAAATCTTCTTTTTAGTACACTAATCCAAACACATATATATGATATTAAGGTTAATATTTTATTTGTAAAATATTCCCACAAAAAGGAAAGAACTGTTATTTGTTAGACACAAATGAGTTTGTGTATATTATAAATATATTATGAATAGAATATAGTATCTAAGATAATATTGGGTGTATATAAATTTGAAATTGTATATGTTAAAGGTTTACAAATAAAATTATTATTCCATTCAAAATATAAATTTAATTTCTCTTATATATCCTAAAATGTTTAGGGTATGTTAGTAAAAGACTAAAATAAATAGTAACATTAGTTACCATAAGATTTCATGAGAAAAGTTTGACTGAATATGTTCTATTGATGATGATGATTATGATGATAAATTTTGGAAGATTTATAAGTATAAAATAGAAGTTATTAATATCAGAACATTTTATATTGGAAAGTTAAAGAGTTTCAATACTATATTTGAGGAGTTGAAAAATAAAAATCTAAATTATAAGTTGTGCTATTATTCAAAAAAAATTCTTTATAGATATTAATCACTAAAATTTTTAGTGATAGGGTTTTATTATATGTCCATATAAATTTGTGGAAGGAATTACATTGAGATGTAATGAGTTTTTAAAAACCCCTAAAATTACAAAAATCCTAAGGATGATATGGTATTCTATCATATGTGATATGATGATACAATATTTTATGTATAGTTTTATAAAAATTATTAATGGGGTTTAAGAATATAAAATGTGTCGTGTTATAAAAAAAGTAAAATTATGCTTTATCATTCTTTCAGGTTGGTTGTATATACTCACGAAGTGAAGTCATAATTGACCTCTTAATGTATGACTTTGAGTTAAACCTAAATTATTCCATATAGGTTATGACAAAATTAAAAGGTTATTGTGAGTGTGTCTCTAGTATTGGGATATAAAATATGATCATCAGGCCCATAATGGGTTTTTTTCATCAGATGACCCATAAATTAAACCTAATGGAGTGTCATAAATGATGTATTTGGTATACTAGTGGTGTATGTTTCATATTTGGATTTCCCCAATACCTGATATTTTAATGATATTTATCAACAGAACATTCATACATTGATACTTTTCGTATTAAATACTTGAGCCTTAACTAATCAGGGGTAGTTTGTTATACTGCCAATAATGTTTTCACATGTAGCTTAACCAAATTAGAATTTTAATTTTGTAAGAAGACTATAATATATGGGCCCAATATTGAGATAGAATAAGGAATTGTATGACCATACCTAAATAATAAATATTATGTTATTATTTATCAAGTTAGGGTAATGTGTTTTTTTATCCATCAAGGTGAATGAAATGTGATGTATTCCTCAACCTAGTCAGTCTATATTCAATGAATCAAGAACATGTAGGTAGTTATACTCGATTGAAACAAATTTTTTTCCTATGGTTATGTGATATATTATAAATAAATATCATATGAAAATTAATTATTACGTATGATGCAGCTCATTGACTTAGGTATAGAGATATACGGTATAGATGCAGATCATGCTAGATATCTTTATAGCTAGAGTATTATTGATTATATTTAGAGTCTTTTATTTGATTACATTTATAAATTAATGAGTTTTTATTTTTTTTTTAAATTAAATAAAGGCCCATGGGGTTACACTTTGTTTTACTGAATGAGGATTGAGTTTACAAATCTTAGAGAGCTTCTCTAAAACTATTTTAGATTTTATCCAAAAATGATTTTTTATGGGTATTTATAAAGTATTATGTAAAATGTGATACATATGGTGAAGTTTATGATATCTTCAAAAAAAATTATAAATATCCAAAATGAGTTTTTGATATGGTTTCACAAGTTATTGTATATGATACAACATATAGTAAAGTGGCATAAAGTATATTAGGATTTAGTACAAGTGTAATATTGAAGGATATATTACCTAAAAAAATATAAATCTTGATATGGTTCTTTCTATATCATAATATATGATGTAATTATGTTTTAATATAAAATATGCATAAAAAAAGTTCATACTATTTTATATGATATATGGATATAATATTATGGTTTCTTGAGCTAGTCTTATAGTTTGAATTGGTTTCACCCTATGATTCATCTGGGAGACGAATGATAATAATTATCATTTGAGTGATCTTATACATAGTATATCATATAATATTATCATTCCATAAGATAAAATGTTGGGAGGTTAAATGATAGTTTCATGTGATGAATGAATTAATGGTTAAATAATTACTTATTCACTTTTTAAAATTGAAGTAAATATTTTAGTGACTCTAGAATGTCTCGAGTGTTTATATAAGGGGGAATTATCCATGGTAATGGTGTATTTGAACCTTGTAGAAGCATGTGGATTAAAATCACACTCCATATGAAGCTCTCTTACAACCCTTTTTCTTTGCATGGAGAGATACTACCATATCGTGGGATTGAGGAAGGTCATTCCCATATGATAGGTGATTCTTTCAACCCATGGATTTTCCATGGAGGGGGAGTATAATTGATACCTTTTAGTTATCTTCATCAATCATTTATTGAAGAAATAAGTCATTAAAAACTTCAATTAATGATACCATAATGTTATTCATTTATATTTATTAATGGTTTTAGTATCAATAAAGGTTTATCTTTGGATTCAATGGTTTGAATCACTTACACTACCTTTAACAAGTGTTATTTGATCCCTTAAAATCCATTATGGGAATTATATATCTCAAGGATTCTTTAGTGGTGAATTATTTAGACTAAAATGTAAATTGGTGGTGCATCATCCACCTGGATTTGTAATGGTGGTATATCATCTACAAAGAATGTGAGTTAGTGGTTTATTATCCACATATGATATGGTATGTAGTGGTAAATCATCCAATTGAAGATTATATGTGATGTTGTGGTGTATCATCCACTTGGATTGGGGGATATCTCATTCACCAGGATATGATATGGTGATGTATAATTCGATAGAGCTATATTGGTGATATTTTTTTCACCATAGAAATATGTGTATGGTGACAAATCATTCACCATGAATTATGAGATGATGGGAAATATATTATTCTCTCTAATGTGTGTTTAGACTATCGGTGCACTGACTCATTCCAGCACATTTCGATTTCGGTATGGTAATACATGGATTTTTTGTTGAGAAATCTATGATAAGAAGATTTATTTTATATTTTTAATTTCATTTCAATTTGATCATGCACTTGTATATTCTATTTTTTTGGTAAATTGTTGGTGGTGTCCTGTTCAGTTTCACTCACATTGTATTTCATGGTATTCATGTAGACTTTATGGTTAATAACCCAAGTAGGGGTATGGGGCTTTGATTAGCCACTAAATGAGGCTAATATTCATTGTTAATATACTTAATTTTCATGTTCTTTGTTATTCATAAATACCATTTTAGTGCATTTTACACTTTGAACATCATTTCACATTATGATTGTAATACATTCTTAAAATGCACTATTATATGGTACATTTTTGAACATCATTTAAAGTACCCAATGATTCATCTGATTTTAAGGAATTGAATTATACATATTTTAATTTGATATTTTTGTAAATTTATCTACACTTAAATATGATCATGTTTGATTCAGGGATCAATGGAGAATTCATGGAGGATGATGGAGATATTTGGCAATGAAAGGAAGCAATTCTGGAGAAGGCAGATTGGACACCAGCCCAATGATGAGACTGTGGGGCCCAACATACAGGCCCAATTAATCCCAAATTTCGTGGGATGCTAGAAGACATGTACAGGAACAAATAACTCTTCAGGAGTTAATGCTAATTCGGCCTCCATGGTGGTCATTTAGGCGGCCCAAGTTAGAGATACAATTCTGGGCCAGATTCTGCGGCCCAGAAAAACAGTCCACCAATTTGATCATATCTCGGAATAAAAAACTCCAAATGGGCCCAAATTTTACAGACGGTTATCAGACATCCGGAGCTCCATTTTCTTCTTCTATGGCCCACCCTGATTCGGACTTCTAGAAGGTCTTCCAGACGCGTCTGTTCGGTGGATGAAAACTGGATGCCACCTCGGGTCAAGGGTGGAGAAGTCACCTCTCCACCTACTTTCCACCACCTATGCCTACCCTCATTGATTGGGATGACTTGTACTGTTGGTGGTTCGACCCAAGGCTCCCAAAATGCCTATTTAAGGCAGTGGTGGTGAAGGAGTTGAAGATCTTGGATGCTTTGTTTACTTGTAATGTTATGCTGCATTTTTGTTGCCTCAATTTTGTCTTTCACATGTAAGTTGTTCAATTCACTTTAGTTTCTTAATAAAAGTTCTTCTTCTACTCTTATTCTGTTGTTCTTAATATCACTTTGATACCATTGGATTAAGGTGTGAATTTATTCACACCAACCCTTGTGAAATTATTCACACAACGGTGGAGTGATCATTTTATTTTTGTTGTTTTCTTTACTTCTTCATTCCTCCCTTATGAGTCTACTTTCCGCTTCCATTGAAACCATGTGATCAATGGAGGGCTAACCCACTTATGGGTTGATCCAAGGGAGTAGCAAGGGGCTGGATTGGATGTTATTTATCACCTAATTAATTTATAATCACTTCTTTAATTGGGATTTTTATTTGATGATTTTTAAACTCCATCGTCCTTGTTGAATTTAAGGCCACACACCTCAAGTACTAATACGATCCTTTACCTTGAAGTGCTCAAAACTTTGATCCTTCAAGTGTATAGGTGATTAGTATTAGAGGGTGTAGGCATTAAACCAGTAAGTGATGATGTTGTTTTATCTCCTTAAATGAATCCATCTCAAATTTAAGAAATTGAAATCATTAACAAGAAAATACATCCAATCCACCCCGAGTGATAACCTAGGATCAACTCATTCTTTTAAATTGAATCCACTTAAATCTTTTAGATATCTTTAAAACCCATCCAAAATCAATCCAAGTTGGCCACTTCATAGCCAAAAATCCATCCATTAGGTTGTGTATCTTAGGTATCTTCTTTGGTCTCTGTGGAATCGACAACCCAAGCTACACTACAAGGACCGTTCTACCCTTCTTCTCTTGGGTAAATTTGGGCGTGAACCAAATTTTGGCGCCGTTGCCGGGGACCAAGTAAGTACCTTAGATCCAAAAAAAAACCTTCTTTCCTCACCTCCATTCTTCTACTCTCACCCAAGATCTCTTATCTTGTCCCTTTCTCGCTTTTTTTTTTTTGGCGCATGTCCGCCTACACCCGCGATTTCTCAAACAGACTAGTTAGGGTGGAAAGTCCTAGGATAGGGGAGTCAAGTGCACCTAAGGGATTGTTTAAATTAGATTCAAATATTCTTGAAACCCCAAAGTCAGAACTTGAAACAAGTCCAATGGAGGGTCATCCACAAAATCAAATTGTAAACCCTGGGGGGAATCAAATGGGAATCCAAAACCAAGAAGCTCCAAACTTAGGGAATGTAGTTGATCAAACCATGAACGACTACCTCACTCCAGCTTGGACCAATGCCCCCTCATGCATTAGACACAATTCCATAGGAGACACCAACTACATATTCAAACCCCATGTCCTAAACCACCTTCCAACCTTTCATGGGATGGAGTCAGAAATGCCATACCTTCATGTCAAAGAGTTCAACGACATTGTTGAAACCATGTGTCCCCCACATCAACTAGAATCCGCTAAGATGAGGCTATTTCCTTTTTCATTAAAGGATCGAGCTAAAAATTGGCTAAACAACTTGAGACCTGCATCAATCCACTCTTGGGACCAACTGCAAAGAGAATTCTACAAAAAATACTTCCCTCATCACAAAACAATTGCACTTAAAAAGAGCATCCAAAACTTTTTCGAAAAAGAGGGAGAGTCATTCTATGAAACATGGGAGAGGTTCAAAGACACCCTAAACATGGTTCCACACCATGGGTTTTCTATACCTGAATAAGTGAGAATTTTCTATGAAGGGTTGGGTCCGGGTAATAAACAATTCATTGACATGATGTGTAATGGAACTTTTAAAAACAAAGCCCCAAATGATGCTTACGAGTATCTGGAAAGTCTGGCTGAACAAAACCAAACTTGGGGAACTTCACCTTATTCTGAAAAGCCACAAAGAACCACAGGAATTCATACACTTAGAGAAGAGGAAAGCCTTAGGGCTAAACTCGCAGCACTCTCTAGGAAGGTTGAAGAGATAGACCTTAGGAAAGTCCATGAAATCCAAAATGTAGACCTTGTTTGCACAATTTGTGACAAACATGACCATAAAACAGACAACTGCCCAACCATTCCATCCATCAAGGATGTTCTTCTAGGAGGACCCCCAGCGGAAGTCAATGCCCTAAACTTTCAAAAGCCCCAATACCAAAACACCTTCAATCCAAGGTACAATGACCACCCAGGCTTCCGCTGGAAAGATAACCAACAACCTAGCCAACCACAGGGACAAAATCCTTACCCCCATCAGAACTACCAAAACCATAACCAGTTCCAAACCCAACCTATCCAATACCAACAACCACCGGTCCATTTTCAACAAACCATCCCACCTCCAAAATATCCCCCTGGGATAAACCAACCTACTCAAGCACCAACCCAAACTGTTCCACAAAGCCTACTAGAACAACTGTGCAAACAAATGGAGAGGATGAACTCGGAGGTATCTTCCCTAAAACAAGAACTTCAAACCATCAAAACAGGAAAGGCACCCATGCCTACTCAGGCGGTGCCGTCTTCAACTTCAAGGGGAGAGTCAAGTTGTGCTCAAACAACTCATGAACAACTAAAGGCTGTGACTGTTTTAAGAAGTGGGAAATCAATTGAGAAACCTGAACAACTAATTCAGAACCCACCTGAAGATTTAAACTTGGATGAAAATTTAAATGAACCACAAGATCAAACTGAAGAAACTGATAACAATGTGAAAGAAGCAACTCTTCAACAAACAACCCCACAACCTGCACCATTTCCTCAACGCATGAGGGGGAAATCCAAGCCTGAACTGAGTGAAACATTGAGGGAAATCTTCTCACAAGTCAAGTTGAACATTCCTCTTCTCGATGCAATCCAAACCATACCTTCCTACTCAAAGTACCTTAAGGACTTGTGCACTTTTAAAAGAAAATTTTCACATAAAAACCAAGTCCTTTTGGCTGCTAATGTGAGTACCACCATTCAAGGGACCATTCCTCCTAAGTTGAAAGACCCAGGTTGCCCTTACATCAATGTTGAACTAGGAGAAAGCAAAGTTGTCAAGGCCTTGTGTGACCTAGGTGCTAGTGTCAATCTCATCCCATATGCTGTGTACTGCCAGTTAGGCCTAGAAGAGCTCCAACCCACATCTGTCACACTTCAGCTTGCTGATCGTAGCATTAGGGTTCCCAAGGGGATTTTAAAGGACGTTCTGGTAAAGGTTGAAAACTTCATCTACCCTGCTGATTTCATTGTACTTGACAACCATCCAAATTTAGGAAATAAGGAACAAACCCCAATCATCCTTGGTCGTCCTTTCCTTGCAACAATCAACTCTGTTATCCGAGTCCGAAATGGGAACATGACCATCACCTTTGGGAACATGAGTCTAGACTTGAACATCTACAATGCCAGCTCACAAATAGGGGATGACGAGGATATTCATGAAGTAAACATGATAGGAAGCATTGATAATGAATCCATGGAACATCAAGGAATATTTGATGAATGTTTAAGTCAGAATGAGATTGATTTCCTTTGTTCACATGAAGGAAGTTTATCTCCTTGGCTCAAATCATTTTCAAATTGCTCCTATAATGATGTCTTAGGACCAACAATTAGTGAAACCTTTCAGGAAAACACATTCATGGAGACAACTCAAACTCCCTTCCCTAACCCAGGTCAATACAATCTTGTGGCTGAAACTTCTACACATGGGGAATCAATTCAATCTGAAAATCTAGGAAACAAATTTGATCTTGATCCAATGCCCCAATATTCTGCTGAAATTCTGAACCAACCAGATCTTGAATTGAAGGAACTTCCTACCTCCCTCAAGTATGCCTTCCTAGGGGAAAATCAAACACATCCTATAGTCATATCTTCTTCTCTTGAAGCCAATCAGGAGGGGATGCTTCTAGATGTCCTTAGGAAACACAAGAAAGCCATTGGTTGGACCCTGTCTGATATTCCTGGGATTAGCCCACTTATTGGAACTCATAGGATTACTCTTGAATCTGAATCCAAACCATGTCGTCAACCTCAGAGGAGACTCAATCCAAATCTTATGGATGTGGTAAGGAAAGAAATTCTTAAGTTGTTGAAAGCTGGTATCATCTACCCCATAGCTGAGAGTGAGTGGGTAAGCCCAATTCAAGTTGTCCCAAAGAAAGCTGGAATCACTGTGATCACTAATAAGGATGGGGAAATTCTTCCAACTAGGGTGAGTAGTGGCTGGAGAGTCTGTATTGACTATAGGAAGCTCAACTCTTGTACCAAGAAGGACCATTTTCCCTTGCCCTTTATTGATCAAGTCCTCGAGCGAGTGGCGGGTCATCAATTCTATTGCTTCCTAGATGGGTACTCAGGTTACAATCAAATTGAGGTCTCCCTAGAGGATCAAGGGAAGACTACATTCACATGTCCTTTCGGTACCTTTGCCTTTAAACGCATGCCATTCGGGTTATGCAATGCCCCTGGAACCTTCCAGCGGTGCATGATGGGAATCTTCTCAGACATGGTAGGGGATTTTCTTGAGGTCTTCATGGATGACTTCTCTGTGTTTGGGGATACCTTTGAGGGATGTCTGCAGAATGTGGATAGAGTCTTGTCAAGATGTAAAGAAAAAAATCTGGTCCTAAACTGGGAAAAATGCCATTTCATGGTTAAAGAGGGACTTGTTCTAGGCCATCTGGTCTCGAGTAGGGGGATTGAAGTTGATAAAGCAAAGGTTGACATCATTCGTCACCTTCCATCACCCAGAACTGTTAAGGAAGTGAGGTCCTTCTTAGGACATGCTGGTTTCTATAGAAGATTCATTAAGGACTTTAGTTCAATCTCTCGCCCTCTTTGTGCTCTCCTAGTAAAGGATGCTCCATTTGTTTGGACAGAAAGCTGTGAGGGTTCATTTTCAACCCTTAAATCCGCTCTCACCTCTCCTCCCATTATGAAATCTCCAAACTGGGACCTTCCTTTCGAACTCATGTGTGATGCCAGTGACTTTGCTGTAGGAGTTGTGTTAGGACAACGGTGTGATAAAACTCCATATGTCATTTCTTATGAAAGCAAATCCTTAAATGATGCCCAAATCAATTACACCACCACTGAAAAGGAGTTACTTGCTATTGTGTTTTCCTTAGAGAAATTCAGGTCCTACCTCTTAGGATCACCCATCATTGTATTCACCGACCATTCAGCTCTAAAATATCTCTTCCAAAAACAAGATGCAAAGGCTAGATTGATTAGGTGGGTCCTTCTTCTTCAAGAGTTCGATTTAACCATTAAGGATAAAAAAGGTGTCGAGAATGTTGTAGCTGATCACCTCTCTAGGTTGGAATTCAAGGACAAATCACATCACCTTTCTGTGTCTGATTCATTTCCCGATGAGAACCTCTATTCTGTGAGTGACTGCCCTTGGTATGCTGACATAGCCAACTTCTTAGTTTCAGGGGTCATTACAAAATTCTTAGGGACCCAAGCTAGAAGAAAATTTCTTTCTGATTTCAAGCATTATGTGTTTGATGATCCATACCTATATAAGTTCTGTCCTGACCTAGTCATTAGGAGGTGTGTGCCAGAATCCGAACAAGAGTCCATCCTTAAATTCTGTCACAATGAGGCATGTGGAGGTCACTTTTCCTCTAAGAAAACTTCTGCAAAGGTTCTTCAATGTGGTCTCTTTTGGCCCACCCTCTCAAGGGACTCCTACACATTTTGTCAAAGCTGTCCTAGGTGTCAACAAGTAGGGTCCATCACAAAAAGGAATCAAATGCCTCTCACTCCAATATTAGTGGTTGAAATCTTTGACTGTTGGGGAATTGATTTCATGGGTCCCTTCCCAAACTCTAGGGGATATCTTTACATTCTCTTGGCTGTCGATTATGTCTCAAAATGGGTTGAGGCCATTCCTACAAAATCCAATGACCATCAAACTGTGATTAGATTCCTTAAAGAAAACATCTTCTCTAGATTTGGGATTCCTAGGGCAATCATTAGTGATCGTGGAACTCATTTCTGCAATCGCCCATTCTCATCGCTCATGGAGAAGTATGGAATTTCTCACAAAGTGTCCACCGCTTACCACCCACAAACCAATGGTCAAGCTGAGTTAGACAATCGAGAAATCAAACAAATTCTTGAGAAAACTGTCAATCCATCTAGGAAAGATTGGTCGAGCAAACTCTTAGATGCTCTTTGGGCATATCGAACAGCATTTAAAACTATCCTAGGAATGTCCCCATATAGGTTGGTTTATGGTAAAGCATGCCATTTGCCAGTGGAGATTGAGCATAAGGCCTTTTGGGCAATCAAAAAAATGAACTTTGACATTTCTTTGGCCGGAATAAAGAGGAAATTGGATCTAAACGAGCTTGAGGAACTTAGGATGGAGGCTTATGAAAATTCAAGGATCAATAAAGCTAGAGTTCAAGCCTACCAGTCTAGGAATCTTAAAACTAAACACATTGAACCAGGGAAACCTGTGCTTTTGTATAGTTCTAAACTTCATTTGCACCCGGGAAAGTTGAGGTCTAGATGGTCCGGTCCATACATAGTGCATAAGGTGTACCCCCATGGGGCTGTTGAAATTCAAGATCCCACCAATGGTCAAATATTTAAAGTTAATGGTCATAGAGTCAAACCATTCATAGAACCATTCCAAAAACATGAAGTTGATGAAGACCTGAGTGAACCTACCTTTGATGAAAAAAAAAACAACAATTAATCAATAAGGGGTTTAAGTCGAGCTAACGACGTTAAACAAAGCGCTGCACGGGAGGCAACCCGTGGTTTTTATGTTTCTAATATTTCTGAATCATCTTTATTTTTCAAATAAGATTACTTAATCATGTTTATATTTAAAATAAAAAAAAATAGACTTTTGACCTGTTCTTCTATTATGAGTATGGATGGGTACGAAATAGGAGCACCATATTCATCCGTGTCACGTGGTGTGATCCTTGAGTAATACCTTACCCAGAAATTTAAAAAGAAGACAATGTATCATCAGTTTATTTTGTTTTTATTATTCAATAGGTTAAGAAAAATATATATAATAATACAAAAAAAAAAGTCCACGCCATAGGCCGTGGGGTAAACCCCGTCACAACCGGCGAAGCCGCGGGGACTCGAACCCGGGACCGAAGGGAGACAGGGGCGCGCGCTTACCACTGACCTGCGGCTTCTTGTGCTACCTTATTCTATAATTTTTATATATATTCTTATATTTTACTTCCTTTATTATATAAATATATATATATATATTGTTTGTTTTGTTTGTTTTGTTTTTTTTCCTTTTTCCACTAGGGAACTTTGCAAGCGACATGGATATCAAAGGAACAAATTCAAGCTGCAAGAACTTCCAACTTCAACCACCAGGTGACTTCATTCCATAACCCTCATTTTCAATTTCATTTTTGAACTTTAATTCTCTACCTCTACCCCCTTATAAATTTTATTTTCTTTAAACACTGGGGACAGTGTTGTTTTAAGTTGGGGGGGGGGAGATAAAATAAAAAAAATGCTTTTGTGTCAAAAACAAAAATTGAATGATTTGAAAAAAAAAAGTAAATGGAAGGAAAAATTCCTTTAACTTCGAACATGGTAATACACATTGCACACTTTGAAACTGAATATCAAATAATTTAGCATGCCCTGATTCTGATTTTAATCCTTGTATAATTTCATGAGCATAGATTTTGGAAAGTGTGGCTGTCCAATGTGATATTTCATCGTTTATATTTTCATCCAAATAAAAAAATGCCACAATGCACGTCCTCTAGACTGTGGGGTACTAATTTGAATTTTTGGGGTCCCATAATAAATAGCATAGGCTGGTTTTATTTTTATGAATAATATGAGTATTCAAAAAAAAATTAAAAAAAAAATTATTATTAAAAAAATAAAAAATAAAAAAATAAAATAAAAATTTGCGTGTAGAGCAATGGATTGATAAAATGCGAGGCTTTCGGCACTTGGGGATCGTGACTCCAGAGTTGTCTAGCCCTGAGTTTTTCAATCTATCTCTATTTATGGTAATATGACTTTGTTTTGATTAAGTTAACTCGAGACGATGCCCGAGTATGTGGGCTTCACTTGGTGCCCTAAGGCCTTTGAGTCTGGGAGTCATCGGCAAAGTCTTGCTACATGGGTTAATTTGATTAATTGCAATCTCAATTACTATAGCAATATTGCAAAAAACAAATCAAAAAAAATAGGGATGAAGAATACTCATATTAGGATTAAATGTGATTCCACCTAGCGCTTCCATGATTTCCCCCTTGAATGAAAATGAACCCCCATATCTATTGTGATTCACAACACATCATTACACCTAATTGAGTTGGATGAAATATGATGATGGATTTGATCAAAGGAATGGGCTTGGGATTGGGATCTGCTTATGAAACTATCTCGTATTAAAATATTTTGATGGGTTTCATGATTGTTTGGTATAAGGTTTTTTGGTGATCATTGTGTATTAAAATGTTTTTGGAAAAGGGAATTCGAATTTCATTTTTGATGAGATATATTTTGCTCGGGACTAGCAAAACTCAAGTTGGGGGGTGTGATTAGCCACTAAATGAGGCTAATATTCATTGTTAATATACTTAATTTTCATGTTCTTTGTTATTCATAAATACCATTTTAGTGCATTTTACACTTTGAACATCATTTCACATTATGATTGTAATACCTTCTTAAAATGCACTATTATATGGTACATTTTTGAACATCATTTAAAGTACCCAATGATTCATCTGATTTTAAGGAATTGAATTATACATATTTTAATTTGATATTTTTGTAAATTTATCTACACTTAAATATGATCATGTTTGATTCAGGGATCAATGGAGAATTCATGGAGGATGATGGAGATATTTGGCAATGAAAGGAAGCAATTCTGGAGAAGGCAGATTGGACACCAGCCCAATGATGAGACTGTGGGGCCCAACATACAGGCCCAATTAATCCCAAATTTCGTGGGATGCTAGAAGACATGTACAGGAACAAATAACTCTTCAGGAGTTAATGCTAATTCGGCCTCCATGGTGGTCATTTAGGCGGCCCAAGTTAGAGATACAATTCTGGGCCAGATTCTGCGGCCCAGAAAAACAGTCCACCAATTTGATCATATCTCGGAATAAAAAACTCCAAATGGGCCCAAATTTTACAGGCGGTTATCAGACATCCGGAGCTCCATTTTCTTCTTCTATGGCCCACCCTGATTCGGACTTCTAGAAGGTCTTCCAGACGCGTCTGTTCGGTGGATGAAAACTGGCTGCCACCTCGGGTCAAGGGTGGAGAAGTCACCTCTCCACCTACTTTCCACCACCTATGCCTACCCTCATTGATTGGGATGACTTGTACTGTTGGTGGTTCGACCCAAGGCTCCCAAAATGCCTATTTAAAGCAGTGGTGGTGAAGGAGTTGAAGATCTTGGATGCTTTGTTTACTTGTAATGTTATGCTGCATTTTTGTTGCCTCAATTTTGTCTTTCACATGTAAGTTGTTCAATTCACTTTAGTTTCTTAATAAAAGTTCTTCTTCTACTCTTATTCTGTTGTTCTTAATATCACTTTGATACCGTTGGATTAAGGTGTGAATTTATTCACACCAACCCTTGTGAAATTATTCACACAACGGTGGAGTGATCATTTTATTTTTGTTGTTTTCTTTACTTCTTCATTCCTCCCTTATGAGTCTACTTTCCGCTTCCATTGAAACCATGGGATCAATGGAGGGCTAACCCACTTATGGGTTGATCCAAGGGAGTAGCAAGGGGATGGATTGGATGTTATTTATCACCTAATTAATTTATAATCACTTCTTTAATTGGGATTTTTATTTGATGATTTTTAAACTCCATCGTCCTTGTTGAATTTAAGGCCACACACCTCAAGTACTAATACGATCCTTTACCTTGAAGTGCTCAAAACTTTGATCCTTCAAGTGTATAGGTGATTAGTATTAGAGGGTGTAGGCATTAAACCAGTAAGTGATGATGTTGTTTTATCTCCTTAAATGAATTCATCTCAAATTTAAGAAATTGAAATCATTAAAAAGAAAATACATCCAATCCACCCCGAGTGATAACCTAGGATCAACTCATTCTTTTAAATTGAATCCACTTAAATCTTTTAGATATCTTTAAAACCCATCCAAAATCAATCCAAGTTGGCCAATTCATAGCCAAAAATCCATCCATTAGGTTGTGTATCTTAGGTATCTTCTTTGGTCTCTGTGGAATCGACAACCCAAGCTACACTACAAGGACCGTTCTACCCTTCTTCTCTTGGGTAAATTTGGGCGTGAACCAGGCTTACTACTTATGGTTAAACTTTATAACATGGTTGGAGATAATACATGGGATCAGGAAACTTATTGGGACCTAGTTTTGTAGTTGTATACTCTATTTTTCTTATTTTTTCTACCTTATATACAATCGGACCACATACAATCTTATATTTTTTATATTAACATGTGACATTATTCTACTGGTCATTTTTATAGAACAAGTTGATTATTTATTCCTGGTAGGCATATAGTTTTAATTTCTTGTTATTTTGTTATGTTGATTGACTAATTGATAATGATTCTAATATCATTTATGGATGTATGATATATTTTAAATGTCTATGTGATTTTTCCATTGATGTTAACTACTAGTTTGTATCCTCTAGAATATGGGGAGGTTCACCTGAGGTTATGTGTCACAACTCATTTCAATAATGGTTGGGGTGAGTTGAGCTAGATACATTACATAAAGCATACTAATAAATCTATATAAAGAACAAAAAAATCAATCAATTTCCACCATTCAAATGTAAACCAACCGACCTCTTCCTTCCATAGTATATAATAATCTCATTTTTTGAATCATAGAACTTTCTTATCTTACCTCATCACATTACCACAACTATCATCATAACCATCACCAATCCTTTTCTAAGAACTAAGTAGTTGTCCGCCCATGAGGACTTAACTATAATATACCCATGTAGATTTCCACCCATAGAGACCTCTTTATATGATCATCATCAATAATTATTTATCCATTCATAGGGAAGTGGTTAAACCTCTCCATCAATAAGTAGTTACCCATATATAATGAATTTTCCATCATATCCCCAAGTATTTATCCACCCATAGAGAACTCATTATCATAACTTTATCACTAAGTAGTTATCCACCCATATGGGACTCACTATTTCATAATAATATGTTGGTTGGGATACATTACAACTATATATATTATTAGTAGTTTCCTAGATTTCCAACCTTAGAGACTCTCCCCAACACAACCTGAATCTGTAGGGAAGTTATCCACCCTCAAGGACTCTTATTATATTACAGTGGATCCTCTCTCAGTGATTCTCCTCTCCTCAACATAAATCACCATGACCACACATCATACATCCACTATGTCTAGACATATCCTCAAATACATCCTAATCCTTATCTTTATCCTTATTATTTCACAACACAAACTACTACCACATAACTAGTAACAACTTCCACATCATTATCACACATAAAAAATGTATTTTGTACCCCATTATCCACTTACTCTTCCAAATAGACCACTACATATGTAAAGGTACAAGTAATATAATCAAACCACATACATATATCACTCTCCCACCCAAGTCCACCACCACTTAATCCAAGGGACTAATTTATCTCATTACTATCATTACTTATGTCCCTATTATAATTAAGTTTCTACCTCATCACACAACCAAAATGATTTAGATAATCCCCTTTCAACAAGACAGCATCATCCCCTACATTTTTTCATATCCACACCTCTATCAATTCGCTCTACATAGGTTTTATCTAGGTGTTTATATGTGATTTGAATGCCACAATTACTATAAATTCATCTAATTATCAACTCTTCCTATTGGTATTAGGATGAATAACCCATACTAAATATATAATGGACCCATGCCAAGAGGGAACAACATCATATAAAATTCACACCACTACATGTAACTCTCTAGCATAATGTCCACCAAATTACTGAATATTGAAAAAAATTATGCCTAAATGAAATAACCCCCATATCAAATTTATATAACCTATCAATATATGTTATAATTTCAACCCTTTAAGATGTTTAAGATATTCTCTATAGTTTTCCATCTTCTGAACTCAAAATTAAATGAGGAGAATTACATATAATTTCACAAATATGCATAAATAATTATCAACACCAATTTCCCACTATAAATAATATATCAAATAAATTGCACATGGATTATAAATAATATTCAACTCCAATTCATTAATCTCACTTTTAAATAAAACATTCATCATTTCTTATTGTCTAAAAATATTAAATAATAATTCATCAATTTTAATATTTTCACTTTTCCTATGTGGCACAAATCCCATATATCTCACTTCAATTTCATCCCAAACCATCACCAATATTTATAAATATTTTTTCAATAAGTTTCACATCCATCGGGATGAATTGGAACTACCCCTGAAAAAATTTCAATATCCTTCCAAGTCACCTCTAAATATATTTTCTGTTGTTTTCCATCTTCCTAGCTCAAAATTCAAAATGATTACTTAAAAAAATAAAAAATAGTTAAAAACAATTATCATTAACAATTTCTCACCATAAACAATACATCATATAATTTACACATTTATTATAAATAATATTAAACAAAAATTCATCAATTTAATGTTTAAATCAACAGTTCATCATTTTCCATTATTAATCTAAATCCATACCAACAATAAATGTTTTATTATTATAGAATTATATTTAAGTTAATTTAATATTTCATTTATATGCTTTATCAATTTCAATAATAATACTCCAATTCATAACTCAACCCATTTAAATTATTCATCAAAAATAATTATTTTATTAATCTCATTTTCATCAATTATCATTCTCAATTTCCATTTACTATATATTCATCATTTAAAATTTTAATAAATTATATCACATACATAAGATAAAAACCACAATGGTTTCCAAATTATTATAAAAAGAATGATATTTTCTAGTCACCTATCTTGATTCCACAATGAATGTTATTCCTTAATCCTTCAATGATCATCATTGACCATTCAATATATCTCATTATCTATATTTCTATATATGTATCCACTATTCCACAATAACTCCAAGAGTTCTCTCCCATGAGAGAAAAATAGGATAATATAAAATAATGTACCTAGTGGTGATTGATGAATTCCACTATTATGAATCCTATAAATACTTCATTATCATGATCCATAACAACTCATAAAGTATTCCATTAAATTTTTCTATTTAATTCCACCCATTAAACTTAAATTTTAAATTATCTAACTTAACATTCAATCCACATAAAATAGTTATCTCTACTTCCTATAATATTTCCATGTCATCTCCATTACAAATATCTTAATAAATTATACTATTTAATTAATAAAAATAATCCATAAAAAATAATTATTAAATAATTAAATAAATATTTTAAAATTCCACCAATATCTGACATCTATGAGAATAACCAAACACCTCAAAAAATACCAAATAACCACCCAAGGGTAAAAATCACATCCCAAATCCAACAACATGATAAAAATCTTATTTGGAGAACTAAAAATTGATATTTTACCCTTCATAGATTAAAATCAATAACATTTCAATAACTTTTAAAATTAAAATTTCTTGGTCTCAACAATGTTCTCCTCCAAATATTTTAAATAATAAAGTTATTTTAGAAAAAAATGAAAAAAATTATTTACATTCTATACCTTTTTTATTTATAGATACCCCCAGATGCTTTGAAGTTCTGTTATGAGTTTTGGAGAAAATTTTCTAGACAAGAATGTATAGTGGTCCTCCAATAGAAGTGAGATGATAATGTAACAAGTTTCATGATAGATCATCTATGAAATTAGAAATATTTGTGACACTATCTACTAATCATGGGATTTTTGAAATAATATACTTATTCCTAGATTAATTAGAAGGTTGGATTAGAAATTTATATCATATTATTTTACAAATATAAACTTTTTCTATTGTTATTTGGTTCAAATTCATGAATCAACTCATGATGGTGTTAAATATACTAGAGATTATAGGATACTCACCTTCATTCGAGTAAAATGTTTTTATAACTGGTGGATAAGATGAATAAAAAATGATATAGTTATGTTCTAGAATATGTATAATTATAATAAATATAGTGATTTTAATGAAATTTTGTTAATATACTATTTTATCTATATTTTGGATTGATGAAAAAATATCGGTGGAACAAACTCTATTTAAAATTCATTGAATGATTTCATGTCTGAGTAGCTTAGGCGTGGTGAACTACCTCTAGTTAATATCATTGCGAGAAGATAAGTGTAAGAAATATAATAGGATTCATAGAACTATAGGTTATATAAAAATATAAAAACATCATGGGATGATATGATATTAATGTATAAATTTGTTCTTATATTCATTTAGTAGTTGGTGATGTTGAGGTACAGACATGAGATGAATTAATCTTAGACGTGTGACTTTCCATGTAATAAACCATTAAAGGATGGATAGATTCAAATTGGTTTCTTAGGAATATAATTCAAGGTAATGAGCTTGGTGGCTTCTACTATAGATGGTATTTTCCATTTTGATGTGAAACTATTT
This sequence comes from Viscum album, assembly GCA_963277665.1. NCBI lineage: Eukaryota > Viridiplantae > Streptophyta > Magnoliopsida > Santalales > Viscaceae > Viscum > Viscum album. Next base: position 1,162,743,497 of record OY728126.1, read on the forward strand.
AAATTTGGGCAGAATGTAATGGCCTAAGTTTGAATTATGATTTATTTGGGTTGTGTTAATAATTTGGTTTTCGATGAAATTATTTTGGGTTCATTACAATCTATATTTATTAAATTTTTATCTTAAATAATTTAATTAATCTTTATAGGAAGTTAGGAGTTAAAATATAAATTTTTTAAATTTTCAAAAATTATTGGGAAATAGTAATGTTAAACTAGTAAATGACTACAAATAAATGTTTTTGAAGGATCCGGAGAGTTTCAAAAGATATGTTCACCATTGAGAAAAATTTTGGAATTAATCATTAGATTTTTGATTTTCTATGTTTTAATTTAATTTAATTATTTAATTTTCTAAATAACACACACCAAATGTTTTCATAAATTAATCAATCGTTGAACTAATGAGGTAGTGTTTTAAAGTCAGATCAGTTGATCTTGGTGTCAATAATATTTTCTTATTTTTTTAATTTTTAATAATATTTTTTTGTTTAAAATATTTTTTTGTTAATTATAATATATTTTATCATCATATAATTTATTTTATTTTGAGGAAACACACACAATCATACAAAATTATACATACATAAAATAAATTAGGAATTAAAAAATGATTTCCAAAAAATGTTGTTATATATAAACTAATAAAAGAAATAACAAATAAAAAATCACTATAAATACCCATCACCCTCATCAATATCCTACTACTTCTCAAGAAACCACACATATACCAAGGAAATCCTAGTATTCAAGTATTTTTATACAATAAACCCCATATAAATTTAAAAAAAATAAAATTAACTAGAAACTTGATGCCTTAATCCACCATCACTCCAAACTAGGAGAATTGACCATGAAATTCACTAGTTTAAGGTAGTCCATAATAAATAATCCTTCTAAATAATTACCTCACTAAAACTAGATTAGAGAACCAACCATTTGGAGGTTCTGCTATCTTATCCAGTTTGGGGTTTAAAAACTGTACATGAAATTTATTCATGTATGGGGAAAACAAATATATCATAAAAACGGGACCTCAAATTGAAAATCTATATAAATTTTATTTTTCAAGGAATAACATTTAATTTAATTACAATATAATTTTGATATGGTCCTCGAGCTCATACTATGGAAATTTTAAATTTTTTATCTATAAATGTCATTTTCATCTCGTGTTCCTTCATTTTCAACTCAAGAATCAAAGAGGAACTATAGAATTTTCATAGGACTGAAAATAATATTTTTGAGATAAGGATTTTGTTTTTTGTATTTATATTTATATGCATTATAATTATGGTAAGAAAATTTTAATTTATTAAAAATTAATTTTTGATAGATTCAAAATAGTTTTCTAATCTAAATTTCCCACTGATTGATTTATTAAGAATTGTTCCAATATAAGGTATTATATTTTATTCACTATCCTTTTAGTCACATATTTCATTTGGTAGTTGATCAACTCATAGAAAAAATAGATATAAATTTTTTAATATTATTTTATTAAACATAAACCTTTTTTTATTTATTTTTTGGTTTCCATTCATTTTGGGAATTCCATGACAATGATAGTGGTTCACCCAGTACCTCTGTCACGAACAGAATCTGGTTACCACTAATACTAAAAAAAATCCAGACTATGACAAGGCCTAAAGGGAATTACCTATCCTCATGGGCTAGCACAAGTTCCTAGGTATCAATAAATTTGGTTTGGGAATGATTTACCTGAGTATGAAAGAATAAAACATTAAAAACAATAAATATTAAGAATCTTAAATTTCAATGTCAAACAAGACTTAGGAAAAAACCAAAACTGAATACATGGTTCTAAATAAGGTACAAGATTTCCATACATAAAAAAATCATCAGGAAAACATCCAATAATACTCCACGCGACAAGGGGTCATCACCCCCGAGCTGCCTCCACAACACCGCACCAAGAGGGGACTAACAACCCAAACAACCTTCACCTAAGTATTTTCCTTTACCGGAGTCAAACATAACAAATTCTACCTACACCCAAGGAGTGTGAGTATTTTTTTATCCTAATACCATTAGGATATCACCCAAATATTCCAAAGAGTAAGCAATAGAAGGTGAAAAAGAAATCAGTTTTAATATGTAAAGAAAAGAGTTGATAAATTCCAAGAAATGAAACTTTCAATTTAAAACAGTTTTCAAACTAAAACATTAAGAATGATAACACATTTAAATAAGAAATGTTGGATAATGTAATGTACATCCAAAAACACCCTAATAAAAGGTTAAATACCACAAATCTAATGAGCACCAAAACTGGGAACTCCCCTAGGAAACTGGATAGTCTCAGGCCCTATGTACCATGTACCTCAGTGTAAAGTAACCATAGAAAAATCTGTTCTCGTGAACGAGCCACTAGTAGAGAAAATACACATAACCTATTGGTCCCCCATCATCAATATAGTTTAGTAATAGTTTCCTTTATCCATTTTCTCAATGAAACAGGGAAAAAACCCATCTGGATCACTAGTCGTACTAGTACATATCCACCCACCTAGGTACCTGAGCTTCACCCTTTGTGATCAAACAATTTTATTATTCCACATAAATACATTTTCATATAAAACACCACTTCTAGTCACACAAAAACAATATAGTATCTATTCACACTTTATATGACTTAAAACACACAACAAAACATTTTGATTTTCAATAAACCACTTCTCAAAATCTTGCCTTATTTTGCACCCAAAACTCCTCGAAATCCCCACATTGCACACCATGTGCACACACACAAGTCACTAAAATAGAAATTTCATCCTAATACCTTTCACTAAAACAAAAAAAATAGTTTTTGGGAAGCCCTATATGAACCATGAGGTGACATCTTTATAAAACCTCTATTTCCACACAAACACGACACTTAAAAATTTATGTGTTTCATAAACACCATTAAAACAGATTTTTCAGAGAAACAACCAAAGGATATAAACATCTAAAATAGTATTTTTATCCCTAAAACTCTTCAATAAAATCAAATAAGTAATTATAGGGCAGCCCCAAATGAACCAAAAATATATTTCTATCAAAACCCCCTGATTTCGCATAAAAATGGCACTAAAAGTTGATTTTCATTATAAACACCACTAAAAAAATTTTCAGCAATAATAAATCTAAGTAGACATGAAAATACCATAAAAACTTCAAGATAAGTCGTAAAAATTACATACACAATGGAATTACCTACCAAATTTGTTAAAACCCTGAATCCTTTGTGTGAAAACTCAAACGCACAACTGACACACCTCAAGGAAGGTAGATTAATCCTAAAAATGGAATATTGAACCAATATAACCCAAGTTTAAACCCTAGGTTGGAAACCCTAACCTATGGTCATTTATAAATTCAAGAAAAAATTGAAGAAACATCTTAGAAATGGGAGGAACTAAGATGGAGAGATACTTACTTGAGGTTGTGTGAAGTTCCTCCACCAAACCCCATTCAAAATGGGGTTCCAATGAGGGTTTGTCTTACTTGGAGGGATTCCATGGATATTAGGTTAGAAGTGCGGAAGAAAGGGGAGAATTAGGATAAATTCCTGGAGGGAAAATAAGTAATTTTCAACATTTTTTATGACCTGGAAAAAGGTGCACGGTTTGTGTGCACGGTTTGGAAAACCATGCACCTAAATCGTTCAACCTCTATTCTCCCCTCAAAACATCTTCAAGAGAAAAAAATTGGTATTAGGGGGGACTTAGGGGGGATTTTAGGATAAATAAATATGAAATATAAGTATCTTTAATGAAGAAAATGGGTGTGAAAATTCTCCCCACCATAAAAACTATCCATCATGGAAAGTGGACAAGAGGTTTGATCAGAAAACAGGAATATTTACTCTTCCTTGACCCATGAATTTCACTCTCAGGTCTCATGAGTATTACTACCATGCTTCCAATGAACCCAGACCAGCAAAATAAACTTCACTCTATGAACCTTCACTTGGGAGTCCACTATTGTTCTGGCCACTCAAAAACTGACAAGTCGGGCTCTATCTCCAGTTCTTCCCAACTCAGCACATTGGAAGAATTTGGGTTGTATTTCTTCATCTGGGATACATGGAAGATGTCATGGATGTATGTGAACTAAGAAGGTAAAGAAAAAATTTAATCCACCTTTCCAATACGGTCGGTGATCTCAAAAGGGATGACATATCATGGCGTTAGCTTCCTTTGCTTTCCCAATCGACGATGGCATAGATGAGGGGACACTTTCAAGAATACCCTTTCAACCATAGAAAACCTTAGGTCTCGACAACTCTGGTTATCATAAGATTTAGGGAAACTCTAAGCTATCAATAAACTCTACCTGATTAATTTGACCTTCTCAGAAGTCTCCTGCACAAGACTCAGCCCCAGCAGTGAGGTCTCACATACCTCATCCCAACACAGGGGGGACTGACAAGGACGAAAAAAGAGTGCCTAAAAAGGATGCATTCAAATTGATTTTTGGTAACTGTTATTATAAGAAAACTCAACAAATCCCAAATTTCTATCCCAGGAACCTCCAAAGTCCAGAACACATGCACAGAGCATGTCCTCAAAAATCTGATTCTCCCGCTCTGTATGACCATCCGTTTAAGGGTGGTATGTCGTGCTCATCTTAATCTGAGATCGCAAGTTTGTCTAAAGGCCTTCCAAGAAACAAGAAGTGAAATGGGGTTCTCTATCTAGGACAACTACTGGTGGAACACCATGGATCCTTACCACCTCCTAGAGATACAAATGGCTCAACTCATCCACTTTAGCTATATCTTTGATCAAAATGAAGTGTGATGATTTGTTCAGACAATCAATAACAACCCAAAATGAAATTATTACCCCATGGTGTATGAGTAAATACAACAATGAAGTCCATGGAGACCTTGTACTGCTTCCAGGTATGAATAGGTAATGGATGGAGAAAATCGGAGGGACTCTGTTGCTCTACTTTCACCTGCTAGAATGTATAACACCTTGACACAAATTCCGCTATGTATCGTCGCAAACCTGGCCACCAGAACATTCTTCGCACATCATAATACATCTTGGTGGAAACATGATGGATAGCCCACTGAGACTGGTGGCTATCTTGCATCACCACCATCCGTAGGGATAACGGCACTACTGAACGGCCCTTAAAGCACTGGATTCCCTCAGAAGACGATGCCCAATCAAAGGATGTCTCCTCACCATGAAGAAACTACCTTGCCTGCTAAAAAGTCTGATCACTAGTTTGTTCTTGCTGAACCAAATCTAACAGAGAAGGATTCAACTGGACACTCACCAAGAACACAACACCATTCTGATCCTTGGACTCCACATGCATCTGAGCAAAGATCCCCATCAAAGTCCAATCATCACTAAACTTCCTCAAATCCTGCACTGGAACTCTTCTGCTCAAGGAGTTGGATACCACATTACCCTTGCCTGGGGTATAGAAAATATCAAAGTTGAACCACTGCAAGTACTCGATCCAATGACATTTCCCCAAGTTGAGGTCCTTCTGTTAAAAGATATAGGCCAAACTTTTGTGATCAGAGTAGACCACAAACTTCTCCCCAAAGAGATATTGATGCCATGTCTTCAAAGTATGCATCACCGCTTCCAACTCCAAGTCATAGTTCAGGTAATTATTTTCATGTGGTCGGAGTTTTAAAGTTTAATACGCCACCACATGATCATCTCGCATAATCATTCACTCAATAACCATACATAAAGCATCACAATCCACCACATAGCCTTTTCCAGCCTCTATAAAAATCAGTAAGTGATGGTAGTTAGTCGCCTCTTCATCTCCTCGAAGGATTCCTGACATTATGGGCCCCATAAAAACTTTGCCCCTTTTCGTTTTAGTGTGGTCATTAGTGAAGCAAGCCGAGAGAAATCCCAAATGAATCACTTATAATAACCATCCAGGTCAAGGAAAATCTTGATCACGAACACATTCTTTGGCTGCTCCCATGACATAATTACACTAATCTTATCGGGGTCCACTGAAACCCCCTGCACCAAGATCACATACCTCATAAATTTCACCTCCCTAATCCATTAACTTCACTTTGAAAACTTATCATAGAGGCGGTGATCCTAAAATGTTCCCAAAACGATCCTCAAGTGATGTTCATGTTCCTCCTCAGAGCCAAAGTTTACTATAATGTCATCAACAGACACCAAAATAAAGGAATCTAGATACTGATGGAACATCCTGTTCAAAAGTTCCATAAAGACCGTTGGATCATTGGTCAATCCGAAGGATATGACCAAATACTTAAAGTGTATGTACCTGCTTCAGAAGGCTATCTTCAGGATATCTTCCTCTTTCACCCTGAATTGATGGTATCCTGAATGAAATTCTATTTTTGATAACCAATTTTTCCCCTTTAACTGATAGAAAAAGTCATCTATTCTGGGAAAAGGGTATTTGTTCTTAATTGTTACCTTATTCAGCTTCTGGTAGTCAATGCACAACTGGAGGGATATGTCATCCTTTTTTGTGAACAACACCAGAGTGGCCCAAGGAGAGATGCTCAGGCTAATGAATCCTTTGGATTCCAAGTCGTCCAGTTTTATCTTTAATTCCCTCAGCTCGGTAGGGGCCATGCGATATGAGGGAATATATATCGGTTGTGTTCCCGGTGCCAGATCAATTGAGAACTCCACATCCCGCTCCTGGGGAAAACCTGAAAATAATCTGAGAATACCTCCGAAATATCATTCACTACGTGAGGTAGTGCACCTTCAAGGGAAATACCATCATCCTCTAGTGAAAGTGAAAATAACTGGAAGATAATACTTCCCAACTCTAGGTGTGGAGGACCTGCATGACCTGACCAAGGATCTCATTCTCCACGAAAAACCTGATGACTCCCATCAGGTGTCATGAAACTCACTCTCCACCTATAGAAATTTATGTGTTTCTAGAAGTGTACTAGCCAATCCATCCCAAGTGTTATGTCAAAAAGATCCATATCTAAGATGAAAAGGTCCCACTCCATTTCAATCCCTGGCACAGAGAGCACACACAACGGGCACCTAAGACCCTACTCCTTCTTCTTTCCTAGTGGCATCACCAACTCCATCGCAAAATTCAAAAACTCAGTTGGTAAATTAAGAGTGTCCAAAAAACATGAATAAATTAATGAAATAATGGCACCATTATCAATAAGAGTAGCAGTTATAGAAGATGCAATCAAAATGGTACCTCGAAATGTTGACGGTCCCACCTCTAATCCTGTTGGTCCCTAATACACTGCATGAAGATGTCAAGTATCTTCTTGAGGATGACCGCTAGTTTGTGGCTATGCTTTAAATTGGCTCTTCCTATATGATGACCCTGCCCTACCACCACAGCCACCAAATCGAGACCCCCCATTCTTGATGGCTCAGACTATGATGGCACTCCTCTTGAAGTCATTGATCCTTTCCCACTCGGAAGTGGACGTACCACCACGCAGAAGTGCTGAAAATTCCCGATACCTCCAAACTGGTAAAAAGGATTCAGATGAAGTAGGTATTCTGGTTGGATGTTCCCCAGTATCCTGCACTTTTGTCATACGACTTATCTTTCATTAGAATCCGCAAATGAAAACTGACTAGGGGAGTGGCCTGAACTACTACCTCCCTTATTCACCTGTTCCTCCCACTTCCTTTTTTTCTAAAGATCTACCACTACCCACTACCAATACTAACCTAGAGAAACCAACCCTACCTTTTCGGTCAATATTCACCATGCACACCTGATTAACCACCTCAACATAGGTCCTCAGCTTAAACAGGAACACCTAGGAGTATATCTTTTCTTGCAAGCCTTTCTCAAACCTCGGGGCCTTTGTATGCTCATTTGAGATGATTTCAGGAGCATACCAAACCAAATCAGCAAAATAGTTGGCATGATCAATTAGATAGATTCTCTTGAACAAGGTCCATGAACTCTTGGTACCTAGTATATTCCAAGACCTTGAGGCAGTACTTCTCATTAAAGACAACCTTGAAATCTTCCCAGTGCATCTGGTCATTCTTCCTAGTCTGAAGTACTGATTACCACCACAAGTGTCTAGGAGCCTCCAACAGAAAGGAGGCACATTTCACCCTGATCTCCTCGGGTGTATCCAAGAACTCAAACATGTGATCTATCTTCTTGACCCATTCATCTACTTCCTGGGGTTCTATGCTGCCTCAAAAAGTGGGGGGCTTGTTTTTAAGGAACCCTTGGGCCTTTTCCATTCTAGGACCAGTCTCATACTCTCTAGCAGGAGCCATAACAGGAGTCGTTACCTATCCTAGAGCTTGGACAGCCTTAACCACGACCTAAACTAGCCTCTGATCAATTGGTGTGGGAGAAGTCTCTTCAGCTGCCTCATGTGGGCGCATGGGAGATTTCTGTGGAGGTATATTGCTACAAAATGCAATAGTCACAAAAACAATAATAAATACCACAATTCTTGAAATTTTAACCAAATACATAAAATATAAATAATCCAAACACATTAAAGTAATAAAATAAACAACTACCCCACACTTGCCCGATGTCCATGTGTGGTCTTCAGCCCACACGTCTCACCTGGAAGTAAAGTAAATCAGACAATTCCAATTTCCCCTAGTGACTCAAGGTCTTCCATGAGAGGTGTAGGCTAGGTACCCTACTCATGACCAAAACCCCAAGCCCCGATAGTCCTATCTCTCATCTATCCCGACACATCCCAAAATAGTAATATAAACAAAAAATATTGGCCTCCTTTGATACCATTTTGTGACGAACTGAATCTAGTATCCACTAATAATAACATAAAATCCAGCCCATGATAATGCCTAAAGGGCATTACCTATCCCCATGGGATGGAAAAAGTTCCCAGGTATCAATAAATTATGTTTGGGAACAATTTACCCGAGTTTGAAAGTATAAAACTTTAAAAACAACCAATAATAAGAATCTGAAATTTCAATTCCAAAAAAGACTTAAGTAAAAACCCAAACTGAATATATGGTTCTAAAAATGGTAAAAGATTTCCAAACATAAATAAAATATCAAAAAATACACTAAGACTCTACACGAAAAGGGTTCATCACCCCCGAGTCACCTCCACAACACTACACCATGAGGGGACTAACAACCCCAACCGCCTTCACCCGAGGCTTTGCCTTTACCTGATTCAAACATGACCAAGTCTACTTACACCCAAGGGGTGTAAGAAAGGTGTGAGCCTAAGACAAATATAATATCTCCCAAATATTCCAAATAGTATGCAATACAAGGTGAAAAAGCAATCAGTTTTAATATGTAAATAAAAACAGTTATAAATTCCAAGAAATGAAACTTTTAATTGAAAACATTTTTCAAACTAAAACTTTCAAAATGTTAACACATTTAAATAAGAAATGTTAGTTACTATAATGTACATCCAAAATCACCCTAATACAAGGGTAAATACACCAAATTCAATGAGCACCAAATCCGGGAACACCCCTAGGCAACTAGATAGTCTCAGCCCCTATGTACCTCGTACCTCGGTGTAAAGTAACCATATAAAAATATGTTCTTGTGCACGAGCCCATAGGATGGAACATACCCATAACCTATTATTCCCACATAATCATCAATATAGATTAGTTAGAGTTGTTTTTATCCTTATTCTTAGTGAAACAAGGACAAAACCCATCCGTATCACTAGCCGTACTAGTACATATCCGCCCACCTAGGTACCCGGGCTTCCCCCTTTGTACTCAAACAATTTAAGCATACCATATAAATCCATTTGCATATAAAACACCACTAATTATCACACAGAAACAATATAGTAGCTATACACACATTATATAACTTAAAACACACAATAAATCATTTTTATTTTTAATAAACAACTTCTCAAGATCTTTCCTTGTTTTTCACCCAAAACTCCTTGAAATTACAACGTTGCACACCATGTGCACACTCAAAAGTCACCAAAATAGAAATTTCATCCCAATACCTTTCACTAAAACCAACAAAACAGTTTTTTGGGATCCCTATATGAATCATGAGGTGATATCTTTATTAAACCTCCATTTTCACAAAAACACGACACTTAAAAATTTATGTGTTTCACAAACGCCATAAAAATAAATTTTTTGCAGTAACAACCAAAGGATATAATAATTAAAAATAGTATTTTCATCCCAAACACACTTCAATAAAATCAACTAAGTAATTATAGGGTAACCTCAAATGAACCAGCAATATATTTCTATGAAAAACCCCCAATTTCACATAAAAATGGCACTAAAAATTCATTTTCTTTACAAACACCAATAAAACCAATTTTGGAAGAAATAATAAAAAGAAATAAACATTTAAATACCATAAAAACATCAATATAAGTCACAAAAGTTTCATACACAATGGAATCACCTACCAAATTTGTTAAAACCTTGAATCATTTGTGCGAAAACTCAAACGCACCACCACCGTACCTCAAGGAAGGTAGATTAAGCCTAAAAACATAATATTGGACCAAGAAAACCTAAGGTTAAACCCTAGGTTTGAATCCCTAACCTCTGGTCATTTTTAACTTTAAGAAAAAATTGAAGAAACACCATGGAAAGGGGAGGAACTAAGAGTGATAGACACTTACCTGAGGTTATGTGAAGTTCATCCACCAAATCCCCCTTAAAATGGGGTTCCAATGAAGGTTTGGGAGACTTGGAGGGATGAAATGGGTATTAGGTTTGATGTGGGGAAGAAATAGGAAAATTAGGATAAATATTAGAAGGTAAAAGAAGTAATTTTAAACATTTTTTTATGACTTGGACATGGGTGCATGGTTTGTGTGCATGGTTTGGAAAATCGTGCACCTAAACCGTGCACCCTCTATTCTCCCCTCAAAATATCTTCAAAAGATGCCAAATTTTGTGGGGTATTAGGGGGAATTAGGGGGAATGTTAGGATAAAAATAAATGAAATATATGTACCTCAATCTGATATGATCTCAAAATTGTGTGATAATTACATATCCACTCTCGACCACATTTTTACGAGTCTCCACCACCTAGGGTGGTGGTGGATTGGATTTTTTTGGTGGAAAACACCACATCACTAAAAATATTCATAGGTTTAGTTTAGGTTGGAGGTGGAAATCGTAAAATTAAAGGTGATTGTAGCAGTTTAATCAGTGAAAGGTAACTGGATTCTATATATCTTGTTCTGTTGAATTTGAAATAAGGGTGTGGTGGAGAAAAAATAGATAACTCTATATACTGAATTATTTTTATATGAGAAAAAAAAATATCTGGTTTTTGAAATGGTGAAGGTTATCCATGCCTGTCTACTATAGATTTGAACCTTGTTGAGGGGGATTATCATAAAACCAATGTGAGAAGGGTGAAGGCTAGTGGTAGTTTGACACTGGGAAATATATGTGATGTCTAATATTTAAAAAGGTTTTTATAGGGCCAAATATTTAGGCTAATTAAAATGGTAGAAGATGAAAATGTGGTTTTGCATAAAATAATAAAGGGATAAAGATATTCTCAAACCAAAACGACCAATTAATTTTAGTTTAGGACCAAAAATTATGAAATTAACAATAGAGGAACCTCTATATTAATGTATGGTAGAAAATTAATCTTATTCCACCTCAAAATAACATAATTCTAGAATAGCTCCCATAAAAATTATCGATCAAACCCTATCCCACTATTTTACTCATCTCTTATAGATGGATTCCAATTATTTTATACTATGGTTATCATTATTTTCCTATATTTGGACACCATTAGGAAACTCCTTCCTCTATCAATCTCCTCTCCCATGAAAAATATATTATCATCACCCTTATTCCAATATATCCCTCTTTCTTTAATCACCATTCCATGATCACTCCCCTCTGACATCATCTCCTCTAAATTGTAACACTTTATCTCCATCTACTCCCTATCTATTTATAGTAAAGACCCTCCCACCAACATCATTTATTTTACACATGGGGATATACATTTTTCATGCACATTTTTATTCTATGGCCTCAAAGAATGATTTTTTATAGTTTATCTTCAAGGTTGTCCCTATTATATTTCAGGTTAGTTTGCTTTAAATTATTTCTTCACCTTATATGTTTAGTTAATTTATTAATTATTTCAACAAAAAAATATTGTTTGAAAACTTTTTGTGATGGATAGGAAGAGTGTCACATATAATAGAGAGTAAGGGAGCTTTGGGGATGACCATATTCAAGTATGTTTTATGTTTTATGAAAAATGTTTAATAAAGGGAGTTTTGAGTAAATTTATTATTATATTTAATGTTTACGAAATTTTATAAAAAATAAAGGTATTTATAATAATTACAAGGATCTTAATTCCATAATATTATGTTATTGTTCAGATCTATCAAAATTTTAAAGAAAATCAAATTTAAAATAATGGAAAAAAGAGTGAAATATTAAATCTGATAAATGGATTAGGCCCACCCCTATTTTAAATTTAAGTTGATTTCCAAATCTATTTAAATAGGCTATTTATTATATTATAAGTAAGTAATCATTAGAAAAATCAATCCTAGAAATGGGGTTCGGTCCATTATTGGATTTAAATTCCAATAGTTGGTAAGGGAGTTTTGTGAGAAGATCATAGATGCCTTTGACCCTTCTACCTATAGAATATTTCTGTTAGAGGTAATGAAATAAATATCACCTTTAGTGATTTTAATGATATATGATCTATTACTCATAGAGGTAAAGCTCTCTATTTAGAAATATAGAGTAATAAGTATTGGAAAATGAAAAATAATTACATGGGAAATAATTTGATGGCTTTAAGGGAGATGATTTTTTGAAGTTTGGGGGGATTGGTATCTATTACTATATTTTTAATATTTACTATGGGGATTCTTTAGTCCCAATTCATGTTAATATATGATTTATAGAAATAATACATTTTTGTGTGTATGTGAATATGAATTTAGTGAATGGTAATGGTCAAAATATATATTTTCTACTCTTTTTGATGAAGTAGACTTATAAAAGTCGTCTATGAAAAGAAGAAAAATAAAGAATCATTTCATTTGTTTTTTGGTTGTACTAATGGTATATTTAAAATATGTGAAAATTTATTTGGTTTATTTTTAAAATTATTACTTTTTTTATGCTAAGTTTAATATATTGTTCCTCGTTTTTAGGTATTCTTATTCCATTATTTTCCAATTGTAGAAATCTCTAATTTTAGTGTCAAATTAATTTTTTCATTTTGGGATAATGAAATTGTACAAAGAAGCATCAAGATATAAAATAGAATATAAAAAAAATATTTTTACAGCTCATCAAATTCAATAATAAACATTTTTTAAAATAATCTATGTTTACCCATATGATAATATTTTAATGGTAAAAATTATATTAATTACATTATCACCTTCCACTTAGTACCTAGTCAATAATTTTGGGTCAAATTATATTATAACCTTGCTCTTTATACCAAGTAAATAATTTTAATGATTTTGTTGTTCTCATTTATTATTTGGAAATGTGTTAATGTTTCCCTAAAAGGATTATGTTTTTTTTTAATTTTTCATTGAAGTGTTAAATTTATTAATCCTTATATGAAAATAATTGTTTTTTACACTAATTCATGACTATTATAGAGTCTTTTTGGGTTATTGGGGTTAACTCCTTGATCATGTTAATTTTTATAATTTATTTTATGAACTGTAAAATCCTAAAAGGCCAGTATTAAGTGATAAAATATGTGTTATGTTAATTTTTTCATTAATTTTATTTATTTAATTTTTATATAGTTTTAAAATTTATAAATATCAATGTAAAAGTTTAGAATTTGTTTGTAAAAATTTGGTGGATTTGTAGTGGTTTTACAATTTAGGATTCCAAATGTTAATTTCAATAATTTGAGTGTTAAATTCAATAAAGGAACTATTAAATTCTTATACTATTTATTATTCAAAGGTTTAAATTTAATATGTTTTTTATGTTGTTCTATAAGGTTATTTTATGATTTTTTTCCTGAGGTTTCATAGTTACATTTTTTTTACATTTGTTAAAATATGGAACATAGCTGTTAAAATCTATAATATTAGAGTTAAATTTTTTATAGATTAGTGTTAAAATTCGAGAACTATGAGTTAAAAGTGTGAACACTTACTATTAAAATTATAAAGTTGGTTTTTTGATTAATTAAAATAAATTTAATATTTTTTGGTGTTGGGAAATAATTAGAAGCTACAGTAAAGGTTTTTTGCGAATTAATGGTGCTTTTTAAGGGGTTTATTAATGTAGTTCAACAATTAAACAAAGTATTGGAATATAATAAGAAACCACAAAATAACATTTCAAAATGAGATACTCAAAACCATGATACTATAAATAAAGAACATTTCAAGTGTGTGCCTTACAATGTACAGATGCAATAAGAATATTCATTTCATGAGCTTGATGATGATCACATGTATCCAAAAGACATCCCATATATATGGTATATCTAGGGGTTGGGTGAATCATCCAATTCATGGGAAGGACCCTCTAACCTCTCAAAATATGATAGTACCTTTTGGAGTGAAGAGAGAGGGAATAATAGAGATAATAAAATGGGAGTGAAATGGATATACTGCATGCAAGAGTATCATTTACCCAAATCCATGGAATATAACCAACTTATATAGACCCTAGAGACATTTTATAGTATGTATGAATAAAAAATGTATTAGTTAATGAAAATGGCCACTAACACTTTGTGACGACTCAGCCAAGTTAAAATCTAATGTGTTTCATCATTTAAAATTTTTATTCTAATGAAAACTTGCGTGGAAGATCTTATTAAACATTAACTTTTAATATTCAGCTACCAATTCCTATAAAATTACCTCTAACTCATACAATATTATTTATCATTTCCATACTTATAAAATCAATAAAGGTAGTGAATTGGTATATAATATTAAGCCTTATGTAATACCCAAACCAAGGGATACAATATGGATTTTATACATGCATGTCATACCCTGTGACATGCTTATATCATCTCAAATGATATGTGATTTTGGGAATACCTCCTTTAATCTCCCACTTTCATTAAATCCTGATTTTCATAGATCCATTTCAAATTATATTGTATCATATACAAAAACATGTGAAATAGTATCCAAAAATACTTTTGGATATCTTCCAAAACACTTTTGTAAATCTTTTATTAGAACAACCTTATTTCATATCATATGTGATTCCTTGTGAATACCCATCCAAAACTCCATTTGGATAAACTATAAAATTCTTTTAGATAAGATCTATGAGTCAAATTCAATAACCATTTAGTCAACCATAATGTTTTTCCCCATGGGAAATAATAGCTTTGAAAAAAATATGAATTCCTAAATTCATAAATATAAGAAACTTTTAGCCTCTAGTAAAGAATAATTTCAACTGGGTCCATAAAGTGATTTGGCATGATCCTCACTGAACACATGTATCATTATACCTATTTCCACCAACCTCATTATATGCATGCATTGATTTTCATTTAATCCCTTTTTCTAATACATAAAGTTACCACAGAACATAGCGTATTTCATTCCCATTTATTTGAATTATACATTCTTGATTATCTAAGTATAGAATAACAAATTTGATGAATACATCACGTATCATTCACTTTTATGGATGAAAACATCACATTCCCCTCACCAAAATAGATAATACCATCATATATACTATAAATGTGCATATGTATAATTCCTTAGTCTATCTAAATAAAGGGTCCAAATTTTATAAATATCATATGAGAAGAAAAATCTCATATTGGTAATTCTCTAACTGACACTATGATCAGCAACATACCCAACCATCCCCAGATTAGTTTAGTCATAAGTGTTTTGTAATAAAGGTATCGAAGTATAAAGGTTTGTGTTCTATGTATATCACCAACCTTAGGTAGTTTAGACTCCAAATATAAACCATCCATCCCTGGTATACCAAATAAATAGTGAATAAAACTTCATGTGGAATACTTAATGGGTCATCCAACGTAAAAAATTAATTTTGTGCCTTATGATCGTATTTTGTATCTCAATATAAGAATCATACTCATCCTAAAATTAACATTCCATTACAAACTATAATACTCTATAAAAAACATTGGTTAGGGATAACATAAATTTATACTTTGAGAGGTTAATTATCATTACATTTCATGAAATGTATATAAATTTATACACATATGAATCCAATATGAAATAATGATAAAGTGAATATTACCTTCTGTATAACATGATGAATTTTATATTCATAAAATCATTTAAGAATATTTAACAAAACCATATGTAAGAACCTATCTATAATACCACATATGATATATTTCTATATTATCCTTATGATTCCACACTTCTAGGGGGTTTTAAACTCATTACATATCTATGTATTTTCCACCACATCACTATGCGATCATTTGATAAAATCCTCTCACTTAACCCTTTTATGAGTAAAATCTATGAAACATGATAGTTTGAATAATTGTGAGATTTAGTAAAAATATTCTTAATGATTAACTCCATGAATATATTTAAACTTCTTAAATCCAAAACATCAAATGTTTTTATCTTAAAAACTTCAATTATAAACTTAGAACACATTCTAGGTTTATCATCATTATTCATGGAAACCTTTCCGCCAATATATTCCTTAAAATATTTTTTTAACTAATGTAACTTCTTACATTATTACATTACTAATGTATCATAAAAATCTATTAGGATATAGTGATATGAACATAATAATCGTAACTAAATATAAATATTTATTTATATATATATATATATATATATATAACCATATCCTAAACTTCTTTATTATATACTGTTAAATTCACTTTATATAATGAAATAATAATTTTTTGTAACTTTAAAATTTTAAAAGTTCAAACATACTCCCACTAGCCTCTTAGTCACTATATTATCTTTTTAATATCTTGAAAAGGTACATGGGCTATTTTTTTAAAGAAATAACTATTATTTACTTGGTGGGAATATTTCAGAAACAAACTATTATTTCCATATAATACATGAAATCCTATGTGTTTGGAGAATTTTCTTGAAAATAATACCATTCTTTAAAATATTTCATTGGTGGTGGTGGAATCTAAATTACTCATATTTCAATAAAAAATAGTAACTAAACTATTTTATCATGGATAAAATATTTTAATCCTTTTCTTCTTCTCAAGTATGGTATAGAATCTTATGAATCATAAACTATGTGTTACATCTCATAATGTTCAAAAAAACTCATTATTTAAAAACAAATTCTCGAATCATATAAGGGAAATAATATGACTATACACATACTTTACTATGTTATATTTCAACTTGATATTCTACCTTTATATTTAATTATTTGATTCAGAAGCTCTTTTCTTCATCACTTGAATACAAACTACAAGCTCTATTAATTATTACCTTGATTTTAAACTCCTATTTAATCACAATATATATAAATTTGGTATCTAACACCCTTTAAAAACAATTAACTAATACTTGACATGGATATTCCCTGGAGTTTGACAAACCCATTCAGGTATGTTGAACAATTCCATTATAGGGAAGCATTGCTCCTCCTTCTAGGTAACTCTAAATTTCAATGACATTATCTATTTGAAGAAACATTATTTGACGCTTAAACTAATTTTTATTTTTATATTTTAAACTTTTACACACTTATATTATCTACACAATAGAAAACCTAAACATCATGTGCCTATTTAATCTATCCTCATCACTTTTAGAATATTGAGTATAATTTTATTTAATAAAATCATATTTCCAAAAAAAAATCGTAAAATTAATTTAATAACTAGAACAATACTTAAGGTAACCTTTAATATCTCCATATAGTTTAAATACCCAATAATTTTAATTATATTTGAGTGAAGAATTAATTTTGTTAGATCATCATTATACATAAAATTATTTTAAAACCTTAACTAAATCATTCCATATTTCTCAGAAACATCTACATTCAAATTTAACTTTAACATTTAGGTTACTCAAGAAATTATTTCTCTAACACATAGAATTTTTCTCTACATTAATAATTTTTCTATAGTTACAAATCTTAGGAGTTACTTACATTATGCTTCTACCTCTTAGTGATTAATATCAAATTTATGTTTAATGATTCTGATTTTATTCATCTATAATAGAAGCTTTTATCAAATTATTATCACATATTACATTCATTTATTATGTAAATTTATTAAATATGTTCCCACTAGAGTAGTAAAACTTTATAAATTCACCATATTAATTACAGGGAAAAGATCCATACATTACTATGTAATGAGTTAGCTTTGGAATTCCCCTCACCAATTTGGTATTTAGGCATTGATTCATTCAAATCATATCATATAATACTTGGTGATTGTTAAGAAAATAACTATTTATCTAATCTATTATATGGGAAATCCAAACACCATTCCTCTGGTATCGTAACTCTTAGGGTTTCCAAGATAATTATAACCCAAATCTCATAATAGTATTTGGTTACCTAACACATAGGGTTATTCATTTCCATTATTCCATACACAATATAATCAATGGGAATCTTTCTTCGAAAGAACCTACCTAGTTGAATGATTAAGTTATTGAAATGTGACTAATTTGGAAAGAATATAACACTTATTATTTTGAAGGGGAATTTAATCTCACCATCTTATCACATGTATTCTCTTTATGTTTTCATTATTTATGTAAATTAGTTTTTAATTCCCTTCCATTAACCAAATCAATATAATCAAATCATATTTATGTGTAACTCTTTACACAACTCTTGAACAAGTCAGAGTTAAGGTTGGAGAAAACTAAATCAATTATCATACCTTGCATGTAACTCCTTAGATTCATGTAATATGATCACTTTTGGATAATCATAACGCTGACATGGGTTGAATCATTATTAGTATTTTTTTATCCAATTTTTACCTTTTATCCCTTTTCACATCCACAATTGTTCAGTGTATATATATCTCTCTCTCCATCTATCTCACTTTATCTCACCCTTGGTTTTCATGCATATATGTTAGTAAGGAAATCACAAAAACAAACTAGACTTTTTTAATGATGTTTTTGTAACATTTTTATATTTTAAAAGAACACTTTGATTGATGGCGTATATGACACACAACAACGATCTTAAAAAAACGATGAAATATTATTAGTTAAACATGACCATTATAATGTAGCCATTGAATTGGAATGTATGAATATAATTAAGGAAATTATGATATATATATATATATATATATATATATGTAATGTTCCTAATCAATACAATTTAATTGATTAATTCTTAGAAAAAAATCACTTAATTTTCAGTAAAGTCATTTTATGCTTCAAAAATAAATTTTCTTGAAAAATGGATTATTATTTTTGAGATAAAATATTATAATTACTTTATTCCAATTTAAAAATTTTTATATGATAAAAAAGGATATCATTTTTTATATTATCATATCAAAATTATCATAGGGTGAAATTTTTGTATTATTATGAAAATTTAAGTTTTACTAAATAGTAAAAAATAACAATTTTTATAAAATTATCATTTATTTTCATTTAAAAGAAACATTATTATTTTAAAATTTTATATAAGTATACTTTAGTTATATATAATCTAATTAATTACATATGAATCATATTTATACTTGATTTTGGTATAAGTTCATTTTGGGGCCAAAAACACATTTTTTCTAAAAAATGTTTTTCATTGTATTTTACAGATTTATATTAAAATTAACATATTATACTTATAGATATTGAATATTGATATATTTATTCCATATTTGAAATAAATAGGTTCAAATTTGGTAAATAGTTCAAATTTACTTTTTGTCATAATGAATAGTAAATGTGGTAAATATATGTCACCTCAGTAAGGGTAAATCGAGTAATTGAGGTTAAAATAATGTGATATGGATTTAAATGTATATATAACACCTTAATTATTTATATTGGGTTATTTTAGTTCTATTTACCATTCATATATTCAAAATTATTTCTTTTTTATGTCATTTGACTTTGATAAAGTCCATTATATTATTTTATGGAAAAGAAAATTTTCAAAATGTCACTCTCTTGATTTTAATATATCTTATATGATATCATAGGAAAAATAAGATTTTATTAATGAATATAAAATTTTATTTTAAACTTAATTTATTTATTTTCATTATGCTAATTTATTGGTAATTTTTATTGATGGTATAATAACATTAAATTCTTACACAACGTTGACATGATACTTGTTCAAGCAGTAGAAAAATAAAAGTAAATGATTTTAAAAACATCTAAAGTAATATTTTTTAGAATAAATTATTCTTTAACATAAATTTTATGGTTAATAATAATGTATAATTTATGGTTAAATATTTTTTTATTCTAATTTCATACCTAACTTGATGTATTTACTAGGAAAGGTGGGGGCGTACCCCTTTATTAAATAAAATAAAATCAAACATACAAACCCCTTTTGTGGGAGAAGGGAAAACCCAAAAGCCCATAACAAGTCCAAAGTCTCTAAGGCCAAATATCCAATGGCTTGAGAGCCTAGTGGGATAACCAATTACAAATGAAACCCTAGCCGCATGTTGGCACGCCACCACCATCGACAAACCCGTAGTCGAATCCCGCACGTGAACGCCACTGAAACCTTGCCAAACGCAGAAGCCCGATCAAAAAATTTATGACCCAAGAGCCCAGTGGGACAAATCCCATTACAAAACTAAGCCCAAAGGCCAAACAACAATCCCTAAAGAAGAAACACAAGCACCAGCCTGGCACCACGCTACTAGAGCTGTCAACAACACCGGAACTGCGCCGCATGACTGTCGTCTAACCCGAACACCGACCGCCATCAAGCTCCCGCCCTCGATCCCCCATCCTCGCAACCTGAGGAAGACCCATGACCAGAACCATGATCCTCCTTCTAAGACCGTCACCAATCATCGAAGCTCCTCCACCCTGATCCAGCCGCAACATACCAGATCTGGGTCCGCACCCATGTTGCTCTAGGGTCTCCCATCGCAGATCGCATCACCACAGAGCCGTGAAAGCCACGCCACAGACAATGCTGCACTGCCGGTGGACAACCGCCATGCCACCACCGTCAATCCTGCAGCGGACACGAAACAGTCGTCGATGTCACCGTCAAGCCGCCCTCCTTCGAACTTCATGCCCATAGAACAATAGTAGGAACCGAAATCAGCCATATCTGACACCAATCACCGAACGTCGCCACCGAGTCACCCATCCGAACTCGCCTACAGCCACCCAAACCCCACAAATCACTGCTTTTCTACACCGTCATCGCAACGCCGCAGCCAGATCAACACTCGAGGTCTGATCAGATCTCACCCTAGAGCCGAAGCTAGAAGTGGATGCCGATACGAGATGCTAACACTGGCCACGTAGAGAGAGAGAGAGAGCAGCAGCCATAGCCATGGCTCTCACCCCTATATTGATCTATTTAAATTCAAAATATATGAATAGTTCTTAAAATGACGAATGGTATTTTATGATCAATAATATATTATTCAATGATTTGAAATTAATAAAAATACTAAAATAAGAAAAGGTGGATTTTATATGGTCTAAAATTCCATCCCTTTGCCATTCATGAGCCAATTTTTACCATATAAGTAAATTTATAACCCTTTAGTATTAAAAAAGTCTTTACTGCATTTAAGCTTAAAATTGGTTAATTAAGGGGTTGAACTTAAAGATAAAGTTTAAAATTCTACATAAACGTATAAAAATTATATTAATTTAAAGTATTTAAACCATACCCTATCTTATCATTTAATTTTTTTCTGCTTGGTTCAACTTTCATTGGAAAATAAATCTATTATATTTAAATCTTGTAGGTAATTAAAAGTGTTTAATTTGCTTCACTGTAAAAGGATACAGTCTATCCTCTATTTTCCAAACCACCATGAGACAATTTTCTAGAACCAACCATACTATAACATCTTATAAACATTCTTATACAATTTATAGAGGTTTTTTATCTTTAAAATACCATCCATAGGGTCATTAAGAGGAAATCTAAAGGAGGTATTTCAAAGAGAAGGTAATCATTTTAACCAATATCTTTCATATTACTTCTCATTTTAACTCATTAAATTATATTATAACAATTATGATATAATAAAATAATTACATAATATATAATAATATATTATTATATTAATGTATCAACTGAATTTATATCCTTTTTTATCTTATGAAGAACAAAATCATCATTTTTGAGTGCATGTGGATTATCACCTCCATAAAGAAATGTGTTTATTTTTTCATCACCACCTCAAAAGGATATTTATTGTGATGGATTTAATATATATATATATATATATATAATTAATTAATTAATTAATTAATTATGATTCTGTAAATATAATATATTACTTACCTTCTTATCTTTCAACCTATTAAAAATGATAATGTCGCTTGTGTGTACGTGTGGAATATCACCTGCATGAAGTTATGTGATTTGTTCTTCATGTAGCCATTAATAGGTTATTATAAAATAATATTTTGGTATAAAAATGATAATTATTTCATTATTATTATTCTATATACTATTTAATAATAATCCTTTGGACTATGGTCAACCAACCAAATTCATTCTATAATTGTGAATCGAACGTCCTCAAAACACTCTATGTAAACTTAATCGATTAAGTAATTGCATATATAAATATATAAAATGAAATAAATAGTTTAATTATGAGGTAATAAACAATTAAAATGTTCTTAAACAATTAAATAATTACTATAACATTATTATAAAGTAAATTAACAGACTTACAAAGAAATTATAGACTCGAGGTAAGGTGTTTATTAACTCAATTTCCATTCATTGGGTTATACTTATACTTTATTGACTAGGTTATGACTATATTTTTAATTAAATTAAATCTAATTTTATTATTTTTTATTCCAAATTTTTTTAAAAAATTATACAAATAATCACTTATTTTATTAAATTCTAACTTCAATGAGGCAATCTTTTTAAGGATTATTTGTCACAATATTGTTCATTTGAGACATGTCTTTTATTACCCACTTTCTTCCTTTTATAAGAAGAATAGGATTTCTATTGAGATATTATATCATGAATGACTCTTTGATCATGATATTTAATGTTACTTTTAATTTATCTCTTTCATGATATATTGATTCAAATGTTATAAAAGTGGAAAGGGTTTTCATGGTCACAACTTTGATTATTTGAGAAATAATTTATTTTATGCACCATGATTTATTTTATATTGTGTACTTACTACCCTGTGAATTTTTTTAACATATTATTTCAGAGAAATTATGGTTTTTATAGAATCATGTTATGTTACTTCATTCAGTGGAATGTTTATTCAACCATTACCCATGATGCAAGGGTTTCTTTAATAGAACTTCTTTCTTTGATAAATGTTTTGATTGATGCACTTATATTAATTTATATGGTGTATATGATAACACTTGAAATATAATATCATGAATACTTTTATACTAATTTAATTTTATGTTTATTATTATGTTCTTACTTTTAATGGGTTTTTTGTTTTAAAAGGTTTTAAATAGTTTTTCTTTAAAAACATTTCTTTAAAGGTTTTAATGAATTTTAACCAAACTCTTTTTCTATATTAATTATCTTATTTCAATAATATTATCTTATAGACATAAAAAATATACTAAAGTTATTTTCCATGATATTTGATCTTATTTTAAAAAATAATAAAAGGAAAATTCTTAATGTTTTCTTCATGGGTCACTTTTGACTCTCTTTACAAAAGTTTGAAAAGAGTGTTTATTTTCAACGTTTACGATATTAATGAATTTTCATATCATAATGACCATTATTTTCTTTTAATATTACTTTATAAGTTTCCATAATATTTTTTAATAATATTATTTTCAAAATAATTTTTGAATTTTTTAGTTTTTAAATTCACTCAAAGAAAAGGGTATTTTCCCCTATTTCCAAGAAAAAATTTAAAAAAATTTAAAGGTGTTTTAATCTATATAAAAATATAATAATGATTCATATGATTCAATGAGGATATAATCTTATAATACCATTCACTTACATTACCTAAATATTTTATGATTATTTTTTAATGTTATTATGAGGACACCGATTTCGTTTTCATGGTTAAACCAATCTATGATAGTTTTGATGAAATTCAAGAATCCATGTGTTTTGTTTCATGATATAGTACTTGGAAATTACTGATGAAAGTGAGATTAGGGATAAACCCAAATACTTAAGGGACTTTGTATGATTTTTGATAGTTGGGTCCATTATATCCCTATAATTAATTGGGTAATTAGATAGAGTTAACTGGATGGAAGGTACTCTTAAGAGGCCATGGAGTTATGTTACTCCTAAAATATGATAAAGTTCAATAATTATAAGTTACTCTTAAGATACGATGGAGTTAAATGATTGAAAGTTACTATTGAGAGATAATGGAGTTTATCGGTTATAATTTACTCCTTAGATATATGGTAATTATCCTATTAGGTGATTCCATGATGAATATTGGATGTTCCAAGATACCTGTGCAATTTTTCTTTTCTTTCTATGAGTTATAATGGAAAATTTTCTCAATGATTATTTTCACATGGCACGCGATTGTTGACTTATATGACTCTTACATTTTGTTAAATATTTATTCCACACCTCAAGATTTATGATCTAGGTTTTATCGGTACTAATTCTCTTTTTTATGCTAATTCAATTTGATTATATTATCATACCATGTTTTCATATTATGCTCAATGATGACATTCAATTATTAATGATTATGTTTACCCATATAAGCTTCTGAGATCAACCTTATTATGCTTTTTATTTCCCTAGGTTATGAATATTTATTTTAGATTAATTATATCTAGAACGGTTTCATGTGTAGTGAATTTTATGGGACATGTTGAATATGTTGAGTGAAATGAGAAAAACGGGGAATAGTGTGAAAAATTCTCCCATTAAAGGGTATAAGCATGGACTCATATAAGAACTACCATTATCCATACTTTCTCTCAATCACTAAACATGTAATTATATTTAAAAAATATAGAGGATTTAGCCTCATTATTATAAATAATTTTCAATAGTGATATCATAAGTCTTTTCTAGGCTTGAATAATATCTGGACTTTTTCTTCACCTATAGAAATTTAATGGGATACATCAATCTCCTCAACCTTTTATGTAAAATATTTCTGGTCTGGTTCCCTTAGTATCTCATCCTGAATATGATCGGTATAAAAAAAATACCAGATTCTATTTTCTTATACTTATTCTTAATTAGTGCATATGAATAGAGCTAAGTCTCTCACAATATATTTAATACACATGTGATGTTCTTGAACACAGTATCAACAATTCCTTCTCTTTTTTGACTTGTAAAATATATTTTAGGCATGCATAAACAAACTTATTTCTCACCTAATTTCTTCTTATTCATTTTTAATGATAAATTCATATATTTTGTGAATATTTTTTCCATAATAGTTATAAAAAACTCCCTAATTTTTAATAGAATGAATCTTCTTATTCAAACTCGTCAAATAATGGTCAAGGTTCTCCTAAAATTTCTCATTAAGACTTAGGTATTATCCCTCACATGATATTTGAATATCATGATCCTATATTTACCAAAAAATATATAAAATTTAATTATTTCACATCTACATGAATCATGAATAATCATGATATGTGTTATGGAATGGATCTCCCTATATGGGACCTTAAACAACTTCTATCGCCAATGAATTATCAAAAAGGTCGCCCAAAATAAAACCTAGCATAGTCTACACTATTTTTATTTTCATATCCGACCTTCCATGTGATCTATAATGACCACCTCCACAGAATTTACCAACTCATTATTTATCACAAATGAACATATTTTATAAAATTATAACTAAAATGGCTGGCTCCACATCATCCTACCCATTTCTAATATAGTCTCAGAACAACCAATTCATGACTCCTCCATAGTGACCAAAAAACTTTATAAAATTAAATACACAATTATTTTCATCATTTTAATGTGACCAAAACTTACACAATAGCTTCTAAAACTTCATTTTCTTGTTTCACTACCTTCATATTGGTGTTGAGTTGTGACGTGAGCTTCCTTTAATTTCAATTCATTCTTCATTTAGTTCTCCTTTTATATCAACTTGAATCATCATCCATGTCTAATCATGATGTTTTATCCATGAATAAAAAATCGCTCACATCATATAATTTTACATGATCAATCATTATAATATTTAAATTTTTAAAATTAAAAGGTTTTATAATACTTTATAAGTCTTACTATCCATCAATGTCATAGGATATAAAAAAATCATATGATCTTTAATTTACATGGGTGATAATTTCCAATTTCATACATGTTGTAAAGTCATACTACATGCCGATCAAATTCATACAATTACACAAAGTCCAACATAGGAAAAAAAATTCCAGGAAAGTCATACATGAAAATATTACACAATTATTACAAAATTAATACACCATAAAAAGTCACATGTGACCTTTAAAGTCTAATAAACTACTCTTTAATTCATATAAAATCCAGACTTCTCTATATTTCCAACTAGAGAACTAATCTTCCAAATTTTCTCAAACACTCACAGAGCACCTGTAACACCCCAAGGTTTTGGAAATAAATATAGAATTAAATTTTATAATCTATCCTTTTCTATGTTTTGAATTTCAAGAAATGTTCATCTAGATTTGTGCTCAGTAAGTCATTTGGAGTCTGATAGAACAAACTTGTTTTCTTTTGTGAATAGTAACATACCCTTATGAATAGTAATATTAATAGTAATATGACCTCATGAATAGTAAATATTATTATTATTTTATTTTCCCAAGGAAATAGGATAATGGGATCTTAATTAATTTTCCAATGTCACATAAAACTAGTTGCACTTAAATATTGTTATTTTTCGAATTAACTGTGACCTTATTTAGAAATTAAATTAATAATATTTAGAAAATTATTTTTGAAAAATGGATTTCACTTTTGAATTCTACACGTCGAAAAATGGTAGGGGTAAATTTTTGGTATTTTTCTGGAACTCGTGAATTTTCAGTGAATAGTGAAATACGATAAAATACCGTATAATCAATTTATTAGTAAATATGCACTATTTATGACATCATAAGTGATGCAAGGCCACTTGGTTCGAAATCACATGATATTATCAATATTTAGGGCTACTTTTTTTGAGATTATTCATAGTCTTGATAAAAATATTATAATAATGATTAAAATAATCTAAAAAACCTCCCCTCCTCCACTATAAATACCACCCTCACTCCCCTCTTCCTCCCACACCTCTCAAGCCTTGAGCATTGTCTAAATTCTTCCAAATTCCCTCCCAAATCTTCTTCCCCACGTCCTAGAGCTGCTGGTCTCACCAAAAGACCAAGACCAAAGCCCTTAAGAAGGATCTCAAGGAGAAGAGATCAAGAGGTAAACATCCTCTTTCATTTTCATTATTTTCTTCCATTTTATGTTATTCTCTTCCTTTCCCTTTGTCTTTTGTTGGGGTATTTCATTAAATATTTCCCCTTACTGTCCAAAGTTTGCATGATGATGAGATATTCCATTCCTCTCATCAATCTTGTTTTTATGAAATTTTAAGAGATGCCGCCGAATTTTTGTAAGAAATTTCTCATGTTTTCTTCATTTCATGATTCCTTCCTCTTCTTTCTTCACCCCCTCTTATCCAAGAGGCATGAAATCTCCAGAATCATGTATATTTTGGATGTTTTCATGTCTATGGAAAATTACAAATCATTATTCCTCTCCTCTCTCACTTATTTAAAGAATCAAAAAACATTGTCCATTTGTGTCGAATTGCCGATATCGTGGACGATGTATTTTCAATTTCCATTAATTATTTCAAGTCTGGTCATGAAACCATTTATGTGGATGAACCAGGTTATAATATATGTTTTATGACTCATATAAGGTTCTGGAATTCTTTTGTACTCATGATTCAAATTTATAAGACTAAATGAAGTTGTAATTTTCAAAGAACCACTTAAATGATCTAAACGAACATAATTAATGTTTTAACTTATAAATCATCATCATATAAAGCATCAAAGTGATAAATGGTAAAATTTATGGTACTGGAAATATTTAAATACTACTACTTTCCAATTCTGGAGTTTCACTTCCAATCAACAAGAATGATTCATCATGAACCGATCGTGAAAATCACAAAATAACTCACCCAAAATAATGCAAGGAACAAAATACTAACAAATAAGGGGTGAAATGAGGTTATGAAATGACCATATAAGATGTTATAAACATGAACATGTTTCTGTAAAATACTAATAACAGTCTTTTAACCATTATACAGGAGGTTTTAACAAGTTTGAAGTAAGACAAGATTAAGGTAAGGGTTTCTTCATCTCACTTCCATTTTTGTGAGATATTCTGTAATCACTATTATTACTTTGTATGGTGTATGTATACTGCCCATTATTGTCTCATATCATGAATATATTTATTTTTATGATATTCAATTTATCATTTGACAATCATTAATTTTGGTTCATACAAATCAATTGATTACAAAGTTGTAAGGGGTTCCTCGTCTCACTTTCATTTTTGTGAGATTTTAGTCGTTCGCCGCTTATTTCTTGTATGTGGAATGTGTGTACTGTCATTTGATATATATAATAACATTATTATATTTATTTTCATGTTATTCAATGATCCAATTGATATTTATTATGTTCTGTTCATATGATTCGACCGATCACATTGTTGTAAGGGAATTCTTAACCCGATTTCCATTCTTTGGGTTAACATTCTACTTTATAATTTATGTGCTATTTAAATTGTTTGTGTGATGGGTTTTGTTTATATTATGTTTCAATATGTGTATTTACAGAGTATATACATATTACATCCACTCTATTCAGCCTCACTTCAAGTATATGATGTTTATAAGGTACTTTTCTTCTAAAATCCTCTTTTAAAATTCTGTTTTATAAGATTCAAAGGCAATGTTTTTATGCTATTATTTATGTTGTATGATTATGTTTTGGTTATTGGGAATTGTTTATGATGAAGGGTGGGACCTATATTTCCCTCCAATGCATTGGGTATGAGTAAGTTGGAGGTCGGCCGTATGGTTACTCCAAGTGTAACTGTGATGGTTACACAAAGTAAGGTAGCTGTGAGGGTTACAAATTTTAAGGTAGCCAAGATGGTTACAAGATTATGTAAGTAATGCCCCAAGATACCTCTATGATTATATTTATGGTCTCATGTTTCATGTGGTTATTCGACTAGTAGAATACCCATAATTATGTTTAATTTTGGCATTATTTGTTTAGCTCATATTTCTGCCATAATATGTTTCAAGTTTATTATTAAAGGCATGTGTTTTCAATTATTCACCATGTCTAATGTTTATATTATCATCCACTGTATTGCTTACTCTTACTGAGCGTTTGAGCTCACCCCTTTCTTATGTTTTATTTTCTCAGGTTATGAATAAGTAATTTTTGAATGACTTACAAGTATAATCTAGGAGACGAGATGTTTCTAGTGGTTTTAATATAATGTTTTTGTTTCCCTTCATGTTGTAATGATAAACTTATGTATGTATCTTGTTTCCAATAATACTAAACTACTCGGTCCTTCGGGATTCATATTCCTTGTATGTATGCCAACGTAATCAAATAAGGCACCGGCTCCGGGCAACTAGGGTCGGGTCCTTACAGTTGGTATCAGAGGAAAGTTTAGTAGAAAACTTGGGAACTAGATTTAGAAAACGTAGATTAGGGAACAAAGCCCTAAGATAGTATTTGAAGATAAATGTAAAAAAAAGCATCCTAGTATTTTGGTAAGGAATAGAATATGTTAATCCTTATAGAAAATACATCCCTGTCTGGATACGAGCAGGTAGAGGCGGCTCTGGCACAGATGTATCTAGGGGTAAAACCCGAAAACACCGCTTTGAGCTAGACTCGAACGGGAACTGGTACACGACAACGAGCCTTGCTGCACTCTTGGTTACGACACTCCCGGGGGATATGCTTAGGATAATTCATATTTTTTTTAGCCATTATAAGGGAGTTAATGTAAATTTTTCCTCATAGTATTGAGTTTGAATAACTCTGGAAACCAGAACTGAACAATTATTAACTTTCTTAAACAATACTAAGAGCGATGTTTTTTTTATTTTCAGATGGAAAATGAAGGTACAAGTCTTTTTTCCCTCCCCACGGAAATCCTCGAAACTATAATTGTGAAGTCATGTACAGAAGACTTTGAACCCTTTGGAAACCTCTGACTATCCTGCAAGTTTCTTTACAATGTTTCGAACAACTCAAATGTCCTTCGAATCTATCGGGGATCGAAAGTTGCGTATAACCAAATGGAAAATGCACTATTCGTGAATTATAAAAAGAAAGGGAAGTGCCATGAGGGACTCTTCATGTGTTTTACCCTGGATAAGAAATGGTTAGCCATCACGGATTTTGGAGAAGCTGCAAAGGAGCTGGACTTCCGCGTAGTCTTTATGTACCAAATCCTGAGTTTCAGCATGCTTGGGGACCTCTGCGATTTTGAATCTTTCATCGAATCCTTCAAATATGATGTGGTTCGAAAGATATTTAGGAACCAAATCCTAGCGGATGTCGCAGAACTTGATGTTACTCGTGCCTATCTCTGGAAAACAACCTGTATCAAACGAGAGCTTGGGTTTAAACATGATCTAATTTGCCGAGAGTGTATTTGGGAAGAGGAGACCCGCGAGCTTTGTTCTGCCCTGGGAGTAGAGTTGAATAAAACCTTCCTCCTTAGGCGGTGGAGGTAGAGGGACATCACCAATGGTGTCAGGAAGTCCATGCTAATGTTTTTTTTGAAAGGGATCAAGATATTGTGTAATTTATTGAGTTTTATAAATCTTGTCTAAATGAAGGATGTTGTATTCTCTTGTTTGTTATGTTTTTATATTAAGCAATAACTTGGTTTAAAATGGATTTTCCATACTGAATGTTGATTTACTAAAACTTTTCAGATAGAAAATGAGTCAACCAATCAATATTTTATCACTACCTACCGAGTTGTTAGAGACTATAATTGTCAAGGCATGCTCTGAAGAGGACCAGCCCTATGCCAACATACGTCTGACTTGTAAACTACTCCATAGGGTATCAAATCATCCAAACATTCTCCATCTTTACCAAGGAAGCAATCTGGTCTATTACCGTATTGCATATGCACAATTTTCTGCATATAGGAAAAGAGGGAAGTATCATGAAGCTCTTTTTCTATGTTTCACTCTGGCTGATAACTACCGAGCTGTGGGTAAATTTCTTGAAGCTGCTTTGGATGGTGACCATCGAGCAACCTACCTATTTAAGATCCTGAGTTTTAGTGTGTATGGAGAAATTTATGACATCAATATCTTCAAGAATGATGTGGTGCGTGGGAATTATAGGGATTTAGTCCACACTGAAATTTCTGACCTCCACACTTCTCGTGCCTCTCTATGGAAGCCTGAGTGCTTTAAGCACAGTTTCGACCCTAGCTGTCTGGAGTGTGTCTGGGTTAAGGAAATCGAGCAGCTGAATACTACCTTAGGAATTTACATGAGGTCTTCAGAACCCTAGCATCGGTGGTGTCTCCGGTAAAAGGACTTCTAGAGTAACGTGTGTTTGGTGTTGCGTTTGGTTTTGGGGGTCTTGGGAAACCATGCACAGCTTTACTTTTTGAACCAGTGGTTATATACAAATATATCATGTTGTCTTTTCTTTTTTTTATCCTTTCATCGGTTATACTTTTAAATGAGTATCACTAAGTAAACTTTTATAATAAATTTTCAGATGGAAGGACAAACCCATATGTTATCTCTTCCTGTGGAGATCCTGGAAATGATTACAATCAAAACCTGTGAAGAAGGGTACCTACCTCTCAAAAACTTTCGAAAAACGTGTAAGAAACTATATGAAGTGGCAAATAGTCCGGACATTCTCCACACCTGCCAAGGGAATGATTCCATTTACTATCGCTTATCCATGGCACAATTGGTTGAGTACAGGCGAAGAGGGAAATACCACGAAGGGATTTTCCAATGTTTCACCCTAGGAAGAAACTATTCGGCCAGGTTATGTTTTCAAGAGGCTACTTTAGGGGGAAAACTTTGTGCAACTTACATGTACCAACTCCTTAGTTTTATCTTTTACAACACTATCTAAAACTTAGATGTTCTCAGTCGAGACATAGTTTGGCGAGTTCTTCGTATGTTGGTCCATTCGGACATTTCTAAACATTGCACTGTTCGAGCCTCCCTTTGGAAGCCCGAGTGTTTGATGCAAGAGTTCAACCCCTTCTGTCCGAGGTGTGTATGGGTCAGAGAACTAGAGGATTTGAGCAACAATTTGGGTTTTCCGCTGAACGCACCTGAGGATCCTCTACGATGGGAGATGTGGTAAGAACGTCTGAGAGCTTTCTTTTGTGGTTATGAAATGAATTGCGAGGACGCAATTCTTTTAAGGAGGGAATAATGTAACACCCCAAGGTTTTGGAAATAAATATAGAATTAAATTTTATAATCTATCCTTTTCTATGTTTTGAATTTCAAGAAATGTTCATCTAGAGTTGTGCTCAGTAAGTCATTTGGAGTCTGATAGAACAAACTTGTTTTTTTTGTGAATAGTAACATACCCTTATGAATAGTAATATGAATAGTAATATGACCTCATGAATAGTAAATATTATTATTATTTTATTTTCCCAAGGCAATAGGATAATGGGATCTTAATTAATTTTCCAATGTCACATAAAACTAGTTGCACTTAAATATTGTTATTTTTCGAATTAACTGTGACCTTATTTAGAAATTAAATTAATAATATTTAGAAAATTATTTTTGAAAAATGGATTTCACTTTTGAATTCTACACGTCGAAAAATGGTAGGGGTAAATTTTTGGTATTTTTCTGGAACTCGTGAATTTTCAGTGAATAGTGAAATACGATAAAATACCGTATAATCAATTTATTAGTAAATATGCACTATTTATGACATCATAAGTGATGCAAGGCCACTTGGTTCGAAATCTCATGATATTATCACTATTTAGGGCCACTTGTTTTGATATTATTCATAGTCTTGATAAAAATATTATAATAATGATTAAAATAATCTAAAAAACCTCCCCTCCTCCACTATAAATACCACCCTCACTCCCCTCTTCCTCCCACACCTCTCAAGCCTTGAGCATTGTCTAAATTCTGCCAAATTCCCTCCCAAATATTCTTACCCACATCCTAGAGCTGCTGGTCTCACCAAAAGACCAAGACCAAAGCCCTTAAGAAGGATCTCAAGGAGAAGAGATCAAGAGGTAAACATCCTCTTTCATTTTCATTCTTTTCTTCCATTTTATGTTATTCTCTTCCTTTCCCTTTGTCTTTTGTTGGGATATTTCATTAAATATTTCCCCTTACTGTCCAAAGTTTGTATGATGATGAGATATTCCATTCCTCTCATCAATCTTGTTTTTATGAAATTTTAAGAGACGCCGCCGAATTTTTGTAAGAAATTTCTCATGTTTTCTTCATTTCATGATTCCTTCCTCTTCTTTCTTCACCCCCTCTTATACAAGAGGCATGAAATCTCCAGAATCATGTATATTTTGGATGTTTTCATGTCTATGTAAAATTACAAATCATTATTCCTCTCCTCTCTCACTTATTTAAAGAATCAAAAAACATTGTCCATTTGTGTCGAATTGCCGATATCGTGGACGATGTATTTTCAATTTCCATTAATTATTTCAAGTCTGGTCATGAAACCATTTATGTGGTTTAAACAGGTTATAATACATGTTTTATGACTAATATAAGGTTCTGGAATTCTTTTGTACTCATGATTCAAATTTATAAGACTAAATGAAGTTGTAATTATCAAAGAACCACTTAAATGATCTAAACGAACATAATTAATGTTTTAACTTATAAATCATCATCATATAAAGAATCAAAGTGATAAATGGTAAAATTTATGGTACTGGAAATATGTAAATACTACTCCTTTACAATTCTGGAGTTTCACTTCCAATCAACAAGAATGATTCATCATGAACCGATCATGAAAATCACAAAAGAACTCACCCAAAATAATGCAAGGAACAAAATACTAACAAATAAGGGGTGAAATGGGGTTATGAAATGACCATATAAGATGTTATAAACATGAAAATGTTTCTGTAAAATACTAATAACAGTCTTTTAACCATTATACAGGAGGTTTTAACAAGTTTTAAGTAAGACAAGATTAAGGTAAGGGTTTCTTCATCTCACTTCCATTTTTGTGAGATATTCCGTAATCACTGTTATTACTTTGTATGGTGTATGTATACTGCCCATTATTGTCTCATATCATGAATTCTTTATTTTTATGATATTCAATTTATCATTTGACAATCATTAATTTTGGGTCATACAAATCAATTGATTACAAAGTTGTAAGGGGTTCCTCGTCTCACTTTCATTTTTGTGAGATTTTAGTCGTTCGCCACTTATTTCTTGTATGTGGAATGTGTGTACTATCATTTGATATATATAATAACATGATTATATTTATTTTCATGTTATTCAATGATCCAATTGATATTTATTATGTTCTGGTCATATGATTCGACCGATCACATTGTTGTAAGGGAATTCTTAACTCGATTTCCATTCTTTGGGTTAACATTCTACTTTATAATTTATGTGCTATTTAAATTGTTTGTGTGATGGGTTTTGTTTATATTATGTTTCACTATGTGTATTTACAGAGTATATACATATTACATCCACTCTATTCAGCCTCACTTCAAGTATATGATGTTTATAAGGGACTTTTCTTCTAAAATCCTCTTTTAAAATTCTATTTTATAAGATTCAAAGGCAATGTTTTTATGCTATTATTTATGTTGTATGATTATGTTTTGGTTATTGGGCATTGTTTATGATGAAGGGTGGGACCTATATTTCCCTCCAATTCATTGGGTATGAGTAAGTTGGAGGTCGGCCGTATGGTTACTCCAAGTGTAACTGTGATGGTTACACAAAGTAAGGTAGCCGTGAGGGTTACAAATTTTAAGGTAGCCAAGATGGTTACAAGATTATGTAAGTAATGCCCCAAGATACCTCTATGATTATATTTATGGTCTCATGTTTCATGTGGTTATTCGACTAGTAGAATACCCATAATTATGTTTAATTTTGACATTATTTGTTTAGCTCATATTTCTGCCATAATATGTTTCACGTTTATTATTAAAGGCATGTGTTTCCAATTATTCACCATGTCTAATGTTTATATTATCTTCCGCTGTATTGCTTACTCTTACTGAGCGTTTGAGCTCACCCCTTTCTTATGTTTTATTTTCTCAGGTTATGAATAAGTAATTTGTGAATGACTTACAAGTATAATCTAGGAGACGAGATGTTTCTAGTGGTTTTAAAATAATGTTTTTGTTTCCCTTCATGTTGTAATGATAAACTTATGTATGTATCTTGTTTCCAATAATACTAAACTAATCGGTCCTTCGGGATTCGTATTCCTTGTATGTATGCCAACGTAATCAAATAAGGCACCGGCTCCGGGCAACTGGGGTCGGGTCCTTACAGCACCTCCATCCCATATATAATCCTTCTTAACCAACTCAAATGAACTTCAAACTTCACCCAAAGTATATTCATTTAATGGATAGTCTCTCAAATTTATTTAATAGCTATCTTATCAAGAATGATATACAATTCCAACTTCCCCATTTTCTAGAAACTTCCAACTTCCATAAAATGATGTAGAAAAAACTTACCCTTCATTAGTACTAGTCTTTACCATAAAGAACAATGCATCAATCATCACATTTAATAGATAACTCAATGAACCTATCCACACAAGTTCTTCATGGATCATCTCCAATTTCGTAACAATATTTTCCGATTATATATTATTCATTAAAAGTAATCCTTGTTAGAAACTCTAACCTTTATTCCTTAACATGTAGTTTCTATCATTTGAATGGATCTTTTTTCAATCCAAAGGTAGTATCTACTACAGATTCTCAAATATACGACCAACAGATTATAGACACGAATTTTAAGGAGTAAATACATTTTTATATTAATAGTACAATATATTATAATACTTTCAAGATAAAAGATCATTCATTTAACCCTCAAAAATATATATTAGGAACTTTATTTATTTTTTCAACATTCCTAGGAACTTCAAACATCTTCCACATATTCAACCTTTATCGAATATTAACATCATGTATGTTTATTCCTTAATTGAAAACAAATACAACATTAATAAAAATTGGGTTAAACAATATCCCAATTTCTATTTGTTTTCAATAACTCATAGAAAATTTTAAATCAATATTTTTCCTCAATATAATCTAACAACTCTACTTCTCTACACTTTTATCAATGTCTTATTTCATTTTATTCTCTCCCCCTCTTATTGATAATAATTACAGTGCATGTTTAAGAGGATGGTCTAAGTTTATTCTTAAGAATTGTTCCAACAATTATCCCATTATAAGTCTACTTGATACATGGTCTCTATATAAAACAAGAGGGTTTGATTTAGACAATAACGTTTTCCATTGAATAAAAAACCATGATATCAACTAATAAAAATCATTTCTATAAATCAATCTTCCTCCCTTGGGAATGAATAAATATTCTCAGGTTGAATAAATTGATAGTAAATGATAGATATTTATTTGATATAACACCAACCTAAGATACCTAACCTTATATCAATAGACAAATTATAACATTCAAGAACACAACTCAATGGGTTTTAGATTCTATGACTAGCCATAGAACTTCTCCAAATTCTTCATTTTCTTAGCATTAAATAACTTAAATTCTACCCCTTAATATCAGAAATTATTATTTTATAAATAATAATAAGATAACATGTATACATAACACATCAGTAAATTGTTTTCAAGAACCTTATAGAAATTATGGAATAGTTTTTACAACTTAATATATCTTTCATTTATCTCTTGAGAACCACCTTTACCTTCCATTCCATGTAATCATAGAAAACAGATATAACACAAAATGATAAGGGAATAAGATGGAATTTATTTCTCACTAATGTGAATATCTGGGTTGAGAATCTATTTTGAACCAATTTTCACATTCCAGTTTTCCTTCAAGTATATATGACTTATTCAATCATGCACTTCTTGATTTATAATCAGCCTTGGGTGGCATGGATACTTGGTCTTTTTTAGCTTTCTCTTTGTGTGAGGTCTTACTTTTAACATGAGCTATCAAGGCACATGAATCACTTAGTGTAGAATTCATATTATTCATGATTTATTCTTGGGATGGTGTGATTATTAAACAATACTTTGAGTTGTTCCTAACTACCTTGTACCTCACACAAAACACTTTTAATTTCCTTTAATCGTCATTTGTTGGTGACCTATTATAAAATTAAAATTCTTCTTCAGGTGTAATTTCTCCTATTCCTTTGGATCTTTCCTTCTTTTGAGCTTCTTTTATTCTTATTTCTTCTTCCAATTTGTCTAGACAAATTACCAAAAAAATATTTCAAAGTGTGATCATCCTTGTTGATTTTTCTACATGGTTTCATAAGAGATTTTTTCACTAAATAAATTTTATTTTTTTCATTTTGGATTGATTTTTCATTTTTCTTATACATGTTTCCTTTAGTACATACATACATGGATTTTTTGAATGTGCACATGGTATATCTCTTTCTTATGCAAAAAAAATAGATGATCTATTTTATTTTTATTCCATTATTTAACTTCTTGGACTTGGTTTAAGTAGACTCCTTTTTCATGTAATCCAAGGATGACTCAACTTCTTTATTTACAAGCTTCTTATGGATACTCTTAGTAGTATTTTCATCTTAAACCTTTCCAATGTTAGGATTATATTTTATTATTTTATTAGAACCATTTTATATATGATTATTTTTATTTTAAAAACATTAACTATTATAATGATCACTTTTATTAAAATACTCATAGAGATATCTAATGATTTTAAATCTATTTGAGGAAACAATTTTCTTCCATTATCTTGTGAATTATTCTTTATGAAATCCTTGATAACTCTTGATGTGTAATATTTATTTATTCCATAGGGTTATAAATTTTACTAAAAATATATAGCCTTATGTTCAACCATGTTACTTAATAAATAGTATCCCACAAACCTCACTCTTCTATAAATATCAGGCTATCCAAATTTGGTTCCTTGCAATCTTTATACCTTTTATTTAACTAGTTGAGATTTATTTAGTGAAAATATCCACCTATAATTTCTTTCAAATACTTTATATATAATATTGGGATAATCATGGTTTTTCTTCATCAATATTTTTATAGATTTTGATTTTAAATATTCAAAAAAATAAAAAAAATATTATAATCAATATTTTCATAGTGGTGTGGTACATTTTTCTTTAAGGATAATATAGGATGAACATTAGATGATATTACGGTGTTTTTCCAATATATATAATATTTTTTCATAAAAAATTTTCACAGAATCATATGTGGATAAATATCACTCTTCAACTTGTTTTTAAAACTCGGGTTGAATACTTTTTATATTTTCTGATATGATTTTCAACATAAGACATTTTATATTAAAGAAGTTTTTATCATCCTCCAGTGATTATATTTTTTCATCACACTCTATTTTAATATACTTAACATTTTTATCAAAATATTTATGAATTATAAGATTATATTTCAATAAATAGTTAATCTATTTTACTTTGTTGGATTTTATTTCTATTTGATAATTCTTAACATCAATTATATATTTTTACTTCTTCTCAATTGCATGGAATTTTTATTTAGCCTTTTTAATGGATTTATCCTTTCTTAATATTTATTAAAAAAATTATTTCCCAACTTTTGATCATAATTAGTTAATTTCCTTGATTCTAGCACTCATGACATTTGATTTCTTAATGATATTAACACTCAACATCACATTTTGTGTCAATGTTTTCCCTATTTTCTTTGATTTTTATTTAGGGTAGAAAATATACTTCTTCAAGATTATAAAATTTCCTAAAACATAAGTGAATATTTCTTTTGGAAAATTGTATAGGATTTAATTTATTTATTAATTTATTTATCTTGTGATATATAAAAATTTTGATCTTTAAAACCGATACTCAGTTCTTCGATTGGAAAATTTTGGAAAGAATCTTTTGCTTCCTCTTTATCATGCAACTGATTTGATTATTTAGTGGTAAAATATTTTTATATATCCTTGGTGGTTTATTTCACCATAATAACTTCTTCTTAAATTCAAAATTTTTCTTTTTAAGAATTACACCATTATTACACAATATTTTCTTCAGATTTCTAATAAGGGAAATCGTCTTCTTTCTCTTTTTTAGATATATCTTCATTTGATTTTCCAGAGTCTTAGAAGAGATAAAAATATGATTATAAATTTAATATTCTTCTACAACTCTAAATTTCATGATAAATTTCAAAGAGAAACCAAAAAAAATTAAGATAGTAGAGAATCTAATAAAAGGTGTAACCTATGATATGACACCAATTAATAGGATCACTTTAGGATAAGCCTAACAATGAGAGGAGGAAAATTAGTGTTAGTATTATTTTATCCAATTTAAACCTTTTATCCCTTTTCAACTCCCCACTTGTTCAACGTATGGATATATATTTCACTCTATTTATTTAACTTTATCTCACCATATAATGGAATGCATAAATAGTTGAAAATAAATCACACAACAAGAAACCAAATTTTGTTAATGAGGTTTCCCTACAAGATAAATAAATATGTCCATAGTGTGTCATGGTTGTTATCCCATATACACATATTCCTTATTATTATCAAAATGAACTTGGGAAATGGTATTTCCTTTGACCCTTAAAATCATTGTAAACAACAAAACATTCTCACAAGAACCAATATTGTGGTTCCCACTATAGAAATACAAGATTTAGCCTACTCATTATGAATAATAGTGAGTAGTAATAACAAAATTCTCTTTTTGGATTGAACAAGATATTAAATCTTTCCCCACCTATAATAATCTGATGGGAAGACTCAATTTTCCATAGACTACTATCAAAACTAGTTATAGGATGGTTATCTCAATATTTCATCATGAATATGATTGGTAGTTGACAAGAATTGATGAAATTATCTTCTTCTTCTTCTTTTTATTCTTTAGTGCACAATAATAGAATTTGTCCTCTCACACTATCTTCAATACATAGGTGATGTTCTTGAACACAATAATGATACTTACTTTTATTTTTTGACTTGAATAATATATTCCAATCATGCGCTTTTGAGCTTCCCACTCACCTCACTTCTTCTTATTCTCAAAATATATTTTCCCAAATTGTATTAATATTTTTTCTATTATAGATATAAAAAACTTCTTAATTTTTGGTGGAATGTTTCTTATCATTAAAACTCATAAAATCATAGTAAAGGTACAACTTCAATTTATCTTTAAGACTCTGGTACTCTCCTAAATATGATATTTTAATATCAAAATCCTATATTTTATAAAAAATTTAATACATTGAGTTATTCTGTGTTGTCATGAATCAGACAACAATACAATGTGTTCTACTACATGGATCTCATTGGGTTAGAACTAAGAAAACATCAAATTTTGATAGATTATCAAAATGATCACCCAAAATAGACCACAACATGGTATGTTCTATTTTTATTCTAAAAACTCACCTTCTATGTGATCTACCATGACCTCCTCCATGGTATTTCCAAGCCCAATATTTCTCACATGTGGGAATATTTTATAAATCTCCCACTGAAATAGTTGGCTCCACATCTTCCATATCATTTATTTTCTAGTCTCAAAACACCTGATTCATGAATCATATATTGTGACCAAATTTACTAAATAAAAATAATTATGTCATGGCCATATTCATTTCATAGTGAACACATCTTATACAATGGTGTGGCTAACATCATCTTCCAGTTTCATTATCTCTAAGTTGATACAGAGTTGTACCATGGGATTATTTTTATTTTAGCTCCTTCCTTGGATGGTTATCCTTTAATACTAAAGTGAATCATAATACATGTGTGATCATGATGTTTGATCCCTGAATAATAGATAACATGTATCGTCTTATTTAACATCTTCAATCTTCAAAATATTTTCATTTTTTAAACTCAACTGTTTTATAAGAATTCTTATATCTTATGATCCATAAAATTCATATGAAGATACAATGTCATGTGATATTAAAAGTTATAAATGGTGATTTAAAAATTCACACACACTATAAGCCATACACCTTGCCTCTCAAAATTATATACTCGCAAAAATTATTACCTGGGAAAATCTATATTTCAGAAAATTCATATATTGAAGTCTAACACAACCATCACCAAATTAGTATAATAGAATAAATCATATATAACCATCAATTTCTGATGGGTTATTTATACAGTCATACATGATCTATAATTCTCCATTTTCTAAATCGATCACTAATATTATAGATTTGTTTTCAAACACTCATAGAGCTCCTTCATCTCATCCCTAAGCCTTCTCAAATCAACTCAAATGTACATCCAACATAATCCAAAGGATCTTCCATTAATGAATAATCTCTCTTCTTTCTTTAATAGTTTTTATATCAACCATGACAACCATTTACATCTTCCCCATTAGTTATAAACTTCCAACTTCAATTAAATTATATTGATAGAAGTTACACTTTATTAGTATTAGAGATTAATTTCAAGAAAGATGAATCAATTTTCCCTTTTAAAAGGTTTCATTGTTAAATATATCCATAAAATTTCTTCAAGTTGAATATATAATTTCTAAAATAGCTTTTCCGATTAGATATTATTCATGTAATGTAATCCTTGGTATAAACTATAACCTTAAATCATTGACACATATTTTACATCATTAGAATTGATACTTTTTCAATATAAAGGTAATACCTACTTCAGCTTCAAAAATCTACTACTAATAGATTATAGAAATGAATTCCAAGTAACAACTCCATTTTTATTTAAATAGGATGATAAATTATAACACTTATATTCCTAAAGAAACTTCCTTTAATCCTTAAAACATATATCTTGGGAACTTACTTTCTTTTCTAAACATGCTTGGGGTCTCCAAACTTTTTATCGGCAATACATCTTCATCACATATTGACATTAAGTATGTTGTTTCCTTTATTGAAAATAAATAAAATACTAACAGAAAGTTGCTTATACATTATGTATGATAACAAAAAATAACTTTAAACACCTTTGAACTAAATCATACATTCATTCATGATATAATAATTATAAATGAATTATATAGTGGAAATATTAAATAAATAAACAATTAAAATATTTAAACATAAGATAAACAATTTATGAACAATCCATAAATTAAATATAATTTTAAACAATTTATAATTTTTTATTCATTATATACATTCTATAATTACATAAATATAAACATTTTATGTTTATTTCTCCAATATTAACTCTTTTATATTATTAATTATATGGAATTTAAATTAAATATTTAATATTAAATGAATTTAAAGCATTTTATAATTCAATTTCTATTATATAAAAAATATACATAATGTAAATATCAAACATTTACTATTTAAACCTTAATTATAACAAATTTATCAACACTTATTTTGACATGGTTTAAATAATTTCATAAATATAGACCTTAATTCAAAAAAATTAAATTATTTAATTATGAAAAATTCATAATTTTAAATATAAAATACTCTATTTTTTAATTTATACACCCTTTATAAGATACAATTATAATTTCTGTGTAAATAATTTAAATATAAATTATAAGTCATGCTATATAATTGGAAAAGGTATTTCAATATTAATAATTAATATTTATGGAATATTTATTTATTAAATGTTTCATAAACATTTAATTATTTTAATTATAAACATTTTATAATTAATTAATTAAAAATAATGTTTATAAATTGATAAATATCCAAAAGTA
This sequence comes from Viscum album, assembly GCA_963277665.1. Lineage (NCBI taxonomy): Eukaryota > Viridiplantae > Streptophyta > Magnoliopsida > Santalales > Viscaceae > Viscum > Viscum album. Next base: position 1,162,786,621 of record OY728126.1, read on the forward strand.
CCTTTTTTATAATTTATATAAAATTCTAAAATTCTTAAAATAAAATGATAATTTAATTTAAGAAAAAACAAAATTTTATTTCCAAGTCTTTTTTAACATATCCCCCTACACTTTTATTCACCTTTTAAAACAAATAAAAATTCATTATAGGATTAAATAGGTATAGGGTGGGCTATATAAGGTTAACTCAACACGCAGTTTCTTATATAGTATTGACACGAAATACTCAATGTATGTGTAGGATTAATCTATGTTGGCATGTTTCAGATTAATCCCATGTAGACTATGTCATATTAATTCCATGGTTCTTACATAAGATTAATATTATGGTTCATAGACCTATATAGTACTAATACAGTACATGGGACCTGTATAAGGTGAGCACGCTAGATAACCACTTACGATTAATTTCATGTGGAACAAGTCTACATAGAATTAACCAGCATATATCATACATAAGGGCGTTGTGGATTATGATAATCCCTTAAGTAAGAATAACACGTTGAAATAATCCCTATGTAAGGATAGCACCACAATGATCCATATCTGATTAAGTAAGATTAATCTCAGGCTAGGTATTTTCATATGAATAATAGAAGAACTACTATGACATGCATAATAATGATAAAGTGCTCATGCATGAATAATCTTATATTGGAAAATCCTGGGTGAGATTAAGCCTACATGGATGCATATTGTTAATAATGAATATATCGGGCATGCATACTATTAAATATCATAATATTAATTAATAATTACATGAACTTATAGAGTATTAAACCCTCAAGACTTTATGAAATTACCTATATCATAATACATCTATAATGCTCTTCTTTTTATTAGCAACATGAAATCTCTATTTTAAGCATGATTTTGATGTTCAAGGATCATGTGTTTTCTCTGATACCACTGAAGGGTTTTATAGGATAGTTTAACAATTAAAATATTCTATGAAATCCAATAACAAACCATAAAATATGATCACTATACAAGATACCATAAACAATGCCATTTTAAATGAAGAATAATGTATGTGTACACCTTACAATATAGAGATAAAACAACCATCTTCATTATAAGATCTTGATGAATATCAAAATAGGTAGTCAAAATATATCCCTCCTCCATGGTATATCCATGGGTTAGCTGAATCTCCCATCATATGGGAAAGACCCTCTCAAATATCAAATCATACTAGTACCTTATAAAGTAAAGAGATAAAGAGGAAGAGATTTATAGGAATGAGAGTGAAATGGAAAAACTTTATGAAAGAGTATAAAATCCGTAAATCCATTGTATATGACCAAATTATATAGTATCTTTGGATATTTCCAATTATTCATAAATTAAATTTTTTTCTATAAAACATATAAGTTAATTTCAATGATAAAAAACACTTTGTAATCGCATAGACAATCCAAACTTCCATATGATTCATTATATAAAAGGGTTATTCTAATAATAACTTATATGGAATATATTCTTGAATATTACATTTTAAAATTTAACTACAAATTATTAGTCCTAAGATTACCTCTAAATAATATAATTCAATTCATTGTGTCCATAGTTATAAAATAAATAATGGCAATGACTCGGTATCTTATATCAATCCTTATGACCTACTCAAACCAAGTCATACAATATTCCTTTTATCCATGCATGTCATAACAAACTACATCCTTATATCATCTCATAAAATATAGTTTGTAGGGGATGTATCCTTCTCTATTGTATTTTTAATGTTTAATGATTTATATTTAATACATATTTTATGTTGTTATCCACAGATATATTATCATTCTGTTATTTCAGGTTAATTAATTATAGTTTAATTTTTTTTCTATTAAATTATGGAACATAGGTGTTAAAATTAAAATCATAGTATTAAATTTATGATTTTTTAGTGTTAAATAATTCAAAATAGGAGTTAAAAGTGTTATAGTGGACTATTAAAATTTAAAAGTGGTTTGTTTGATTAATTTGATGAAATTTAATGATGTATTTTGGCATGGGTTGTAATTGGGGGATTTAGTGAAGATTATTTGGTGCATTATTTGTGATCTTATACAATTATTAACGAATAGATTAATTTTAATATATATTTCATTTTGTTACTTATTTTTTCCCTGTAATTCTATTTTTTTATGTTTCTCAGTCATAGTTTTAATTTTTTTCATTTGTTAAAATCTTGAATATAAGTGTTAAAATCTGGAAGCTTAGTTTAAAATTTCTGTTATAACAGTGTTAAAATATCTAAACTATGAATTGAAATTACATAATAATATTCTTAATATTTTAAAATGGTTTGTTTGATTAATTATATGAAATTTAGAATTTTTTGGCATAAACAGTAATTAGTGTCTCAGTGCTAGAATTCCCAAAATCTCGGAGTTAAAATCTGAAAACTAGAGGTTATATTGTGTAAACTTACTATTAAATTTTAGAAGTGTGTTTATTAATTAAATTTATAAAATAAAAATATTTTTTTTTATATTTTTAGATTTAGATTAAAAATTATTTTAATTGTTAAATTATAGAAGTTTGGTGTCAAACTATAGATTTTAAATTTTTAAAATATGGAATCCTAGTGTTAAATATTGAAATATAGAAATTAAATTAGGGAAGATCAAAATTAAAATTATAGAAATTTATTTTTAAAATATAGAATCCAAGTTTTTAAAATATGGAAGCTTAGTAATAGTTTTCTTTATGTTTAGAACCTTAGATTTAAAATTCTTGTAATATTGAAATTAAAAATTTCAAACTACCAATTAGGTTGTGGTATATTACTATAAAATTTTTAAAGTGGGTTTCTTGATAACATAGAATAAATTTTAATTTTTTTTGTTCATTTCATTTTATATACAACTTTCAAATTTTCATAACTGTTAAATTCTAGAAGTGTGGTGTTAAAATATTAATTATTGGTGTTAAAAATGTGTAATCCTTGTGTTAAATTAAAAAAATGGAATTAAAATGTGATATTAGAGAATTAAATATATGGAACTTAATTTTTAAAAGATGAAACATAGTTCTGAAAATTTGTAATCTTAGTACCAGTATTACTTGTTGTTGGAATCTTAGTATTGAAATCCCTAGAATATTGGTATTAAAATACAAAAACTAAGAGTTAAAATGTGATATTTTACTATTAAATTTTGAAATTGGTTCATTTTATAACATAGAAAAAATTTGATATTTTTTTTGTTAATTTTTAGACATAGTTTTCAAGTTTTAATGACTGTTAAATTTTGGTAATTTAGTGTTAAAACTACATGCTATGTGTAAAAAATATATATTCCTATTGTTAAATTATAAAAAAAAATCCTTATTATTTTCATTACTTCATAACTATAGTGTTAAAATTTGGAATTCTAGTTTTAACTTATGAAAAATCACTATTAACTTATCATTTACCATTGATAATTCCAAATTCCAATTGTAAAAATATGGGATCACATTATTGACATATTTCTTATCATCATATCTTACAAGATATTACAAAATTATAGAATGAATACATGAAATATTTCAATGATTACCCATATTATTATGACCCATTTTTTATACATAAATATTACATCTTAGAAGATGAATACTCAATAGATAACATAATGATCTATGTGAGAATTATATATTTATAGTGTATTTGGAAAATTATATACATAAAAAAACTTTTTCATAAGATATCTACATCATCTCCCTCAAAGATAATTATAATTATCATACTTATTATACATATCATACATAAAACCATTATTCATAACATGGGTAAAGGAAATATAAGAAATGCTGAGACTAGATTCTTAGTAAGAGTAAACAAGGAAGATATCAATGATCAGTTAAATATAACATGAGAATAAGGGTATGAGAAAATGATCTTAACATTTAAAAAATTACCCATCATTTCAAAAATCATAATATTGAGTCACGGCATAAGGCCTGTCTGTTCATATAACATGAATCATAAATGAATCAAAGAACATGATCCATAAAAGCATAACATCAGCATAAAACATAATTTTTTAGCATAAACATAATTACAAAAATATAATTTAATCAGTCCATGCACACTTATAATACTGACATGGTGTATTGGGTTTACTCCCCAATACATCATATCCTTAGTCAATGTTCAATTCTAAGACTATCATAGTGGATAAAGTTACTTAATAGACTAGGTTTGCTCCCTATTTGAGTCATTATCTCATGAGATATATATCTTTACCCAAATCATTTTATGGATATATAATTTCATTCCCACGTTTCATATAATCATAATCCATTCATATATGTCCCATAATATCATAAATAATTCATCATATATCATAACCCATGGAAAGGAAATCAGTTTCATAAACATTTTCACATTTCAACATAGCATGACCCCTATAAAACAAATAGGTTTCATAAACATATCATTATCAAAATTATAAACCACATAAATAATTTATAATAATAGTATACTTGGATCATATCCCTAGTAAATAGTAATTAACATCAAATTATGTTATCGTAAATGATATTTCCTTTAAAATATCACTTGGAATATTCCTTCATGAAAATACCCTTTTCATTTTGGAATCATTTATTTAAAATAGAATTTTTTAAAATATTATAGAAAATATTTTATTAGGAAATAATGATGCAAACTAGTAATTTAATATTGAAATAATTTATTGGTCATGATTTTTAGAAATATTTTTTATTTTTTTTATATTAAAATAAATATTCATTTCATATTTTTGATAAAAAGTGAAAAGTACCTCATTTGTAAAATGAAAAGAATATTCATTTTAAACCATTTTGTAGATATTCAATTATGGGTAAAAATTACATTAAAAATAATAATAGAAAATAAAAAATCCTTGAATTTTTTTTAGAAAACATGGATATATAAGAAAAAATATTTTCGACCAAAGAGAGAAATGATGTTGGTTTTTCTTAAAAAAAATCTTTCAATCTCTTAAGTTCTTAAAGAAAGGAAAATTAAAGGAAAAAAATTTAATCTATGAAAATACCCATAATTGAAGAAAATTCATGGGATTATTTAGATATTGGTCATAATATTTCATCATCTGAAATGTGATCATAAACAATCTCAATAAATAGGGATATTTTAAAATAAATCTCTTACCTCAAGTTTAAATTTCATTTAAAAGAACTATAAACACAAGTATAATAAATTTAAATTTATTTTAATTTTATATTATAATCATTTAATTACTTATAATATCATATATTATCCTATTATAACATTTCAACACCCATTTTTAATAATCCCTAATTAAAATCATCGATTCTGGGTGTTAAATTTTCGTTTTTCATGAGTATTTTGATTTTTGGTTATTTTACTTGTACATAGATCATGGTTCCATAATCACTATAATTTTAAAAATTATATAAATATTATATATATATAAATATATTCATGATATTTATATTCATATTCATCTATAAATGTAATAGATATAAAAATAAATTACATTGTTCATGGAGATAGTATGTCGTATGTATACATGGACACTATTTTCTCTTTTGATGGATGGAACGAAAGAAATTTAAACAATAATTCACCTTTATAGAATAATTATTATATCATATATATATATAATATATATTCACTAAATTTATCCTTATTATCATCCATGTAATGCAGAAATGAAAAACAAATCACATCGTTTTGTAGAGGCGGTAGTCTACATGTATACAAGAGTGATGTTATCAATTTCCAATGGATTTGAAGGTAGAAAAATAGATATTATATTATAGTTATAAAATAATATTTATATAATAAATATAGTATATAAAATTTAAACCCATCATAAGAACCATTCATAAAATATGGTGATAGAAAATGAATTGTATCACTATGTGGAGGTGGTAGTCCACACGTACGCATGAGCGATACTTTCACTATATATTTGATGGAATATAGGGTTGATATTGGTGGTTCCATAATCATAAAAAATTAAATTTTATTTATAACAGTTAATTTAATATTTTATTATAAATACCATATGTTTATATGATGTGTAAGAAGAAATATATTGAAGGAGGCAGGGTAAGACGATTACCTATTCTTTGGTATGCCTCCTTTAGATCCTTTCTTAAGGACCCTTCGAATGGTATTTTAAAAAGAAAATAACCTAAAATTCATGGATAGGGAAGTTGAAAATAAATTTTTTTAGGTTTTATTTAAGTTATATGGCTCAATGTTTTGTGAAGAATAGAAATTAGGGGTGTCCTTTTATATGTGCGGGGAGAGGATACACTTTTAATTTCATAAAATAATAAAATATAATAAAGAAAAATTCAACTAAAATGATTAAAAATTGATATAGTTTAAAATTTGGGATTGGATGAGTTCAAAATATTTCTATCCAATAGGATTTATACAAGTTTAAATGGAAAATTTATCATTATCTTTTGGTCTAACCCCCCCCCCCCCGGTAAACCTGTTTTAACCTTTACTGTGGTTGAAATTTTTTTACTATTTTTATATTGATTATGAAAAAAAATTAAGAATAAATTATTAAATAATATTTATTATGATGATTTAGAGTATATAATTCATTTTATCAAATTCAATTCCCTGAAGAGATAGAATTTAATTTAAAATTGAACCCATAAAACGTGATGAAAATAATTTTTCTAAAAACTTTTGCTTATGTATACAATGTTTTTACATAAAAATTAATTATAAATTTAATTAAAATAAAATAAATTGTATTATTAATAATATAATTAAACTAATAATTATTTTAAAACCATTTAAAAATTAAATGGAACTGTGTAAAATCTTTAAACAAAAATATAGTTTTCAATAAAATTGTTATTTTTCATTATTCATAAAAAAATAAATCTTTTCAGAAATTTTTTAAAAATTCACTCTTAGATAATTTGGAAATAATAATTTATAAAATGAAGTTCATTTTTTCATATAAATTTATAAAATTTTAATAAATTAATTTTATTATTTTTTCACAAAAAATAATAAAAATATTTTTTGAGGAAACATGTATTTTTGAAAAATATAAATACTTTACTCAAAATTGAGAAATTATTTATCAATATATTTTATTTATAGAAAAAATATATACATAATTTTTAAAATTTGGTTATTCCTATTAATTCTTCTAATTTAACGTGTAGGTTTTAATAGTATACTATATTATGTTTCATTGAGAATCAAGTTTGAGTGTATCATAATCTTTTAAAGAAATTAAATTTAAATGAAGTGAAAAAACATGATAAAATTTCATATTGTTAAATTATACTGACATTAAAATGAATTTTTTAATTAAAATTCCATCACTCTAATACAAAAAAATGTGGATATGTGTGTCTAATCTCATCCTTAGGTTCTCATGTTGCTTCTTCAAATTTTTTATTCCTCCAGAGAACTTTAAACAAGGGATCAATATTGTTCCTTAGCACATTATATCTACAATATAAGATTTATATCATTTTCTATTCATAGTAAAGATAATGATCTAATTTTATAACCTCTGAGTTCCAATACATGCGATGGATCAGTTATATACACCCTTAGGGGAGAAACACGGAACACATTGTGAACTTGAGAGAGGTCTAGATGAAGCCCTAATAGATAAGATAATATTCCTACTTGATTAAGAATATAAAAGAAAAAAATATACCTAGGGTTCATATTTCTATTTGCTTAAAATCTTATAAAAATATTCTATAGTGAAATTCATAAGGATGCCTTCTCAGTAACATTGAATTCCATATTTCACTTATTATTGTTTGCATAAATTTATGATAGACTCTAAGATGTATTAATGTGTTTCTTAATAGATTTGAAATTGTCTACTATTTACATAGCTATCCTAGGTCACAATAGATTTAAAAATTCAACTTCAACCCTACATGGTGGATTTCTACACTTACAAACATAGAGGACTTTATAAGGAGCCATCTAAATTATTGAGTGAAAGCTACTATTTTAAGAAAAATCAACTAGAGAAATGTGTTCATCCCAAAAACCATTTAAATACATCGAACAAGACCTGAGAATATCCTCTAGGTTTAAATAGTTCACTTATACTAACCTTTTATCTAAGGATGATAAGAATTACTAAAACAAAACTCTGAATCAAGAGATTTCTGAAGACTTCACCAGAACTTCGAGGTAAACCTTGTATTTTATCATATACAATAAAATGTGGAACTCCATGAAACCTTACCACTTTCTTAATGTATATTTTAGAAATATGATTAACAGAAAACTATTCTTTTCTAGTAATGAATTATGATAACCCCGTAAATTGGTCAACTACAACCCAAATATTATTAGGTCCCTTATAAATTTTAGGTATTATGATGAAAATATCCATGGTGATGTTTTCTCATTTCTATTCTAGTATGCGTAATTCTTTTAATATCCAATTATATTTATATCCCACAACCTTAACTTGTTGACATACCAAACACTGAGATACATACTCTAAAATATATGTCTTCATGTTGTCTCACTAGAAATACTCTTTTATATCTCTATACATATTTTTAATTCTATTATTAATAGTGAATTATAAACTATGAGCTTCATCCAATAGATCCTTTTTTCAAGTCTAGTATTAATAAAAAAAATAATAGTTTTTGAACCTTATCATTCCATTATAATCAAGGCTGAAACTAGGAATATTTATCACCTTATTTTTTAGTTCTACACCTTCCTTTTGTGCCTATTTAATATTTACATGGATAGATATTTGACTACTAATTTAAGCAATATAAGATTGTTCCACTTCCATAAATGTTTCTAGATCCATCCTTTTTTAATCTAGAAATATTGGATCTTTTGTGATATTTATCAAAGATAATCATGTAGGATCCTTTCAAATCAAAGTATCAACCAAATTTTTTTTATTTCCCAAAGTGATAATGTATTGAGAATTAATAATCTTAATTACAGTCTAACAATCTTCTCTAGTGAATATTAAACTATTTCTCAGCAAATATATAATTTAAAATTGTATGATCATTATATATTTCAAACCTTTCTCTATAAAGATAATTCATCCATATCTTTGATGCAAAAACTACCATGGATAACTCCAAACCATGAGTTGGGTAATTTTTATCATGAACCTTTAATTTTCATGAGGCATAATCTATAACCATATCATTCTACCAGAGGAAACAACCCGGTCACTTGTTTGATGCATCTCAATAGATCACAAACCCTTCTCCATTATAGAACAGTGTTAGCACAGGTATGATAACTAATATTATCTTCAGTTCCTTTAAATTTTCCTCACATTCATCTTTCTAAAGGAACTTAGAAACATTTTGAGTTAACATGGTGAGTGTATTAGATAGATATGAGAAATATTCCACAAATCATCAATAATGTCCAACCTAACCAAGAAAAATATAGACCTCAGTCACCAAGGTTGGTCTGGGCCAACATTTAATAACATCCATATTTTATGGATCCATAGATATACCCTCACTTGATATTATATGACCCAAAAATGATGATTATTATAACCAAAATTCACACTTTTAAAATTTTTCATACAACTTATCCTTCTTTAGGGTATTTCATAAAATCCTCAAGTGATATTCATATTTATCCTTTATATTTGAATAAATAATGATATAATCTATAAAGATTACCACAAACTAATCCTGGTTATATTTAAAGACTCAATCCATTAAATCCATGAATATGGAATGGGAATTAGTAAGACTAATTAGAATCACTATAAATTCATAGTATCCATACCCTGTATGGAATGTTTTCTTGGGTATATTCATTTTTTTGTCCTTTAATTGATGATATCCAAAACAAAGTTCAATCTTGAAAAATTATTGAGATCTATGAAATTAATCAAATAAGTCATAAATACAGGGTATAAGATACTTTTTCTTAATAGTGAACCTATTATGTTCTCAATGATTAATGCAGAGTTGTATTGATCCATATTTATTCTTAACAAAAAAATTGGTGCACCCCAAGGTGAAACACTTAGCATAATGAATCCCTTATCAAGATTCTCATGGAGTTTCATCTTCAGTTCATGAAACTAAATTGATACAATTCTATATAGAGTCTTTAAAATAGGTGTATCACTAGGTATAAGTTCTATAAAAATTTTAACTTCATGATTTAATGGAAGACTAGGAAAATATTCAGAAAATAAATAAAAAAGATCCCATATAATAGTAATATCATAGATTCTGAATTTCTCCCCAACCATCTAAGATAAACACCCCCTTTTAATTGGAATAAATACCCATATAATGGATGTAATCTATATCATTACTTCATATTTATCATAATATAGATATAAAAACATAGGTTGGTTCAAAATATCAAACTCAAATTACCTTCCTCAAAATTGGATGTGTGATTTATGTAAAGAATGAAAATAAATGCTAAAGATATTATCAAATTCAACTAGATGGAAAATAATGATATTTCTATGAAGAAAATTCCTACAAAAATCAATCATAAAATAATCATAGGCTTTATATGTGATCATGGTACCATTAGGTGTTTTCACTTTTAATTCAGCATATAACTATTAAGGTGGTATTATGATACCCTTAAAAAATTATTCATATATAAAATAGTGAGTAGATCCAAAATAAAATAAAAAATTAGCAATTATAGAGTAGATGGTAAGTGTACCTTTCAACATTTTTTTATCATACCTATAATCAGTAATAGTTATTGCATGATATTTCCCTTTCCCTATGGGATTAAAAGGTTGATAACATAAATCATATTCATTAACCTTTATATTTGATCATTGGTTAGTATAATTCACATACTCCTTGAATTTGAAACACTTTGGTGTGGATAGTGAATTCTTTAATGATTTCTCTCCATCACTAACTAACTTATTCATCCCATCACTTTGGAATTTGATTTCCCAATAACCTTTATTTCCACAATTAAAAAATTTACAATTCCTGTTAATATAATTTTCTCCTTATTTCCTTATACACTTGAATCATAAAGGAAATATCATTTTCCTATCTCCATGGTTTTTATAATTTTATTTGAATTCCATATTTATTTTCTTATGAAAACCGTGATATTGATGTGTAACTCCAATCTTCATCTCTTACTTGATATAACATCGAATGATTCCTTTATAAATACTGAAGTCCCTTATGGATAAAACCCCTTTAGTGACTTTATTTTAATCTACTAAATAATTAATCAACCATACTTTCAAGTTGGATGATAATACCAGAGGCCTACCTCAAAATACTTGTAATTTGTTCCTCATGGGTACTAATAGATTCATCATCCTTCTATTTAAGCTCAAGGAATTACTTATCCATTTTCATATGAATAATATAAGGGAAATACTTATTGAAAAAGAAGATCCTAAACTAATCCAACTCCCTAGATTCAATTTCATCTCATAACCTCATTCTCTTAATAGAATTCCACCATTGATCTGATTCATCTTCCAAATGATAAATAGATAAAATAAACTTTTCATGTTCTGAACACTAGATAATGGAAAATATATTTTTAGTGGTAATAATCCATTTCTCAGTAACTCTTGGACCATTATAACCACTAAAATATGGTATATATTTCCTCATGAAGGACTCACCACAATTTTGTTACCTAATTTTCTCATTTGGAAGCTCATCATGATTCATGTCTTGAGAAAGTTACATAATAATTGTAAAAAAATCATTCCATCTCCCATAAAATTTGGTTTCTAAGGAATTAAATCATTTCATATTCTATCACATTCACCATTATCATGATTCCTTTGGATTATAAACATTTAATAAAACCAAAAATCATAATGTTAGTAAAAACAATCATAGTGGGAAACCACATATTCATGAGAAATCATGTAAAAAATGTCTAAATTGACTTATTTTCCATTTATGACACCATAGGTTTAACCTTTTTTATCCATAGTCATAATCTATTCAAATACATCATAATGGTTGATAAAGAAAATATTAATTAACCAATCATATACCCTGATAGTGTCAAACTAGATGTATAGTAAGTAAACACTCACTGTACACTAGAATGATGGTCGAGATATACTCGACCAACTATTTTCAGGGTTATTTCCCGTATATACATCTATTCCCAAACCACGTCCCATTATAGAATCCAGGTAAGGATGTTTTTCTAGGAAAAACACACTCCTTTATTTACTATAACATATGAATTTATCCTATATATATGATTATCCTAAGGTTTCTCAGTAAATTTTTTTCATCCAAGTTTCCAAATTTATCTAAATATTTCATTGATACCAACTATAGTCACCTATACTTGTAATACAAATATATTATATATTATTACATAAATTTTCAATATATAACATAATGATGCATGATGGAATAATAAAATTACTGTGTCTTTGAAAATGTAGATACATAAAAAAGTTTATCATATGATATGTACATTATCTCCCATTAAGTTATTCATAACTAGAACCCTTTTTAAACATAACATACTTAAAACATTTCTCCATAACTTGGGAAAATGAAACATAATAATGTGTTATCTCATATTCCTATTAAGGGTAAAAATGGAGATATCAATGATCTCTAAAATATGTCATGATCATAAGGGTATAATAACATGATATTAACATTTTTAAACCATATCTTTCATTTCACATATCATAATATTGAGTAATGTCATAGTTCGTGGAAGTTCATAAGACATGAATCATAAACCTATCAAATATTATGAGCCATGAAAGCATAAAATTAGTATAAAACATAAGTTTTTGGCATAAAAAAATATAAAATCATTTCATTAGTCAAGTATGACATCCAAGACAATTACATTGGATTTGTTTCACTCTCTATTCTATCATATCATTAGTCAAGGTTCACTCCTAAGACTATCATAGTGGAAAATTCCCCTAACTTAAATGGGATCACTATCCATTCCAATACTTATTATCTCATTAGATATCCATCTTTACCTAATACATTATAGGGATATATAATTCTAGGACCACTCATCACATAATCATAATCCATTCATATTTTTCCCACAAGATCATAAATCATTCATCATATATTATAACATGTGGAATAAAAATGGGATTCATAAACATTTCAACATTTCATCATAGAATAACCCATGGAAAATAAACAATATGCATACGAATCTCATCATCATAATCATAAACCATACATAGAAAGGTTAAGTATGTTATCCTTAGATAATATCCCTAGTAAATCATAAGTAACACCAAAGTATATTATCATAAATAAATATACCTTTAAAATATCACTTGTAATATTTCTTGAGGAGAGTGCCCTTTTCATTTTGGAATCACATATTTAAAATATAAAAAATTCTAAAATAATATGGAAAAAACTTTATTTGAAAATAACCTAGAAACTATTAAATTAAGCTTCAAACCATTGATTTTTCATGATGGTGGAAAATTATTTTCTTGTTCTATATATTAAAACAAATATTCTATTCATATTTTCTTTTAAAAGCCTAAATTACCTCCTTTAAAAAATAACGAGAAGATTAATTTTTAAAAAAATTAAAAAAATATAATCATTGGTAAAAATTGATTTAATAAATCATAATAGAATATAAAAACATCCTTAAATACATTTTTAGAAAACATGTATATGGGAGAAAAATGATTTTCAACCGAAGAGAAAAATAAAGTCAGTTTTCACTATCACTTGAATTCTTAAAGAGGGTAAAATAAAGGAAAAAATGTAATCTCATGAAATATCCCTTGTATAATAAAATTCATGAGATTATTTATAGATAATTCATAAAATTTCACTATTTTAAACTTGGTCATAAACAATCCCAATAAACAATGAGATTATAACATAAAGCCCTTACCTCATGTTCAAATTGCTTTGGAAATCACTCTAAACTATTGTATAATAAATTTAATTTTTTTTATAATTATGTACTATAATCGTTTATATACTTATAATATAATATATGATCCACTTATAACATTTCAAAACTTATTTATTAATAATTCATTATTCAAATCATCTTTTTCTGGTGTTACTGTTTTGTTTTTCATGAGAATTTCAGTTTGGTTGTTCTATTCCTTGTACTTTGATCTTGATTACATCATATATATAATTTTAATAATCATATAAATATAAAATATATTTATTTTACTTATATTTAGATTCATCCATAAAAGGATACATAAAAATTAATTACATCGTTCATGGAGATGGTAGGTTGTACGTATGCATTAACATTGTTTTCTCTTTTCAAAACATGGAATGAAAATAATGTAAATATTAATTAAAATTTACATAATCATATTTATAATATTTATTCACTAAATATAACCTTATTACTATCCATGTAAATCATAAATGAAAAATGAATCACATCACTTCATGGAGGCGGTAGTCCACATGTATGCACGAATAAAGCTATCATTTTCTAAAGAAATTGTAGGTAAGAAGGTAAATATGATATTATAATTAAAAAATAATATTTATTTCATTAATATAATATATAAACTTTAAACCCATATTAATATCCATCCATTAAATATTGTTATGTAAAATTAATTAAATTACTACGTGAAGGCGATAGTCTACATGTATGCACAACCGATAATTTCACTTCCCATTAGATAGAATAAAGAGTGAATATTATTGGTTCCATAATCATAATAAAATTTTAGTATTTTTATAATAATTAATTTATTATTATATGATCAATAACACATATTTATATGATGTATAAGAAAAAATTAATTGAAAGAGGTTTGGTAAGATGATTGTCTTGTCTTTGGTAATCCTCCTTTAGATCCTTTCCTAAGGACCCATTGAATAGAATTTTAAGAATAAAAACACCTAAAATTAGTGTATATGGAATTATATAAGATAATTGGGTAGGTTTTGGTTGAGATAGATGGAGAAATTTTGTGTTAATAGGAGAAAGTTGGGGTGTCCTTTTATAAGTTGGGGAGATGACACACTTGGAATTTCTTAAAAGAATAAAATATAATAAGGTCATATTCAACTCAAATACTTCAAAATGGATAGATATTTATAGGTTCCATAGTATATGGTTAAAATATTTCAATAAATTAGGATTTAGATAATCTAAATTTTAAAACATACAATTATCATTTGGTTTACTCTCAGTAAACCCATTTTAACCTTAACCAATGTAACACATTTTTTACGTTTTTTACTATTCATTTTCACCATAAATTAAGTAAAAATTATTTAATTATTATTATTTTAATTCAAAATATGGAATCCATTTTATCAATTTTAATTCACATAAGTGTTATTATTTAATTTAAAATTAAATATACAAAAAATGATGAAAAGCGTTTTTAAAAAAAACTTACATATAAAAATGTTTTATATCAAAATTCAACATAAAATTGAATCATAGGATATAAATGTGATTATTAATAATATAATTGAACTAATTATACTCTTAAAACCATTTTAAAATGAATAATAACTTATTAAATTATTTAAAAAAATGAAAATTTTCAATAAAAATCTGTATTTTTTAATATTCATCAAAAAATAAATATTTTCAAAAAAATTATAAAAATAATAATTCTAAGATGATTTTTATATGATTATTTAATAAAATAAGTTAATTTTATCAAATAAATTTTCTAAAATTTTTGGAAATTAATTTTATTATTTGTTCACAAAAATAAATAAAAACTTTTTTGAGGAAAAATGTATTTTTGAAGCGTACAAGAATTTAAAAAAAATTGAGCACTTATTTATCAGTAGATATTATTTATATAAAACCATTATAAATTATTTTTTAAAATTTGTATATTCCAATTCATTCTACCAATTTAAAGGCTAGGTTATAACAGTATACTATATTATGGTTCATTGACACTCGGGTTTGCGTGTATCACAAGCTATTGAAGAAATTAAATTTATGTGAAATATATATTATAAAATATAAATGTGTATGTGTTAACTACATAGAGTAAAATTAAATTATTATCGGAACCCTTTAATTATTAATCATGGATATTTTATGATAATTAAATACTCTAAGGATGATTCAGTAGAGATTTCATAGGTGATTGAGGAAGTAAAGGAAGTTATAGAGGTATAAGAATATATAGAGGAATATAAAGAGGATGGAGAAGTGGTGGTTGTGACTAAGGAAGATACTGAGGAATAATAGGTAATAATGGAAGTGAATGAGCAAGCTAAATAGGAAGTGGATAAACTTTTTTGTTTAGTAGGCTTAGGAGAGTCTTATAAGGGCATGACTTTGACGAGTTCACAATGAAGGATGATCAAAAAATGGTAACCCTACATTCAAAATCCTCTCAAAGGTTAAGGGGACTATAAAAAAGATTTATGAATATTTTACCTTAGAAATGTTTCATGAAAATGAAGAGTAATTGCCTCTTATAATGTTCATATTTTTCAACATAGTAGTCTACTCGAATGCATTTGATACAGTTAAATTATAGCTTTTTATTTTATGTAAAATTATTATTGAAATATTTAATTACCATTTGACTGACATAGAGTTTCACTACTTAGGACCTAATTAATATTTCAATAATAATTTTTTTATTCATGTCATTTTTAATTATCTATTTTCTTATAAAATTAATTTATAACATATCAATCACAATATAGGAATCATAAATGGAAACCATGATTGCAAGAACTCTTATAAATGATAAAAAGTCAATTGGAATAGTGTCCAAACACATATTTGATCCATTATTCATTGTACTAATTTTAGACATATTTTAATATATATATAACTTTTTTACTATGTCTAATTTATTTTCATCACCAATTATTGGAGGATAAAATTATATACCACCGATAGGATTGAAAAGTAACCAACGTTTTACTATATATAATGTCAAACATTGTTTGGTATAACATAGCATAGTGTAGGCCCGTTGTTTACCATGTGTTGGTACATGGTCACTTATTTTGATACTTCGTAGACTTATCCACAAAGAAACTATATGTTCTTGACTCACTTGGTATAAAATCCATAAGTAGTGAAAAGAAAAAACTTCTACTTTTATGGTACTTCAAATGACCTTAATCTTATTATTTTGGGTTAAAAAATAGTTACTATTTTAGAGATTTGTAATTCATTGTATTTTTTTGCTTCATGTCAGATAAATGGATTGTAAGTATTGTGTGACATCTTCTATGATAGGACCATTCTTCTCTATAAAAAATTTATTTTTTGTGTGAATATATTCAACTATAATATAATTGGTCATGAATATTATTGACTACTATATTTTCTAAATCCATTATTGTTATTGAATATGGTTACTTTTTATAATTGTTCAATAATGATTTTAAAATTCACTTGATCACATTCTTGAAATAATTGTATCAAATGAGGGAGATGGATGATTAAACCGACATATGTATTTTAGTATTCATTATATGTCGTAGAATATCTATGATTTATAATTATTTTCATGATTTTTTTATAGAATTATCTTCAAAGGAAATGGGTCTAGTTATTGTAGTGTCTAGTGAACTATATCATCAATTCAAGGATGTTATAATGTTGTACAGTTTTATCCAATTGAAGATATTATTTTATGAAATTGTATATTAGAGATTAAAATGTTTTTTGATTTGTTTAGTGCTTGGTTTTATTTTTATACTGGGAACATAGTTTTATTAAAAAAATTGACACAAGAGATCAAAATAGAAACATAGATTTCAAATTCAAAGTTTTCTTATATATCTTAATGATTGAATCTTAATTTTATTAAAAAATATGAACACCCTTTCACAAGTAAAAAGTTAGGAGGTTTTTTATTAATTTCTTTCAAAATATTCACAAGACAACCAAGGGGAAAGTAATGTAATTTTAACAACATTCTTCCACAATTTTATTCCTTTTTTGGGAAGTGTTAAAATCTAAAGCTTTGGTGATAAAAATATTGAAGCTCGATGTTAAAATCTTGAAATGAGATCTTAAAATTTATAATTATGGTTTTAAAATTTAAAAAGAATGGCATGAATAAAATTTAAAAATATTCAATACTTAGAAAATTATAAGAATATATTTTTATTTTTTAAAATATAATAGAATATATTTTAAGAGAATAGAGATTAAATATTAAAATTTATATCATATGAATTATTGATTAAATTTTCATGTTCTTAAAAAACATAAAAATAATCTTACAAATCTATAAGGAATTTTATTTTGGATGAAATTCTTTCAAATTATCCATAGGACAACCACTACATGAAAGTAGAAAATTTTTAAAAGAGGTATCCTATAAGTTAACATTTATTACTACAAATTTATCTATTTTCGGGCATCATTCTAATTATTCATGAAAACACACATTTGGATTAGTCCAAAATTCCATAAAAATGGTATTCCTTCATAGATAGTTTATAACACATATAATTTCCCCCTTTTATAAACACAATAAAAACAAATTTTTAAATATAAAAAACATTAATAACACATAATAAGCCCCATGTTTAACAAAAAACACAATAAATGAAATTATTCTAATTGTAGAAATAATATCCCACATTTTATCCACCAAAAAATAAAATTTTAACTTTTCCATAAATTTTATTTCAATATAGATTATGAATTTTTCACCTATTTTATGTGTGCCTAAGCTTTTTACAATGAGAACAATGATACACCTTCTTATTTTAAAGTTTTCACTCAATAAGATTTTATGATGTACTAACACAAGGACATGAATTATTTGGAGGCTACAAAAAATTTGGATATATATAATCATTATATGACAATTAATTCAATTGTGGTATGTTGTTAGTTTCAACTGCATGCATAAATCCAAGATTAATTTTTCCATTAGTACTAAGAAGATAACAATTTTCTATAAAATTATATAGGTTTTAAAATAATTTTTTAATAACTAATCACTACACATGCAAGAGTACAAGTGATCCCACTCATTTTCTAATAATGAAAAATGCATTCCAAAATACCTAGTTATACACTGATGTCCATGTTTTATATAAACACTAAGACCATATTGGGGCCATTTTTTCCATTATGACAGTTTCATCCATTAACACATCTGCCTTCCACTCTACCTCAATATTAGGTCCAACTCCATATCTCAACTTTTTCATTTATTCCTTAGCAAAAAAATCTTACTCAATTTATCTCAATAATCATTAACAAATACAAAAATATTATGTCTCTTATATTTATAAATATATACAATGAATTATTTTGAAAAAAATCGTGATACGATCCCATCGATGATGTAGAAAGAATAAAATTTCTCACCTGTTAGCATGGACATCAATTTAAACCCATCCAGGAAATTTTGAACAATTATACTTAAATTATTCTCAACCACATTTAAATCATTGTCTAATTAATCATAATTAATAGAGTATAATAATTTCAAAGACTCTTTATGATTTATACTCCCATTAACCTATATAATTTTATAATTTTTCTGCTAAAATTTTATTTCACATAATGATAAAAATATTTATTTTTATCACTCCCCAAGTTCTATAATAGAACCTGTAATAGAATTGTTTTAGTCAGATACAATAACCAACTAAATAAATTATTTAATTTCTTGTATGATTTTTAAAAAGCACAAAAAATCATTATATATTTCATCTCCTGTTGTTGAATATTCCAAAAAGAAGGTATTTCTATCCACATCATATGCCAATGTTTCAAACAAAGTGCCTTTATAAGGACCACTAAGATGATACCAATACACATATAACATGGATTGAGCACCGAATAAGAAATTATCAATAAAAAAACCACATTCAATAAATAAATTTTCAAATTAATTTTTTTCTTCTAAATTTACCCACTTAGAAATGTTTTTTAGAACACTTTCCATTATCCTCTACCATATATAAGGTATTAATATGTATGATTGGCCAGGAATCCAATATGTTTCACCAATGAATCTTTCCATTACTCTTAATGCTTGACAGTATGTTAGGAAAATACCATTATCTCTATGAAAGTAAGTTTCAATGTCATTGGAAGATTTTTTTAGCATTTATTTCACTCCATCACAAATGATAGTTAACATTAATGATGTGCTAATATTGTGATAAAATATTAGTATATCTTTAGTCGAGTGCATGTGAATATTTTAAAAAAAATCACACAAAGAAAGAGATATGAATTCCATAACCCATGTGTTGTTATCTTACACAAGCAATAGTAAACTTTTTTATTTCACAATAATTTTTTCAGAATTATTATTTATAAATTAATAATCAAACCTATGTGAAATTATATACTTGAATATAGCTTCTTAAATTATTTCAATGAAAAAAAAAATTAATCAAATCTACTAAATGTTCATTCCAATTTATAGCATTTAACTTCGGTATCAAACAAGGTACACTAGTAATTGAATAAGGTAAAATTTGAACATTACTATTCAATGAAAAACTATTTCTAAATTCCCACCAACTAATTTAACCCTTAAATTTAAATATAAAATTTCAATGCATTAGGAACCAATAAAAATATATAAATACAAACAATTTCAATATTGCATAACATTTGATCTATATCCATTATCAACTACATATGATCATTTACCTTCAAAATAATATAGATATGAGCAAAACATTAATTGAATGTTAATAATGTTTCAACTCCTTCATCAACTATAAGGTTTAAAAATATTTTATTCTCAAACAATTATATATATTTTAACTCAAAAATGGCATATTACACTTCAAAAATTATTATTCCAATATTACTATTTCAAAAAATAAAATTTCTTCTTTTATCAATCTTCCATGAAATCTACCACCTTTATAATCCATTTTTAAATATAAATCACTAAATAATACTCCTTAAAAATTAAAATTACTAAAAATTTAATTTTGAAGATAATTTTCCATCACCCCATATCTATCAACATAAAAAAATTGTGAATATAATACATTATATCATTTTCATTTATTATTTACATATTAAAAAAATATTTTTCACTAAAAACTATTTAAAACTGTATATTCAACTTAGGAAATAAAAAAACATATAGTTTTTTATCACAAACCATAATAGAAAATATCAGAGAGTTCAAGATGATTAATTATGTTCAATGAAATGAGCCTAAAATAGATTTAGAAAAGTGAAAGACCATTGTTGATAGTTAATCATGTTTGATGACATACTTAAAGATAAA
The DNA here is from genome assembly GCA_963277665.1 of Viscum album. Classification (NCBI taxonomy): domain Eukaryota; kingdom Viridiplantae; phylum Streptophyta; class Magnoliopsida; order Santalales; family Viscaceae; genus Viscum; species Viscum album. The sequence goes on from OY728126.1 coordinate 1,162,807,800, forward strand.
GAGCAATTTTATATAGAATATGTATACATGGGATCAATTTTCATAGAATATGTGTACGCTAGAGGTATAATTCAAAGGATAACTGAAAAATATATCCTCACAATGGTCTGGTCAGATCATGGTGGAAGAATTTTTGGATTTTCTGGGTGATAGAGTATGGGAAAGTTGGTGGAACTCATTTCCTAGGATATGGGGTTTGGGGTCATAGGTGGAAGGGGATGGATATTTTAGTAAATCTATTTATACATAACATGTTCAAAATAATATAGGTCCATCACAGGTTTTCTCAATTTATATTTCTTATTTAAAACTTAATTCATATTTTGGTTTATATATTCCATTCAGATAAAATTTTAATGTGAAATATATATGACAAGTGGGAGTGTAGTTGGTGAAATTCAAGGCTCTCTACTAGAAAAAAGGCTATACCAACAGTTTGTAACCACAAGTATAACCCCTCAAACTGTGGGTATAGCCCATACCAATGGTTTGAGTGTCTTTTGGGTTATTTTCTATCAGTATATACCTATACCAATAGTTTGAACAAACTGTTTGTAATGACCTATGTTTTGGAATGGATGAAAATCCAAAAGAATTTGATGTTTTTTGTTTACTATAAAGGATTTTTTTAAATCGATCTTTGGAATATAATTCTAAAAGTTAGAATACTTTAATGTGTTTTCTTGGTTTTGGATGAAGGCTTGAGGGGTTTCTAAGAAGTCTCATTGAGTTTTAAAAACATCAGGGTCTAAAAAACTCATGTTATGAGGGTCTTCATAAGGTTTATAGTTTGCCTAAAACTGTATGGATCTCTATAAAAAAAATTGATGCCTTATATAGGTGGAAAGAGGTTATACACATCGGTTACACATAGTTTACCAAACCATGCACTTAGAATGCATATTTAGTGGTAAGAGGAAGTATATAATCATTTTTCACTACATGTTTGGCTCATGGCTTTCCAAACCATGAGGCCATCCCATGTGGGGTGCCTCAGGTGCCCAGTAAAGGGTGCACGATTGGCGCACAATTTGAAAAACTGTGCATAATAAACCATGTACTTAGCCCCTATTTTAAAAATTATATTAAATAAATTTAAATTAAATGAAAATAAAAATAAAACTCATTTCTACCCTTCCTACCCCTCTACTTGCGTGACACCCTCCTTGGTATCCTCTCTAGGCCGCGTGATGCACCCCTTTCTACAGCCTCCTCTATTTTCATCAGTCTCTTTGGATTTCTTGGTGATTTATCTCAGATCCAGTGAGGTATAACCCCTTACTCCCTCATCTTCCCTCTTAAGGTGATTTTTCCCTCTTTATATTTCCCGGTGATATTTTACTGAACCAAGGGTTTGGGATAATCCTGATTTTTGTTGTTTCTTATGATGTTAGGGTACATAAGGGGTCTCCCGAGACATCTTCTGGCTTGTTCCAACATCTATCATCGAAGGCGAAGCATATTGGTTTGTTTTGGATTATCATTTCCATCTAAGGTAAGGTTTTATTTTTTCTGCTTTGTCTAGCCTATTTTATTTAGGGTCCCATTGGTGATTTTGGTTCCCTCTAGGTTAATTAAAATGATTAGTGTCTTCTTGAAGGCTTGACTACACATACATAGGTATGTATGTTCATATATATATATATATATATTCCTTGTATATATTCCTTCATAGAGAGGGGAATATGTACATCAGATCAATGGGTGTATGTATATAAATAGTTTATTTATGTTCAAGTGATGAGTAATCTTCATCAAAAGCAATAAGTGCCAATGTTTTCGGCTTGGTCTTCTTCTTGAGGTAGGATTCATTTCCTTTACCTTTAAATTAAATAATGTATTTATTAAATAATTTACACACTTCCCTTTCATTTAATTAATGAATATTTATTTTAAATTAAAATTTTAAGTTATTCTTGATGGATTTTTGAGGAACAATGTGGCATTTTTATAATCAAAAACCCTCCAATTAAAGTGTGTTGTCTTCTAACCTAAAATGTAGTGAATAGTGTATTTATATCATGCTCAGTTGTGGTTTTATTTTTCTATATTCCTTCTTGATAGTTTTTTATTTTTGTCTTTTTCATATTTGGAACCTTTTTAGTTTCAATTTTTCAAGTGGTCATATGACTTGCTTCCATAAAACCTCTATTTTACACTTGATCCATTGAAATTTAGTTGCATGTTTTAATGAGTTAAATTATTTGGTTGGGAAAATTTGAATGAGGAAGTTTTTATAATATAGATCACATATAAATGATTGAATATTTTTAAAAGAGTTATATGGTCTTGACATATATAGGATGGTTTTACCATGCCTCTTTCTCATGCTTTAATAAATGTCTTGCATCAAATGAAATGTTTTGAAAAGGAATTCAATATGGACAATGAAAAGCATGAGTGGTCCTCACCTCTTGAATTGAATTTTATATGTGACCATGCATTTTTAATATTTCAATTGAAATTATTAAGATATTATACCTAAAGTAAAATTGTGAAAAATTAGTATGCCTCTTATATATATATGGATTAGTAAGTCAACAAGAGGTTTAGGACTCATTCCATATGATATAATTGGAATGGATTAAAAATAGATAGAGAGGTTTATGCCTCATGATTTATATATTATAAATGATTATGTTATATATAGGTTGTGGATCCAAGGGACCGTGAGAGCCCTTAGCTAGTAAGACTGTGTGAGCTTCCTTGGTGGGTTCCAAAGAATCGTGAAAGCCTTTGGGTAGGAATACCATGAAAGATTAGTTGTTGATTTACAAGAGAATGTGAGATATCATGGAGCTATAAAGGAGATAAATGATGATATTTTATTTTGTTGATGGATGTAAGTGAGTTACATCCTAATACAGTTAGCACGAGTATCCCAACAGATCATGGGAGCTCTTGGAGTTGGGCCAAGGGTAAGACCATGAGATATTCCCCTAGTATTGGATATCTATGAGTTACATCCCAGTCCATCCCAATAATATATATATATATATATGTATGTATAATTATAATATATATGTACTATTATATATATATATATATAGTGACATGATCAGGCTCTTATTTCAACTATGAGTCGAACCAGGTATAGTCATGAGGTGCCCCTTCAGAACCTGGATGGGTTGTTGTTTATTTATTTAGATCTATTAATTATTTCTCTATACATGCACACTACTTAATTTGTATTACACGGTAGGACTACTAAGATTTTTATATACCACCTTTCTTGGGCCTCCATTTCTATAGGGTACCTGAGTAGACCTTTTATTTTCAGGAACTTGGACCTTTCTTATTGTTGTGTGCTTGTATCTGGGAGTTAAGAGAAAAGGACTAAGTAGGATTTTATGATGCTCATGGAAATTGCCTTTACAGTTTTTTGTTCTTTTCTTTACTTGATTCGTGTATTATTCTGAATTATAAATCATGTTGTATGTTTACTGTTTTTAGTTTTGTTTCATCACTATGAAATGAAACCATGTTTTGTAAAAACTCGCATTGGACATTTTTATTCAATTTAATATTATTATTATTATTATACTAATTTGTTATCTATTTATTTATTAATTACATTCTTTACCACTATTTACTTTTGGTTATAACGTTGTGATATTGTGATAAGAGGGTACAGTCTCCCCATTATCACCTCCTGAGATCCTCAATACTAGTCAGTAGCCTCAAGCATACAGAGATACATGAATGAGGATATGTGACACAACCTTCTAGTGACTAATTTTGATGGTAAGTTGTGTCAAGATGTTACAAACTGGTGTCAGACCCTTATTTTTTTCCTTTGTCTTACTGTTTTGGGTTGGTAGACAAGAGACTAGAAATGTTTCATTTCTTGGTTAATAGTCATTCTTAGGACTGATCACCCCATGTATGTTAAATGACAATGTGTCCAAGGCTAGTATTGTTGTTCTTGCTATTTTTTTATCACAGTTGATATGATTTCACCTTGAGTGAATGGTGTAATTTCAACTGCTTGTGACTTATGGAGTTTTATGGAATTTTTTCATTGGCCTATTATGTAAAGGATGAAGCATTGCATGAATCATTATAGTACCATATAAATTATTATGTCATGCATATTTCATTCCATGTAGTTTTATTTATAGTATTCCTACTGATTTGAATTGTGTTCCTTGAGTGTTGTGACATGATTTTATTTCTTTAGTGTGTCTATTTTTATAACATACCCTAGGGTTTATATTCTATATTTCCTAACTATTTATCATATTTCCCGCTGTATCATTATTTTGTGTTTATTATCATGCTTCTGTAATTAATTCTTATGATAACATGTTGTGTTTTTTTGTTATGTAATTGGTTTCATGGGATAAAAATATATGGGTTTTGAATGAACAGGAACCTATTTTTGATTGTGAGGTGTATGGGTGCCTTACAACCAGGAAAGGGTATAACTTATATGCAAACCATCTTGAGCGTAATATATAAATACATTTTAAGTTTTTTGTTAAAATATAAAGGCTTCTAATTTCTAATTCTAAATTGAAATTTATTTTGATTAAATGGGATGAAAATTCCAACCTATAAAGTGTATGGGTGCTCTTTAAGTTGGTATATGGACACCCATATGACTGTACTGTTGTGTTTGAGCATGTTAAACTCTGAAATGATTTTTTTTTATTAATGGAGGTAGATTTTAAATTTATAAAGTGTATGGGTGCTTCATAAAATGTGAAATGGAAACCCATATTAAATGTAAATTCATACTTTATCTTGATATGGTATAAATATAAGGGCTATTTAATTTTTTAAACTGAATTGATTAGGTTAATTTAAAAAAACAAAGAAACTTCTATTGGGTTGCATTTTTATGAACCCAAGTTTTATTATTGGGACCCTTTTAGGTTTCCTTATTTGTTAAAAATGAATTTATTTTATAAATTTCCTGATGCTGATGGGATTTAAATTAATGAAAAATGTTTAAAAAGAAATTTTAATAGAACTTCCCTATTTTTCTTTGAATTTTTTGTTAAAATAAAGTGCCTTGTGTTTTTGTTTTAAAATGGTACTTGATGTTTTTAATTAAATCTTTTTTGATTTTTAAAGATTTAAAAGTGAATAAAGGTAACGGGTTGAGAAATGGAACCCTAGGTGGATTCCTCTATTTAAATTGTCGTGTAATGGTAGGTTTAGTTTCCATTATATAACCTTGTAATGGAACCATTATAACATTTTTTAGACCTTATTTTATTATAAATGGATTAAATGATAGGCTCTTGAATCAGTGAATTCAGTTAGCATGACCTAGTGATAGGGTTGACATTTTTCTTTCGTAAGGATCTATCATGTGGTAGGTATCACCCTTAGATTTTAATGAATTGTTAATTATTATAATATTTTTTAAATTTTGGTACCATTATGGTGTCTTTGTCCCTTGTAGGACTCATAGCCTCTAAATTACACCCTTATTTGGATGGGTGGTCATGGTATATGGACCCTTTTATAGGCTTTAGCATCAAGTAATGCTCTTTTTCAGTAGGCCACACATTCCCTGGGCTTGGTCAGTCGTTTTGTGGGTCATGGGACCCTTTCCATTTCTTAATTGATGGATAATGATGTATGTCATCACTCGGGTTAATGGTCATATGGGGCAGTATGACTTTGGAATAAATCTTTAATGAAGGCCACCAGATACTCGAATTCATAGGGTGGATGGCCTATAGATAGTATCAAGGATGGTATGCTTTGCTTCTAAACTTCAAGGTAGTATTTTTTTCATGTACATGGTGCCCATTGAGTTCTAAATGTCATAAAAACTAGTTGATTTTGGTTAAATCATTTAGTATTGAGATGTTGAGTACGTACTCAAGTCATCTCCATAGTAAAGTGGCCTAGGCGTTAAAGGAATCAATTTCATCCCAATTCATGGGATGAATTCCTTATGACTTAAGTGTTTTGATATGATGTTCAGGTTTTTTTGGATTTTTTTGTCAAATGTTGTGACATATGTGAGCATGGCTTAGAGGAGTGTCACATGTTCATTTAAGGTAAATATAACCTAGTGTGCTAGTAAGAAGATGGTTTATCCTTTCTTTCAACAACTATGACACTCCTAAGGTGGGGAGTGTTGTGTTGGCTCTGTTAAATATGTGTCCTTATAGGTAGAAGGATCAAAAACTAAGAGAGCCATTGTGAAATGGTCATTTTTTCTTGATTTACCTTGAGTCTTGAATATTTTAAATAAGTTTCGGTGGTTTCTTGGCAATGAGGTGTTCTTATTTTCTTCTGGGTATGTAACCTTTGAGAAATTTTGTTGGTCTCAGATTGACTTCAGTGGTTAATCTTGAATGATCACATGATTCCTCAGGTAATGAAGGCATTGTGGATCAGTTAATGATGGTGTGTCCATAGGTGAAGTCAATGTTCTTCCTTGAAGTAGACCCATTTTTGTTTGACTGTTCTTTCCATTTTTGGGTATGATTGACTGGAAACCATTTTAATCCTCTTAGTGTATTATGTTCAGCGATGAGCATGTCCCCAATCTTGACATCATCCTAGATTCACTAAGGGAGCGTTGTCTTTATGTTGTGTTAAATCATAAAAAAAATTATTTGTCTTATTTGGGTGGTTTCTTTAATGATTCATGTATTAAGTGTGCTACCTATGAAGGCTTGGTTTGTTTTGAGTGATACTTTATCTCCCATGTATGAACACTTTGGATGGACTCCCAGACACCTTCCATTTCTTTAACTCGGCGGCCAGGAGGATGCTTCTCTAGGATCATTTTTTGTTCTTTTGTGAACTTTTTTTCTTTGTACCAACATCTCATTCTAAACATGGATTGTGGATTAAATTTTGTGATTTCCCTGGACCCACGTCGTTCTAATCGATGTTATCCCAGACTTGTGTTGGGATCAAAGGTAATGCTTAAAAATGGTAATGATTCCAGTGTTATGGGTTTAGTTTACCCCCATTATTTGTGCTAAGTCATGATAGATTAAATGTTTGGGTGATAGTTTGACCAAGGAACATCACCATAAGTCAATTATGAACTTTGGTGACAATTTTTATTTTGAATGTGAGGTGACTTAGGGTAAGGCATCATAATTTAGTTGAAAATGAATCGGCCTCTTAAGTTAAGCATCTTCTTTAATGGTCAGCCGGAAGTGTCTTCAATTGTCTTACTTCTTGTTCAATGTTCACAGTTATTGGAGATACTATTAACCAATGTCATCATGGTTAAGTTGGGTGTGGTTTAAACGATCATCTATTTCCTTCGTGAAAATCATGTGAAACCATTTTCATCTTTGTTGGTCGATATTTAACTCTTCCTTTTCAATGAGGTCCCTACTATGGCCTCGAATGTATTTGGGTTCACCCATTAAGAGAAACAAGCTAGGAGCATCACTAGAATTCTTAAGGGTGTTTCTTGAAGGAAATTCTGACCGTGGACGCATCATGGCTCAGAACTGGCCACATTTCTAATGTTAAATCCTAAGGTGGGGAATACCTTCGGTTAAATTTTTAAAGAGATGAAGATGTGATCATCTCTCTTGCTAAACAGGCTCGAATAATATTTATCTTGGTTTTTAGGTTGGGAAATATGTTTTTTATCCTAATGGATTAAGTGTTGAGTTATTAAGTGAATTATTTAATGTGTGTTGGAAATTTGGAAATGAAAAGTGAATGTTTGAATGGGACTTCATGACCCTTGTAGTTCAGATGATGTTTTATTTATTCCTAAAGGATTCTTAGGGATGAAAAGTTTTATGGTGGGTAGGTTGTACTAACCCCGGTTTTGGAATGGAAAAAAATCCAAAATGATTTTAACTTTTTTGTTTACTGGATGTTCTATTTTTTAAATCAATCTTTGGGAAATAATTCCAAAATTTGTAATACTTAGAAGTATTTTTTTTTGGTGAAGTCCCGAGGGGTACCTTGGAAGTCTCATTGAGTTTTAGAATCACTAGGGTTTGGAAAAATCACGTTTTGAGGGTATTCACAGGGTGCATGGTTTTTTTGAAACTGTGTGGACCTCTATAGCAAACAGTGCAGCCTTATACAGGTGGACAGAGGTTGTGCACATGAGATACACATGGTTTACCAAACAGTGCTTCTAGACCAAATGGTTAATGGTAAGAGTCAGTACCTAAGAACTATTCACCGCACGGTTGGTGCGTGGTTTTCTGAACCCTGTAACTAGTCCTTACGGGGTGCCTCAGGTTCCTAGTAAATGGCAAACGGTTTGACAAACTATGAGGCCCAACTGTGCGTCTATACCCTATTTAAAAAATTATATTAAATAAATTAAAATTAAAAGAAAAAAACACATATCACTACCCTTCCTCCCCCTCCACTCACATGATTCCCTCTTTGGGATCCTCTCCAAACCACATGACACACCCCTCTCTACAGTTTCCTCTCTATTAATCAATATCTCTATATTTCTTTACAATTTCTCATTGATTCATCAAGGTAAGACCCCTTGCTTCTTCATATTCCCTCTTCCTATGATTTTTCACTCTTTCCATCACCCAGTGATGTTCAACCGAACCTAGGGTTTGGGATAATTCTTATTTTTGTTGTTTCTTCCAATTTTAGGGCATGTGAAGTGTCTTCCTGGATGTCATCTTGCATGTTATAGAATCTGTCTCTAAAGGAGAATAAAATTTGTTTGTTTCAACTTTATTCCACTATCTGAGCTAAGGTTTAATTTCTTCTTCTTGGTCTCACCTATTTTATTAGGTTCTGATTGGTTATTATGGTTCCCTCTAGGTTAATTAGATCTTTTGGTGTCTATTTAAAGGCTTTCCCATAGATACATAGGTATTTATTTCTATATATATATATATATACTTTTTTTACATATTCCCTCATGGTGAGTGGAATAGGTACATTGTATTAATGAGTTTATATATATACATAAAGAGTGTATGTGTGCGCAAGTGAGGAGTAATATTTGTCAAAAGCGACAGGTGAAAATGTTCTCGGCTTGGTCTTCTTATTGTGGTAGGATTCCTTTCCTTCCTATTTAAATTATAGAATTCATTTATTGACTTTTTTATGAACTTCCATTGTATTTAATTAATGTATATTTATTTCTAGATTAAATGTTTAAATTATTCTTAATGGATTGTTGAGGAACAATGTCACATTTTTATAATAAAAACCCCTCTAATAGAGGTGTGTTGGCTTCTAACCTAAAAATTAGTGATTGGTGTATTTATATCATGCTCAATTATGGTTTTAGTTTTCCATATGAATTATTATTGGTGTTTTATTTATGTTTTGTAAGTATTTTTCCCCTTTTTAGTTGTAATTTCTAAAGTGGTCATATCCCTAGTTTCCTTGACACCCCTACTTTACACTTGAGCCTTTGAAATGTAGTTTCTATGTGTTAATGAGTTAAATGAAATGGTTGCGCAAATTTTAATGAGTTTATTTGTATAGTATGGATCTCATATAAAATATTGCCTTTATTTTAAAAATATTTAGATGGTATTTACTTATATAGGATGGTTTTACCATGCCTCTTGCTTATGCTTTAAGAAATGCCTTGCATATAATGAAATGTTTTAAAAAGGAAATAAAGATGGATAATGACATGCATGACAGGTCCTTACCACATGAATTGAATTGTATATGTGACCATGACATTGTAATTTTTTAATTAAAATTCTTAAGATATTATACCTTATGTACTATTGTGAAAAATGAATATTCCTCTTATATATATGGATTAGTAAGTGCATGAGAGGTTTATGCCTCATGCCTCATGATATAAATAGAATGGATTAAAAAAATAATGATAGGTTTATTCCTCTTGATTTATATATTATAAATGATTACACATTTTATAGGTTATGTATCCAAGGGACCGTGATATCCCTTGGGTTGGAAGACTGTGTGAGCTTCCTTTGTGGGTTCCAAAGCACCACAAGAGCCTTTGGGTAGGAAGATCATGAAAGATTCCTTGTTGATTGTCAAGATACCATGAGAGATATTAGAGATGGAAAGGGGATAGATCAAGATATATTCCTCTAATTATGGATTTATTTGAGTTATTTCATAGTTCAGGAAGCAAAAGTATCCCAAGAGACTATGGGATCTCTTGGAGTTAGGCTAGGGGTTAGACCGTGAGAGCTTCCCCTAGTATTGGATGTTTGTGATTTACGTCCTAGTCTATCACAACAATATATATATGTATAATTATAATATATATATATATACTATTATATATATAGTGGTGTTATCATTCTCTTGTTTCAGCTATGAGCTGAAGCTGGTATAGCCATTAGGTGTTCCTTCAGAACCTGGATGGGTTTTTGTTTATTCATTCAAATTTGTTAATTATTTATCTATACTTGCACAATGTTTAATTAATATTGAAATTTATGTATTAGTATAGACACTATGGGTGCCATCCTAATTATATTTATATCCCACACCATGCTTGGGGTGCAATTACACTGGGGTAACTGAGTAGACGTTCTGTTTTCATGACCTTAGACCTTGCTTGTTGATGTGTTCTTGTACCTAGGATTTAGGAGCAAAGGAATTAGCTAGAGATCAGGATGCTTGTGGAAATTTCCTTTAGGATTTTTAGTTCTTCTATTTACTTGAATCGTGTATTGTTTCAAATTTTAAATCATGTTGTATGTTTACTATTTTCAATTATGTATCATCACTACAACATTAATGATTTTTTTTATAAACTGGCGTTGGACACTTTTATTCAATTGAATTTTATTATTCTTTTGCTACTCTGTTATCTTTTTATTTACTAATTATGTTATTTACTTCTATTTACATTTAGTTATACTATTATGCTACTCTGATAAGTGGTTATAGTCTCCCCACTATCACCTCCCAAGACCCTTGCTATTAGTCAGTCACCCCAGGTGTACGAGGAGACATGCTTGAGTTCGTGTGACCCACCAGTCCAGCTACCGATTTTGATGGTAAGTCAGGTCAGGATGTTACACCATTAGTAAGAAAACCTATACCAGTAGTTCTCAAACCATTGTTATAGGTAATTTCATTGGAAATGTATATACTGATGGTTTGATCAAACTATTGGTATAAGTATTTTATTGAAAAAATAATTCCTGGGTATTGATCCCACAACCTCTGTTGATGCTCCTTTCGTCAGAGAATCTAAAGATCGGAAAAGGGGAATATCTGAGCTCAAAGTGATTCATCCTTTGAAGAAACATCAAAAATAGACAAAGGGATGAACAAGGAGAACATTTCCCATAGGTCGTGCAAGTTCCCTCATAGTCGCGCAAGTACACTTGTGCGCCTCCTAGTGGTCTTGCAAGTACTTGCGCGCTGCCTAGTGGTCGTGCAAGTCTACTTGCGCGACGCCTTATGGTCGTGCAAGTGACTTGCGCGCCCTAAGTGATAACCACCCGGTAACCGCCCGGGGTCTTCTTTTGCCTATAAATAGACCCTGTGGGCCCCCCATTCGCGAGGATCTTTTTACCAGAAACTCGAATTGAAGCTAACGACGCCCAAGTCTCTTCTCAAAGCTTCCAGAACACTTCTAAGGTAATTTCTTACCTAGAACGGAAGATTTAAAGAGAAGAAGGAAGGCCTAAGTGTTGAAACTCATCAAACACTTGCGCGCCGCCTTATTCCTTCAATAATACTTGCGCGTCCCTTTTTTGGATGAACCTCAAGAGGATTCTAAAGGGATTTATAAAGAGTCGCTCAAATATTCTAATGGTATTTGAGAATCGCGCAAGTACCCCTCATGTCGCGCAAGTATACTTGCGCGACCAATACTTGCGTGCCGCCGCAATACTTGCGCGCCGCCGCAATACTTGCGCGCCTTTCAAGACTTGCGCGCCCCTACCTTTTTGGGTGCCTATCTTGCCCATTTTACCCCTCTTAAGCCATCACACCTTTCCTTTTCAAGATTCAGTCTTCAAGACACTCTTCAAAGCCATTTATGGCATGATTTCTTGATTTGACTTCCTTATCTGAAAGGAATTCTGTGGAATATCTCTCAAAGTCTAGTGATTTAAATATCCTTATGTCACTAAATATGGAGAGTTCATTCATTCAACTTCATCCTTTAAGATGAGAGAATCCTAACCTGGGTCTACTTTTCAGGAATAATCCCCAGTTATAAATCCTTTAATCTGGGCATCCTTTTCAGGAGTAAGCCCCAATCTCAAACATGGGCATCCTTCTTAGGAGTAAGCCCCAATCTCAAATATGGGCATCCTTCTTAGGAGTAAGCCCCAATCTCAAATGTGGGCATCCTCCTCAGGAGTAAGCCCCAAACCTTAATCCCTAACCTGGGTCTCCTTTTCAGGAATAAGACTCATTCATAATCTTGGGCTTCTTTTTTAGGATTAAGCCCCAAGTCCCCTAACCTGGGTCTCCTTTTCAGGAATAAGACTCAGTCATAATCTTGGGCTTCCTTTTCAGGAGTAAGCCCCAAGTACCCTAACCTGGGTCTCCTTTTCAGGAATAAGACTCAGTCATAATCTGGGGCTTCCTTTTCAGGAGTAAGCCCCAATCCCCCCTTAAATTTCTCCTAACCAGTCATAATTTACCCTTGATTTGGGTTTCTTTTTCCGGAGTAAAAACCCAATCAGAAGTCTCCTCCTAATTTGGGCATCTTCCTTAGGAGTAAGCCCCAAGATTAGAGTATTCAAATCTCCATAAAGCACATATACCTTTATGGACCCTGTTCCTGGATTTTCTCCCTAAAAGTAAATCCTAAAACCTTCATCTATTTGGGCAGTCATACATACATAAGCCCCAAACAATTTCTTATGATTGCATCTTTCATGGAACAATTTTCTAATTTTTACCAATACCTCTTGTTTCTCACACAGAGCATGACTCACGTGAGCTTAGAGTGTAAAAGTAATTATGACATTCTTCTTTGAGCCATCAATCATAAACATCATACTCCATTTCTCGAACTACGTGGGTTCTGATTTCGTTTCCAAAACAAAGGATACGTAGGTAGCCCATTTATGGGTTCGATCCCAACTTTGAAATAATCCATGTCCTTCTGAATGACGATAAACTTCAAGTGCCTCACTGAGTGGCTTTAAAACCAGCCCGGTCATCATAATGACCAAGAGACTTTTATAAATGTTTCGAAGGATACCATTGACCAAGAATCTCTAAATAGATACAGATGATTCTCTATTGATGAAGTACCTCGAATACATATAAAAGATTCTCTAAATTTCTTGCATATTTAATCATTGATTGTTAAAACTTAAGGAAAGCTCATTTTATACTTGTTAATGTAATAAGGATTCATGAACATAACTTAAATCTATAAAGAGAGTCCCGGAGTAGACAATAATTCCCCTCAAAAAGGTGTGATGAGTCTGACCTCCCATCCTCTCGACCAATGCAAATTCCTAAGCCTCATTAGTCCACAAACTAATGAGCGCCTACCTTTGGAAAGTAGGTCCAAACGGATGTGGAATCATTGGATGTTTCTGGTTCTACGAACAAACCCATTAGAAACCGATCAGAACGTTTAAATCTCCCGTCCAGGAGGTCATCCCTGAAATCTGTGCGGAAACAAAAATGGTGAACCCGACGTGAATCCTTAACCAAGTTAAAATGATGTTTTTCTTATTTGTTAGGCCCCTTGGGCCAACAAATCAATCATTGACATGTGCTCATCCAAAAGATGTAGTGGCCAGATTCATCTTGATTATGTCTGTTATATAGAACAGGCACTCTTTTCTCAAGATCTTCTACAAAATGGCTTTCCTTAAATTCACTCCTGTGAATACTACTGCTGTGAACACCTCTACTGTGAGGTCTGCTGCTGTGAAAACCAATGCTGCTACTCCTACTGGAACGTCGTCCACTCTGAGGATGACATCACCAACTCAGCGTCTTCAACACTGGGTTTCTAATGAACTGGTTAAGGAGTATCGTCGCAACGGTACTATCCCAACTCTGGAGGCCGCTCGTCAAGCCCTCCAAGTCAACAACTCTACCTGGTTGTCTGGACAACGGCGGCCAGCGATCAAGAAGCAGGCGGTGCTGACTACCGTCTCCAACCGTTTCGGGTCGTTATCCCCGGAACACAATTTCTATTCATTACCTTACTCTGAGGAAGTGAATGAGCAGGTCCCACAGGACCTTAATTCAAAAACACAGGAGTCCTTATTGAGGGCTCCCATCAACAATCGCCGCCAGACTCGTGCGGTAGTGCGCCCTCAACATGATGAGGGTACCGACTCCAGGCATTCAGCTCAGGTTCCTCGAACCCGAGTAGGCAAGATGAACCGCCAGAGACGGAATCCGGTTAACAATAGGCAGGTTTTCATCCCTGCCATCTCCGGAGAAGTCCACCAACCTAACTTGGTGGAAAATAACGAGCAGGCACAATCACCTATCCGTTTTAATTTCGCTGTCCAGCAGACTCGTCTAGCAGCATCACGCCAATCCCTCCAGGCAATTCCGGCGGAGTACTATAGGCAGGAACATGCACCTGCTTATACATCACCAGTTAGTCAGCAGGCTCGTCTGACTACATATGACGGATCTCGTCAACCGCGTTTGGCGAAGTGTAATAAGCAGGCACATACACCTGCTAATACTAATCAAGCCTACCAACAGTCTCGCTTGGTAGCACACGGAGAAGTCAGTCAGAATGTCCCGACGACAAACAGGAGGCAGACTCAACTCTCTGCCTCCACACTTGAGTACTGTCAAGATTCACTGACAGGAAAAGGAGGACAGGAGCAGGCACATACACCTACTCCAAGCCCGGAATGGACGTATATCCCCGTTCTGGCGGCTGAAGTCACCAAACATATTTTGTCAATGGTGAAAGAGCAGAAGAAAATTCCTGCTCATATTCTGGATGCTTGCCAGGATATCATAACAGCTTCAGCATCATCACAGGGACAGACACATAAATCTATCCCTAGCAGTGGAGTGACACATCAACGATTCACTCCGGAACAGACACACACATCTGTTCCAGTCTAAGAGGGTTATGGGGCATACTCCCCCATATCATACGGACAACCAAGTCAGGCACATACACCTGATTTGAGTGGATATCGTCAGCCTAACCTGACCATCTTTCCTGATCAGGCACATACACCTGCTCAGAGCAATTTCTTTCATCATCAAGTGGTTTCTAAAGCGAGTAAGAAGGCATCTAAGAAAAAGATCCACCCAGCACAGTCAGGAGATCAAAGGACAATCTGTAACCAAGCCTTGCTCGATGCTGGAGTTCTTGAATCCCTCAGAAATTTATCTGTCGGAATTCAAGATTCTACTCCCTCAGTTCCCAATAATGGGAACATTAATTCTGAAGGTCTTCAACAGACACTTCCTCATGAAGACTTGCTTCATGAAAGTTTGGTCAATCTCGAAGTTTCTTCTTCAGATGAGAGCCACAGGAACCCTCTGTGTGGTCAGAAGACCAAGGAGCAAGAGATTTCATCTTTTGCTGTAACCCATCATGACGGTCCTCCTCATGGTGATGA
The DNA here is from genome assembly GCA_963277665.1 of Viscum album. Lineage (NCBI taxonomy): Eukaryota > Viridiplantae > Streptophyta > Magnoliopsida > Santalales > Viscaceae > Viscum > Viscum album. The sequence goes on from OY728126.1 coordinate 1,162,823,267, forward strand.
ACTTCGCTGCGAAAGTCCTCTCCGCAGTAGTGATTCACGTTGTCTCGAAAATTCTTCAGAAGGCAATGTAGTGACGAGAAAGACCTCCTATCTCGAGGCACTTGCAAACGTAAAACCAGTCATGTCTGATGCTTTACTATCGGCAGGTGAAACTCTTTCTCCATCAGAAGATAGCCTGGGGTTCAGGTTATTCTCCGAACCATCCCTGGGTCATTCATCTTCCAGCATGAATAGTGATCTCTCTACCAATCTTGTTGAATCCGATGAAGCAACAAGGAAACACCAACTCTGGTCCAAACAGGTAGAAGAATCTTCATTTAATGATAAAGAAGAAATGCTGAACATGAAGAAAAAACTGGCAAAAGGTGAAGTACCAGTCATGTTTTGGCCTTTGGCTGACTCCCAGTACGACATTCCAAAGATGTTGACGGATGATGGAATCCATGATATTCGTCTCAACATATGGAAGACTCTTTGTCAATTAAAAAAGAAAGTATTATCTTATGGTGATTATGAAAATCATATTAATATAATATAAGGGTTACAACGCCAGATTGATTTGGCATCTCTATCAGTCTCTCGGTATCCGAAGGCTGAAAAGCAACAGAGAACCCTTCAACGTTCATGCCTTGGCGCACTAAGAAAATTGCGTCATTTAATTTCCAATGCTCCATCTGATGTTCATATAAGAGGATGGGGTGTTCATGGAGAACTACATTTCACAGTGCCTTCCGGTCAGCAAAGCCCGCCGAAAATGGTCTCATGCAATGTTATTGCCCGTGGACGGCCACAGTCAATGGGCTTTGTTCATAATCAAAATCTTTCTCAAGAACATGCTTCAACTAGTTCCTCTCAAAATCAAGTATATAGAGAACAAGTTGTTGAATTTCTCCTACATCAAGCAGGCGAGAATATTGCACAAGCCTCTCATCTGGAGCAAACACGTCATCAAATGACAAAAGTTTCGAAAATCATCCAACGGTCTGTTGAACCAGGTGATAAAAGTGGATATAGGTTAATGCATCCAGCTAATTTTCAAACTAAGATTCGAAAGATCAAGAGAGATTTTAAGAAGATCTCAGACATAGCATGTCAAGAGACACCCCAGCTTGTCAGACTGGGGACTTCTCTAACCCAACCCTCAGAGTCAACAAATGGGATTCGATGAGTTGAGCGGAAGCAGCAGGAACATCCCCAGTCCACCGGACTGGGGACTTTTTCAAATCCTCAATCCCTCCCTCAGAGAAAGTCAGTATTCTCTCGATTAGGGAATAAGCCTCAAGAGGAACGAAGAGCCAAGCTATCAGGAGATTCTCTCCAAGTGACGGTTCTCCAAGAAGTTCCTGAGGGATCAAGTCAACGGAATGTCATGTCTCATCATAGACATGGAAGAAGACAATATCACATAAATGCTGATAGAAAGGATTCCATGCAATATGCATCCATTAATGTCATCAATGTCGTTGCTGCTGATTCACCAGATGAGGCTCAATCAGAGGGATCAGACGAAGAGGTTCATGCTCAAGAAGTTGCGCACACAGACCTAAATGAAGAAGGTGTGCGCACACATAATCAAAGGCTTACCCAAAATCTGGGTATTCCTTCAAGTAACCCACTTCCCCCTCTCTGAAAAGGATCCAATAAGGGGAAAGGAAAGAATCAGGTTACTTCTCACCCTTCCTCTGAAGGAGGTCAATCGCTCTCATTAGAGCAAAGGTTTGCACAACAGGAGGAAGAAATGAAATAATTAAGAAGGTTGAATGCAGAATTACTTCAGAGTAGTCTTCTTCTTAAGAATGATGAAGTCCGACAGCCAAAGGAATTTGTTGTAACTACTAAGATGGATTAGGAATATCCTCCTTTATCAGTACACCCTCAGAGGTCTAATCCTACGGGTCAAACGCAACAACGGTTGGCAGCACTACCATCAGTTGCAGAACCAACCACCACGTCTGTCCAAGCTCCATTCATTGCACCTACCCAAAACCAAGTTCAACCTGATGTTTCTCAAAAGTTAATAACTACTATTGAGTCATTAACAGCTCGGTTAGAAACTATGGAAGGGAAACGGGCGCAAGTTCAACCTGAAAAGAAAGTTTACCCTGAATGGGTAGATTCAATTTCTCCTCCATCCAGTTTTGGAAACCCTGTTTTCCCTAATTTCAATGGATCAGGTGACCCTGAATAACATTTGACGCATTACGTGTCTTGTTGTGATCCTATGATGGGAACTCCAGAGCAGCAAGAAGCAGTGAAACTCAGATGCTTCGTGCAAACCTTGCAAGGACCATCTTTTGTCTGGTATACAAGCTTTCAATCCCGATCAGTCATCGGATGGGAGGATCTTCGTAAAAAATTCCTTCTTCAGTTTAGCTCAACTTTGCCAAAAACGACAGTTTTTGATCTTACAAACTGCAAGAAAAGGGAGAATGAAAGAGTCTCTGATTTCATTGCTCGTTGGAAGGGATTAACGTATTCCTTGAGTTTAGCACTCCCTCAGGAGGAATTGTTGCCAATCTGTGTGGCAACTTTGCGTGACGAATTACGCACGCCATTGATCCCTGTGAAATACACAGGAGGGTTTCAAGACCTTACTTCAATCGCTCAACAAATTGAAGATTCCCTTATACAGGCTAAGGTTAAATCTCGTATAATTCCATCATCTCCAGGAAGAAGAATGGGTAAAGCAGAAACTACTACAGTTATGCTTAAACAAGCACCTGTACCTATATCTACTTCAAAACCTTCATCTTCTCGAAGGACTCCACCTCCTGAACGCCAACAAAAAAGGTTGTTTCATCCAAATGATCAAAGAGATCAACGACGAAAACAATTTGAGGATATGAAGAGTAAAACATACTCTTTCTGAAATGAGCAAGTTCCTGGTTACTTCATTGCAGCTCTGGAAAATAATTTGGTTCAATTACCAGTGCCCAAGAGGCCAAACAAGGAAGGAGATGAAGACTGTCCCAATTATTGTCCCTTTCATAAAATGTTGGGGCATCCCATCCAGGAGTGTTTTGTCTTTAAAGACCTCCTGCAAAATATGGTCGACTTGGGACAAGTCAAATTGAAGGGTTCTTCAGCTCATGTAGCGTGTATTACCGCTACAGATCCAGAGGAAGGAGGCGAGTGGCAGGAAGTCAAAAGAAAAACTGCGAAAAAAATATGATGATTGGATGGTCAGAAAGACAATCAATCGGACTCATTCCATTTTGCGAACACAATTGAAGAAGCCAATTGTGTCTCCTACAAAAGCTGCAGTAAAGCCTCCATCAAAAGACAAATCCTCAAAAGGGAAGCGCAATTCAAAGAAGAAAGAGGAATCAGGAGAAGATGAGTATGTAGCAAAGCCTAAATTGTCTTTGACTCTGGAAGATTTTATGCCATCTACTTCAAAGCCACGGGCACCACCCCAACAAACGGCATAGCCTAAACAGGCTAACCAGGAAGAGTCTTTATCAAATGAAGAGTTAATCTTTGGTTCTGTTAATATGATTCAATTAACAGATTCATATTCCAGTCTTGATGAGCCTGAATTCCCTGTATCAAATAAGGGAATCCGAGGAAGTTCTAGAGGTTCAGGATACAGGGGAAGACGTGGATCTTTCCGAAGCCACTACTCTAATTTTACCACTGCTAGCACTGTATATGCAGCAGAAACTCGTGGTAGAGCCCTTCAGTGAGCTCAAAAAGAACAAGCAAGTTCTTCTGCCAATGGCCAACTCAGTTTTGGCACAGTTATTTTGGAAGACCGATTAAAGGTTCCATATTCTTTATCTCGGCAAGTAAATGGATCTAATCAGTCTAATCTTCCAAAACCAAGGATGTTGCCAACTTCAATACAAGATGCATCAGCTTCCAAAGCATCTGCTTCCAAGGTACCTGCTAAACCGCATATTCCTATTGGGAAACGCAGACCTCTAGATCAAAAGTATGATATATTGAAACACTTGGCCCAAGTACCAGCCAAGTTATCAATTTTGGATGCTTTGAATCTGTCAAAAGATCTTCGGGAAGCACTCATCGAAGCTTTGTCAAGTCCTCGGGAGTTTGAAACTGAAATTGTTGCAGCTGAAATCTATCACATAGAGAATAATCCTGCAGAATGCCATGCAGTGATATCTTTTACTGATAAAGATGAAGATGATGTTGTGCATGGGAACATAAAACCTTTGTACTTATCTGGCAAATTCAATGGTGTAGATGTTCGAAGAGCTTTCATTGACAATGGTTCAGGAGTCAACCTCATGCCCATTCGTACACTTCGTCGATTGGGCCTCACGAAATCTGATTTATCTCCTTCTACCATTATGTTACAAGGATATGATAAAAATGAACAAGAACCACTGGGAGAAGTTACACTCAGAACTCAGTTTGGAGATCTTGTTTCCAATTCGGATTTCATGATTGTTGATCAAGACTCAGCTTTCAATATCTTGCTTGGAAGACCCTGGCTACATATGCATGCATCTATTCCTTCATCATACCATCAATGTCCCAAATACTATTTCGATGGTCAAGTTGGAACATTGTATGGTGATAAGGCCCCGTTCAAGACATGTGAGTCTCAATACATTGAGGCGGAATTTTATCACATGAAGGGAAGAGAAAAATCTACAATGAAGGAAATTACCAAAGTTAATGCTCCATATGGTTTGGAGAAGATTCCAATAAATCCATTTTTACATATGAGTACATATTATGTGTTACCTATCAGTCAAATTGACAAAATAGGCCCAAATCAAAATACTCTTATCGAAAGATCCATAATGTCAATTACGGCGATCGAGCCAGACAACATGGGAGAAATTGGTAACCTACCAAGCAGTGATGAAAACATAAGTGGTGATGAAATCCAACAAGTCTATACTTCGCTAATCAGGCTAGAAGAAGTTATAGCAACACCAGAGATGAATAATGATGTCGATTCTCGATCCATCATCTCCTCTTTGATTCCCAAAGAAGACCCTTTATCATCAATAGGGTCGGAAATGGAAGCTTTTTCTTCAAAATGTGAAAATTTTGACATCTCTTATGATCATGAGAATTTCGTTTTTTCATCTACTTTGCAAGTAGAAACGGAAGAAATAACACATGATGAAGAGGAAGAGGAAGATCTTAGAGATTCTCCTCCAGCATTTGAAGAGGGTATCTCTACCACTGTGGATGAACTCAGAGAAGTAAATCTGGGTACAGAGAAAGATCCACGCCCCACTTTAATTAGTGCGGCCATGACCCTTGAAGAGCAAGATATGTATATTTCTTTTCTAAATAAAAATAAAGATATTTTTTCTTGGAATTATACAGAAATGCCTGGGCTTTATCCTGATGTTGCTACTCATCATTTGGGTTTACCAAAAGAACATTGAGGTTTTAAACAAGCCGCGAGAAGAACACACCCAACCTATGCTTCCAAAATTGAAGCTGAAGTGGATAAGCTGATCAAAGCCAACTTCTTCAGAGAAGTTCAATATCCCAAGTGGTTGGCTAATATTGTCCCTGTAAAGAAGAAGAACGGACAAATTCGGGTTTGCATCGATTTCAGAGATCTTAATCGGTATTGTCCTAAAGATGATTTCCCAATTCCGATTACAGAACTCTTAATTGATGCGGCGGATGGCTATGAAGTACTTTCTTTCATGGATGGATATTCTGGATATAATCAAATCTGAATGGCCCCAGAAGATGAGGAATATACAGCCTTCAGAGATCCTCAAGGTGTGTTTTGTTACCGGGTGATGCCCTTTGGTTTAAAGAATGCAGGTGCAACATATCAACGCGCCATGCATCGTATCTTCAAACCTCTTTTAGGGAAGTTTTTTGAATGCTATGTAGATGATTTGGTGGTTAAATCCAAACAACGTTCTAATCACTTGGCTGATTTGAAATTCATATTCCACAAGCTTCGACAACATAATTTGAAGATGAACCCCTTAAAATGTGCTTTTGGGGTAACCTCAGGAAAATTCCTCGGCTTTGTTGTATGCCATCATGGTATTGAAGTCTCCCCTGAGAAGACCAAATCAATCCTTGGTATGTCACCTCCTCAGAATTTGAAAGAATTAAGAGGACTTCAAGGACACTTAGCCTATATTCGGCGTTTCATCGCCAATTTGGCAGGCAAAAGTTTACCATTTACCAAATTATTGAAGAAAGGAGTCACTTACCAGTGGACTGAAGAATGTCAAGAAGAATTTGATGTTCTCAAGAAATACCTCTTGAGTCCACCAGTACTCATGCCACCTATTGAGGTTAGACCGCTTATCCTCTATGTGACAGCTTTAGAGCGATCATTGGGTGCCTTTCTCGCTCAAAAGAATGATGCTGGGAATGAAAATAGTCTCTACTATCTCAGTAGAACTATGCTTGAAGCAGAAACCCGGTATTCAAGTATTGAAAAGTGCTGCCTAGCATTAATCTTTGCAGTTCAGAAACTGAGACACTACCTGCAACATCATGAGGTCCAATTGGTATCTCGTAATAATCCGCTCAAATTCATCCTTAGTCGTCCAATGCTTACAGGACGTCTGGCAAGGTGGGTGGTTATTCTACAGAAATTTGACATTCAGTATGTGTCTCAAAAGGCAATTAAGGACCAAGCTCTGGATGATTTCCTGGCTGAACATCCTTCAGTGGAAGACACGTATTCAGATATCGAACTCCCTGATGAGGAAGTTTTCTCTATTCAAGAGAGTCCTCAAACATGGGAAATGTATTTTGATGGTGCTTCTAGAAGTCCAACAGGGAAGAAAATGGAAAATCCTAAATTCAACAAAGTTGGTTTAGGAATCGTGCTCATTTCTCCAGATAAGGCAGTGTTACCTTATTCCTTTTTGTTGTGGGAAGGTGGTACCAATAATGAAGCTGAATACCAAGCTCTCATTACAGGCTTGGAGTTAGCGCTTCAAGCACAAGTGAATCACTTAAAGGTAAAAGGTGATTCAGATCTGGTAATCAAACAAGTCAATGGGGATTATGCCATCAGAAAAGAAGAATTAATCCCTTTGTATGATTACGTCAGAGAGTTAATGTCGGAATTCCCTTCAGAACCTACATTTTCTTATTTCCCAAGATTACAAAATGCTCAAGCTGATGCACTGGCTAATATAGCTACAGCTTTAGCAGATCCAAATCGGGACGAGACAACCATCTGTATTGCCCACCGTCGTGCAATTTCACCTTATGTTCAAGTCAGAACAGAGGAAATTAATGAAATTAGTCCCATTCCTGAATCGTATGGTCATACTACAGGATAGATGTCACCTATCAGGGAATACCTTCAAAATGGAACACTTCCACCTGATAGAGCCGAGAAAGAACAAATTCGGCGACGTGTGGTCAATTTTACTCTTTATGATATCCCAAACCACCTTGAGAAAATTCTCTACAAATGTGGTTTTGATGGAGTTATCTTTAGATGTATTGATGGTGAAGAGACAATGGCTGTCATAAAAGAAGTGCATGCAGGAGTCTGTGGTGCCCACCAGTCTGGACATAGACTATCTAATCAAATTCGAAGGCTTGGATACTTTTGGCCTTCAATGATACAAGATTGTGTTAATTTTACAAAGAAGTGTCATTCATGCCAAGTATATTCCAACTTCATTCATAAACCTCCAGAGTTGCTTCATACAGCTAAATACTCATGGCCATTTTCCACATGGGGAATGGATGTGGTGGGACCTTACCCTTCAGCTACGGCCAAGCAGTTTAAGTACATTCTTACTGCTACTGATTTCTTTTCCAAATGGGCAGAGGCATTACCTCTCAAAGAAGTCAGTTCTAAATGCATTGTTAGCTTCATCAAGTCTAACATCATTACTAGATTTGGTGTCCCTCATACCATATTGACGGACAACGGCACCAACTTCTGTTCTTTTGAGGTAAAGAAATTGTATCAAGAATACAACATTAAGTCCAACCATTCGTCTCGATATCATGCAGCAGCTAATGGACAGATTGAAGCCTTCAACAAGACTCTTTCAAATATACTGCAAAAGATGGTGGATAAAGATAAGAGGTCATGGCCTGATAAACTCTTTCATGCTTTTTGGGATTATCGGACTACCACTCGCAATGCAACACGGTCAACTCCATATTCGTTGGTATATGGAACAGAAGCAGTCTTGCCAATTGAAGTTCAATTTCCCTCGCTCAGAATAGCCATTTGTGATCAGTTATCTACAGATGAGAAATCCCAAAAGCGGTTGAATGAATTGGAACAATTAGATGAGAAAAGATTGTGCACTTTGCACCACTTGGAAATCTATCAGAATCAAATAGCACGAGCTTTTAACAAAAAAGTTCGTCTTCGATCATTTATTCAGGGAGAATTGGTATTGGTTCTCAGAGCACCAATGATACCAGGAATGAAGCCTCCCAAGCTTGAACCAAAATGGGAAGGACCTTATTCAATACATAAGGTCTACTCCAATGGAGCGTATTCTCTAATCTCAATGGATGGAGAACACATCACGACTCCAACTAATGCCAGATTTCTGAAGAAGTATTTTGTATAAACACAAAATATTGTTCCCAGATCCAAAACAATCACATTGGTTCATGATATTTTGTCCGAGATGACATTAAACTATATTTTGTCCGAGATGACATTAAACTATATTTTTTCCGAGATGATATTAAACTATATTTTGTCCGAGATGACATTAAACTATATTTTGTCCGAGATGACATTAAACTATATTATGTCCTATCTACATGACATTAAACTATACATAAGTTCCTTATTTGTCCGAAATGACATTAAACTATATTTTGTCCGAGATTACATTAAACTATATTTTGTCCGAGATGACATTAAACTATATTATGTCCTATCTACATGACATTAAACTGTACAGAAGTTCCTTATTTGTCCAAGATGACATTAAACTATATTTTGTCCGAGATGACATTAAACTATATTTTGTCCGAGATGACATTAAACTATATTATGTCCTATCTACATGACATTAAACTGTACAGAAGTTCCTTATTTGTCCGAGATGACATTAAACTATATTTTGTCCGAGATGAAATTAAACTATATTTTGTCCGAGATGACATCAAAATATATTATGTCCTATTTACATGACATTAAACTGTGTGGCACTTCCAACGTCCAGCATGAAGATAAACTGTAAAAAAGTCCCCAGAACTGATATCCTCGTATTGGTTCACCTTAGTCCTAGCTACATGACTTTAAACTGTACAGCACCAGTTCGTCCTTGCTATATGACGTTAAAACTATACAACAATGGTCCAGTATGAATTTAAACTGCAAACTTCGTCCCACATGACATTAAACTATGAAACAGTTTCATGAACCGTCCAGCATGACCTTAAACTGCATCATCCCTGGTCTATGTATATGACCATAAACTATTTGCAAATCCCTTATGTCCAGCAAGACGTTAAACTGTGACGTCCTAAACTACATGACGCTAAACTGTATAAAAGTCCCTCACGTCCGAAAAGAAGTTAAACTATATAATCATCAAAGGTCCAGCATGACATTAAACCGCACCATCCACGGTCAATGAATATGACCTTAAACTATTCGCACTTTCGTCCAATATGACGTTAAACTGTATTGTCCCCATCTTCCTAACTACATGATGCTAAACTGTACAGAAAGTCCTTAATATGTCCTACATGACATTAAACTGTTATTTTGTCCCTGCTACATGACACTAAACTGTGCAGCACCAATAGTTCTAACTGCAAGACTTTAAATTGCATAGTCCCTTTTTTATGTCCTACATGACATTAAACTGTGCATCGTTAAGGTTGTTATTACCTCTTGTTTCTCACACCGAGTATGACTCACGTGAGCTTAGAGCAAACCTCAACCATAACACCCTCTTTGGGCCCCTAACCATGTGTAAGTCCCAACAACATTTTAATTAGATCGTTGTCCCCAAGAACAACTTGATCATTAATTCATCTTTAATTGAACTACACGGACTTTGATCCTTGCCCTCCAGGCTGGGTATGTAGGAAACCTCCCAGGGTTCAAGCCCAAAAACAATCTCTTCACATCGGTTCACCACCATCTCATATGATGTTGATTCGTGAAACCGCCCCTGGAATCAATATCTTTACATTGATTCACTTTCGTCCTTGTTATATGACGTTAAACTATACAACACTTTTGTCCGGTACGACAATAAACTACAATATTCTTTGATTTCCTCATTTGAGAAGGAACCATTATTGACATTGATTTTTTCAATCATGTTTCATTTCAAAAGACTACGTGCATACATGGTAATGCCTAAACTTTTTATCTTAGGTTAAACCGTCATTGCACTAAAGTCCCCTTTCACCCTTCACATATACGAACCAAATTTGTACAAAGGGAATTTCTAGAACTACGTGGACTTGATTCCCATCCTTATGGGATACGTAGGAACATTCGAGTGTCCCTCGAATCCAGTCCCAAGTCTTTTGGGCCTAACCCCAAATTTCACTTTCAGTCCCTTGGCTGAAAAGTCCTCATAAAAACACACACTGTGTATTCATTATTATGGTCCGAATTATATGACCCTAAACTAATATCACTCATACTTTCGTCCTTCACGACGTTAAACTGCATTTCAAGAACTACGTATGGCTTGATTCTCATTCTTATGAGATACGTAGTGAAGTCCAAGTTTTCAGGACCCAGCCACAACATGATTATGGTTATCATTGACCTATGTATCTCTATATACATTGGAAAATACCCATCTTTATGTGTTATAATCCTAACCTTAAATATTTTCAAATCTTCATAACCCTTTTCATGACTTCTAATCACAAAAATGTCAATATTCTGAGAATTCTTTTGCCTGACTATGCAGCACGTGCCCATAGGTGGCCTTGCATAAATAGTCCACATAATAGACTTGTCAGCCAAAAGATGCTATTTATTTGACCATGCAGCCAATGCCCTTAGGTGGCCCTGCATATTTCAACCCCCTAACGGGTTTTGTTAAATAATAGTAACTTCGTTCATGGGAAGAATTCCTCTTTTGTCCTTATTTGTCTTAAACGACAGTATGTAGGGATCCGCAAAAAATAGCCATCCTTAACATATTTGTCCCATATCCTTTTTCATGATCTGAAAGTATTCAAGTCTATGGTTTATTCTTCTTCCCTACATTTGGGTCAGACCTTCGTAGGAGTGATGTTCATCCAGTTCTTCGATATTCTTGTTCGGAAATATCTTCTCCATATTCAAGTACCTCTTTCCATACAACAAACTCTATACTTTAGAAAATTTGAATCTCCATAAACTTTCACTGGCTTTTAGCACTAGGAAAGTAAATTTCTGGGAGTTCTTTTGCCTGACTATGCAGCACGTGCCCATAGGTGGCCTTGCATAAACAGTCCACATAACAGACTTGTCAGCCAAAAGATGTTATTTATTTAACCATGCAGCCAATGCCCTTAGGTGGCCCTGCATATTTCAACCCCCTAACGGGTTTTGTTAAATAATAGTAACTTAATTCTTAGAAACTACTTCTTCTAATGCCTTTTAGCTCTTTTTCATATCATTCCTCAGATTCAAATATTCTTAAGCCATAGTTTACATATTTTCCCTCATACTTGAGTATGGTAGTATGTTTTCAGATGAACTTTCAAGGAATTGTGTCAATTCTAATCCATTTCGGTCAAACCTATTTCGACCTTAAACATTAGCCCCTTTATGTCCGGCATGCATGACTTTAAACTGCCCACAAAAGGCAAAGGAACTCTGAATAAAAGTCAAGTTCCAGAACACTTGCACACTGCCCTCTGTGCCCTGAAGACTTGCACACCCCCTTTTTCCTTTGAATGTATTCAATTTCTTCAGATTCAAATCCTCATTTCTTTCCGGATCCAACTCTGAGGGGGGACTTTTGTTGACGCTCCTTTCGTCACAGAATCTAAAGATCGGAAAAGGGGAATATATGAGCTCAAAGTGATTCATCCTTTGAAGAAACATCAAAAATCGACAAAGGGATGAACAAGGAGAACATTTCCCAAAGGTCGCGCAAGTTCCCTCATAGTCGCGCAAGTACACTTGCGCGCCGCCTAGTGGTCTTGCAAGTATTTGCGCGCTGCCTAGTGGTCGTGCAAGTCTACTTGCGCGACGCCTTATGGTCGTGCAAGTGACTTGCGCGCCCTAAGTGATAACCGCTCGGTAACCGCCCGGGGTCTTCTTTTGCCTATAAATAGACCCTGTGGTCCCCCCATTCGCGAGGATCTTTTTTCCAGAAACTCGAATTGAAGCAAACAACGCCCAAGTCTCTTCTCAAAGATTCCGGAACACTTCTAAGGTAATTTCTTACCTAGAACGGAATATTTAAAGAGAAGAAGGAAGGCCTAAGTGTTGAAACTCATCAAACAATTGCGCGCCGCCTTATTCCTTCAATAATACTTGCGCGTCCCTTTTTTGGATGAACCTCAAGAGGATTATAAAGGGATTTATAAAGAGTCGCTCAAATATTCTAATGGTATTTGAGAATCGCGCAAGTACCCCTCATGTCGTGCAAGTATACTTGCGCGACCAATACTTGCGCGCCGCCGCAATACTTGCGTGCCTTTCAAGACTTGCACGCCCCTACATTTTTGGGTGCCTATCTTTCCCATTTTACCCCTCTTAAGCCATCACACCTTTCCTTTTCAAGATTCAGTCTTCAAGACACTCTTCAAAGCCATTTATGGCATGATTTCTTGATTTGACTTCCTTATCTGAAAGGAATTCTGTGGAATATCTCTCAAAGTCTAGTGATTTAAATATCCTTATGTCACTAAATATGGAGAGTTCATTCATTCAACCTCATCCTTTAAGATGAGAGAATCCTAACCTGGGTCTCCTTTTCAGGAATAATCCCCAGTTATAAATCCTTTAATCTGGGCATCCTTTTCAGGAGTAAGCCCCAATCTCAAACATGGGCATCCTTCTTAGGAGTAAGCCCCAATCTCAAATATGGGCATCCTTCTTAGGAGTAAGCCCCAATCTCAAATGTGGGCATCCTCTTCAGGAGTAAGCCCCAAACCTTAATCCCTAACCTGGGTCTCCTTTTCAGGAATAAGACTCAGTCATAATCTTGGGCTTCTTTTTCAGGAGTAATCCCCAAGTCCCCTAACCTGGGTCTCCTTTTCAGGAATAAGACTCAGTCATAATCTTGGGCTTCCTTTTCAGGATTAATCCCCAAGTCCCCTAACCTGGGTCTCCTTTTCAGTAATAAGTCTCAGTCATAATCTTGGGCTTCCTTTTTAGGAGTAAGCCCCAAGCCCCCCTTAAATTTCTCCTAACCAGTCATAATTTACCCTTGATTTGGGTTTCTTTTTCAGGAGTAAAAACCCAATAATAAGTCTCCTCCTAATTTGGGCATCTTCCTTAGGAGTAAGCCCCAAGATTAGAGTATTCAAATCTCCATAAAGCACATATACCTTTATGGACCCTGTTCCTGGATTTTCTCCCTAAAAGTAAATCCTAAAACCTTTATCTATTTGGGCAGTCATACATACATAAGCCCCAAACAATTTCTTATGATTGCATATTTCATGGCACAATTGTCTAATTTTTACCAATACCTCTTGTTTCTCACACCGAGCATGACTCACGTGAGCTTAGAGTGTAAAAGTAATTATGACATTCTTCTTTGAGCCATCAATCATAAACATCATACTCCATTTCTCGAACTACGTGGGTTCTGATTCCTTTTCCAAAACAAAGGATACGTAGGTAGCCCATTTATGGGTTCGATCCCAACTTCGAAATAATCCATGTCCTTCTGAATGACGATAAAATTCAAGTGCCTAACTGAGTGGCTTTAAAACCAGCCCGGTCATCATAATGACCAAGAGACTTTTATAAATGTTTCGAAGGATACCATTGACCAAGAATCTCTAAATAGATACAGATGATTCTCTATTGATGAAGAACCTCGAATACATATAAAAGATTCTCTAAATTTCTTGCATATTTAATCATTGATTGTTAAAACTTAAGGAAAGCTCATTTTATACTTGGTAATGTAATAAGGATTCACGAACATAACTTAAATCTATAAAGAGAGTCCCGGAGTAGACAATAATTCCCCTAAAAAAGGTGTGATGAGTCCGACCTCCCATCCTCTCGATCAATGAAAATTCCTAATACTCATTAGTCCACAAACTAATGAGCGCCTACCTTTGGAAAGTAGGTCCAAACGGATGTGGAATCATTGGATGTTTCCGGTTCTACGAACAAACCCGTTAGAAACCGATCGGAACGTTTGAATCTCCCGTCCAGGAGGTCATCCCCGAAATCCATGAGGAAACAACCTCCTACTAATATTATAAATATTTTAACACTAAAATAAAACATATTATATGTTTATATATATATAATCATGTTTATGTGTATAAATTAGAGTGGTTTCCTAGGTAATTAACTCGGGTTGATTAAAATTAAATATTTATAAACCCTATTAAAAACTAATATAATAGTGAACAAGGGTCGATCCATAGGGAAGGACATTCAAAAAAGGAGTGTGGGTGTGTGTGACCAAGTAAACAAGAAAAAAATGGTGACAATATAGGTTAGTGGTTAAAATGGTTGAGTGAGAAAAACCAAATGATAGGAAATAAAAAATAGCACAAGAATGAGACAGTAATTCACAAACAAACAAGAAATAATTCATAAGTGAAGTTGGGGAATTCTATTGGATGGTTTTTATTTTGTTAATTTTTTTGTAGATTTAGTCATTTTCCTTCATTCATGAATAAATGTCACTTTATCTTATGGAAGAAATCTGGGTGTTTCTCTCAAACTTCCAACCTGTATGTTAATGGATCTTATAGTTCCTTGACTCTTACATCAATTAATCCAAAAAATTAGGAAACTACATTCATATAATAAATAAAATCTTAGTTGATATTAATGATATACCATTTTTTGAATTTTCCTCTTCTTAGATAGACTTCCAAATTAGAATTAGTTAGAAAACCAACAATGGTAAAATAGTTCACACTAGTTCCTGATTG
The DNA here is from genome assembly GCA_963277665.1 of Viscum album. Classification (NCBI taxonomy): domain Eukaryota; kingdom Viridiplantae; phylum Streptophyta; class Magnoliopsida; order Santalales; family Viscaceae; genus Viscum; species Viscum album. Next base: position 1,162,838,273 of record OY728126.1, read on the forward strand.
ATGAAGGATATCTACTACTTGAAGATTGATCAAAGAGTATCTTACAGGTACAATTTATACTTGAAGGAAGTTAACATACCTACTAGTACAATATCATTCCCCTATTCCAATTTTTCCAACAATCATGATCATGATATTAAAATGTTTCAATAAATTGAAAATAGTCATTGAAAAACTAAAGATATGAGAAATGAGAAGAATGAATATGTTCTCAGTAAGAACTTAAAGCTTCCTATGAATCTATAAAAATGCATATAACAAATCCCATACATGTTCTGTTGTTCATTTTCTACCTCTCTTCATGTCACCTCCTCCCCATATCATTCCTCTTTTTTAAAGAGAAATCTACCCCTTTCATACCTGCTCCCTGAAAGGAATTACTTCATTTCTGAACAACCTTATATGCCTAATTTAGTACTAAAATTCATATACTACTTATTTTTATATGATTTATTCCACATTCATAACTTTATGTCCTAGATTATTTTAGACCATAATTCTTCAAATCTTTATTATAAAATCATATTACTCCCATTATTGAGTTTTGTTCTTTGGTGATAAAATATTATCTACTCTACAAGAGTCGCATGAGGAGTTCTACTTGATGAGTGAGTGGAATTAAATTATTTCACGGGCTTGGGCCTTGGTTTTTGGTCCACATTATTAATCATGTTTATCCTCTTATTGAATTTTAAATGTTGGGTGTTAGTGGCACTACAGTGCTAAGAAAGTTATCTTTTCTAATAATATTGCTTAGCATCATATCTGGATTCACACCCTTCATGATTGACTATTTATTTAGCATAGATTAAGATAAAGAATTATAATTCTTAATGGTATACATATTTTTTATCATCATTTTATTCCTAAACCATAATAGTCATTTGACTCTAGTCATCTCCTCCAGCAAAGCCGCGATGAGGTATCCACAGTGGAAGCTTCGATCTTTCATCATTATCCTCGAGCTCGGGATGAGGTATCAGATTTATTTAATCACACCACACCTTCATTAAAACTTTGGTCATAGTGGGTTATTTTATTTCTTAGAAGTGACTTAGAATCAACATAGGAGAGGTGGTTATAAGTTACAAACTAGGAAGCACCATATTTTTTATATTTTTATTGTCTTGCAAAGAGGTTTGGAAGATATTAGCAGGGTTCGTCTCCCATTTGGTGATGTTCATGTGGATATTCAATGGCTATAAGAGAAACTTCTTTGAATAGATTAATAATTCATGGTGGAGATTAAGATATATTTTGAGTGTGTCTTAGAAACACACTGAATCAATAGTGGATGGATAACAGGTTTGGGATTTAGATTTGGTTGAACAAAGGGGCACGGTCGATCCGGATGATCAATTGTGAGCAAGAGTTTGGATGCTTCTCACTTTTGTTTTTTTTAAATGGTGCCTCTAAATTTGTCAATTTTTGTATATATGTGGTTGATCTTGATGGACATGTAGTAGCATGGGGTGGATGCATGGTCGATGTTCTATATTTTTTCCCGTTAAAAATTTGATGTTGTGGTGGATTCCATTTTGTTCATGCAGTCAATGACCAACTCCCGAGGTTTCTCTATGTATTAATATTTTATGGTAAGTTTTTAGTCACAATTAATCATATAACAACATACAATCGATCAAAATGGAATGGTCGATGGGTGGTGGTCATGCAGTCGATTCATGAGATTTCCCAATTTCACACAACTAGTTTGATATTTCATCTTGTGGTTGCTCTATAAGTTTCATGATCATTCCAACAGGTAGAAATATATCATGTGGTGGACCCCATTGGTTGTATAATTGATTAAATTATTTTTCGTTTGATCCTTTTTGGGAACAGATACTTCATTCCTTTTCCAAATTTTCCTTATTGCATCTAGAAACATAGAATTTCTGAATTAATCATCATTTAAATTTTTATTGAAATTTAATAAAATATCAAGTGTCAAGAAGTTCTTAAATGACATAAAATTTAAAAAAAGAAATTTTATCAATTAAGAAAACATAATAGAAATTTATTATTTAAATAATAAAATAATAGAAAATTCATGCAAATTTTTTCCAAATTCATTGATTCTCCATTAAAATATCAATTTAACATTAAAAACTAATTTATTTCACCAAAAAAGATATGGAAAAGTGTCATAAAATAATTATACATAAAATTCAGAAAAAATTAACCAATCAAACTCCAAGGAAATTAAACTCATTAAATTTTTTTACTTATAAAGAAACCAAATAAAAATTGATGATCATTATTCATAAGTTCAAATGAATATTCCAGAATCAATAAAAATCATTGAATCATCCATTTGTAAGAATTCCATGCCTCCTATGTGAATTATTTATACTTCCCTATTTCAACACTAGCTCAAATTCTAACACTTTGAGTAAAACCAAAGAGACTTAAGTGTAATTAAATCTATAATAAGAGGAATAAAAATCTTTCACTCTCTCCTAGGTTCCTTAAACTAAAGTTCCACTTTTCACTTGGTTTATGCAACATAAAATATTTTTCTTATAAAATAATTTTCCTCTTTCTCATTTCAGTTCAATATTCCCCTCATCTTAATGAACTCATTTTTTAATCTAGAATTTTATTTTAGTTTTTACCATCCATGAATTTGAACATAGAACTATATAGGGAACTTATTAAATTTGGATTTATTTATAGAACACACCATGTTCCATTGTCTGAGAGACTACTATGTGATCCAAATTTACCATTTTAATCTAGATTAAAAGGATTTATATCACTCTCAAATGATCTATCTCCCTACGGTTTTCTATTTCACCAAGACTAAGTAACTAGTATCAAGTTCAAACATAAGCGTTGTAATACCCCGTTACATTTATTTAAAGTATATTTTTACGTTTTTTTGTTACCTATTATATTGGGAGAGTAGGTCAAACCTTGGAATTGGGAGGACACATATAATGGTGAATTTATGGACTTTTTTGGAATTTTCAACATAAATCTAAGATTTTCTACTGGTCATCAAGTGCTAACATGCCATGTAAGTTAAGTACACACCATGTAATGGATACTGGGTAGAAGTAATGGACTGGGTACAAGGAATGAATGGTTTACACACTGTGTAATAGTTACATGTCATGTAAGTATATAATCTAGTTTTTAAATAAAAAGTTGATGGGTTTTTTGGTGTATACAAACCCCAAGTATTACATGATATGTAAATGGGTTACACACCATGTAAATGTCACGATGTTAATTTTTAGGGTTTATAATGAATGATATGTTCCATTATTTCCTTGTGCATCTATCCTCACTCAGCATAGAATCTTCCATAGGCGTTATTGGGTGACACCTTCCCATATGTATCGATTCATTCAACAGCTGATTAGGAAGACTAGGCAGTTCATCTCTTCAGGTAAGAATTTCCTCTCATTTGTGGTTGCAGTACTATTTTTAGTTGGGATTGGTAATCAGATCATGTTTTCAATCAATCTTTTCTATTCTCTTGCCATATCTTGTCTTATGGGGGAAAATCTTGTGGTTTCCAATCCACGTTGTCAAAGGAGGTTAGGTTTTCTATGTCCTTAAGATAGGTGGATCTATTCAAGTGTTCTAATTTATTGAATTAATTATTTTTATTATTGATTTATTTCTATTTGAAATGGAATTCCATGTGTTTATATTGAAATGGGCATGGGTTCTCATTTGAAAAGTGGTTTTTTATTTTGAAAAGAAATTGCATTGATTTGAAATGGAAAATGGATTTTCAAACCCTAAATCATATTTTCTTAGCTTTGAAATGATTTTATAGAAATGTGAGCATGGTTTTTAAACTATAAATTGAAAAACATTAAATAGTGGGAACCTTGGGTGTATAAATAAAGATACATTGGTATCCTTAGTGTGTGTGACAACACTATGAGGTAACCTATTATATTCTGAGGGTCTATGTAAGGCCCCAATGTTAGTTGGATCCAACCTTATTCCTTGTTAGGCTCATGAGTGTCTAGTACATATTTTCTCATAGGCTAGAGCCTAACTGGAAGGTGAATTTTTGTTTCTTCTTGTATCATGTAGTTTATCACATGATAGATTATTTCATAGTTGTTGGGTCACATGTATTTATACTTTCAGTATGTTTACCTTATTTTTATTATATCTAGAATGTTTCTAGATTTGGAAAACATGATTTCAAATTTGTGAAAACTCAAAGACTATTTGAGAAATGCTTTCAATTTTTTTTATTTATGAACTTCTTGTAAAATTGTTTTGTTTTAAATATAGAACTTTTGAATTATTATTATTATTAGAACATGAATAGATTTATTGTTGGTTTCCTATATGGTTATATTACTCACACCATAATTCTTCTTGTGGGTGGTTTTAGAACTTTTTTATAAGGTACAAGTAAAGTGAATATCATTTTGTAGCATTCAGGCTTCTCTTTACGTTGATGTTTTTGTTTTGGATGGTTTGGAGGTGATGAATGGTCACATGGAGACTAGTTTGTCTATAATTTTCATACTTTTCAATTAATCCTATTTGGATTAGTTGTATCTCCCTTTTTTCCATTTCATTATATTTTTTTATGTATTTTTTTCCTTTTTTTGATAAAGATGAGCACATGGGCTCTGTATTAATGAAAAATAAGAAATTACACGAGTCTGGAGGAGGGAATTTTACATTAGTCTCTTAGGAAAGTGGAAAATATTTCACCAAGTAGAATTATGGAGTACGTGTATCTCTCTTTAGTGACGCCTTTGTTTGTAATACTATCATCAAAGTAGTTGGCCTCCTGAAAAGTGTGAGTGATGAAGTAATTAATTGCCGAAATATTTTCAAGGAAATTCATCCACTCAGTAGTTAACTTTCATGAGAGATGTGTCATTCTCATCCTAATGGCTTGGACAATAGTGGTAGAGTCATATTAAAACCATATGTTTCTCTATCATTTTTTACATACAAGATAAACTACCTTTATGAGGACCATCATTTCTGATTCCAAAAAAGTGACATTCCCACAAGAACCATAAAAAACCTCCACAACCTCATTGTTTTGATCACATAAAATGATCCCATATCCTAAGGGGGCTAGATTGCCTCTGGAGGAACTATCAGTATTTCATTTCATCCATCCAAAAAATGGTGGGGAACAAAATACTTCAAGAGTTCCAAATGGTTTAGGAAAATTTCCTACAACATTAAGGTGCTTGAGTATTGTGAATTCACTGACCGAATGTCTGCATCATTTCGCATTCATGAAGTTCACAGTACATGTTTCTGTAATAATATCATTCATCGCCTCTTTTTCATTGAATAGGATGTTGCAATGAATATACCAATATCTACCCTTCCATATGGAATGAATAAACTTTTCAAATTTATCTTTTAATAGAGTGGAAATCTATTTGGATAAATGAAGTTTCAAATTTTCAAACAAGAAGTGATAAATTGAGACATCTTGGGGAATTCGGATCTCAAAAATATCAAAAACATCCCTAAAAATGGATGTAGTGGTTTTTTAGGAAAAAAAAATAGGTGATTGACATCTTAACTATTTTGGTGATAAATAATTCATTTGGAACATAGGGAGATACTAACCCACTGCAGATTAGTATTAATAGGTATCTTGTTAAAATCAAGTCACCAAATTAGTGTAAGTCTTGAAGAAGCAAGTCATTTCCTACTGAATTTTCCAATATAGTGTTTCTCACCATAGGTAATATGTTTATATAAGGACTTTGAGTCAATTTGGATAGTTGGAGACTATTCCCAAATCAGAATATCATCTATTTTTTATTATCTTGTTTTACTCCACTATATGATGGGATGACATGCGTGACTAATCTCGTTGAACCGAGTTGGTCTGTTACAATTTGGTATTATAGGGGGTTACTCAGCCTAAATTTTTTCAGCACTGCTTGAGTTGGTTCTATATCTTGTGTAGATAAGATTAGGATTGTCAAAATTCAGATAGTAGATGCGGAAAAGGGAGTAGGCCATCTCACTCCCATGACCAAATCCGAGTTTCCATGGGTGGTTGGATAATATTTACTAAGTCCAATACATAGTATTTAGATTCATTTGAATAAATTTATAGGAATTTTTTTTAAATTAACCTATATAAAATGTTTGGTACTTGGTGTGTGTATGGTCGTTTGAATAAACAATGCTGGGAGTTTATTTAGATTGACCTTATCCTTACAAAAGGTGTTTCATTTTTGTGTAAGAATTCATAATTGTATTAAATTCTTATTCTTTTAAATAATTTTTTTTATTTTTTTTGGTTCAATGGTTTTTTAATTTCTCTTTATTTATTGGTTATTATCTTGTGTTTAAAATATAAGGCCTCCCAAGAGATATCTTCTAAATTCGAGCAGGGAAGTCGCAAGGTACATTTCATAGGTGCAGCCACTAATGGACCCTTATTTTTTTGAAGCAGTGATCTGTACTATTCATACTCTGTGGTAAGTTAGTTCAGTGAACCCAGGATGAGTAGTGGATTATGGCTTAAAATTTACAAAGCAGCATCCACCCGACATCTATGGTGATAAAGGGACCCAATAATCAAAGTATTGGATTGAACATATTGAGAGGATCTTCAAATTTTTTTAATACTTAAGACTCTTTGGTGGGTTTTTCTATGTATATGCTCGAATGGGTAGGGAGATGATAGGTGGGATCTATAGTGCATGATATGTTTCACATATTTTTTACATGAGTTTCATTCAGGAATATATTTAATTGGTAGTTTTATCCTAAGAATTTACATGCATCAAAGACCTAGAAATTTCTGACCTTGGAGTAAGGTGATAATACTATTCTGGAGTACTCCACCCATTTTTTTTGAGTTGGTGCATTTGGAACCAGAGCTTGTAAGAAATTATTACCTTAAGGCTTGGAGGTTCAATATGGGGATAAGGGTCAATATTCATCCGATGAAAGTTCTTTTCTGCCTTTTGAACTTTGTGGAGGTAGTGGATAAATAATCTATAGATGAGGTAGACATAGCTCGAAGGAAAGGTGTGGGTGGAACTTCGGTTGGTGCAGTGGTTAGCCAGGGTGCTTCTTCTTGTTAGAAAAGGAAGTGCAAGAGTGGTTAGTTTTCTATCAGACTAGTTCCAGGGGATTCTTCATGGTAGCAATAGGTTATTTTCTACCAGTGTGGGAGGTGTGTTCATACCATGACTCATTGTATAGAGACTCCTATTACTTGTCATATTTGTGGGTAATATGTCCATCTGAAGTGTTTTTGTGATATGATTTCCCAAGGAAGTAAGGTGGAATTCACTTTCACCAAGGTATCATAGCTTTAGGTTGATGCATAAAAGGGTAGTGGGACTCATTATCAGACCAAAGGGTGTGTACAAGTGTCTAAGTTTGAATATATTTTTGTGGAATAGTGTGTGATAGAGGAATCTGAAGTAGGGAAAACTACAATTATAGGTACTGTGTTTATTTTTTATATAGTGCTATCTATATTTTATATAGGTCTTGGTAATTATTTTATATCAAAAAACTTTTTTGATATGTTTTTTTTACATTAAAATATTATGCCATTCTTTTTGGATCTTTCCACACCTTTGGGAAAGAGTTCTAAACAAGGTTTCAAGTGCCCCGCGTTTCAGGTGGTGATAGGTGACTTTGAGGTCATTTGGGACTTCTTAGTGCTTGATAATGAAATATTTTACTTGATTATTTGCATGGATTTAATGATCATCATGAAGGAATAGATAGACTAATATCATTGTCGGGTATATTTCTTATTTATTGATGGGATCACTCATGTTTTCCAGGGTGATTGGGACTCTAAATCATAAAGGGCGGGATCTGTTGTTCTTTATGATAGTATAATCTCATGTCAATTGTCATAAATGTTTCTTGATGTAGTTGACCATTGTTTGGAAGCTAATATACCTATTTTTTGTGTCCATACCCTAAGGTATTTCTAGATTTTTTTTCTGGTTTAACTACATAAAGATAGGTTGAATTTACTATTGACATACTCCCTCGAATGATGCCCATTTCTATGCCATCCAATCGAATAGAACCTGCTGAGTTCATGGAAATTAAGGTCTATCTTGAGGACCTTTAGGTGAAAGTATTTATTAATCCTATTGTTTCATCAGGTGATTCTTTTTTACCCTTTTCTAATAAGGAATAATGGTGCCTTATACTTTGTATTGACTATCAAAAGTTGAATTGGGTGACTGTTAAGAACAAGTATCCTTTACCCATAATTGATGATCTATTTGATCAGCTTAGAGTGTCTCATTGGTTTTCTAAGATTGAACTATGGTCAAGGTACTACTAGTTGAGATACTGAGAAGAGAATATACCCAAGATAACTTTTTAGAGTTGATATGGGAATTTTGAGTTTTCTATTATTCCCTTCGGACTCACTAATTCTCCTACAGTATTTATGGATTTGATGAACTGAATATTTCATTAGTTCTTAGAATATATTTTTATTTTGTTAATAGATGATATATTTGTGTACTTTAAGATATGATAGGAGCAAAAATACTATTGTATGTCATTATTCATACCTTGAAATAACATCAACTATTTAGAAAACATTCTAAGTGTGAGTGTTGGATATGAGAGGTGAAGTTTCTAGGGCATTTGATATCTGAGAGGGGAATATCAGTAGATCCCAAGAAGGTTCAAACAGTTGTGTCTTGGGAGCATCCCAAAAATTTGTTTGGGATCTAGATATTCTAGGTTTGGTAGGTTACTATAGATGGTTTGTTTTGAACTTCTCTAAGCACACATATTTGATGAAAGATTTTACCCATAAGGGTGTAAAGTCAAAATGGAATAAAAATTGTAAAATATATTTTAAGGAGATGAATATGAGGTTAAATTCATCACCAGTTTTGATTCTTATGGAACCATGGTAGGGTTATGATGTTTTATGTAATGATTATGGTATGAGTTTGAGATGTGTCTTAATTTAGGGGAAATAGGTATTGGATTATGGATCTCTCTAGTTATTCCCTCATGAGAAGAACTACCCTACCCATAATCCTATGTTGGAATTCTTTATGCATGAACTCAATATATGGCATCACTATATTTTTGTGGGGCAATTAAAGTACACTCTGATCACAAAAAACTGAAGTATATTTTTACTTATAGGGATCAATACTTGCAACAAAGACACTGGTTTGAGTATCTTTAGATATTTGATTTTGATATCGTATATACCCCTAGAAAGGGAAATGTGTTTTATGATTCATTGAGTAGAAAATTACCAATAACATCTTTGAAGGAATCAGTTGAGCAGTGGTCTCTGATGAGTTTGATTTTTGAGATGAGTTTGGCAGGTAAGAAGGTTGTTGGATATGTGTTATTTTATTTGATAAATGTTTAATTTTATTTTGATGAGTGATTTCAAATTGATCAGATGATAGAAACTAATATTCGATGCTTAGTTGAAATCCTAAATGGTACAGAGAACTCAAGTGAGTGGTCTCAGTCACCCAACGGAGCTTTATGCTTCTGGAACATGATGGTTGATCTGTTTTTATTGAGGCGGTATTTTCTAGATAGTGTAAACTGGTCATGTTGATCTATGCACCCTAGGGGTACAATGATTTACCAAGATTTGTGATATAGATATTAGTGTCCTAGGATGAGGTGGTCAGTTTCGTATTTTTTATCACAGTGTCTCACTTGTCAAAAAGTTTACGTGGAGCACCATAAACATGTGGGTTTTTTAGATCCATTGCCCATTTAAATATGTAAGTGGGATGATATTTTCATGTATTTTGTTATTGTTTTAACATAGACTCCTAGTGGGAAGGATGCAATTTGGTTGATTGTTGATAGAATCAATAAATTAGTTCATTTCTTACCAATAAAGTAAATGACAAAAGTTGAACATCTTGGGGAATTATATGTCCTAGATATTGTGATACTTATTTAGGTTCCCCCTAGGGTTGTTTCTGAAATAGAATGAGGTTCACATAAAAATTATGAAAATTTTTGTGTGAGGAAATCTATTCCCAATTGAAATTGAGCATGGTTTACCATCAACAGATGGATGGACAGATAGAGAGGGGATTCCTGGTTCTTGAGGATATTCTTTGGTCTTGTGTACTTGATTTTGGTGGATCTTGGGACATTAATTTTCCTTTAATAGAGTATTCCTATAACAATAATTATCATAATTTGATCAAGATTCTGTCCTTTGAGGTTTTATATGGGGGCCATGTTAATCTTCATTATGTTGGGTAGAGTTAGGGGAGTGGTCATTGGTTGGGTCGAGTGTTGTGCAGGGAATGATAGAGGTGGTGCAGTTGATATATATAATTTGATCACTGCATAGAGTCATCTTAAATCTTATACAGGCCATAACTGTCAGCCTCTAGAGTTTGAGGTTGGTGATCAGGTCTTTCTTAGAGTTTCATATCGCTTGGGATATCATCGATTGGGAAAGAAGGGAAAGTTGGCACCGAGATTTTTCAGACCCTTTTAGATCATTGAGAGAATGGTTAGGGTGGCCTATTGGTTTCTTTTACCACCTATCTTGAATTATATACATGATTTTATTTATGTTTTCTATTTGAGGGGGTATATATTAAATCCTCCCCATGTTATTAGATGGGATGATGTTGATAAGGTATTTCATGGTAAAACAAAACCCCCAGTCTGGGTACTATGGAAGTTTGGGCCACCTCAAGGCCTTCAGGCCACATGCAGTTTCCCTAGACAAACTCTACAAAAAGGAGCAGCCCCAGATGAGGATTCAGAGCAGGTGCACGCACCAGATCAGAACTAATGGATTTGGAAGAATGAGAGGGTATGGCTACGCCAACGGGACTAGCCTGTTCTTGCACGGGAAGCTTATCCAGAATCCCATGCGAAGGAGGAGAGCTACCATCATGATGTAGATGCTGAGGAAGGGAAGTTCCTTATAGTTATAGTCTTGTTGAATTCTCTAAGACCTTTGGGTCATGTAATGTCTCTTAGGCCTATGGTCCATGTAATCACTAAGCCTATGGGACTTGTAAGGGTTCCCCCTCATCCCTTGAAAGAGGGGTTATCAAGAATCAATAAAAAATGAAGGCATTCGGGCCATTTGGGTAATATATGAAGTGTAATGGATTTTAGGAAGAATCCATGGACTAGGTATATAGAGTGAATGGTTTACACACCGTGTAACAGTTACATTTTGTGTAATTTTAAAATCTATCTTTTAATTAAAAGGAGATGGGTTTTACAGTGTATATGGACCCCAAGGATTAAACAATGTGTAAATGTGTTACACACCATGTTAATGTCATGGTGTTTGTATTTAGGGTGTTGGATAAATGATATGATTCATTATTTACTTATGAATCCCTCTTATCTCAACCTAAAATACTCCATATTCATTATTGGGTGAATCATTCCCATTCATATCGATTCATTCAACTATTGATCAGTAGGGCTAGGCCTTTTGTCTCTTCGAGTAAGCCTTTACTCTATATTTCTCTCTCATTTGTGGTTGAGACGCCATTTTCAATAGGGATTGGAATCAGATCATGTTTTCTGACAATCATTTTCAGTCTCTTATCATGTCTTGTCTTCCAAAGGAAAATCTTCCTGTTTTCAATCCTCATTGTCAAAGGAGGTTATGTTTTCTACATCCTTGAGGAAGGTGGATCTGATAATGTGTTCTAATTTCTTGAATTTATTAATATTATTATTGATTCCTTGAGATTTAAAATGTAATTTCATGCGTTGAAATTTAAAATGGCATGGTTCCATGTTTATAAGGGGGGTTTTCTTTTGAAATGTAATTTCCTTGATTTTAAATGGAAAATGGGTTTTCAAAACCTGAAGCAAGTAGGATTGGATTTGAAATGATTTTATAAAAATGTGAGCATGATTTTTAAAACATAAATTGACAAACATTTCACAACAGGAAACTTGGATGCATTGAGAAAGAGACGCAGGTAGACTTAGTGTGTGTGACACAACTAGGAGGTAATTAAGGGTCTGTAGCAGGCCACAATGTTGGTTGGATCCAACCTTATGCCATATTAGGCTTGTGAGTGTCTAGTATGTATTATCACATATGCTACATCCTGACTGTAAGTTTAGTTTTTTGTTTCTTCTTGTTTCTAGTTTTTTATCACATGATTGATTATTTCAAGAATGTTGGATCACATGTATTTCTACTTTTATTATTTATACCTAGTTTTTCTTATATTTATCATGTTTTTGGGTTTGGAAAACATGATATGAATTTTTTGAAAACTCAAGGATTGTTTGATAAATGTTTTAAAAATTATTTTATTTATAAAATTATTTTGAAACTTTTTTGTTTTAAATCTAGATATTATTGATTCTTATTATTATAACTTCTATATATTTTGTGGTGGTGTCCTATTGGGATATGTTTCTCACACCATAATTCCACCTATAGGATGTTTTAGATCTTATTTTTCATGATACTAGTTAAGGAAAGAGAATTCTATAGCATTTAGTCTTCTCTTTACATTGGTGTTTTAGTTTGGGATTGTGTGGAGGTGATGATTGGTCACATGGAGACTAGGTTTTATATACTTTTCATACATTATATTTTATCCTATTTAGATTTGTTATATCTCCCTTGTTTCTATTTTTTCTCTATTTGTATGTATTTTTTTCCATTACATACATGACTTGTTTTATTATATTAGTGTTATCCCACCCCATGATGGGCTGACTTAGGTGACTAGTCTAGTTGACCCGGGTTGGTCTGTTACAAGATTCCTCAAGTTATAGTTCAAATTCCACAAGAATATAACCTATAAAACTTCATTTTTCTTGTTTTTAAATAGTATATCCATAAGAATAGTGGACAACATCACTCATAAATCACTCAATTATTATAACTCCAGACTCAGTGAAATCCCTAAAAATGAGCATGAAATTTTCCCCTATGCGAGACACAGAGAGTTCTTATTTTCCTAACCTAAACACACACAAAACTTTCATTTACAAATAAAAGGTAGATTTAATTTAAAAATACTCAGGATTTTTGAAAAAAAATGGGGTGTTTTTATGTGTACATAAATGAAGTGCAACTAAGGCATAGAGAAATTCCCCTCTGCTCCACACTTAAAACTCAATATTGTCTGCCATGTTGAATCCTATCATGGGAGAACAATTTCATTCAATAGCTCATAGATTATTTGGAGGGTTAATATGAAATTTCAATAAACAACTTTCTACACATCCAAATAGATTTTCAAAATAGTATTTTTTAATTAGGATTTTTATTCTTATAACAAAGATAAAATATTTTCAAAAATTAACTCAAACAGAAGCATGATAAATAAGAAAATATCAGAAACACAATAAATTTTAAGGGTGAAAGTAGGTTTACAAATGATTTCTCAAACTGATTTTCAACTCACTAAACTTAAAAAAACTAAACACCCACTTAAGTAAATGGATTAAAAATTTAAAATAATAATGGTTATTCCCCCATAGATAATTCCGAGCAATATGTGGTTGGAGATGTTCCGAATTTAATGTTTTAAAAAAATTATTAATAATTCTCCCCTAAATGTGGATCTTTATCATTAAAGTTTAGTCAAAATCAATGTCCCATTTTTATTTAAAAAAACCTTCTAGTTGGAATGTTCATATCCTACAAGGATAAAAATATATATATTTGAATCTAAAATTTGAATTTCAAGAAAAATTTCAACCAAATATTGAGTCGAGGAGGTATTACCTAAAAGATACAGTGTATTGCACCCCTTATCCTAGAAAAATAATTTATATTCCCCATAGTATTGTACCGATATGATTACCTGGAGTAGTATTTAATGGTATTACATTCTAGAGAATCAACAATAGGGGTTATATTTATTGAACAAGACAAATAAAAAAGAAAACTAGAAAAAACCCATGCGTTAGTTCCCAAGAAACACTCAGTTTATTGTCCTCAATTAGACTTGAGACATATTCAACTTTCAAGAAAAGTGATGGAAACCAATCCCTTTGGTATCCCCTCGATTTAGTGTTTAACCCTATGAAAATAAACCAAAAAATTTATATTCTCATATCCAACTAACTTCAATGCCCCATTCACAAGCACTCCCCAAATGGTGAAGGGTCCAGAACACTTATTCTGAGTTTATTAGGAAACAAATTTAGTCAAGATTTAAAAATATGAACTTTATGACCCACTTTAAAGTTCATTATTTGAATAATGGAATCTTGTAAAGCTTTTTTAATTTATTTATAAATTTAATCATTTTCATAAGATTCTCTCATTATTTCATCCAATTCACTCAACTCAAGAAATATTCTCTCTCCATTAGACTTAAAATAAAAATTCACATCCTTTATTTCCAAAAAAGGACTTGTTTTTGTAGCTCTACAGATAAATAAAAACACTTTACAAAAAGCATTAAATACTGATACATACATATTGGAGATTTAAAGGTAGTCATATAATCCCATTTTCCTCATCCAAATTTAAAGACTTATATTTTTTAGATCTACCCACAATTATTTCTAAAATCTATTCTAATTCCTTATTAAAGACTTTAGCTTATCCATTTGACTATGGATGATAGGTTATACGAGTTTTTTTTCACATATCCATACTTTTCCATCAAATCTTTTAACTTGATTCTTTTAAAGTGATTCCCATTATCGATGATGAACACTTTGGGAACACCAAACCTTGAGAAAATATTCTTCTTGATTAATTTTATCACACTACTAGCCTGGTTATTTGGTAATTCCACTACCTTAACCCACTTTAATATATAGTCAATAGTAACCAAGATATATTTATTTTGACATGATTAAGGAAAATTTCCCCAAATTCCATCCCCGAAACATCAAAAATTTAACCCATATAAAATACCCTTTAGGGGAATCTCTTGTTTCCTACCCACATTACCAGGTCTTTGAAATTATTCATATCTAACAACAAGACTCCTAGAATCTTTAAAAAAAGTGGACAAGTATAAATGATCCTAGAGGATCTTTTAGGATGTTATATGATCTCCAAGGTGTCCATCCCAAAGTGTTGAGTGACGGGTTTCAAGAATGGTAAGCATTTCCTCCTCAGGTACACACCTTCCCAATATTCCATTAGAACATCTTCTAAAAAAGTATAAGAATATCCCAAAATAAAAACTTAATCTCAAAAATAAAATTTTTCTTTTAGTTTTGAGAAAATTCCTTAGGTACAATTCCAGTGGATAAGAATTTAACAAAATTAGCAAACCATGGAACTTTTATAGTGAAAAAAAGCATTTTTTTCATCTGGAAATGAGGAATTAGTCTCTTTAGGGTTTTCATTTTGAGTATAGGGGAATCCTAGATAGGTTCTCACACTATGGGAAAACAAATCTATTGTGACGGGTTATTTGCAATGGGTCAATATCTCGTAGAAAATAGTCTTGTGGAAAAAGTTTTTTTCAGTGGGAGAACCTACTCGTCGCAAATATTAAGGCTTTTGCAATGGGTAGATGGTTCCCGTCGCAAAAGCTTTGGCGCGCATTGCACACCAAAACGTGGGAAATGGTATTTTGTGAGGGTTATAGTAGCCCATCCCAAATACCCGACGGCGTGTTAAGTATTTTCCACAGGATATACATCTCGTTGCAAATAGTATGTCGGTAGGTGGTCTTTTGCAACGGAACCAGTTGCACAAAAGTTTTTTAATTATAGGGTATTTGCGACAGGTCCCGTCACAAATGCCACTATTTGCACTGGGAAAACCATCGCAAATAACCACGTCGCAACTAATCTAACCTATATGTACCCCAACCCGTTTTTCCCTTCATTCCATTCCATTCTATACTCTTCTCTCTCTCTTGTGAAAACTTTCCTCTCAAATTTTTTCATAGTTCAAAGATTTAATTTGGGGCATTTTTCTCAGTTTATATCTTTCGAAAGCTTCAGTTTTAAGGTATTTATCTATTTTTTTATTTTCTACTTAATTTATTTTATTTTAATTGTAGTTATTTTAAATTAGTTGTAGTTAAATTAAATTAGAATTAAATATTTTTATTTATCATTGTTTATGTCTACTTTTACGAATAATTATGTGTGATTAGTATGAATTAGTATTTATTAATAGTTATCATATTAATTAGTAAAAATTAGTATTAAATTCTAAAAATTAGTATTAAATTGTATTAATTAGTATTAAATTGTAATAATTGGTATCAAATTTTAAAAATTATTATTAAATTTTAATAATTAGTAATAAATTGTAATAATTAGTAATAAATTGTGATAATTAGTAATAAATTGTAATAATTAGTAATAAATTGTTAGAATTAGTAATAGATTGTCACAATTAGTAATAAATTGTAATAATTAGTAATAAATTGAACTAATTAGTAATAAAATGCAGTAATTAGTAATAAATTTCAATAATAAGTAATAAATTAAAATAATTAGTAATAAATTCAAATAATTAGTAATAAATTCAAATAATTAGTAATAAATTCGAATAATTCATAATAAGTTCGAATAATTAGTAATAAATTTGAATAATTAGTAATGAATTTTAATAATTAGAAATAAATTGAAATAATTAGTAATAAATTCAAATAAATAGAAATAAAATACAATAATTAGTAATAAATTGCAATAATTAGTAATAAATTTAAATAATTAGAAATAATTTGCAATAATTAGCAATAAATTACAATAATTAGTAATAATTACAAATAATTGGTAATAATTAGTAATAAATTCAAATAATTAGAAATAAATTTGAATAATTAGTAATAAATTTGAATAATTAGTAATAAATTCAAATAATTAGTAATAAAGTTTAATAATTAGTAATAAATTCGAATAATTAATATTAAATTTGAATAATTAGTAATAATTTTGAATAATTAATACTAAATTAGAATAATTAGTAATAAATTCAAATAATTAGTAATAATTTTGAAGAATTACTAATAATTTCGAATAATTAGTAATAAATTCGAATAATTAGTAATAAATTTGAATAATTAGTAACAAATTCAAATAATTAGTAATAAATTCAAATAATTAGTAATAAATTGCAATAATTAGAAATAAATTGCAATGATTAGTAATAAATTGTAATAATTAGTATTAAATTTCAATAATTAGTAATAAATTGCAATAACCGGTAATAAATTGTAATAATTAGTACTAAATTGCAATAATTAGTAATAAATTTCAATAATTAATAATAAATTGAAATAATTTGTAATAATTAGAAATAATTAGAAATAATTAGCAATAATTAGAAATAATTAGAAATAATTAAAATAATTTTCAATAATTTCAAGTAATTAGTAATAAATTTTAATAATTAGTAATAAAGTGTAATAATTAGTAATAAAGTATAATAATTAGTAATAAAGTGTAATAATTAGTAATAAATTGTAATAATTGGTAATAAATTTTAATATTTAATAATAAATTATAATATTTAGTAATAAATTGTAGTAATTAGTAATAAATTTTAATAATTAGTAATAAATTGTAATAATTTGCAATAAATTGTAATAACTTGAAATAAATTGTAATAAATTGCAACAAATTTTAATAATTTTCAATAATTTATAATAATTTTTAAAAATAGTAATGAATTGCAACAATTAGTAATAAATTGTGATAATTAGTTATAAATTACAACAATTAGTAATAATTAGCAACAAATTCTAATAATTAGTAAAAATTCTAATAATTTCTAACAAATTCTAATAATTGGTATAAAATTCTAATAATTAGTAATAATTGGAAATAATTGGTAATAATTAGAAATAATTAAGAAGAAATTGGAATAAATTGGAATAATTTCTAGAAAATTAGTGGCTCCCTTTTGTCTGATGCCTTATCTCCTTGCAATTTTCTCCCACTAGAATCACTATGAAAAATCTATCCTCATGTATAGATATTCATTTTCATATGCATGATAATAGATAGCATGTTGGCAAGGCTTTCATACTCTCTATTCTCGTGCATACAAAATTAGATATGTGTATGTGAGAGAAAAAAATTTATACTGATCTCAGTCATATAAAGTTGCAATGAGATGAGTCGTTGAGAAAAAGAGGTTCTTTTCCCAATGAATCATCTCTACTACCTACAACTGAAATCACTATGAAAAACATGCTCAAACGTACGAATATCCATTTCTATATGCACAAAGATGGAGAGTAGGGAGGCATCATTGCATTTATCTCTATATTAATTTAACTCTTGAGTTGAAAATTTTATTACATGGTGTGGAAGGTCCATATTTTCAAAAAGTTGAAACTCAGGATGATATTAATTTAACTCTTGATTGGAACCATCTCAATTTTAAAAGTTTTTGAGGTCTACTGAGGATGCCTTATATCCTAGTTGAAAGATAACAAAATTTAAAGCAGCTGCTAAATTTATTGATATTAAATCAAATAATGGAATGTCAAATATCTATTTTGATTGGATATTATCTTTGGTAAAAACACTACTACCTAAATGAAATGTGTTTCCTATAAATTTCTATGAGATTAAGAGCCTGGTTCATAATCTGGGTCTTGGATATCATAAGATCCGTGCATGTTCAAATGATTGCATGTTATATTATCGTGAAAATGATTCATTGCATAGTTTCCCCATATATGAACAATTGAGGTATAAAGAGGCTCAAAAAGGAAATTTTGGATAGAATCCTATAAAACAATTTTTATATTTCCCACTTACACCCATATTGCAGCATTTATTTATGTCTCAGAACACAGCGGCATTGATGTCATCGCACAAAACCAGTATTCAAACTGATAAAACCTTAAATCATCCCTTTTATAGTCATTAATGGAAAAAATTTGACCAAGTGAATCCATATTTTTCTTTAGAATCCTAAAATGTGAAATTGAGACTTTCTACTGATGGTTTGTGTCTATTTTGTTCTTATGGAAGTGAGTATTCACATTATTCTGTCTTTATAACTCCGTAAAATTTACCTCCTTGGATATTGATGAAGGAACCATATATCTTTTTGACCTTATTAACTCTAGGACATACAAAAAATAATATTGATTTTTATTTAAAACCATTGATTGATGAGTCAAATTCATTGTGGAGGAATGGTGTCAGTACATTTGATGTTGTTATGAAACAAAATTTATTAGTGAAATCTGCATTGACGTAAACAATTAGAGACTTCCCAGCATATGGGATGTTATCTGGATAGAGTATATAAGGTCCAAAATCATTTTTGTAATGTATGATTGATAGAAAAGTGTTTATGCTCTTCAATGGAAAAAAACCCATGTTTTTTCAATTATCATCATAGATTTCTTCCAAATGATCATCCATTTCAAAGGAACAAATATCATTTTAGAAAAGGGATAACTAAAAGAGATGGACCTCCAAAAATTATCTCAAATATAGAGTTAAAATAAATTGTCTCTTAATTACCTCCCATCACATTTTGACCAACAATAAACCAATAGAAATTTGATAGCTTTGGGAAAGAACACAACTGGATAAAATGGATCAATTTTTAGGATCTGCCATATTGGTATGATTTAATGGTCCATAACATCTTGTATGTCATGCATATTGGGAAGAACTATTTTGATAATTTATTTTTATACCATTTTGGATACACTAGGTAAGACCAAAGATAATGTAAAGGCATGATTATGTCTTTCCCAAATTTGTAGGCAAATAGTACTTGAACCATTTGAAAATGTCAGATCATAGAAGTTAATGAATCCAAAATCATCTTATACACTCTCTAAAGAGAATAAATTATTATTTTGTCTTTGGAATGTAGATTTTAGACTTCTATATGGTTATACTTCTAATTTGGGAAGATGTGTCAGAAATGGTCATATTATGGGATTAAAAAATCTTGACTGCCATGCTATAATATAATGAATTTTGATGATTGTATGAAGAGGTGTGTTGAATTATATGATTTGGGATACACTAATAGACATATCATATTTTTTTGAGACATTTGTGCAGCAACAAGTGACTATGATGCATTAAACAGACTGCAAGAAGATGTTGTTTTAATTTTATGTAAACAAGAAAAAATATTACCACTGGCTTTATTTGACTCAATGGAAAATTTGATATTACATTTACAACATGAAGAAAAATGTGGAGGTCTTTCATAGTTCTGATGGATGTAACCATTCAATAGATGCATACAAAAATTAAAGAAAAAAGTATGTAACAAGGCATCAGTTGAAGGTTCAATTTCAGAAGCTTATTTTCAAGAGGAAATATCCTTTTTCTGCTCTTATTATTTTTAATATGAATATCCCTCAAAACAAAAATATATGGGCCATAATGAGGGAACTTTTGATGATGAAATGGGAAATCAATTATTAGTTTTCAAACAGCCTGAACTTTGTATCGATGGAGTTCATGAACGATAGATTTAAGATGTTAAAAATCACATAGCTCATACATATGTTCTTCTCAACTATGAATAAATAACACCATATGTATAGTGAGTGATCCATTCACTTATTCTATAATATTTTTTATAGTAAATTAATATTATTTTATTTGTAGATTATATGATAATCATATCTGGAAACAACTACCACAAATTATAGTTGCTGCTCTTGAAGAACGTCGGTAAAAAAACTTTTCCTGCTCGTTTTAAAAAATGGTAACATAAATTATTTTTGTTTTAACATATAAAATAAATTTATTAACTATTATATTGATTATTGTTTTACAAATTTTCAACTATATCAACATGATGATAAAATTGATAATTTATTGTGTGTTTTGAGTAACCCACCATCAAAAATGGTTAAATCTTATAATTCATAGGTGGTTAATGGTTTTTGATTTCATAAACATGCATATGGGGATTCAAAAAAAATGAATAGTGGTGTTTACTTGAGAGGATCTCATCATAGAGAAACAGAATTTGACTTTTATGGAATGCTGGAAGAAATTATTGAACTGTGTTATCTGGGACAGCATTATGTAACAATGTTTAAATGTCAGTGGTTGGATACTGAGAGAGGATTGTGTATTCTTCAGACCCATGAAATCATTGATATTAAATATAAATGTCTTCTTGGAGTAAATGAACCATTTTTATTGGCTCATCAGGAACATAAAATTTATTAATCAAAATATTGTGCTACTTAAAGAGAGTTGAGTGATTGGTGAATCATAATAAAAATTAAATCTCGGGAAAATCAGTTTAATCAAAGTGAATGTTGTTTCACTAAAGTGGAAGGAATTTAAATTTTTTATTAAACTACTCCAAATCCATATTTTTTATGAAGAGACACGGATATCGATGATGACACCTCATAGTTAAGGGTCGATGGTAACGATTATGTTAATGATGTTACTAAAGAATTTGAAATTACAAGAGATAATGTAACTAAAATTCATATGTAAATTGATGATGCTGAGGAGGAATATCAAGACATTGACATTGTTAGATATAAATATGAGGATGAATATGAACATTGAAATAGTTAAATTCTAGTTATAATCATATATAATATATATCTATATATAATATTTGTTTTCAAGTGTTTGCTAACAAAAATTGTTTTGTGTTTCAGATGGATTAGGATATGTATTTTCTATTGTAGGAATCTAAGCTACCTTTTGACAAGGAGGATGTTGGGTCATCTGACCCTCATACTACTGGCAGTTTAGGGGGGACTCAGAGGGGGTGTGGTCTTACGCGGTTTATGATTCCTGACCCAATTCCTGAGTGATGTCCACATCTTGGATTCAGTCCATGTGTGTAGAGGTATGTTTAACTATATATTTTAGTTAGTTTTCAATAATTTATTTGTATAATAATTGTTTGATTATTTTTTCTTTTTTCACATCTTTACACATATAGCTACTAGATAAGGGAGCGATATACTGCACAATTATTTTTTTGAAGCATGGGTATCATGGGATCATATTCCTGTTGATATGCACCACCACATGTTTGATCATTGACTGATATGTAAATAAGTAATATTTATTTTAAAAATAATTTAATTAATAACTTGATATTATTAATTATTTGTAGGGTTTATGGCATCCCATTAATGATATCATGTGTGGGGCTATCCAAAAAGCATGGAAGAAGACTATGCGTCACCATTGTAGTTGGTTTTTTCACAATTTGGGAAGGAAAGCAATTGATAAAGCAGGAGTGATAGAGTTCGATGAGTCTTTTTGTGCCCACCAACCTGATTACATTTCATCTCATGTTTCAGATGGATTATGTTCACACTGTTTGAGTGTTTATTTTTAGAGGAGATTATCGCTGGGTCGAAAAAACTGGGGGATACATGAGGTGACACATCGAACCGGTATTCATATATTCCGAACGCACAGGGATTATATGGTAAGTATTATTTTCTAAAAAATTTATTTTACTTTAAATGTAATATATGTAGTCAAATAACCTTATATTTCAGAGTTTGACATTTATAGGAGGTTGTATAGTGATCTAACCACTAGAGATATTATAGGTTCTCACAAGCATCATATTGTGGTTAGAATATTTTCTTTTTGAGTTTAAAATTTAACTCAAAATAATATTTTAACTATTTTATATTTAAATTGAAATTGAAGGATTAATATAAAGCCATGATGTCTCATAAATAGGCTAATATTTAGGCGGATACTGATGCTTATACTAGTGTCCATCGATTTGATGAGACAACATGGATGCAGGCCACCCGTTATACCTTCAAGAAAGGTTGGGTTTTTGGTATCAGCTCCCGATTGACACCTGTGGATTATTATGGCAATGCTCTGATGTCAGCATCCAACTTGAGAGGACCTTGTGGAGAGTCATAATAATTTTCTACAAAGTATCAGGAGCAATTGTGATCTCAAAGTGAGATTATAGAGAGTATGCGCAGGGTGAAATAGTAGATGTGTCAATGGCAGTAGGAGCAGCATGAAGAATTACTATGAAAACAGTAGCAGCAGCAGCGGTAGCAATAGGAGATCCAGAAAGAGATTCATCGATGGTAGTAGTTGTAGGAGCAGGAGTAGTTGGACTACATGCAACGTCTAACTCGTGGTTTAGGGATGAAGTTTCCCCCACCATCTCCTCTACAAGACCCTCCCCCTCAGTGATCTTTTTTATCAAATATTTGAATTTAAATTTTTTTGTAATATTAACTATCTACATTTTTATATAGTGTGTTTTCATTTTGTTGCGAATATTAAATTTTTTATTAATTTTTTAATTTTTTATTATTTTATTATTTTATTACTTTATTTACAATTTTTATTATTTTTATAATTTTATTAATTATTATTATTTATTATTATT
Organism: Viscum album; assembly: GCA_963277665.1. Taxonomy (NCBI): domain Eukaryota; kingdom Viridiplantae; phylum Streptophyta; class Magnoliopsida; order Santalales; family Viscaceae; genus Viscum; species Viscum album. The sequence continues at coordinate 1,162,861,521 of OY728126.1, forward strand.
ATTTTATTATTTTTATTATTTTGTTAATTATTATTTCTGATTATTTTCTTTTTATTATTTTATTATATTTTTCATGAATATTGAAATTTTCAATATTTTATAATTTTTTATTATATTAGTAATACTAATATTAATAATATTATTATTATCATATTATCAATATTATTTTTGTTATTATTATATGAATATTTTTTATTATTTTATAATTTTATTTAATTTACTAATACTAATATTATTGTTTCATTAATATTCATATTATTTTATTATTATTATTGTTATCTTTATTTTTTACACTATTTTTGAAGGGCCTATCTCAAATAGTATTTGAGACTATTTGCGATGGGAACCATCATTAATAGTATTTGCGGTGGGTCCCATCACGAAAAATATTTCTGACGGGTCATCACAATAAGGTATTTAAAAACCACGATGAAACTATTTTCGACGAGTTTGCATTCCGTCACAAATATTTACTTTTTTTGACTGACTATTTCAAAAAAACACTTTTTGTGACGTTGTTTTCTACAACAGGTAATTTGTGATGAGATCCCATCGTAAAAGGGTATTTACGACAGGATCTCATCTCAAATGACCCATTACAAATGCCCCAATTTCCAATAGTTTCAAAAAAACATTCTTATCTCCTAATCCTTTATTTCGATGTAAAATTATTATAAAAATAGTACCCATCTCATAAGACTTAGTTTTTACTCTTTTTTGAAAATTATATATTTAAGGGTTGAATGATCAGAAAAGATAATGAATTTTGACCCTATAAAATATTGCCTAAACTTTTCCAAAGAAAAAAACCATTACTAAAAGTTCTTTCTCTATTTTGGTATAATTCCTTTGAGATTCATTAATCATCCTTCTATCATAATACACTACATAAAACTTATTATCCTTCCTCAAGTTAAAAATAGCTCCTACTACAATTTCACTAGCATCACACATAACTTCAAAAGGAATCTTCTCATTATGGGCAGTGATAATGGGTGAAGATATGATCTTCTCCTTAAGAAAACTAAATTAATCTAGACATTTCTCATCAAATAGAAATGGTGTTTCCTTAATAAGAAATTAAAATAGTGTCTAGGTTATTTTAGAAAAATCTTTAATGAACTACTTGTAAAATCTAGTGTGGACTAAAAAGCTTCAAATCCCCTTGAAATTATTTTAGTGGTGGATGCTTTTGGATTATCTAAATTTTAGAATTATCAACCTATAATACCTTCTTAGAAACCTTATGACATATGAAAATCCCTTTAGTGTCCATGAAATGACACTTTTCCCAATTTAAAACAAGATTTTTCTACTGTAATATTTGTAAAAATATTTCCTTATTTTAAATTTAGTTTTTAATGTCACTAACAAAAACTGAAAAAATTTCCATGAAAGTTTCAATTATCCTTTCAATTATATCTAGTAAAATCACCATAATTCATCACTGAAAAGTGGCTGGATCACCATAAAATCTAGAGTTCACTCACTGGAATAAAAATTTCCCAAATGGACAAGTGAAGGTGGTCTTCTCCTAATCCTTGGAACAAATGTAAATCTTGTTATAAGCATAATAACCATCAAAGAATCATAAGAACTCATCACCAGCCAACCTTTCCAGCATTTCATCCAAAAATGGCATTGTTAAATGTTCTATCCAAATGATAGTATTAATTTTTCTATATTCTATGCACACCCTTAATTTTTTCACATTTTTTGTTTTAATTTCTTCATTCTTTTCATTTATTGTCATAGTCACTCCACTCTTACTAGGAACTACCTAGACAGGACTCACCCATGGACTGTGTAAAATAAAAAATAGTATTCCAACAAGAAGAAATATAATCACTTCTTCTCACACTACTTCTTTAATGTTTGGATTAATACTTCTTTATGATTCTTCTCTAGGTGTACACTCAGGTTCCATGGGAATTTTATGCAAGCAGTATGATAGACTTATACACTTAATATCAGTAATAGAACAACCAATGAAAAACTTAAACTTCCTCGAGACACCCAGTAGTTTATCATATTGTCTTCCTTTTAATTTTTATGAGATAATTATGGGAAATGTTTATAACTCACTTAAAATGAATATTCCAAATGAGATGGCAGATTCTTGAGTTCCAGATTGGGTAGTGATTTTCTTGAGAGAACACACATGGGTATGGGAGGTCCAAGGTCATCTTATTGTCTATTAAATAAATTACTATAGTAATATAAATTTTAATCTCTATTACTTCTAGAAAAGTTTCCCTAATATCCATATTCCTAGATTGGGGTTAAAATATATTCTAAGTAAAACTCATCTAGGTTCCCTAGGAATCCCCCCCCCCCTCAAACTCATCACAAGTCTCCTTCTACTTACTAGAACTAATTCCCATTAATGTTTCAGTAGGGATATTAGGTTCACCATTAATTTCTTTTATCATTCTCAAAAACCCATCTTCCTCCTCACTAATAGATTCTTCAACTCATAATAGATAAATTTTTTGATAGATCTAGTCTTAGGTGGGAACTTTAATTTTTTTTAAACATTTAATTCATCTCTATATTCACCTAGATTAAAAAAATAGTTTTTCTATTGACACATCAATGAAACCCACCCCTGGATATGAGGGGCATTCCAATAATGATAAGTACCTCCTAGTCAAATTCTATATCCAAAATGAGAAAATCAAGAAGAAAAAACATATTTCCAACACTCACTAATAAGTCAGGCACCATACCTACTGGGTGAGTAATGGGTCAATCAACAAGTTGTAAAAAAATGGTGGGTTATAGAACTCCTAATATCAAGAATTGAAACAAATAAAATCGAATCAGCTTGATGTTTTATCAATGATCACATAGAAAATTAACTTATCCAAAGGTTTAAGGGATTAAACATATATATGGATCTTGATGTTTGGCAGGTATCTTATTCTACAACATAACATTACACTCCTATGTGATATTATAAGTAGAAAATTCTTACAGGGTTTTATTATTTGAATATTTTTTATTGATTTATTTTAGATAATATGGGATTTTAATTAAATCCTAAAGGAAGTAAATGTATATGTTTAGTTTCTTGAAAACTTTTAGAAATTTTAATAGTTTAAACTCATGATTAACTATTTTTATTCTCCGTATACAAGTAATGATTGGGGAAAAGTTCCTCAAATTTTTAGGCATCCCTTCAATTTCCCCTTCAATGTATTTCTTTCCCGTGTTTTATTTGTTTTTTAAGGCATTTTCTTTGTGTTATTTACATGGAACATTAGGATTTAATATTTTTTTAGTGTTTCTTCCTAGAATTCCATATTCAACATTCTCTATATTTGAATTTCTAGATTCATCCAATTTTTATTTTTGAGATGTTTTGGGTAACTTCTTAGATTTCTTTTTGGGTTTGGAAAACCCTTAAAGTTATGAATTATATAGAATTCTCCCCTAGGATTGAGTTTAGTAGTGCCTATTAGTTTACCCATATATTTACCTCCAATATCTTTGGTTAACTACCAAATTTTTAATTCTATGTTATTTAACTTCACATCTATTTGGATTTTACAAAAATAATTATTAACCTTATGTTCATCAGACCTACTAATAAGTTTTTGGAATATAACCTTGACTTTATCTTGAGAACTATAAGTTTGAGCATTTATTTGGGGTTGGAATTACAACCTAGGTTGTTGTTGAAATCCAAGGGGAATAATAGGTCTTGGAACTCCCTACTCTCTCCAATATATATTGGGTTAATTACAATATCCTTAGTTGTAATTATTTGATAATAGTACATATATTGGTTTCATTTTGTAACTATACCCAACAAAATTTGAATTTTCATGATCTTGGGAAGGCGTATCAAAGTTTGGATAGAAATAATGTAAGTGTCTGAACATGCTATAGTGGTGACATTGATCCCTAAGTGTGTTTTTATTATTTAAAATATAAATTTCAGTATATTTAACTTCATCTTGTGTAGTGGTTATGGTTTCCTTTCTATAAATTTTTCACTTTATGGTACATTTATATTGTGAATTTTGTTCCAATGTGTTGAAAATCAGTTTCATCTTATTAGTTGTTTTATCAAAGAAGTCCCCTCCAAAATACTTATCAAATAGTATTTGGTTGTATGTTTTTAGACTATTATAAAATTTATCAATAAGGAATTTTAATGAATAGTAGAGATTTGTGAAATACCTAATAATAACCTTGAATTTGTCCCAATATTTTTGGAATATCTCTCCATCATCTTGTACAAATCCAATGACTTTGTGCCTGATTTCATATATTATTCTTCTAGGGTAAAATTTAATGAAAAAATAATTATAAAATTGGTCCCATGAATCAAATATTTCTTCATTAATTTGTTATAACCAAATTTTTATATTCCCATTCAAGAAAAAACGGAAGACTCATAGCTTTAAATCCTCCTCACTCAATCACCTAATTGGGAGTTGTTTCATTATACCATATAATTCCCTAATAAAGTCTATAAAGGCTTGATTATGTAATCCATGGTAAGATGGATTCATGGACAAGTGAGAGTGTTTAATCAAATAGTTTTGAGAATTTGGATTTTTTCTAATACATGATGGGTTTTTTTGACATTGTGGGTACCTAAAACTTCTTAATTCTGAATTTATATATTAGCTCATTTATAGATTTTGGTGGGTTGAAATCTCTATCTTGGTTGTGGTGTTAATTTACTTTATTATTATGATTTTCCTAAAGATATTCCATTTTAAGATTATTATTGATTTTTAAATCACTCAATTATTAGTTGATTTCATGTATTAAGCCCTCTAGGTTTTCCTATAATGACCTAGTTTTCATTCAAGACCTATTAAGAAATTTTTTTTTACTATTTTGTTGTTGTTTTTTTTGAGTTTTTGTTACTTGGTCACATATTCCCTTCCCCGTCAATGTAACCAAAATTTAATTAGGTCCCATTATCATTAAATAGGTTCAAGTAATATTAAATATTTATGAAACCTATTAAAAACTAGTGTATGAGTGAATAGTGGTTGACCCATAGGGAAGTAATTTTGAAAAAAGAGTGTGTGTGTGTGTGACCAAGTAAATGGAAAAAAAGTAATAAAAGGTGAAAATAAATTGAAGTGATTAAAATGGCGGAGTGAGAATGACCAAAAGCCAGGAAATAAAAAAATAACATAAGAATGAGAGTGAAATTCACAAACAAGAAAGTCATAACCTATAAGTGAAGCAAGGTAATTCAATATGGTGGTTTTTATTTAGTCTATTTTTTTATATATTGATTTTTCTTCCTTCATTCATGCATAAATGTTATTGGATCTAGTGGAAAGAGGATTTATGATTCTTTCAATCATAAAAACTATGGGTTAATGGATCTTATAGTTTCTCTACTACAAAATCCTTTAATCCAAACAATGGGGAAATTAGTTTCAGATCAAAAACAACTTCTCATTTTATCCAAATGAGCTACCCTTGGTTGAATTTTCTTCTTCTTAGATAGGATTCTATGTGATAAGTAGTTAGAAACCCACCATTGTTATAAATAATTATCACTTGTTCTTGGCTGATGAAGTATATATTCTTATTAAATATTTAATAAAGGTTATTTTCCTAGAACAATTTATAATTGAATGATGTTAACATACCTACCGAAACAATCTCATTCCATTATTTCTATTAAGCCAAAAATAATGATCCTGATATTAAAATGTTTCAATAAATTTAAAATAGTCATTTAGAAATATAACAACTGATAAATTAAAATGATGAATAAATTCTCCATGAGAAATTTAAACTTCTTCTGAATCTCTAGAAATGATGCTGCCTACTCCCAACCCTGGACTATTGTTCATTTTATACCTCTATTTATGTCACCTCACCCCCATATCAAATTTATTTTTTAAAGATAAATTTATCTCTTTTATACCCACTCCCCTAAAGTAATGATTTATGTTTTAACCAACCATGTATAACAAATTTAATAATCAAATTCCGAGACCACTTAATTTTCATTGATTGGTTTCACATGGATAACTTAATGAACTATATTGTTTTAGGTGATAATAGTTAAAATCTATATTGGAAAAGAATTTCTCACTCATGGTTGAGCTTTTTACATTGGGGATAAATTATTCTCCCCTCCAAAAGTATCAAATTATGAGTTCCACATGTTGAGTGAGTGGAATAAAATTATATCATGGGCCTTGGGCCTTTGTGGTTAGGCCTCATTATTGGGAATGTTAATCATCATGGTGAATTTGAAATTCTATGTGTTAGTGGATCCATAGTTCTAAGTAGGGTTTATTTACCAATTAGCTTTCTTATCTTAGGCTCGAGATCCTTACCCTTCATTATTGATAATTTATACAATTCCAGTTGAACTTTAGGATTGGTGTGATCAGTGGTTTCCAAATTTTGTTCTCATCATTTTATTCCTAGACCAGAATATGAATTTTTCTCTAATCCTATCCTCCAAATAGGGAACTATTGGGGATTCATAAAGGTTAATTAAATCTCCAATCATCATCCTTGGGCTTAGTATAAGGCCTCATATTTCTTTAATTACACAGAAACTTCCTTAGAACTTTGTTCGTGGTGAGTTCTCATGTGTCTTGGAGGTGACTTAGTGTTGATTAAGGATAGGCAGAAGTCACTTCCTATCAATACAGTGATAGAATTTTCATATTTTTGTCATCTTCCAAAAAGGTATAGCAGAGCATGATAGGGTTCATCTCCCTTGTGGTAGTGGTCAATTTTATCTTCAATGGTGGTAGGTTAGACTCCTCTAACTAGCTTCAACCTCCATGATTTTTGGTTCAAATATGGTTCAGGTGTGTCTTGGAAGTGTGCTTCATCAATATTGGATGGAAAATAATCATGGGGCTTAGATTTGGGTGAGTACAGGGGAATAGTTTATCGATATTATTGACCATGTGCAAGGGTGTGGGAGCTTCCCCTTTTGTTTTTGTATAGTAGGTGCCTCTATCTTTTTCAATTTTTTTATAGACATGGTTGATCCTAGAGGCCATATGGTAGCTTGGGGTGCATGTACAGTCAATTATCTAGTTTGTTTCCCTTTTAAAATTTGATATCAGGGTCACTTCAATTTTTTTCATGTGGTCAATGACTAACTCCCATGGTTACTCTAGTTATCAAAAAAATTTGGTAAGTTTGTTGGTGCAGTTGATTGTAATATAATGTATAGTTGATCAAAAGGGTGTGGTTGATGGGTGGTGTTCATGCATTCAATCCATAATATTTACAAATTTCATATATCTTTTTTTATTTTTTTAATTGTGATCACTCTATAAGTTTCACAGTCAATACAATATCTATAAATACATCTTGTGGTGAATACCATTGGTTGTACGATCGACTAAAATGGTTATGTAGTTGATCATTCCTATGCATGTTTAGTTCGTTCCTTTTTCATATTTTCATTACATCATTTAAAAAAACAAAATTTTAAATTCATTATCATTTAAATTTTTGATTGAAATTTGCTAAAAAATAAATAATCAATAATTTATTAAATTATATAAAAATTACACAAGGAAATTTCATTAATTAAGAACTTAGAAGAGACATTTCTTATTAAAATAATCAATGAATAGAAAATTCATGCAGATTTGTTCCAATTTCTTAGATTCTCCATTATAATCTCAATTTCACATTAAAAACTCATTTATTTAACCAAAACATATGAGGAAATGGGTGATAAAATAATGCCACATAATATGTATAAAAAATTCTTTATATAAAATTACTTATTATTATTGTTGTTGTTATACATAAATAATGGAACTAACTATAAAATTAGTTTAGGAAAACCATTGGTATAGGTGGTAATAAGGGAAACTTATACCAATGTTGTGATCAAAATGTTAGTATGGGTGGCTAGAAACAGTAAAAATGCCAATGGTTTGATAAAAACGGTTGGTATAGGTGGGCATATACCATACCTATACCAATAGTTTTTTCCAAACCATTAATATAAGTACCATATACCATACCTATGAAAAAAATTCCCAAATTGTTGTTATATGTTCTATATACTATACTTATACCATATATTTTCCCAAACCATTGGTATAGGTGCTTATACCAATGGTTTTTTCAAACTGTTGATATAGAACCATTAGTATAGATCATATTTCTACTAGTGGATGATTTAAACCAGCCCTAAAACCCTATAAAGACAAAACTTACCAACACCCACACTATTAAAATTGATTAATAGTGGGTGAAAAATTAAGAAACCTCCATTTGGGTTCTCAAATGATACTAATAGTGACCACTAAATGGAAATCATTAATCCCATAAAAACCAAAAATCCTCCCACCACCTCCATGTAATCCTAATTCCAACCCCATTCACCTTTTATTCTATCCCATGAACTCATAATAATACCATTTCCACCACACAACTCTCAATATACCAACACACAATACCCCTTACCCCAACTATGGTATCTCACCTCCCTACCATGATCCCCCTCCTAACCAACACTTCCAAATCCCTTTACCATCACCCTAGTTGACTGTACCTTTGTTCCCCCTCATCATCCAAATCATTTTCCATGTTTTCTCCCCTAACTAGGGATTATTGGTATAATTTTAGATGAAATCCATATACAAACTTAAGTATATCATCCAAAATATCTTATTGGATTGATTGGTTTTTAGAATATATGATTTTATGGGTAATTGGGGATTTAGGACAGTATTATTGGATTATTTCTATTGTGACTCCCCTCCAAATATTCCAAGGAATTATTTTGGTATAATTAGTACATAAATTGAGTTTTCAAATATTAATAAAAATTAAAAAATATCATGTTGTATTATATTATAAATATTAAATGTCATTGAATTTTACGTGAAATGTATGTTACTAATTACATTGTTTGTGATATTTTTTTTTCAAATTAAGTGAGATATAAGTATGTTCTAAAATAGTAAAATTCCAAAAAAAATTATAAATATATATCAAATGAACAATCAAACTTAATTTTGGAGTTTATATATTGAATTATTTTTTTCTAAGATGGATCTATTTAAATTTTTTATTTATTTAAGTATCACATGCTACTGTATAAAATTCTTAACTGTTTGGAAAAATAAAATTTAAATTTACACTTTTTATTTAATTAAAAGTGTATAATTTATATGATTTAATTTTGATAATGGTTTAATTTTAAAATATTTTTTATGGATTTTTGTAATTAAATTATGATCATATATCTTGAAGTTAAATTTAATTTTGATGTATGATATTTTTTTTATCATACAGAAAATTCGTATTGTAAAATTTATGTGTTGGTTTATAATTTTGAATTTGTTTCATATGGGAAAAGTTAAAAGTTTTTATATGTTATTTTATTTTTTGAAAAGAGAATGGTTTCCAAAGGTGTAATATTTTAACATTGTTTTTTAATTAAGTAATACATTCTAGTGTTTTAAAATATTCTATATCAAATTATAAATTTATTTAACAATATTTCTATGTCATTTTCATATTAATATGTTTATTATATATATGTAAAAATTTAATAATTTTATATTGATATTAAATACATTAATTAAAAAAAATCTTAAATACATCATAACTATAATATTAAATAATATAAATTTATTTATGTTACTTATGTTTATATTTTTTAAGTTGAAAAATATTTTTATTATTAAATTAATTAATTTTATACTTATTATATTTTTTATATTATTTGAAGTGAAATTATTTTTCCATTTGAATTAGATTTTGATTTTTTAAATTTTATTATGCCACGTTTGATTACTTTTTTAAATTCACATTGATTATATATATTTTTAATATATATATAATTAAAAAATTATATATATTTTTTAACTTAAAAATATATTAGTGAAATATATATTGCTTGAATATATTTTAGTAATATATGTATAATTAAAAACTATTTTGGGTTTACTCATAGAAAATATATTTATAGACTGTCAATTTAATAATTATTATTTCTATCTTTAAAATATTTATTATTCTATATATACGCATATAGATAAAACCTATATTGATCTTTCAAATAGATTTCATACTGAATATTTTGATTGGATTAAGAAATTTATTTATTTCAGCATTAGATTTAAAAATATTTGATTAATTTCCTATATATAAATTAGGAAAATATATATCTCTTCAAACAATATGCCATGAGGGGATATTTTTTTCTAGATGGGTTTTTGGAAACTATAAGAATTGAGCCTTTCATGAGAAAGAGTATATTTCAGGTCACCAATAAAAAATTATTCAAATTGATATTAATCTTATAGCTATTAATTCAATTAAGGTAATTATTAGTGGAATAAGATGTAAATTTCCTCTTAAAAAGGGTAACTTCAAGAATGATAACTTTTAAGGGAGTAATAATTGTTCTAGTGCAGTGGAGAATCATTTAAATTCATTGAAATTACTGATAATAAGAATACACAATTATATCATGGATGCACTGGATTCAGTAAATTTTCATTTATCAAAGATTTTTTACATTTGAAAACTATTAATAAGTTTATATATACATCCTTTAATATATTATTTATATGGATGTAGAAAGAAATCATGGTGAGAGAGAAGATTTTAGATTCATGTAACCTAGATTTTTAGTAGGTCAACATCCTAGGACTCACATATGAGACCATTGATGTGTTCCCCAAAAATTGTATTATTTATAAAAGAAAATGAGAAACTCAATGATCATACTATTTATAACCCATCCATGTAGAAACACAGTTAGGTTAATAATGGTTTTCAGATTCTTCATGTTATGTTCTTGAATCATAAGAAGTAGATCTCCATGAAGTAAATGTGTTAATTCCCACTAAATCGAGGTTGAAGGTATTTTTTTTATTTCATCTAAAATCACTAAATTAATGACCTAGCTTATAGATAAAATAAGTAATCTAATAAGTTAACTTTCCCAATATAGACTTTGGCATGGACTGAGTTTGATGAAAGATGCTCCAAATTTTCTAAGAATGGTCATTATATCTAACTAGGTTTGGAAACCTATGGTTTTAACCTATTAGTATCTATGGTTAAAGAAAACCATAGTACATGGCTAGTGGTGTTAGTTTTACCCAACCGTCCCCTATGGTTATTTATAAATCATCCATTTATATCACTTTCCATTGTTATTAATGTACCAAGAAAACTTAATAATAAAATTAATGTTTATATGAAACTATTTATTGATTATTGATGAGTATCATGTCATGGGGATCTCAAAATATAGAATTTATGAAACCTGTAATGCATCCTAGTGCCTTATCAGGGTCATTTCTCAAAAATATGGGCTTGGAGACTAACTATATGAGACTATTTTTTTCTTAATTTATAAAGGATAATATAAATGGTTTTTATGTTTTTAAATATATATTTAATAGAAATGAAGAACACAATGAATATGATAAACGAGACACCCATAGATTCAACGTAGTGATCCTTTATTTTCTCAAAAATATGATCATGAAATTCTATTCATTGTGTGTTTCAAATGGCTACACATATCCCAAGTACATTAATGGAGTGAATGAAATCACACTCAAGGAGATCTCCCTAAGTTACCAACCCACTACTCTCTCAAATAGACTATAATGTGATCCCATACACTTATCACGCCACTAATCTAATCATACATCAACAATACAAATAGTGAGATAGGAAGAGATTTTAGTAATGAAATATAAAATAGGGGAGGAGAGGAATGAGGTATGATTTCCTCCTCATCCCCTAAAATACTCAAATTACTTGAATAAAATAAAAATAAATGATCCAGGTGTATGGAATTTAGTTCACTAGTTTTCATCTACTGGGTGATCCTTAGGTAAGACTCTCATCATTGATGAGAGATTGAGAATCATTGTGACTTCACTTTGGGAGAAACATGAAGAAAGTGGGAAGAATCTAACAACATATTTGATGAATAAAATAGAATGAATTAATATTAACAATTTGATAAAAAATAATACAATTGGAAGTAGTTGAATCCTACTCAAAAGGAGAGGGAAAACATATATATTGGAATTTTCTAAACTTCTTCCTCCTCCATGTATTCAGTTCCAAGTTACATGTTACTTTCTTCTTGGATTATTTCTACATATATAGCTCAAGGTTTTGGATTTCATCAAGCAGCATACTTATAAATTTTCACCTTACTCAACATTCCTACCATAATCATTATCTCCTTCATTTGATGTATGTTCACCACATGGAATTATTTTTCGAGATCTTCATGATTTGGCTAGAATATAAGAATGTAATTTGATTTTAATTGATCTCTTTCCTTTTTAGGTATTTCTAGATTGTATTTCCCTGAAGAAGATGACCCTTACATAGCTATATTTATGACATTTATGTTAATAGATTGTGAGAACCTTGATGTAGTTCATTTAATACAATGATGGAATTTTTTGGGATTCTATATGAACCTTACATAGTTGTGAGATTCATTTTTACCCTTGCATATCATTGGTGACCATGAGACAACCATAACTCCTTTTTTACATGTGATGAAATTTATGTAGTGTTGAGTTACCTTGATGCAGCACTGTAAATCTATATAATACCTTTTTGAATAATTTTTTTCATATATTATACCCTTACACACCTTATGTTACCTTTAAATTTCATTTTTATAGGACCTTATACCTTTACATAGCTTGGATGTGTTTTCATTACCATGACATAGCCTCTAGATCATTCCTTTTACCCTTGTGAATGGATACCCCTACACATCCTGTGAATCATGGTTTATACCCTTATGAAACCCCCCTTGAGACCTTTATATAGGCCAATAGTACCTTTACATATCATTTTTATTGTTCTCTCTACCATTAAGCACTTTAAATCTGGGTGTAAGAATACCTTTACACTATGAAGGAATTTATATGAAATGCTAACCCACAGTCATATGTTCCTACCATTATCAATTTCCCAATCAAATCCAAATTCATAAAAACATAAAAAAATCATATGAAATATATGGAAAGTTTTATAATAATAAATTACAAGTTATATAAAATGATTGAGGAAGTCATATGTTTAAAAAAATCATTTGAAATAACTGGGAAGTAATATGAAATCCCTATTCCTTTTTCAATTTCATCATTAGACCTACAAACATGAAAATCAAAATTCTCATTGTAGGATTATTCAAACAAAAATAATTATTTAAGACAATGAAAACCATATTAAATATCCTTTAAACAATGTAATTAAAAAAATAAAAATCAAGGTTTGGATTATTCAATTAATCTGAAAAAGGAATAAAAAATTTAAAATTCAAGATTAAATATATTAGACAATTAAATTATAGATTTCAAAAATTAATAAAATATATATATTAATTTACCAAGTATTAAATCTACTATGGGACTAATTTCCATTGAAAACAGTCAAAAAATATTAAAAAATGGCTAACATCACTCCTACACACTTAAACTATTTCACTCTAGGGAAATTCCATAAAATTAAACTAACTAAAAAAATTCATGCATAGGTTAAAATACACAACTAATAAATGAAATAAGGAAAATATTTATCCATTGGTGTAAATTACATGCCTACTATTTAAATTAATCTCATTTATTTACTTTAATTCAAATTAAATTTCTAGTTCCAAGAATGTAGCAATTTATATTTTAGTGGAATTCATATTTCATCATGGGGAACTTTTAAAAATTACCCTGAACCCCTAAGTTCCTTATACCAAAGATCCATTTTGACTTATTTAATATAAATAAAATGATATTCTTATGATAAAATTCCCCCCTTCTTTATTTAGGTTCAATATTCCCCTCACCTAAATCCATTCATTTTTTATAATAAATCTATTGTTTGAATTTTCCTTTGCCATGTGTTGTAAAAATCACTTATTGAATTTACATAAAACAATTATTACTCACACACTCTGTGTGTAACTATCTCATAACGTCATTTTGGAATCTCAATTACCCATTTTACACCAGTTTCAAAGGGATTATATGACTATATTTTGAGTTATATCCCTGAGGTGTTCTTTTTCACAAAGGATAATTTACCTAGGTTCACATCTTTTAAATCTATTTTCCTCTTTCTATGATTTAAATTCCAATTCAATATCTCCTTCCACACTCCTCTTACTAGTCTTAAAACATAATTTATATGAAAATAGAATACATATTCACTCAATAATCTTTCAATTCCATCAATTTCAAAATTAGTGAATCCTCAAAAGTAACATGAAATCTATTTTCAGGTAGGATAAAATTTTAATCTCAATTTTCCTAACCTAAAAACACAATAAAAATATAAAATGAAAAAAGAAAACAACCTTTATAAATTATTTATATATTTCTAAAAATAGAACCTGAAAAGTCTTTTAAACCACTCTAAAAAATGTTTGATATCTCCCAAACACTTTTTTAACACTTTATATTTAATTTCAATCATATTTCAAAGAAATTATAGTGAATAAACAAGTGTAACATGAAGAACATAGCCATGTTGTTTTCTTCAGTAGGAAAATTTATGCTCTCCCTTAGGTGATTTTTATATAGTTTGATCTATTCTCTTATTTTTATATATATTCTGATAATTATATAGGAAAAATGAATTTAAATAACAAGAAAAATATATTTAAAAGTATTAAAATAAATAAAAAAGTAAATGAAACTCAATTTCATCACCAAGTGGGTACTAGTTTTTTATTGCCTCAAGTGGGAAGTGCTAATTATTAATCCCAATCATAATGGGGGTTTGGTTTGTTTAATATAAACCACCACATGCTTTTTTGAAAAATTTCTATCTATTAAAATTATTGTTATATAACCAATATAATGTATTTTTTTAATCCAAATCTTAAATAAATAGAAAATAAATTTAAAAGGGGTGGGAAAAGGATAAAGAAGTGTCTCTATTGCTTGTAGCATCCCCATCCAATTGATGGTCATAGAGAAGTTAAAGAGGTAATGGATTCTCCATAGGTCCTGGAGATTAATATGAATATTTATCCACTTTTGGGTTGTCATTTGTTCACTCTCTATGAGTATTTATAACAACTTTTTAAAATAGTCAGTCTTCAGTTCTATTCTATATTATCTAGTTGATGGTATTTATTATCATTAAAATTATTCCAGAGTATACTTGAGTTTATATTCAAAATACTCCTTATCTATATTCTCTTATTTAAAATGGGTATATTATTATTCTATTTAAATATCCAATTTTTATTTAATGGAAACTTCTTTAGTTTCTTCATTACTGTCTAGAGAAAAATTCTTTTTTGTCCAGACCTATAATTTCATGAAAGTGGGAGTTATTTTTCAATTCAATTAGTGAATAATATAAATAAATATAGTATAGAGAAAGTTGTAATTACTTGAGTGTCTCATCCATGAAGTATTTTTCTTGACTTAATTTCTTTGGAATGCTTTATTTAGGATAGGGAATTGGATTGATCAGCTTATCTTTAAATCCAAAAAAATACTCTTCTTCTTCTCCTTCCAAGGAAAAATTTAGTAGTGATGATTATATATCATTAAAAAACAAGGGGTTAGATTTAAAATTAATTTAAGAGTAATTAAAAAATAGTTTATAGCATGTTAATTACCCTATAATTTCTCAACTGGTAACATTTTTTTCTCAATGATTTCCTCAGGTAAAATCTCAAAAATGTGTGGGAGATAAGGTTCTTCTAGTAGTTCTTCCACCTTTTTAGTTGATCAGATGAGAGGTTATTCTAGTTATTCTTATTACTTTGTATTTCCTTACTCTATGAGTGCTTGAAGGGTGTTTGAAATCATTTCCATTATTTCCTTTAACTCTCCCAATTCATTTTTTTATTCTTTTAAATATTGGTCCAATAGATCGAAGATATGAAATTATGATTGAATCTCCTATATTGTTTCATATTATTCACTCAAATGATGTGGGGGATATGATGTTATTATTGATATTATTCATGGTAGTAGTGTTTATCCTCCCACCCATTGGTGTGTATAAAAGGTTTCTCATGTTTTCATTGAGTTCTCAACTCCTTAGGATCCTATGGGAAAATATATTGACTAAAATTAAAAAAATTGGTTAGGTATAGTTATGTGACCTTGTATGTGATTCAGTCATTCTATTTTAAGTGTTCATGAAGTTATAGGTCCATTATTTTTTAATATTCACCCTATAATACTTATCCCAAATTGGAGAAAAGAAATAAATAAATAAATAAATAAAAATATAAATGGAAAATAAAATAAAAGGAAAAAATAATTAGAAATGGGATAAAATGGTGAAAAACTGAGCCCAACTAACCAACAATGGCACTAAGTTTATGATAATACTACCATGGGGCTCTCGTAAAATAGAATTTATGAAACATGGAATACATATTAGTGGCTAAAAAGGGTTTTCTCTCAAGGAGCTAGTCCTAGATATTGGCTATCCTAAAACTTACTATTTTTTTTCTTAATTTTGAACATATGAGATAGGGGGTTTTGATGTATGAAAATAGAATGTGAATGGAAATGTTGAATAAAATGAATATAATAAATGAGACACCCCTATATTTAACTTAGTGATCCTTCATTTCCTTACAAATCTGATCACATATTTATTTTCTCTATATGTTTCAATCAGCTATAAATATATGTACTATATCAATATAGTAAATGAAAATCACACTCAAAGAGATATACCTAAGTGTTCATCCTTCCACTCTCTTAATTGGACTGCAATCATGAGTCTATCCATTGATCAAACCACTAATCCCATAGTAAATCAGTGATCCAAATAGTGGTAGGAGAAGTGAAATTAGTAGTTTGAAAGAAAATGAAGGAAGGATAAGAATGAGTTATAATCATCTCCTCACCACCATAAATACCCAAATTACAAGAATAAAATAGAAATAAACAAGACAGGTGTATGGAATATGGTTTATTTGTTTTCATCTAGTGGGTAATCTATGGGTTAGCCTCTATTCATTGATGAGAGGTTGAGAATCACCATGACTTCATAGTGGGAGAAACATAAAGAATGAGGGAAGAAAAAAACACACTAGATGAATCAAATAGAATTAATTAACATTAAAAATGTTGAAAAAATAATACAATTGATAGGAGACAAATCCTCCTTAATGTGAGAGGGGAAACATATATATAATAATTTTTCACCTTATTCCTCATTCTATTTACATTCAGTTTTGAGTTTCAATATCCTTCCTTCTTTGATTGTTTCCACGCGACCAGCTCAAGGGTGGAGATTTCTTCAGTAAACACACTTGTAAATATTTTCCTTACTTGTCATTCCTCCCACGATCTCTATATCCTTAAATTTTTAGATTCACATTGTGTGGATTAATTATTGGATATCGCCCTAATTTGACTAAAGTAGAAGAATGGAATTTGATTTCAGTTGATCCCTTTTCATTTTAGGTATTTCCAAATTGTATTCATATGGAAAATATTACCCTTACATAGCTCAATATATGACCATTACATTAACAACTTCTGAAAACCTTGACATAGTTCCTTAAACACAGTGATGAACTTTACACAACTTCTATATGACCCTTACATAGCTATGAGTCATGGTTGTATGTTTTCATAACATTTTTTACTATGATACAACCTTCACATAGCCCCTTTGTGCATGTGATGACCTTTACATAGTGTTGGGTAAACTTGATGTAATGCTTGAAAAATATAGATTACCTTTATGAATCATATATGGCATGACTAATACCTATATATAGCTTATTTTACCTTTACGTGAGAAAATTTTGACCTTTACACGGCCTATTAAGAGGACCTTCAACCTTTACGCAACTTTGGATGCATGAGATTTACCTAAATGTATCATATGAATCATGAATTTTACCCTTACACAGCCTATGGATAATGGGATCTACCCTTACACAACTCTCTTGTGACATTTTTTTATCCTAAAAGAACCTTGATGTAGCCTTTGGACCACACTCACTACCCTTATGAACTTTTGAATCTATCTACAAGGATACCATTACACAGTGGAGGAATACATGTGAAATTCTAAACCATGTTCATATAATCCCGCCTTTTCTATTTTTTTCCTACTCAAAATCCATAAAAAAAATTTAAAAATTCATATGAAAACCTAGTAATGCCTTAAAATCAATAAATTTAAGTTATATGGGATGATTAAAGAAGTCATACATTCAAGAAAAAGTCATAAAAATGATTGGGAAGTCACATAAAATCCCCATTCATTTTTCAATTTCATCCTTGGACCAATAAATAAGAAAATTAACAATTCCCAGTGCATGATTATTCAAATAAAAAATAATACAATTTAAAATAATTAAAACCATATTAAATATCCTTTAAACAAATAATTTCAAAAAAATTACTCATTGAATGTCTTGTTCAATTAGATCCAAAAATGAATAAAACATTGAAAATTCATGATTAAATCCATTAAAAAATAAAGTCCAGATTTCCAAAATTACAAAACATGTATTAATTTCCCAAGTATTAAATCAATTATGGGGTTAATTTCCAATTAAAATAGTAAAAAAATTTAAAAAAGTTGGATTATATCAATGAGATATAATAATTTTGGTTGGAAGGTGTGATGTCTTTTGACTCTGCAGGTAATGAAATCTCTAGATAGTGGGCTATTTTATTAAAGAAAATTAATGAATACCCAGTATATATTAACATATCAAGTAGGAGTAAAAATTACAATGTCCATATCCTTGTTGTAACCATAGTAAGAAATCAATATGGCTTAATCACTATATATTGTGTTCATACCATAGTCATAAATATTTTCTTCCTATGATACACATGGTTGTTTCCGACACTTTTTTCAGGCTGCGCGCATCCATCAGTCAGAGGATGCACTGTTGTCACCCCACATTCCGGCTTTCCAAAGGCAGGCGGCATCTGTTCCTTATTCAGGGACGTCTACTCCTTGATCAAAACGGGATGATGGGATGTCGATTCTTCCTTCCGTGGATTCCTCCTCAGAGGTCGTCACCTAGTCCAGGTCTCCCTCATAGATTTAAAATGTAGTTAGTGAAGCTCTTACCGGCGCCATATCTTCATGGGCACCAGTTAATTACGCCTCTTCTGTCAAGACCTTCCAAGGAGTCCGGTCAGGGAAGCAACATTCAGTTAAAAGATCAGTCACGTTGGGGCATCACTGGCGTGTCTTGACGCTAGGGATTAGCATGTCTGTCTTCTATCCCTTATTATAGGGCTTCTTGAGGGCGCGGAAGCCCAAGGCATCCCACATTGAATGTGAGGAATTGTATGCCATAGGAATGTATCTGAGGTTTTCCTCACCTTCCCATGTTTAACACAGGGTATGCCGCAAGTTTAACGTCCTACGAAGATGGATCAGACTGATCAGAACACTAGCTAAAATGGATCATATTGAATAACCCCCTGAAGGGAACACCAATGTTGGGGCCAACACATGGGTGGCTTCTCAAATGATGTGGAGGGGAGTGAGGTGGAATGATCTCACCAGGATGTGGCGGCCTAGGTAAGAATTAGGATGGATGGTAGCTTTGGGATTGGGTCTCGAAGAGACTTCCTACATATCCTCGTGGTAGGGAATCAAAGTCTGTATAGTTCGATGACATGGTGGGACACATAAAGAGTCGACCCGTGAGAATGAACGTGTGGATGGGACCCGAAGGAGGTAGAACCTCCGGGTTAGGGCATGAGCTTCCCGAGACACGTGGGCTCGAGAGAGAGATCAGGATGAGACATGAGTGATGGGATTGAACCTTGTAGAGGCCTCCTATGTATCCCTGTGGTAGGTAATCAAAGTCCACATAGTTTAGGTGGTGAATATAGTTTAATGTCATGTGGGACAGGTATGGGGCTTACACTCTGAGGCGGCCCATGGTGTTGGCGAACCGACGGTAATGGGGGACCTTGGGTCCAGATGGATTGGGGCTTACGCTCTGAGGTGGACCAAGGTGGAAATGGGGCTTGGCACACCAACATGGAGACAGTTGGGGCCAATGGTTAGTGTGGATTGAACCTTGTGGAGGCTTCCTACGTACCATTCCTTATCATGGATCAAATTCCCTGTAGTTTGGGTGGATGGTTTAACGTCATGTGGGACGGGGGCATTTGGGGCTTACGCTCTGAGATAGCCCATGGTGTTGGGGCTTGAACCTCAGGGAGGCTTCCTACGTACCAGGCCTTAGAAAAAATCAAAGTCCCCATAGTTCGAGTTGGATTGGGGCCTACACTCTGAGGCAGCCCAAGGTGGTGGGGATTGAACCTCGTGGAGGCTTCCTACATACCATGCCTTAGCACAGATCAAGGTACCGTAGTTTGGGTTGGATTGGGTCTTACACTCTGAGGTGGCCCATGTTGGTGGGGCTTGAACCTCATGGAGGCTTCCTACATACCATGCCTTAGCACGGATCAAAGTCCCCGTAGTTTTGGTTGGATTGGGGCTTACACTCTGAGGCATCCCAAGGTGGTGGGGTTGAACCTCATGGGGGATTCCAACGTACCATGCCTTAGCACGGATCAAAGTCCCCGTAGTTCAGGTGGATTAGGTCTTACACTATGAGGCGGCTCAAGGTGGTGGGGTTTGAACCTTTTGGAGGCTTCCTACATACCATGCCTTAGCATGGATCAAAGTCCCTATAGTTCAGGTGGATGGGGCTTACGCTCTGAGATGGCCCAAGGTGGTGGGGATTGAACCTTGTGGAGTCTTCCTACATACCATGCCTTAGCACAGATCAAAGTCCACGTAGTTCGGGTTAGATTAGGGATTACACTCTGAGGAAGCCCAAGGTGGTGGGGATTGAACCTCGTGGAGGCTTCCTACGTACCTTGACTTAGCACGAATCAAAGTCCCTATAGTTCGGGTGGATTGGATCCTACACTCTGAGGCGGCCCAAGGTGGTGGGACTTGAACCTCATGGAGGATTCCTACGTACCATGCCTTTGCACGGATCAAAGTCCCCGTAGTTCGGGTGGATTGGGGATTACACTATAAAGCTGGCCAAGGTGTGTCATGGTTGGTGCTCACTCTAAGCTCACGGGATTCGTGCTCGGTGTGAGAAACAAGAGCTTGCAGAGACCTGACGACCACGTCGTGAAGGGTGCGTCAGTGGGATATGAGGAGGGGCTTATGTGTTGAGTGTCCCATGATGTTGGGACTTACTCCAAGATGGAGGCCCGGGGCGACAAAGTGCAACGGGAGAGAGATTTGGCACCCAGGAAGAGAGGAGGGGCTCCATTCCCTATCATGCCCTCTGCTGGCCTCGGCACCCAGGAAGTGAGGAGGTCCAGGGGTGCTACCTCCTGGAAGGAAGGCTAGGGGATTACACCAAGGTGGATTCCCTTCCGTGCGGACAAACGCCGCTCCAACAAGGAGGATATCATCCCTTGTGAGGGTTGATCCCATCTCCGTGGAGACGTGTGGGCATGGATAATGTCCGAGGCGGGGGGACCCTCTGTGTGAGGCACGGGGTCAGGTCACAGTTTAACATCATGTACTGGGGATGAGGTGCTTGGCAGTTTAACATCCTGCAGCTCGGATGAGGTGGGTTGGCTCCACACCCCTAGGACTTACATAACCGGTACCCTCTGCTCCATGCGGGAGGGAAGGCATCGGTAAGGCCGTACTGAGGGGGTGTTACGGAGCAAACCATCGAGGGGTCCATGTTAGCATGGCTATGTGAAGAAGCAATAGCCGTTAGCGTGCTTATGTGAAGAAAAATGAGGCGAATCAACGCAATGGGAAGGATTTTCTAGAGGACTTTGAAGTTACTTCATATAAGCCTAGAAGGTCGTACGGGAAAACCATGTATGATGCGGATGCCCGGGGTGCACAAGACACTTGCGAATGGCACTCAGAAAGAGGGAATCAGGCGTTTTCACAAGAGGGCGCCCAGGGAGCACCGCGATGAAGGGTGCCAGGAGATTGCGCGCAACCCTTTGGGCTTGTGTGAAATAAGGGGTTCTGGCGTGAAAATCCCCAGATTAGCGCAAAATCAGTGTTTCTTGTGTGAAATATGGGGGTTGAGGTTTTTCATGCGACTTTAAGCGATTGTGTGCAAATGAAGGGATTCCGTGCAAAGGAAGGGATTGCGCACAAAGGAAGGGGTGTGCGAGCGAAGGAAAGATTGTGTGCAGCTTGGCTGACTTGCGTGCCCCAGAATGGATTGAGCGCAAGGGAAAACCTCGAAGGGGGTTGGATTTTAGTCTATTCTAGGGGAATCTCGCACGAAGCCGAATCTCGGGGTGAATTGGCGCGAAGAAGAACCATACCTAAAGGCCATATTGTGCGCGCACGAAATGCTGATTCCGCACACGAGAGGCGGTTTGAATTCTTTAGCCTTGAAAAGGAACGGGGTCGCATTCTATTTATAGGCATCTAGTGGCGCGGAATCCAGGTATGTGCACAATAATTGTGTGACGGAGGCGGCGGTGCAAAAGGCCATCCATGTGGGATGCGGTCGTGTAATTATTTCACGCCGGCACTAAGACACTTCGCAAATCCTGGTACTTTCTGCGAGGGATAACTTTTTTCCACACACTTCACCCTTTTTTCCATGAAACACCTCCAGGACCTCCGAACCGGGCCTTTGGGTCCAAATATGACTTCACTTCTTTGTTTCAGAACTTTCTCCAGCATTTATGCACTTTTCAGTGTCTACAAATTCCCCCCCTCGGAATGGGATCGATGAGGGGTCACAACGATCGGATTCCAAGGGAAACATCGAAATGCAAGGCTTTATGAGACCCCTACACGTAAAAAGATGAGTATGCGCGTAAAACTCGATGAGGCATGGAATCTGCTTTGTACGAGGGTGTGGAACCCAGTCTTAGGCTATAAAAGAGGCCAAGGGTCCCATGCTCCATATGACTTTTCTCACACGATAATCTTGAGATCTCATGCAAAAAATTTCCTTTTCTCCTGCACGAAAAACCACTCAGTGTCACATAATTACACTGAGATTTGGCGAGTTTTTCATGAAAACCTGAGACTTTTCGCGCAATGGGCTGAAATTTTGCGCAGCACACTGATTTTCCATGCCGACCTCTCAGATTTCGTGCCAAACTCCCGGATTTTTTGCAACACTCCCAAACTTAGTTGGAAGAAGATGGCCGCAAACCGGGCTGATGAGGGGGAGGCAGCTACCAACAGAGCTGAGATGGATGCAAACCCAGAGTTTTATGGAATAAAGAGTGTTGTCTCTAATAACCACACACTCTTCTACATGCTAAGCCCCACCTAGAAATAGTACGCCTTGTCTGACAATCTGCTGCTGTGGGACTTCGGTATTCGGGAGGAGGTTCCCCTGCTGGGTTTCAAGGTTGATACACTGAGGTCATGGGTGACCCGTGAAGACGACCTTCCTCAATACAACATCCCCAAAAATGGTCATACATCTAGAGAAACCAGGCATATGAATGTATACGTCCTGAATCACAGGACCAGGACTGTTGCTGGAGGTGATCCTGTTGTGGAGAGCTCACCATCCCTCTACGTGAGCACTTTCAGTCAGAGCATTACTAACGAGACTAAGGGTTGGATATAGGACTGTGATATGTGGTCTGGAGTCAACTTCACCAGCGAGTGGGCCTGGGCGTACTGGTTTCACCACACATGCGACAAATTTGGGGTTGAGATGAGGCACATTGATCTATTCGAGGCGGTGTGGACATCACAGTTC
Source organism: Viscum album (assembly GCA_963277665.1). Taxonomy (NCBI): domain Eukaryota; kingdom Viridiplantae; phylum Streptophyta; class Magnoliopsida; order Santalales; family Viscaceae; genus Viscum; species Viscum album. The sequence continues at coordinate 1,162,885,204 of OY728126.1, forward strand.
CACTTCTACCGATATCCTGAACTTGGGTCGGAGCTGTTCACTCGGTGGTCCCTTTACACCAACACATTCCATCTTCACCATGGGGAAGTCGGTATCAGTCTCTGGTACATCCACGGCATCGGAGGCATCCCTTTGGAGGGCCATAATTATGACAAGTTCCTCCTGCTGATGAACATCTGGGGTGACAGGTCTCGAACCCCCATACTGATGTGGCACCTGATGTCATTAGCTAAGGAGAAGACGAAGGTCAAAGACTTCTTGAATAACATCACCTACAAAGACTGGTCCAGCCTGTTCATAGAGAAGGATCCAGAAGTCAAGATACCAGGGTGGGGGAAACGGTGTCCAACCACGGCTCAGAGGAGCAAGAGCGGATCATATTGGAGGATCCTGGAGGTGGGGCAATACCAATAATGGGACTACAGCATCAATGATGACCAGGACCCGAATTTCTGTTATTCTATATTGCTCACCACATTTCTGATCGGATGGCTCTTTCCAGTGCGGGACGCAAGGATGGGCATCCGTCCAGTGACTCTGGTGATGGTGGGCATCATGGCTACCAACAAGAGGTTCAAGCTGTGTGTCCCCATGCTGGCCCGGTTTTACACCATATCAGGATTCATCTTGATAGGGGGATCACCTAGGAGAGTATGTGGCCCCTTCCAGATCTTCCATGGCTAGGTTGTGGCTCACTGCGGTGGCTACACCTTCCCAAATGCCATCCGTCCTCTGGGCAATGGCATGCGACCCTCTCTGTTGAATATTGACGGGTTCATGCTGATGAAGCTCAATGAGGAGGGAGTATGGATCAGGATTGGTAATCATTCCAACTTTTCCTTCATCCCATTCTTCACCCCAACTAGTCAGCTAATAGACGATGGGAAAGGCTCACTAGGGCAGAAGGAGTACTTCCAGAGCATCAAAGGTGGGGTGCTCGTGGCCCAGATTGATGGGAAGATTTTCTACATTCCTTATGTGCCATCCAGATTCTCCAGGAAGTTTAAATGCCTCCAGTGAATGTAGAATAGAGTATACATAGATGTTTGAGAGGAGAGGCATCCATGTGTTCTTCGTTAGCTTTGGTTTTTGTTCACAACTTATAGCTCTAGCGACATCATCACCTTTCCTCCCACTGGCGTCGATGATGGCCTCTCAACCGAGTATGCTGAACATTGGACCATAGCATACCCTAATGGGATTCTGCAGAAGCGAGTTTGGAAGCTCAAGGTCACCAGTGTGGAACCTCGATGGCGAGAGAGTAGGCAGGGTGCCACTAGAGGGGGGGATCAGAACTGCCTTAGGCAATGTGGCCTACACTGGCCGGAACCTCGGCAGCGGGGGCATCGCATGGCATGGTCGTGCCCTTGTCGCCTAGAAGAGGGTCCCATGGAGTTTCCAGAGAACTTCCTAGGAAGAAAATAAGATACCTGCTTCAACCTTCCCATGACGCGATCTTTCCTGCACTATGGTCAGCTTGGATAACCCTACGGTAGTCAATGAGAACTGAATCCCTCTGGCAGAAGATAGTGCAGAACGGAATCCAGTTTCCAGAAGTTGGGCTTGTCCGAGTCGCCGATAGAGTAGACTTCCACCAACAGCATGCATACCAAATGGCCATGGACACATACGCATGTCAACGAGGTTGGCGTGTAGAGCCACCTCTCTTGGTGAAGGTGCTTCTCGGCCAAGAGCATGATCCAGAAAGGATGCCACCGGGGGAAGATGATAGCAATGATTCAGAGGGAAGCGAGGTAGGAGAGGAGGTAGAAGGAGAAGGGGAAGGTGAAGGAGAGTAGGAGCTCGAAGGTGAAGAGTCTCAGGGGGCGTCCCAGCAAGGGAGTCTCCGAGAAAGCTGTGAGATCGTTGACTCTGATATGTATGTAACCGAGATACTCGAGGTATGCTTCAACCCTTATCTTCTCATGTATTCTCTTTCCTTTGAAATACTTAACCCAACTTCCTAATATTACTCAGGATCACACTGGTGTTGGGACGGATCAGGATTCCCCAATCAGAGGAGGAGGATATCCAATAAAACAAGGTGGGGCACCGACGCTCGTTATCGAGCTGACAAGTGCTGAGGGATCCCCCGCCATGATAGCTCCTGTAGTGGCCAGAGCACTAGAGGCTGATTCCTTGGGTTCATGTAATTTCATTTCCATGACATTAGTAATTACTATTGGAGGGCTCAACTGATCAGGGTGCTCATTGTCTGTACAGTGATCACGTCATTGGAGGATCATCAGGATTCTAAGCCCGGACCATCCACGAGCATGCCGATGGAAAACGTGACGCCCCATCTAGAACATGCCTCCCAAACTGAGTTGGCTCCAGAAATTAGTGATCAGGGAGCGGCAAACACCAGTGGCGCTGCCATCAAGGCAGGTCCGGAAATCAACGAGGGTGCCACCGGGATCGAAGGGAGAGAGGACGGTCACCCAGATGTTGAGGATCCTATTCCCCTGGGAGAAATCTCTAAGGAGGACCCTGCCGCTGCCCTATTGGCTATCTTCCCTATCTATCAGACCACTGATCCCGAAGAAATTGATGATTCAGATTCTAAAGCGGCCGAGGAGAGTTGTATGATGCGACGCAAGGGATGGAATTTCATCCGGTGTTTCTTTAATAAGCCCCAGGAAGAATAGCTAAAGTGGATGGGGTCACTCCACACCTGGTTGTGCTTCTTGTGTGCTGGAGGGGAAGATGATCAATGTCTTCACCTGACGGTCCATGATTACATGGATGAGAAGATGCGTGAGAGCAGTCGGCGCGCTAACGTCATCAAGTTCCAGGAGGATTCGGGGAGTACCCGAGCATTTCTAAGGGCGGAGCAGGAGGTCCAATGCCTCTAGGAACAGGTGAAAGAGCAAGAGGTATTCATCCCAAACTGCTCTGAGATCATGGAGCAGCTGAGGGCTGATCGTACCACGATTCACTGTTTCATTTTCACCCTTACACCGTTGTGCTAAACATATTTTGTATTAAAAATTATAAAAATATTATCAAATTGTGTTTCATGTTTTATTAAATAATTTTGTTTTTATCACTATTAAATATGGCAATGATACTTGTTTTGAAAATTAAAATGTAGGTGGAGGTGATTTGGAGGGCCCATGATGAAGTCCTTGAAAAATGGGCCAAACTGCGCAGGATCCAAGAAGTTCAGTGGACTCAAATTCATGCTGATACTCTACCATGCATCCAAATGGTCTTATCTTTTGTGGGATTATCCAAAACTTATTAGGCTACAACTTTCATTTAATAATCCAAGATATATTCGGCCATTAAGGGGCCCATCCGACCTGATCTGTCCAGCACACCCAATCTGCTCGAGGTCAAAAGTTGTGTGCAGTGATCTGTCCATATCTCGCTCTCCACTTATTTAAATGATGCCAAACTTTCGGTGGAGATATTAAAGACGCGGGTCTACAACTTATTAGTTTTCCACAAAACGTGTTAAGACTGTATGGATGTCTAAAACAATGTTCCAAGCAGTTTTAGTAAATCTGTGTTCCCAGAACCACCTCCCCCATTTCCTATAAAAGGGCACATTGGGCTCCTCATTTGGGAGTTAGACCAGGAGGCAAAGCTCTGGTATTTTGGAGACCCAAGGGTGTACTCTCATCATCCAAGAAGTTCTGGAGTCCCCTATCCTCATAGGGGGATCAAGGATGAATAAGGAGTTTCACCCGAGCCTCCTCCTCCTCACGATGGCGAGCTAAACGGTGGGTGATCATTTCGAGGGAGCTACACTTACTTGGGAGGGAGTTCCAGCACTTTTTCTTCCATTGGTTTTCTATAATTTGTGTGTTAAATATTTCACTTATGATTAATCTCTATGATCTTCTCTTCTGAATGCATTTGTGTGGTTTAATTTAAGTGAAACACTTTTTATCTCAACACCGATTGGTTTGAGATTTCAAGTGGGGATTTTGGTTTGTTCCGATAGGACAAGACAAGAACCCTATTAATATCACACATACATAAGATTTCAGTATGTTTTGGTATCCTTAACTCTGTTATTGATATCCAAACCTTGACAACATGATTGTTTTGTCAAGGGTTGGTGCTTTGTGCAACATTTTAAGAGGCAAGAGGGGAATCAAGATCTTGACAACCCTCAACCAAAGAATTGAACAAAATCATGTCAATATTTTCAGAACAATGAACTATCCAAGTTGTGTAGTGAACTTGAAATGATCTCCTTTATCTCATAATTGTAAAACACCTCTTTTATTTTTCAATTATTAAACTCTTTAAATCAATTCATTTTCTTTAAACTGTTTTCAAAAATACCCCCCTTTTAGTCCCTTTTATTAAGAACACGCACTCTAAACCTACCAACGCTCCTTGAGAGACGACCTAGGGTCTGCCCTAGACTATATATCATCCTCAAAAACATAATAAATTTGACGTTTCATGATAGCACGGTAAAAATTTTGCGCCGTTGCCGGGGATCGCTTTGGTTTTTAGTGCGTGTTTTTGATAAAGTAGTTGTACATTTTGTGAATATGTGTTTGTTTTTTTCTACCTTTTTATTTCTTCTTGTGTTCTGATCCATATCTTGTGTAGGTTCTGTGCATGACGCGTTCTACTTCGGGAGACTTACCACCTTTTGAACCCGAACCGGAGAGGATCCTACGTCAGCGACACTGAGACACACAAGACCCCCTTTTGAAGGAGGACACACCACTCGAGACTCTTCTAAACCCATCTTCTTCTGGAACCAAATTAGAACCTGAAATAATCTTCAATAACATGGATGAAAATAATCAAACATTAAAAGAATTAACCTCGCCTGATGTTGATATCCAACCCACTTACATTCAAATTCAAGTCGATGCACCTAATTTTGAACTAAAATCCGGTCTAATCCATTTATTACCAAGATTTCATGGATTTCCTGGAGAAGACCCTCATAAGCACATAAAAGAATTTCATACTGTGTGTTCAACCTTAAAACCTGCTAATGTGGATGAAGAACAAGTGAAGCTTAGGGCATTCCCATTTTCATTAGAAGACACTGCAAAATATTGGTTATACTATGTCAATTCACCAATAAGGGACTGGGCAGACATGAAACGCCTTTTTCTTGAAAAATACTTCCCAGCCTCTCGAACTGTAACTATAAGGAAAGAAATATGTGGTATAAGATAATCTCAAGGGGAAACATTACATGAATATTGGGAACGCTTTAAAATGTTATGTTCAAGTTTCCCACACCACCAAATAAGTGATCAACTTTTAATTCAATATTTTTATGAAGGTTTGATTCCTATTGATCGAAATATGATTGATGTTGATGCAGGTGGTGCATTGGTAGATAAGACCCCAATTGCTGCAAGAAACCTCATTGAGAAAATGGCACCGAACACTCAACAATTCGGTACACGGTCCAGTGTTCCCATTCGAGGTGTCCATGAGTTGCAAAGTACTGAGTTTGAGAAGAAGGTGAACACGAAGTTCGAAGAGGTAAGTACCCTTCTACGAAAACTTGCTCTCTCCCAAGGGAAATCTCAATCTCCTCTTCCCATCCATTGTGGAATATTCTCTTCTGACACCCACTATTCTGACCAATGTCCTCAATTGAGAGAAACTTTTGAGAGTTGTGAGGCAATATTTCTAGGACGCCCCTTTAACCAACCTTTTAGGAAAGAACCATACTATCCATCCAACCAAGGGTGGAAGGACAACCAAGCCTATAGGCAAGGGGGGTATTCAAACCAACCTCAATAGCAATGGAACCAATAGGGTCAAAGTAGTCATCCACCACCACCCAAAAATCCTCAACCACCCCAAAGGCCATTCCAACCACCCCCTCCAAAAGGCGAGCCTATCCTAGAAGATATGATGAAGAAAATGTCTTCCAATAATATCCAATTCCAAAAAACCACCCAAGCAGCCATACAAGACCTAATGACCCAACTAGGTCAACTTGCCAACTCGGTGGGGGAAATCCAAAGTCATGGGTCGGGTAAACTACCATCTCAACAAGTAGTAAACCCTAGGGATAAAGGAAATGTTAGTTCCATCACCCTTAGGAGTGGGACACAACTCAAAATCCAAATTATCTCTCCATTAGAGTCCTCCCATCCAAAGGAAACCACCATCCCAACTGTTGAAAATGGTCCAAGAGAAGAAAACTCTTTTCCTGAGAGAATCCCTTCCAAAGGAAAGACTGTGGCTATTGATGAGCCACCTATCCCAACCATTCCTATTCAATTTCCTCAAAGGGCTGCCCAACCTAGGAAACAAAAATAAACTGAACTTGATAAAGAAATCTTGGAAACTTTCAAGAAAGTACAGGTTAACATTCCTTTGATTGATGCTGTGAAGCAAATTCCAAGATATGCCAAGTTTCTGAAGGAGATGTGTACACACCGAAGGAGGCTTCATGGTGATGAGAAGGTGAGCCTGGGGAGGAATGTTTCAGCATTGATAGAGCCATCACTTCCTACCAAGTGCAATTATCCTGGGACATTCTCGATTCTGTGCACCATAGGGGAGTGTTCATGTTCCAACGCTATGCTTGATTCGGGTGCTTATATTAATGTGATGCCTCACTCTATTTACTCTTAATTGCAGGTCGGTGAACTGAATCCCACTAGTATTGTCGTTCAGCTAGCAAATCGGAGTACAGCACACCCCTCTGGTGTGTTAGAGGATGTTCTTGTGAGGGTGCAAAATTTAATTTTTCCTGCTGATTTTTACGTGCTTAAAATGGAAGATGATATGATGAATGGACATGCCCCAATTATATTGGGGAGACCTTTCTTGAAAACTGCAAAAACCATAATTAATGTCCATAATGGTAAATTATCTATGGAGTTTGGTGGTAATACTTTCCACTTCAATATCCTTGATGCCATGAAGCACCCCTCAGAAGAACACTCCTCTCTCTCTGTCAATTCAATTGATGTTCTCCCTTCCCCTGAAACAACTTATTTTCATTCACCTGATCCCCTTTCTGAGTTTTCTTCATTGATTGAAATGTTAGGTAATTAATCATGCATTGATTGTTGTAGCGGTCTAGAGAAATGTCATGCATGTTTGTTAATTGATTATTTCTTGAACATAGAGGATCACATGACCATCGATGATACTGCTAAGCTTGTAAAAGCTCATTCCTCATCTGAGGATGTTACCATTGAGCAATTATATGAGATCAGTGACTTCTCACTTTCACACACACTTCCTTCAATCCAAAATCCCCCAGAATTGGAACTGAAATAACTGCCACAAGATTTAAAATACTCATATCTTGATAATGGAAACAAGTTTTCATCATCATTGCTAGTTCACTCCCTCCTGAGCATGAATTGCAACTACTTTATCTTTTGAGGAAGTATAAACAAGCTTTGGGATGGAAACTTGCTAACATTCCTGTAATTATCCCATCAATTTGTACACATCATATTTTATTAAATGATGAGGTTAAACCAGTGAGGCAGTCACAGCATCGACTGAACCCAAACCTACTTGATGTTGTTAAAAAAGAAGTAACAAAATTGTTGGCTTCTGGAATCATTTACCCTATCTCTGACAGCCAATGGGTCAGTCCCGTTCAAGTAGTTCCTAAAAAAACTGGCCTTACTGCAGTTAAAAATGAAAACAATGAATTGGTTCCAACTTGTGTGTAGAATAGTTGGCATGTCTGTATAGACTATCGCCAACTAAACCAAAACACTAGGAAGGACCACTTCCCATTGCCATTCATTGACTAGATGCTAGAGAGGCTATCAGGGAAGTCCCATTACTGTTTCCTTGATGGGTATTCTGGATACTTTCGGATCCATATTGCCCCTGAGGATCAGGAAAAGACAACCTTTACTTGCCCCTTTGGTACATTTTCTTATAGAAGGATTCCATTTTGTCTGTGAAATGCTCCAGGTACTTTCCAATGATGTATGGTTAGTATTTTTTCAGATTACCGGGAGAATTGCATGGAGGTTTTTATGGATGATTTTACTGTTTATGGATCCTCTTTTGATGAATGTTTGAGTAGTCTTTCTTCTGTCCTACGTCGCTGTATTGAAAAGAATCTCATATTAAATTATGAGAAATGCCATTTCATGGTGCGACAAGGCATAGTTTTGGGACATGTCATTTCTGGGGAAGGTATCCAAGTGGACAAATCAAAAGTAGATATCATTTCCTCCCTACCATTCCCTAAAAATGTTCGGTATGTGCGGTCTTTCCTGGGTCATGCTGGATTTTATCGTCGTTTCATTTGTGACTTTAGTAAAATTGCACTCCCCCTCTACCGATTACTCCAAAAATAAAAAGAATTTGTTTTTGATAAAAAAAAATGTGAGGAAGCTTTCAATAAGTTAAAATGGAGTCTCACTTCACCCCCGGTAATCCAACCACCTCGGTGGGATTTACTATTTGAGCTCATGTGTGATGCCTCTAACTATACAGTTGGGGCAGTCTTATCACAAAGGGTCGACCGAGCTCCACATGTCATAGCTTATGCCTCACGTACTCTGGACCCTACCCAAGGAAACTATAGCACAACTGAAAAATAATTTCTTTCCATTGTGTTTTCCTTCGATAAATTCAGGTCATACCTTCTAGGGTCCAAAGTCATTGTGTTCTCAGACCATGCAGCCCTCTGGTATCTCCTTAAGAAACCGGAAGCCAAACCACGTCTCATTCGCTGGATACTTCTCCTTCAAGAATTGGATCTAGAAATTAGGGATAAAAAAGGAGCAGAGAATGTGGTTGCTGACCATATCAGTAGGATTCTCCCATCCACAGACATTGACTCATCCCCCTGTATTCCCATAAATGAATTGTTTCCTAATGAGCAATTATACCGAGTGCAAGATGTTATTCCTTGGTATAATGAAATTGTAAATTATTTGGCAGCGTCTTGCATTCCTGCTAATTTCACCAAAAACCAGGCCGACCATATAAAACATGAGTCCCGTTGGTATATTTGGGATGACCCATACCTATGGCGCACATGTAGTGATCAAGTTATTAGGTGTTGTGTTCCTGATGGTGAGTTTCAGTCTGTCCTTAGGTTCTGCCACACACTTGCTTGCGGGGGCCACTTTGGTCCCCAACAGACTGCTCGCAAGGTCTTAGATTCTGGTCTCTTTTGGACCACATTGTTTAGGGATTCCCATGAATTCTTTAAATCTTGTCCTCACTGTCAAAGAATGGGGAATGTATCTAAAAGAAATGAGATGCCCCAACAACCCTTGCTCTTCCATGAAATTTTTGATGTTTGGGGCATTGACTTTATGGGACCATTCCCCAATTCATTTGGGAACCTTTACATTATTCTGGAAGTGGATTATGTTTCAAAGTGGGTAGAGGCACGAGCCATGAGGACAGATGATTCCAAGACATTTGTGGAATTTTTGAGAACCCAAATATTCTGTAGGTTTGTATTACCTATTTTTATCATCAGTGATCAGGGTTCTCATTTCTGCAACCGCACAATGCAATCTCTTTTGCACAGGTATGGGGTTGGGAATTGAGTGTCTACTTCTTATCACCCACAAAAAAATGGTTAAGCCGAAGTGTCAAATAGAGAGGTAAAACAGATTCTTGAGAAAACGGTTCAGTGAAACAGAAAATACTAGATTCTTAGACTTGATGATTCATTATGGGCTTACCGTACTGCATTCAAAACTCCAATTGGCATGTCACCATATCGTCTAGTTTTTGGGAAAAGTTGTCACCTCCCGATTGAGGTAGAGCACCGGGCCTACTGGGCCATTAAACAATGCAATTCTAATCTTTCTGGTGCAGGTATTCAAAGGAAGTTGCAGATTCAGGAGTTGGAGGAAATGAGAAGAGATTCATATGAGAAATCCCGGATTTATAAGGAGTGAACCAAGGCTACCCACAACTGTCTCATCCTTCATCGTCAATTCCACATAGGGCAGAAGGTCCTCCTCTACAATGCAAGGCTAAAGTTTCACCCTGGTAAGATTTGTTCCCGTTGGTTTGGACCTTACATTGTTACTAATGCCTCTCCATTTGGTGTTTTCCAGGTTGAAAATGAAGACACCAAGCAAACCTTCACTGTCAATGGACAGCAGTTGAAGCACTTCCATGAAGCCATTCCGGAGTCCCCAATGGAGGAACTCCATGTTCAAGAAGCGGTCTATGAATAACACTCACCATTTTTTATCCTTCCTTCCCACAGTCTCTTTTATTATAGTGAGGACACTACATTCTCTAGGTGTGGGGGGGATGGGTACATTCCTGGGTAAGTTAGGAATTTTTTTTATTATCTTTCCTTCTTCTTCTCTTTTTCGCTTGTTGCATGGTATTGTCACTTTCCCCCCTATTTCCCCACCTCACTTCTGTGCTAAAATGATAATTTTTTATGCCTAATTTATCATGGAAAATGATTCCCGTTTTATCATTGAATTTATTGAAAATACATGAGGAATTTCCCATTTTCAAGTTGTTTTAACATTCAAAAAAAATCTGATGAAATATGCATTTCAGCATGAATTCAACATTGTGGTGTGAATTTATCTTGAAAATTGGTTGTTGGTCGATGATATGAATGGTTGTATCATTTTGAAGCCATTGAGAAGAGTGGTACCCTTTTTGTGAATAGTTTAAGGGAAATTGTGTCATTTAATCTCTCCACAAATTTTTGCACCCAACCATGAAGTGTGAATATTTCTTACTTTATTGAAGTTAAATATAAGTTAGGTTAATTTTTCTCTACTTTCCAAATGATCATTACATACATTCGTTCCTTATCCGATCTATTTCATTACTGTACCAAATTGACCTAAGTGTGTGTACCTGTTATCCAACAGTTGTACACCCTCAAAAAAACAAAAAAATGGGGTTGTATTTTGTGCAGGTCAAAAACCACCCTTTTTCGACTTTTGATGTTGTTATAACTATTACAATCAGTGTCGTGAGGACATCAAACATGGGTTGAGATAAGAGTGTGAGATTTGTTCCAAGTGAAACTTTTGAAAAAAAATAAATATTGAGGCGAGTGATGAAATGTACAGCATATGGTGATATCTAGGTTGGGAGCTTTAGGTTTGACTTCTAGGAATGTTTAATTGAGTGGGTCTTGGAATTTGATTGCAAAGGATGTAGGGCACATTCGGTGGAAAGAATCAAGTCAGTAGACTAATTTTAAAATAACTTATATTTATTTAATAGAATGTGGAAAGAATAGCATGAAATGGTTTTCACACACACATATGGAGAATTGGTGACATGATTAACTTTTGAATTATTTTCTTTGATTGGTATCATTAGTCTCTTCGAATTTCATTTGGATACAATTTTTGAGACGACTTTTTCCATGATCACTGAGAATAACTGCTCGGTGTGATTTGTGCTTTGATCACAATTCTATCAAAAATTAATTTCTCAAGAATGTTAAATCTTCATGAAGTTGGGAATATCTACATGCATAATTTTTAGAAATGTGAATTTTCCCAGGAGTGAAAATGTTTAGGTGTGGGGGTGTGATCGTACCACGATTCACTGTTTCATTTTCACCCTTACACCGCTGTACTAAACATATTTTGTATTAAAATTTATAAAAATATTATCAAATTTTTCTTCATGTTTAATTAAATAATTTTTTTTATCACTTTTAAATAGGTCAATGATACTTGTTTTGAAAATTACAATGTAGGTGGAGGTGATTTGGAGGGCCCATGATGAAGTCCTTGAAAAATGGGCCAAACTGCGTAGGATCCAAGAAGTTCAGTGGAATCAAATTCATGCTGGTACTCTACCGTGCATTCAAATGGACTTATATTTTGCGGGATTATCCAAAACTTATTGGTCTACAACTTTCATTTAATAAACCATGAGAGATTCGTCCATTAAGGGGCCCATCCGACCTGATCTGTCCAGCACACCCAATCTGCTCTAGGTCAAATATTGTGTGCAGTGATCTGTCCATATCTCGCTCTCCACTTATTTAAATGATGCCAAACTTTCGGTGGAGATAGTCAAGACGCGGGGATAAAACTTTTTAGTTTTCCATAAAATGTTTTAAGACTGTCTGGTAGGCTAAAACAAGGTTCCAAGCAGCTTTAGTAAATATGTGTGCCCAAAACCACCTCCCACATTTCCTATAAAAGGGCACCTTGGGCTCCTCATTTGGGAGTTCGACCAGGAGGCAAAGCTCTGGTATTTTGGATACCAAAGTGAGTACTCTCATCATCCAAGAAGTTCTGGAGTCCCCTATCTTCATAGGGGGATCAAGGATGAAGAAGGAGTTTCACTCAAGCCTCCTCCTCCTCACGATGGCGAGCTAAACGGTGGGCGATCATTTCGAGGGAGCTACACTTACTTGGGAGGGAGTTCCAGCACTTGTTCTTCCACTGGTTTTGTATAATTTGTGTGTTAAATATTTCACTTATGATTAATCTCTATGCTCTTCTCTTCTGAATGCATTTGTGTGGTTTAATTTAAGTGAAACACTTTTTATCTCAACACCAATTGGGTTGAGATTTCAAGTGGGTATTTTGGTTTGTTCTGATAGGACAAGACAAGAACCCTTTTAATATCACACATACATAAGATTTCAGTATGTTTTGGTAGCCTTAACTTTGTTATTGAGATCCAAACCTTGAAAACACAATTGTTTTGTCAAGGGTTGGTGCTTTGTGCAACATTTTAAGAGGCAAGAGGGGAATCAAGATCTTGACAACCCTCAACCAAAGAATTGAACAAAACCATGTCAATATTTTCAGAACAATGAACTATCCAAGTTGTGTAGTGAACTTTAAATGATATCCTTTATCTCATAATTGTAAAACATCTATTTTATTTTTCAATTATTAAACTCTTTAAATCAATTCATTTTCTTTAAACTGTTTTCAAAAATACCCCCCTTTTAGTCCCTTTTATTAAGAACACACACTCTAAACCTACCAACGCTCCTTGAGAGACGACCTAGGGTCTCCCCTAGACTATATATCATCCTCAAAAACATATTCAATTTGACGTGTCACGATAGCACGGTCAAGGGCCCAGCTATTAGACGCCCAAGAACAACTCATAGAAGTGAGTCTCCTGATAACCGAGCTCCAAGCTGAACAGGTGCGGGCATGGGCCAGGGTCAGCAAGATGCACTTTGATGTCGCCTATGAAGAAAGGGTCCTTAGGGGATGGGAGGCCATCTTGGAGGCCACCAGTGAAAGGGTGGCGGCATTGGGAAGATCTTTCCAAGAAGTCAACCCTTAAGGGACCTTTTTTGTCCAAACCCATACACTCATCCCGCTTTTACTGTTGCTTGTTCTTTTGAACTGTATGTATAGACAGATTTACTTACCCCTTTGCTTAACATACTTGTCCCTTTGTTTAACATGCTCAGCCATAATCCTGAAATAAATATAAATCCATCACTAAGCTCACATGGGTTGTGAGAAGCAAAGTAGTCTCGTACTATAACTTCATTGTATCGTGGGAGTGTCAACCAAGATTCAGGCATTCGAAATTCAAACCTGGATTTCTAAGGAAAAGAGGGAGGCCTATCCAAAGGAGGAGGACCTTAGACCAATCGATGTACCATCTTCTCAATGTGCTCTAGCGCACGAGTGGGGAAATGTCAGGGGTGTGGGAATCCATCTGAACATAAGGGAATGAAAAATATGAATCACGTTTCCCAAATTCTGAATACTATGGGAGGGAATGGCAATGAAGGAAGAATGTTGACCGTGTTCGAAAAACAGCATCCCCATTGCACTGACCTGAAATGGGGACAACAAATGAGGGTCGACTGCTGACCATGTTCACAACATGGGGCCTAACTCAAATATCGTCAATCAGTCTTCCAGAACATTGGCCCAGGACAGCAGGCAGACCGTAGGTCGAGCATCCATGCTGTTAGGGGGTTCCTTAAAATGTGATCAGTCTTCTGGAACATTGGCTCAGGACAGCAGGCAGTCCATAGGTCAAGCATCTGTACTATTAGGGGGTCCCTTAAAATGTGAAAGAGGATGAGGATCCAAATCAAGTGGGCACGCAAAGCATGGAAAGTGAAGTGGTGTCTTGTTCATATATAATCCAACACTCCCAAGATTACACCACCGTGGTAGAAGCACATTAGGTGGATGCATTAATCTGGTCATGGATCATCCCTACTTTTAGACAGGACCTCTCTGGTGAGGGAACTGTCACTTCACAATGTCATTATGGGTCATCCCAAATTTGTTCAGGGAAAATGTTGTAGTTACACAACTCCCTGAGAAGTCATGCCAAGGGGCCGACAGTGAGGAGGTATGGGATTTGGTGATCCTCAGGTATGTACCTGAGACGAAATGTTTGGGCATTCCTACATATCTCATAAGGATGAGAATCAATCCACATGTAGTTCTGGAAAGGGTCTTAGTTTAAGGTCTTAGAACTCGGACCAAGGATGGGTAAGGAGAGTATGAGACACATGGTAAGGTAGTTACGAAACCCGACATGAATGTGGACATAAGCCCCACTTACCATGTGTTCCTTGGAGAAATGCTCAGGTCAAGGGACCGAAAACAAAAGTTAGGCTGGGCTCATGGGGAAGTTCTCGGGAACTCCTATGTATCTCATGAAGATGAGAATCAAGCTATATGTAGTTCTTGGAGGGTGGCATGGCACGGTAAGGTACCAGTGAAAAGGATGAAAGGGGTGTTCGGGTCTAGCCCTCGCACCAAAAGAAGCGGCATTTGATGTGTCTTGTTTGTCCTTTAAGGTGAGTGGTTTTTCTTTTGTGGAGCGACCAGCCTAGGGTAGAAATTCCTGGCATTACTACAATAATCAATCCGTATGCAGGCATTGAAAAATGGTATGGTAAATGACTGATACCCAACGTGATGTCCTCTATGATGAGGTTATCACAATGCAGTGCCGTTTTTTGTCGTGCGGCCAGGACAATATCATCACAGTTTATGGTCATGTGGTAAGACCAATCAACATAGTTTAAAGTCATATGGATTGGACCTGGGAGAATGTGTATGACATGAGAAATCATACCCGATGTGAATGAGGGCAAGTTCCACATCATTATCGTGCGCGATTTCGGGAGAGGATCCTCGGGCCAGGAGGCCAGTGAGGGTCAGAGGATAAGGGGCAGGAGATGCTAGCTTCCAGTTGAACTAGACCTAAAATGAAATTTTCAGGTGACCCCATGTATCCCATGGGGATGAGGGTCAAGCTGAACATAGCTCTCAGAGAAGATCCCAGTTTATGGTCTTAGTGCTCAGATCGCGGGAGCCTCAAGAGACGCCGTATTGAAACTTTGTCTGCCTGAAGTGTGGAGGTGCACTAAGGGGTAGTGCAAAGAGTGTCAAGATTACACCTGGACATGATGGGGGTGGAACATAATGTGAATCATGCAACTAACATTCAAGGCTCGAAGGTTCTCGCATGATGACAAAGGATTACTGCTGACCATGTTCGCCACACAGCATTCTGTCGCGTTATATTGAAATGGGGACAAACAAATGAGAATCGACCGCTGACCATGTTCGCAACACGGGATTTGTATCAATTTTTTGTTTGAAACCTTCAAGGGAATTGTCTCGTAATGGTAGGATATCCCTAAGTCATTGTATCCATGCCGTTCTTGGGGGTCCCTTCAGGTGTGATAGATAACAGGGGGCCAAATGAAGGGGAACATGAAGCTTTACAAGTGGATGGAAGCTTGCACCAGTTGAATCTGACACTCCAAGTCCTAGACTAGAGTACTCTGAACACATTGGTGGACCACTACAAAGGGTCGAGGGGCTCAATTTGATATTGGCCAAGAGATGGAGGATTCCTTGTAGAAGGGGGGCATGCCACCAAAAACCCTTTACCATACCTATTATCCCCCCCATGGAGAGGGACAGGCCGAGGGGCCTAGGTGAACGAGAGATCATGGGATCTCTAAGAGATGTGGATGGACCTGAAATATAAATGTTTAGGTGGTCCTGTCTATCCCATAAGGATGGGAATCAAGCCACATGTAGTTCTTGAAGTCATAGTTCAACGTCATGCGAGACGACATACAGTTTAACGTCATGTGGGACGAGTGTGCAGTTTAAGGTCATGTGGGACCGTAATCTAGTTTAAGGTCATAGGGGACCATAAGGGCCCAAAGGTAGGACCAAATAGTAGTTTAAGGTCGTGAAGGACCATCATTCAGTTTAGGTTCATGCAGGACCGGACAGTTTAGGAAAAGTATTGCTTGAGGAATTTGGCTTTGGTGGGAGGAGTTATACGCTCACCATCCATGGTCACCAGGGAGTATGCTCCATTGGGATAAACCTTATGAAAAATGAAAGGTCATTCCCACTTGGGCTCCAACTTGGGTGGTTTCCTACTGGGGATCATTGGTGCCCTGAGAAATAATACCAAATTGCCTTACAGGAAAGAGCGGAGTCGAACCTTCTTGTTGAAAGCTCGAGCCATCCTGGTCTGATGCCTTTCTAGGTTGTGTAGGGCATGAAGCCTATTCTTTTCCAGTGCTTCCAATTCATCTAGACAGATTTTATCCACTCTATCTAGCACTTTCTAGTCATAGACCACTATGCGCAATGAGGGAAATTGAATCTCGATGGGAAGGAAGGCCTTCGTTCTATACACTAGGGAATATGGGGTCACCTGGGTATAATTATGAGTTGTCGTCTGATAATCCCAGAGGGCTTTGGGGAGCTTTTTTGGCCAACTCTTCTTGTTCTGACCAACCATTTTCTGCAGAATGTTAGAGAGAGTTTTATTGAATGCCTTGATCTGTCCATTTTCTTTTGCGTGATAGCGGGAGTTATGGTTGGAGCGAATGTTGTACTTGGAATACAATTTCTTCAGCTCGGATTCTCGGAAGTTGGTGCCGTTATTTGTGAGGATAGCATGAGGAACCCCAAATCGATAGATGATATTAGAACTCATGAAGTTGATGATAGAATAGGCCTTGACTTACTTGAGTGGAATTGCCTCTGCCCACTTGGAAAAGAAATCTACAGTGGTCATAATGAATCGGAATCGGCGAGCCGTTGCCGGTGGGTATGGTCCCACGACATCTAACCCCCAAAATGCAAAGGTCCAAGAGTACTTGGTAGTTTGGAGAGGATCCAATGGTCGATGCACAAAGATAGCATGAACTTGGCATGCATGGAACCTCTTGGCGAACTTGATTCATTCGTGGATCATGGAGGGCCAAAATACCCTAGTCTTCGAACCTGGTGAGACAGTTTTGGCCCAGCCTGATGGGAACCATAGGAACTGTCATGAACCTCTTGCATGACCTGTGTAACCTCTAATACTTGTATGAAATGGAGGATAACACCATTGAAACCACACTTATAGAGGATCTGCTCAAGACTAGGACCACTCTGAAGGGTAAACTGCATTGCATGGTTTCGGATTCACTCGTGCTCGGACTGATCAGCTGAGAGGCATCCATGTTGGAGGTAATCAACAAAAGGGGCTCTCCAATTGGGAATTGCTTCAACCACTACACCTGAAGAACTTGGGGCCCCTGGCGTGGAAGCTCTGGCAGTAATATGGATTACCTGTGGGTCGTCGTCATCCTCTGGGTGACGGGAGAAATGACTCTCTGATGTACCATGTAGATAATTAGATCATCCTGCTTGGGCTCTACAAGTGATGCATCCAGGCTGGACAAAGCATCTGCTCGACCGTTCTGTGACCAAGGGACATGGATAACCTCTGGCCGAGAAGGAAACTAGGCCATTAGTTGGAGAGTGAGTTCCAACAACGGTATAAGCTCTGGATTCCTGACAACATAGTCTTCATTAACCTTCTTGATGACTAGTTCGGAATACCCTTTCACATGAAAATCAGGCACATCGATCTCAAGGGCCAGCTCAAGACCAGTAATGAGGGTCTGATACTCTACCTTGTTGTTGGTGCAGCCTTATGACAATAGGAATGAGTAAGGTAGGAATTCTTACATTGCGGTGATAAAGGCGATGCCCAAACCTACTCTATTGAGCCTATGATCATTGAGCCTCCTACCAGTGTGGATCCGGGAGGCACCATCAAAGTGAATCTTCCAACAAGGAATAGCTTGATCGACCGACAGGATTGCCTCATTGGGAAAATATAAGTCTAGGGATTGGTCCGCGAGGGTTGTATGGGAAGCTAGAAATTCTACCAATTTCTACCCCTTGATAGCCTTCTGGGGCACAAACCTAATGTCAAAATGCTGGAGGATCACCTCCCACCACGCTAGTCGTCCAGTCAACATGGGGAAATTTAGAATGTACTTCAACGGGTCTACCCGAGAGACCAGATGTACCTCATGGTGCCTCAAGTAATGTCGTAATTTCTGCATAGCAAATACAAGCGCAAGGTAGCTCTTCTTGATGGTAGAGTATCTGGTTTCTGTATCGAGGAGCATGCGGCTGAGGTAGTAGAGATTTTTCTCTGTCCTGTCATTGTTATTTTTGGCGAGAAGGGCGCCGAGGGACCATTCCAGGGCAGTGACATAGAGGATCAGCAGCTTCCCGAAGATGGGTGGCATCAAGACTGGAGGCTGGAGCAGATATTGTTTGATTTCCTCGAAGGCGGTCTCGCACTTCTCATTCCACTCATAGGTGGTTACCTTCTTCATGATATGAGAAAAGGTCTTACACTTGCTAGCCAAATTCACGATGAATCGGCATATATAGGATAAGTGGTCTTGGAAACCTTGAATCTCCTGAATATTGCTCGGGGGAGGCATCTGGCTGATGGCCTTTATCTTCTCTAGGTTGATCTCAATGCCTCGGTGCCTGAAAACAAAGTCAAGGAATTTCCCAGAGGTGACCCCGAAGGCACACTTTAACGGGTTCATCTTCAAGTGGCGGGAACGGAGGTAGCCGAACACTTTCTCAAGATCCTTGAGATGGTGCTGGAACTGGCAAGATTTGACATCCAGATCATCCACATAGTATTCCACCAATGTTCCTACGATCGTCTTGAATATTCTATTCATGGCCCGCAGATAGGTGGCACCTGTATTCTTCAAGACGAAGGGAATAAACTGGTAATAGAAAGTACCTTGAGGTGCCCTGAAAGCGGTAGACTCTTCATCCTTAGGGGCCATCCGGATCTTATTATATCCAGAGTATCCATCCATGAAGAAGAGGGCTTGGAACCCTACTGTAGCATCGATCAACAATTCTATCACTGGAAGGGGAAAATCATCCTTCAGATAGTGGCAGTTGAGATCCCAAAAGTTGATGTAGACTCTGATCTATCTGTTCTTCTTCCTGACTGGCACGATGTTGGCTAACCACTAGGGGTACTGGACCTCCTTGATGAAGTTGTCTCTGATGAGATTGTCAACTTCGACCTTAACCATGGCACCGTGAGAAGGGTGCATCTTTTTGGGAGGCTGCTTGAACCCATGATGGTTTGTCGGGATACCGAGGTGGTGGATGGCTACCTGAGGATCTAGTATTGGAATCTCGTCGTAACTCCAAGCAAATACATCACGGTGTTGTTTGAGGAATTCCACGTACCATTGCTTCTCCTAAAGGGACGTATCAGCGCTGATCAATGTGGGTCTTGGATCGGCCTCACTACTGAGGTTCACCTGCACCAGCTCATCAACTGTGGCTAAGACACCTTCCTCAAAGGCAGGGAGAGCATCCTCCATATCTTCTTCTCTACTTATGGATGGATATTCTGTGGGGGAATCTTCTTCTGAGCTACCTAACCCTGATGGGAGGATTCTACCAGCTTGCGTGGTCGTGGTCATTGCATCGGGGCACTCTAGCATTGCTCAGACCAAGGCTCTGAAGCCTTTCGACCTGATCCCATCTGGTCTCCAGCCCAAGGGAACACACATGATAATATCGAAGCAGTAGTGGTGCGTCGGCCGGAGCTGACTTATTCCAGCCCAGCGAAACAGAAAAGTATGATGTAATTTTGTTTCCATGAGTCGGACGTCTCGATACCTAATGGGAGTGGGAGGCTCTAGGATCACTAGAGCATGGTTCGTATTATAATACAAAGTGATCTTCTCACACCGCCTAGATCTGTGATCATGATTCCCCCTTGTCCCAAAAATAACAAATTATTTCCCCATATCGGGGGTTGTGGCCTCCAACTGATGGATCGGGAAGAAGTAAGTGTCATTCAGGCCTACCCAAGGGTCAATCGTAACAGTGACAGGCTCAACTTCGCTTACCTGGACTTGTTTATCCTTTCTCTTATAATAATCATCATCCAAGTAGTGGGATTCGCAAGAGGATAAAGGAGATACATCACCTTGTATTACACCTACTTGACCATTAAGGGAGTACTTGAGGCATTGATGATAGGATGAGTGGACCGCCATGTGCATATGGAGCCATGACCTACCCATCAATGCATTGTATGCGGTGTCCTAGGAGACAACCATGAACTCAGTGCTGGAAATTAGTCCACCGAACTGGGTCTTCAGACGGATCCTGCCGACTGATTTCTGCTTTGTCCTGTCATATCCCTAGATCCTCAAATCAGAGGGAGTCAGGTCATATTCAGATAACCCTAGCTTCTACAGTGTTTGCGTCGGGATGAGGTTGATCCCGGAGCTGGTGTCAACGAGACAGTGGCGAACCTCCACACTGTTAAATTGGCTGGTGATGTACAATGGGTGGATGTGCCCCTATCTGGGGGAGCCTTCATCCCCTCCCGAGAATGAGATGACAGCCTGGGATTCAGCATCTTCAACTGCTTCAGCATGGAATGCCTCTACATCTACTACCTCTGTCTCAAACTAGAGGGGGATCCTTAAAGCCTCGGTGAGTGATTCATGCATATCTGGTGATAGGCGACGGGATTCAAGGATGGAGAGCCACGTTGGGATGCCAGCGAGGTGCTTCAGAACATCATATTTTTTCACCAGGCGCAAACATCTGCTTATGGGAATCCACTCGGTGATTGGAGGCATGGCAGGCCCTGTTGGCTTGACCGACGGCTGACTGGTACTGGGGACATCCTACTTCCCACTAGTCGAAGCTTGAAAGGTCACTGTCGGATTAGGATCGGGTGACTGAGATCGACTTGTAGTGGGGCGAAGCTGGTCGCGATATGGCCGAAGTGGCTTTGCCTGATCCAATAGCACAAATGGTGGTGGAGGAAGACCTGTCGACACCAGATGAAGAGGTAGCACGTGATGAGTTCTGCACTGGGCCTGATGTCTGGTCTCAGTGGCGTGCACGGCCTGATTGGAGGTTCCAACTGATGTGCCCTGGTGACCCATATGCTTGCGGTTCCGCTGACTTTGGCATTGGCTGGGGACATTGGGTAGGTTCACCTGGCGCTTCCCCTCGTCGGGATCCATATAGGGATTTACCAACTCAACGGTGTTAGCCGAAGCATTCCCCTGACTGTCACTTGATAAATCATCCACCACTGGGAGGATTCTGGGATTAATTCCCATCTCTAAGGGCATAAAGTCACCGAGAGTGCGGGAAGACCACGGCCTTAGTGGGGCGCTTTTCTTCTTCTTACACCACCAATGCTTGCTATTATGGGAAGAGGTTGGCTGAGATGATGATGCAGAAGTGGTGGCCATAGGTTTTGAAGGCTCCGGCTGATTCAGGCTTGCCCGAATGATGTCATGGGAATTGGCGACCTTCTTGCGAGCCATCCAATCATTATAATTCTGGGACCCGTAGTCAGGAACCTTCTTCCACTCGCCTTCATCGTCGCTACTGCCATCTGATCCCACAAAGACACCCGCCACTTGTGTCGGGGTTGGGCCCAACCTGACTATATTGTTGTCAATATGGTCTTGGATCTAGTCCTTGAACACATAGAATTTCTTGATGGTGTGCCCCAGGATCTGGTGATAAGGGCAGTAGTTGGGGTGATCAGTGAGACGCACCTCTTCTGGCTTCCGGCACTCAGGCAGTCGCACAATTATTTTCTCTAAGGCGCTACGGAAGTAGCCGAGGACATTATCCTTGTTGAACGAGTAGGTCTGATTTCTTTTGTCCGAAAAGGGGGCTCTAAGATCCTGACCATGATAGGGGGCCGGAGGAGCCTACCAAGAAGATGGAACTTGATTATCCCACCTAGGCGGCGATGGTGCATTACTTAGGGACGCCTTCCGATTCTGGGGCAGGCGCTGCTGGGCTGGAAACTATGCCCATGGTGGAGGGCCTCTGTGAGGCTGTAGGGCCGGTGCTACTAGTAGCAACTCTAGATACCTGGGGGCCTCTACCTAGGCCACAGCGGCGGGCTTGGCTCTGACATATCTCCTTGTTGGAATTACAGGGGGCAGCAGGAATGCCTGGCTGGCCTGTTGCAGAGCTTCTTTGAGGTGTTGGGCCTTATCCGATAAGTCTCGGAACCCTCCGGGATAATTCTGAGTGATCAGGGAGGGAACCAGCTTTATCTTAAAATTCCCCACACACATATTCAGTAATTTCTTTTGAGTTAGTGGAATGTCAAGGGAGTATGTGAGCCCCTTCCACTGGGTGATGAAGTTCGCAACTCATTCATTTGGCCTTTTCTTACACCTGAAGAGGGCTGCAATGTTTGTCTTCTAGGTGGTAGAGCTAAACTGGTAAAGGAACTACCTACGAAGGTCCTCCCATATTGTCATAGATCCCATAGGGAGCTGGCTGTACCAAACAAATGTCGGCCCCTCTAGTGTCTGAACAAAGCAACGGAGCTTGGTGGCCTCCTGCTGCGCTGGGGTCCCCAACATAGGACCACACCTTGAGATAAAGTGGGTCAGGTGCTGCGGCGGGTCCCCCATCCTATTAAAGGGGGAGAAAGTGGGATTCCCAAATCCTGGGGGTGTTGGCATGTCATCCACCCATGCCAGGTATGGTTTTCCATCAGGTGGGATAGCCACCTATCGTGTTTCCAAAGCCTCGAGCCGGGTGATGAGCATCGCCATCAGATTTTCTAGGTGTGGGTCCCCATCCTGGTAGGGATCCCTAACCACGAGTTCATTTCTAGGATCTTCATTGCGATAGCCGAGCTCGGCGGCTCGCAGAGCGGCTGGTGGAGCAACCCTTAGGGTAGCTAGAGGAGCCCAAGCGGGGTTCCTTGGATTTTTGCACCGCTCGGGAGGGTTCGGTGAGACATATTGTTCCCTCTTTCCATGGGCTCCATATTCCATCATGTTAGTGAATGCGGCATGATCAGGGTTTCCTGGGAGAATCTCGCTGAGGGGTAGTTTTTCCTGCCCCTGCTGCCCCAGCCTAGGATCACCATAGTCGGGTCGCCACTCTGTAATGCATTCAGCCATAAGTTCATCAACTAACTTCTTCTGCTCAGTAAGCTGTTGGCATAGTGTGGCCTTCTCGGGGTCATCTTCCGTCTTCTGCACTGAGGCCGACAAGTTGGAGTTCTTGATAGATCCAACATTCTATTTTCCTTTACTAACATTCTGACTCAGTACCAATGCTTCGGTGGGTGGAATAAGACTGAGGAGGCTCCTTTTCTGGCGATTAATCCTTCCTGATGGGTCCAGTGGCAGTATTTCCTCAGGGGGGATGCGCCCATCGAGAAGTCCCAGCTCATTCGAATCTCCTGTCAGATCGTTCATGTTGACTGCCACTCTTCTCGGGGGCATGTCTTCCCTATCACCAAGCGAGTCGGGCTGTCGGTGAATCACACTAAAAAGAAGGGAAGCGTACTACCCCTAGCCACGGACTTGTGCGTGGGGGTAGCCTCCTCAACAACATTGTGGAGTACTTGGAAACTCTGAATGCATTATTGTTGGAGGGCCCTGGGGTGGCCAGGTGACTCAAGGTTTCGGACCGCAGGGAGTGTGGTCGGGTCAACCAGAAGACATTGTTCGCCGATGTCTTCTAGGTTCTCTTGGATCCCGGGATAAGTCACCCTCCGGTGGAAAATATGGAGGTGAGTCACCCAGAGGGTCTTGCGGAAACATTCAAACTCCTCTAGGGTGAGCAATTCTAGCGTATCAATGTTTGATCTCATGACCGGACAAAACTTCTCGAAGAAGTGACCCACCGTGAGGATGGTCTAGAAGCTCCCCGGCTCAGATTTATAGTTTGGCCTTTTATTTCCCCACTCATCAACTGAGGGTGGCTGAGGAACTGGCAGCGGTTCTGAGGCAGGCCGCTGGGCCAGCGGGCTGACCGGTGGAGAATACGGCGAGCGAGCTGATTGGCCACTGAATCTTGGGATGTCCTCTAAGGGTTTCAGTGACCTGGTCGCCATATCATGATAAGATGGATCGGTGAACAAGGCTCCTGAGGCAACATCAGCGCCTGCCGAGGGTGATTCATGTCACAGTTCTCCCTCCATTGACCCCCAAAATAGATCTGTGGCAGAGGGCGCTTCTGGTGATGATGGTGACGACTGTACGGTCGGCCCCTGGGAACATGCCAAGTTCTCGTCCTCCTGAATATACCTTTAGAGGGAAACATGGATCTTGTGGATCTCACATTACATGAGTATAATGCTTATGCACCTCATTCCTTCCCCTACCCTTGACTCGGGGGGACAAAGAGGAGGGATCCTACGTCGATTCGTACTCCGCCTCAGAGTCTGAGAAGTAGACTAGTCTGATCCCTATACGTCCTTCCCCAGAATTCCTCTTACGGCGGTGGTGACCTACTCACCTGTAACGACCCAATCTTTTTGAGTAGTATATTAACTTACTCTTATTTATTTAATAAGATGTTAATGGTTAATGCAGAAAGAGGAGTCGATGGCTTCATCCAGTAGACTCAACCCTTACGAAGCCCACTTATCAGAGCTTGGGAAGGAGGTAGCATCTGTGGGCTTCGCTTTGGACCAAGCCCAATCCGAGCTCCAGCGTGTCAAGCTTGAACGAAAACGCTTGCAGGAGAAGTTCAAGTTAGTGGAGATTGCTACTAGGGCAATGTTATCTGAGACTCCCTCAGATTCTATCACCATAGCACACCTTACACTTAGGTCTTATGCCAGTGTTATAAGGGGCTATGTGATGAGACCCTAGTTTCCTTGTGTAATCCTTTCGGATGAATAAATTGAGATTTCTTCCTTTAGTGATGTTTGTGAAATTTCAAATGTCTAGATAATTTTAGAATGTATTTTATTGATGAATTTTGAAAAAGGGATATTTTGAAATATTTATGTAAACCCTAAATAACTAATGATGTGTAATGATTTTCAAAAAATGGTCTTCTACAAAAGTGTTCATTAAGGAATTTGGAGTCTAATAAGATCAACTTAATTTTTGATGAATAGTAAATTATGAATAGTGATTTTACGCTTAGGATTAGTAATGTGACCGAATGGATTAGTAATTTTCACTTAAAGAAAGTTTTAATATAATTTAGACACCTTGGTTAAGTAATGTGATTCAATAAAATGGGTAAATAACGGTTTCATAAATTATTAATCAAGTATTAGTTTTTTCGGATGAATAGTGTTTTTTAATTAAAAATTTAATTAAAAATAATTAGAAAATTATTTTTATAAAAATGACTTTATTTTTGAACTCAGAGCATCGATATTATGTTAAGGTAATTTTTGGGGATTTTTCTGGAAAAAATGAATTTTCGATGAATAGTGTTTTTATTTAAAAATTAAATTAAAAATATTTAGAAAAATATTTTTATAAAATGGATTTCATTTTTGAAATCAGAGCATTGATATTTGGTTAAGGTGAAATTTTGGGATTATTCTGAGAAAGTTGAATTTTCAGTGAATAGTAAAAATACCGTTTTAGGGTTTCGGTATGTTTAATGACATCATAATGATGTCATGATGATGTCATGAGATCTTTTGAGGGTTGGCCGGCCAAGGGTGATGAATTATTGTTTTGGGGGCCCCATGTGGCCTAACTCCATGATAAATGCCAAGGGAGAGCCCATGGGTTTGAGAAAAGCACATGTGAGGTGTCCTTTGGCCATTAATGCTTTGTCCCCTCACTTTCCCTATAAATACCCACCCTTTCCTCCCTTGGTTTTCACTCCCAACTCTTCCCCAACGAAGTTCTGGTCTTCTTACCTTCCAAAGAGTCCTCCCAAGGTGCCCCCAAGCCCTCAAGGTCCAATCCTTTGAGTTTCAAGAGTCACGTTTTAAGGTAAGGGATCCGACCCCTCTCTTTCTTTTCATGTAATCTCTTTTATGTCATTCCTATTATGATCCATGTTTTTATGTGAGAGGATGTTCTTTTATATTCCTCTTACTGCCCTTTCATGTTTATATGATGAGAGATCCCCTCTTACTCTCATCATTTCGTTTTATGAAAGTTTAAGTGACGCCGTTAGGCTGCCGAATTTTTAAGGGATTCTTTCACCCTTCTCATTTTTCAAGTTCAATTTTCATGTCAAGTCTTTCAAGTTCCTTTTTATTATGTTGGGGTATGATCTCTATATCAATCATACTGATCTCTTATGATCATATGATGAGGGACCCTTTTTGATCTTGTCAAATCATTTTCTTTTGAAGTTAAGTGACGCCGTAAGGCTGCCGAATTTTCATAAGAGAAATCTAATCTTTTTCCTTCCATGTTTTTCATTTCAAATGGTATGTCCCTAAAATTTCGTTACCATGTCCATATGTCCTTCTTATCCTTTCACCCTACTGTTTTATGGATCATTTATGAGTGGGTGACCCATGTCCCCTCTCATTTCAACGTTTTCTAAAACCCCGAAACTTAGCCGTTATGCTGCAGAATTTTCCCCTCAAAATGCCTCTCTCTTTTCTCAAAAATTATTTTATGTTATAAAGTGAATACTCAAATCTCTTATTTCTACAAAGGTATTCACATATATATCAAAATGTTCCATTTTAAATTCTGGGATTTACATACATGAGACCCGCTTTCCCTTTCCGTGGGTTTAAAGTGACGTAAAGATCATGTCTTTAAAGCAGTTTTTAAAACGTTATGATTATGAAATGAAACCCATTTATTTTATGCTATGTGGGTTATTTATGAAATGTTTGATGATGATATATGTGGCTCACATGATAATAAAGGCAAATTTAAGGGTGCGCCCTGATAGCGCTCCAATGCATTGGGTAATGATGTAACCACTAGAGATTACAATTTTCACGATACCTTGGTGAATAACCTTGGTAATTTTCAAATGACACCTTGGGGATGGACCTTGGTGATATGTTCATGATTGTATATGTTAAATGATGTAGCCACATCTTCAAGTTATGAAAAATGTTATTTTTATTATGAAATGCCTCATGAATTCTTTCTTATGCCTTAATGTTCTTTTCATGTCCTTATTGAAGTATCTCAAGTTCACATGTAAAATGTTCCTCTTATTTCCCTTACTGGGCCTTCTGCTCACCCTTTCTTTTGATGTATGTCCCCAGGTTATGAGATGCATAATGAACATAGGATGAACTAAAGGAGAAGCCTTTCAAGTGTTTAAGAAGAATGTTTTTATGTTTTTTTTTTTATGTTTTATGATCCTTGTTTCCAAGACACTAAAACTTAACGATCCTCAGTTTTGTGTAATGTAATGAAAGTTTATGTTATAAAATGGTGGGATGCTATAGTTGGTATCAAAGGACGGTTTAGTTATTTGTGGAAATTAGGATATAAAAACTTTAGGAAGAACCCTATAGAAAAGTTTAAATATAGGAAAACTTCCTGGTATTTTGGTAAGTATTAAGTAAGTGGTCTATCAAACAAATACATCCCTGTCTGGATACGAGCAGGTAGAGGCGGCTCTGGCACAGATGTACATAGGGGTAAAACCCGAAAACACCGCTTTGAGCTAGACTCGAACGGGAACTGGTGCACGATAACGGGCCTTGCTGCACTCTTGGTTACGACACTCCCGGGGGATATGTTTGGTTAATCACATGCTTTTTATGAATCATTATGAAGGAATTATAGAGAACTATAATTGTCTAAGCACGAAGTCTTAGTTAAAAGATTCATAAATAAAATAAGTTTCTCACTAAGGTTTTATTCTTTTAGAAAATGGCGGGCAATAGGAGAAACCGTGCCGATGGTGACCGCAATGCACCATGTGCTGACGGCCCTCCGATGGAAGCCGGAATGGAAACATTCATGCGGATGATGAACCAACTGACTCAAGTTATGAGTAATAACTTGAATCAAGATGAGAGGCCGACCTCACCACGAAGGGAACAACTTTCTGTTGAGTCCTTCATGCGTCAACGACCGCCAACATTCAGTGGATCTACTGACCCATTGGTTGCGGAACAATGGATAAGCTCCATTGAAAAGATCTTTTCTGTACTTCATTGTTCGGAACAAGAAAAAGTCACCCTTGCTGTTTACCGCCTAGAGGGAGAAGCTGATCAGTGGTGGTCACTGATCAAAAACACGAAGCCACGAGGAGAGATGGAAGCTATGGAGTGGGAAGAATTTCGGGGAATTTTCTTTAACAAGTATTTCCCTCGTTCCATGAGAACGAAAATGGAGAAAGAGTTTCTCGAGCTGAAGCAGAAGGAGAACGAATCTGTCGGAAGCTATGAGATGAACTTCACAAGGCTTTCCCGTTATACCTCAAGCTTTTTCATGGACCCTAATGGGAAGGTTGATAGATTCTTTGGCGGACTACGACCACATCTGCGGAAGAATCTAGCCAACAGGGACTACGATAGCTATGAAGAAATAGTTCGAAGTGCTATGAAAGTTGAACTAGAGTTTGGAGAGACACAGTGGTCTCACAAATCTAATGAGAAGAAGAGAACTCTAGAAACAAGCCTGGGAAGAAGTTTTGATCAGGAAAGAGGTGGAAAGCATATGCAACATGCCACATGCAATAAATGTGGGAAGAAGCATCCGGGGAACTGCTTGATCGGAAGTGGCAAGTGCTATAGGTGTGGAAAAGAAGGCCATATTTCTCGGAATTGTCGTGGTGATGTGAAGCCTCAACTTCCCAACACTAACGACAGAGGAAAGATGGTTCTGGCCCTACCCGAAGTCACATGCTTCAAGTGTGGACAGCTTGGGCACTTTGCTAATCAATGTCCAAATCCGAGGGCGGTGGAGGGGAATCACCATCAACCTCAGCAGAGGCCAAGGGAGCAAGGTCGTGCTTTCGCTATCACAACAACTGAAGTTGAAGTTCCGAATGATGTGGTAGCAGGTACTCTTGTTGTCCTCTCAAAACTAGCAAGTGCTTTATTTGATTCTGGTTCTACGCATTCCTTTATTTCTTCCAAGTTTGCAAAGAATATAGAATCAATCCCCGAATTGCTTGAGGTAGAGTTGTCAGTCAAGACTCCAAGTGGGATTATCCATGCATCAACAGTGTTTAGAGACTCTAGTGTTTACTTTGGTGAGCACAATCTTATCGCAAATCTAGTAGTCATTCCCATGATGGAATTTGACATTATACTAGGGATGGACTGGCTCTCAAAGTATAATGCTAAGATCAAATGCAGAAGTAAGGAAATCTCAGTAGTCTTGAATGAACGACCTACAGTTATCTTCCGAGGAGAGATATCCCGAACTGATCCCTATCTAGAAGCACCTCCTATAGCATTCTTTATGGAGTTAATCGGTGATGAGGAAGAAGGGAAAGGGAGCATACAAATTGAAGATGTTCCGATTGTTCAAGAATACATGGATGTATTTCCTGAGGAGTTACCTGGACCTCCCCCAGAAAGAGAGGTAGAGTTCTCCATTGAACTCTTACCTGGGTCTCAACCGATATCAAAGACTCCGTATAGAATGGCAAATGTGGAGCTAGAGGAGCTAAAGAAACAACTCCAAGACTTGTTGGAGAAGGGGTTTATCCGACCGAGTGTGTCTCCTTGGGGAGCACCAGTTCTCTTTGTGAAGAAGAAGGATGGATCAATGCGGCTATGCATTGATTATAGAGAACTGAACGGGATCACAGTGAAGAACAGATACCCTCTTCCAAGAATTGATGATTTATTTGACCAACTTCGTGGGGCTCAATTCTTCTCTAAGATTGACCTTCGATCTGGTTATCATCAACTGAGGGTGAAGAAGGAAGATATTCCAAAGACTGCCTTCCGATCAAGATATGGGCATTATGAGTTTACTGTTATGCCCTTCGGCTTGACTAATGCTCCTGCTATTTTCATGGATTTGATGAATAGAGTCTTTAAGGACTACCTTGATAACTTTGTGGTAGTTTTTATTGATGATATTTTGATATATTCAAAAAGTCGGGAGGAGCATGAAGATCATCTGAGGGTTATTTTGAAAACTCTACGGAAGGAGAGGCTCTTTGGGAAGTTCAGCAAGTGTGAGTTTTGGTTAAAACAAGTGTCTTTCTTGGGGCACATCGTAACCAATGAAGGAATCTCGGTTGACCCTGCAAAGACAATGGTTGTGGAGGAGTGGCCTCAACCCACAACAGTAACTGAGATTCGTAGTTTCCTTGGTTTAGCGGGATATTATAGGAGGTTTGTGAAAAACTTTTCACGGCTTTCTAATCCACTAACCAGGTTGACTCGAAAAGGGGTTAAGTTCATCTGGACAAAGGAATGCGAGGAAAGTTTCCAAGAGCTGAAGAAGAGATTGGTTACTGCACCTGTGTTAACACTACCCTCTATCGGAGAAGGATTCGTTATTTTTAGCGATGCATCTCTGAAAGGGCTTGGGTGCGTCCTCATGCAAAATGACAAAGTAATTGCTTATGCATCTCGACAGTTGAAGATTCATGAGCAGAATTATCCTACGCATGATCTAGAGATGGCGGCAGTTGTTTTTGCTCTAAAGATATGGAGGCACTATCTTTATGGGGAGAAATGTGATATATACACTGACCACCAAAGTCTAAAGTATATTTTCACACAGAAAGAATTGAACATGAGACAAAGGAGATGGTTGGAGCTTATTAAAGACTATGATTGTTCAATTCATTATCACCCTGGAAGAGCAAACAAAGTCGCGGATGCGTTAAGCAGGAAAGATCCTGTTGTTCTGGCAACAATGAGGATCCTGGGAGATCCCTTGATTAAAGATCTAGTAAAACTGGACATGGGAATTATAAGGAAAGGGACATCATCAACCCTATCCCAAATGATTTCCCAACCTTCATTACTAGAGAAGATCAAGAAGGCTCAAAAAGAAGATCCTTTGCTGCAGGAGAAGTTCGAGGCTGTAAAGGATGGGAAGTTCCCTGATTTCAATATTGATCAAGAAGGTGTATTGAAATTTCGTACAAGACTATGTGTTCCATCTATTCCGGAGATAAAGAAAGAACTGATGGATGAAGCTCATAGCTCTACTTTCTCTATACATCCGGGAAGCACTAAGATGTATAGAGACCTTCGTGATCATTATTGGTGGGATAACATGAAGAGGGAGATTGCCGATTACACTACAAGGTGCCTGGTGTGTCAGCAAGTAAAGGCAGAAAGACAACTTCCTAAGGGGGTATTACAACCACTACCCATACCAGTATGGAAGTGGGATAATATCACCATGGACTTTGTAACTGGTCTCCCAAAAACATCCAAAGGAAACAATGTGATATGGGTTATTGTGGACCGTCTCACCAAGACAGCCCATTTTATCTCTATTCGGGAAGATTTCTCTCTAGATCAGCTTGCCAAGATATACGTGAAGGAAGTGGTAAGGCTGCATGGGGTACCACTATCCATCGTATCTGATCGTGACCCAAGATTCACATCAAAATTCTGGAGAAGTCTTCAGCATGCTCTGAATACTGAATTGAATTTTAGTACGGCCTATCATCCTCAAACTGATGGCCAATCTGAAAGGACTATTCAGACACTCGAAGACATGTTGAGATTATGCTCAATGGAATTTAAAGGTGGATGGGATCAACACCTCCCATTAGTGGAGTTCTCCTATAACAACAGCTTCCATGCGAGTATTCAGATGGCACCCTATGAAGCTCTGTATGGAAAGCGGTGTAGAACTCCTACTTGTTGGGATGAAACTGGTGAGAGGAAGCTTCTTGGGCCTGATCTCGTGCAAGAGATGAAAGAACAGGTTCATGCCATCCAACAACACATAAAGGCTGCTCAGAGTCGGCAGAAGAGCTATGCTGACAATCGTCGAAGGGACTTGGAGTTTGGTGTTGGTGACAAAGTCTTCCTTCGAATTTCTCCATGGAAGAGAGTCATGCGGTTTGGGAAGAAAGGGAAGCTCAGCCCTAGGTACATTGGCCCCTATGAAATCCTTGATCGCATAGGAGCAGTGGCCTATCGTCTAGCACTTCCACCGAACCTAGCTCAAGTTCATGATGTCTTCCATGTATCTCTCTTGAGGAAGTACATACCCGACCCTTCGCATGTACTGAACCCAGAGGTGGTACAACTTGAACATGACCTCTCTTATGAGGAGCAGCCAGTGGAGATCTTGGACCGTAGAGACAAGGTCCTACGAAACAAGACTACCCACCTTGTGAAAGTGTTGTGGAGGAATCATAAATATGAAGAAGCGACTTGGGAGCCTGAGGAAACGATGAAGCAAAAGTACCCTCACCTTTTCAACTAGGCCTCAAGTATAAATTTCGGGGACGAAATTTCTTAAGGGGGGAAGAATGTAACGACCCAATCTTTTTGAGTAGTATATTAACTTACTCTTATTTATTTAATAAGATGTTAATGGTTAATGCAGAAAGAGGAGTCGATGGCTTCTTCCAGTAGACTCAACCCTTACGAAGCCCACTTATCAGAGCTTGGGAAGGAGGTAGCATCTGTGGGCTTCGCTTTGGACCAAGCCCAATCCGAGCTCCAGCGTGTCAAGCTTGAACGAAAACGCTTGCAGGAGAAGTTCAAGTTAGTGGAGATTGCTACTAGGGCAATGTTATCTGAGACTCCCTCAGATTCTATCACCATAGCACACCTTACACTTAGGTCTTATGCCAGTGTTATAAGGGGCTATGTGATGAGACCCTAGTTTCCTTGTGTAATCCTTTCGGATGAATAAATTGAGATTTCTTCCTTTAGTGATGTTTGTGAAATTTCAAATGTCTAGATAATTTTAGAATGTATTTTATTGATGAATTTTGAAAAAGGGATATTTTGAAATATTTATGTAAACCCTAAATAACTAATGATGTGTAATGATTTTCAAAAAATGGTCTTCTACAAAAGTGTTCATTAAGGAATTTGGAGTCTAATAAGATCAACTTAATTTTTGATGAATAGTAAATTATGAATAGTGATTTTACGCTTAGGATTAGTAATGTGACCGAATGGATTAGTAATTTTCACTTAAAGAAAGTTTTAATATAATTTAGACACCTTGGTTAAGTAATGTGATTCAATAAAATGGGTAAATAACGGTTTCATAAATTATTAATCAAGTATTAGTTTTTTCGGATGAATAGTGTTTTTTAATTAAAAATTTAATTAAAAATAATTAGAAAATTATTTTTATAAAAATGACTTTATTTTTGAACTCAGAGCATCGATATTATGTTAAGGTAATTTTTGGGGATTTTTCTGGAAAAAATGAATTTTCGATGAATAGTGTTTTTATTTAAAAATTAAATTAAAAATATTTAGAAAAATATTTTTATAAAATGGATTTCATTTTTGAAATCAGAGCATTGATATTTGGTTAAGGTGAAATTTTGGGATTATTCTGAGAAAGTTGAATTTTCAGTGAATAGTAAAAATACCGTTTTAGGGTTTCGGTATGTTTAATGACATCATAATGATGTCATGATGATGTCATGAGATCTTTTGAGGGTTGGCCGGCCAAGGGTGATGAATTATTGTTTTGGGGGCCCCATGTGGCCTAACTCCATGATAAATGCCAAGGGAGAGCCCATGGGTTTGAGAAAAGCACATGTGAGGTGTCCTTTGGCCATTAATGCTTTGTCCCCTCACTTTCCCTATAAATACCCACCCTTTCCTCCCTTGGTTTTCACTCCCAACTCTTCCCCAACGAAGTTCTGGTCTTCTTACCTTCCAAAGAGTCCTCCCAAGGTGCCCCCAAGCCCTCAAGGTCCAATCCTTTGAGTTTCAAGAGTCACGTTTTAAGGTAAGGGATCCGACCCCTCTCTTTCTTTTCATGTAATCTCTTTTATGTCATTCCTATTATGATCCATGTTTTTATGTGAGAGGATGTTCTTTTATATTCCTCTTACTGCCCTTTCATGTTTATATGATGAGAGATCCCCTCTTACTCTCATCATTTCGTTTTATGAAAGTTTAAGTGACGCCGTTAGGCTGCCGAATTTTTAAGGGATTCTTTCACCCTTCTCATTTTTCAAGTTCAATTTTCATGTCAAGTCTTTCAAGTTCCTTTTTATTATGTTGGGGTATGATCTCTATATCAATCATACTGATCTCTTATGATCATATGATGAGGGACCCTTTTTGATCTTGTCAAATCATTTTCTTTTGAAGTTAAGTGACGCCGTAAGGCTGCCGAATTTTCATAAGAGAAATCTAATCTTTTTCCTTCCATGTTTTTCATTTCAAATGGTGTGTCCCTAAAATTTCGTTACCATGTCCATATGTCCTTCTTATCCTTTCACCCTACTGTTTTATGGATCATTTATGAGTGGGTGACCCATGTCCCCTCTCATTTCAACGTTTTCTAAAACCCCGAAACTTAGCCGTTATGCTGCAGAATTTTCCCCTCAAAATGCCTCTCTCTTTTCTCAAAAATTATTTTATGTTATAAAGTGAATACTCAAATCTCTTATTTCTACAAAGGTATTCACATATATATCAAAATGTTCCATTTTAAATTCTGGGATTTACATACATGAGACCCGCTTTCCCTTTCCGTGGGTTTAAAGTGACGTAAAGATCATGTCTTTAAAGCAGTTTTTAAAACGTTATGATTATGAAATGAAACCCATTTATTTTATGCTATGTGGGTTATTTATGAAATGTTTGATGATGATATATGTGGCTCACATGATAATAAAGGCAAATTTAAGGGTGCGCCCTGATAGCGCTCCAATGCATTGGGTAATGATGTAACCACTAGAGATTACAATTTTCACGATACCTTGGTGAATAACCTTGGTAATTTTCAAATGACACCTTGGGGATGGACCTTGGTGATATGTTCATGATTGTCTATGTTAAATGATGTAGCCACATCTTCAAGTTATGAAAAATGTTATTTTTATTATGAAATGCCTCATGAATTCTTTCTTATGCCTTAATGTTCTTTTCATGTCCTTATTGAAGTATCTCAAGTTCACATGTAAAATGTTCCTCTTATTTCCCTTACTGGGCCTTCTGCTCACCCTTTCTTTTGATGTATGTCCCCAGGTTATGAGATGCATAATGAACATAGGAT
This sequence comes from Viscum album, assembly GCA_963277665.1. NCBI lineage: Eukaryota > Viridiplantae > Streptophyta > Magnoliopsida > Santalales > Viscaceae > Viscum > Viscum album. The sequence goes on from OY728126.1 coordinate 1,162,920,317, forward strand.
GAACTAAAGGAGAAGCCTTTCAAGTGTTTAAGAAGAATGTTTTTATGTTTTTTTTTATGTTTTATGATCCTTGTTTCCAAGACACTAAACCTTAACGATCCTCAGTTTTGTGTAATGTAATGAAAGTTTATGTTATAAAATGGTGGGATGCTATATCACCTACCCCTGGATGGTTCTTCAGGGCAGGGCTAATTTCCGACATGGGGTCCTCTAGCCGCACTAATGTTGGGGAGGAGAGGGTTTCCACCTGAGGAAGCTGGGGTGCAAGGAGCACCGGGACAAATGTTGAAAGGGACATGGGGAGGACCTCCATGTTGGGTGTTGGTGAAGTGGGGTTGGCTTCCACTTCTCTGATTGCTGGGGCAAGGAGGACCTTCGCCGATCGGTGAGGGGACATGGGGAGGGCCTCCATGTTGGTGAGTGACCGGACGTCCAGTTTCTACATACTTGTGGTCTGCGGTAGGGGGAGTGACCCCGTACCCAGTGTAGTGAGCACATGAGAGACCCCCACACGGGGTGTTATTATCATGGGGAAGACCCTCGCCTGGGTTGAAGGTGGCATGGGGCATACCTCCAAGCTGAGGTTGGAACCAGGGAGGGCCCACACCTCTTATAGTGGTGGTGCGAAGTTAGCCCCTGCACTGGGTGGCACTGGTGCGAATTGGTCTGCAGCGGCCACCGCCCGTGTCGGCAACTGGGAGAGTCGACCAAACCTGCCCGTGGGGTGGTTGGGGCCTCAATCCAGGTCAAGCATGTAGCTGCCCTTGCTCAATGTGTGCAGTTATTTGGGGATATGATTCAGCGGTGGCTCAGGCCACACTAGTCACTGATGTTGACGCCCCACAATGGGCATCCTCTTCTACTCTTGCCTGACACTAGCTCCGGGTCAGATGGACTGGAGCCGGTGGTGAAGGCTCGTGGCTTACCTACTTTTTAGCTCCGGGAACCAGGCGGCAGCACTGACACAGCCTGGGGGGGCGGGGCTCATTGGGAGCCCTTGAATGATAACTCTAGCTGGGACAACCCGGATATCCCTTACTTCATCGGCGTAGGGGAGGGAGCTATCAAGGTGCTCTGAGGACAAACGCTCAAAGCGATTGAATGTTGGGGTGGGGAGCAGCAGCTCCCTACGTAGCCCTCAGGGGCAGTGTGGACAGTGAGGCGCAGCTGCCTCAAGATCTAGGCAGGCCAGATCCATAGTGGGGATGACCCCCTCCTCCTCGTACCTGCATACAAGGTTGTTAATTACCCTTCGTTGGATAATCTCTGATGGGGATAAGGGTTGTGTGCGCCCAGCAGTCGTGGCAGTCGAAGCCGTCGTGGAAGAGGTAGAACCGCGCAGGATAGTCTTGTCGATGTTTCCCCTTCCCTTGCATCGGTGGGCAGGTGATCGAGCTCTGGATGCAACAACTTGATTCCTAAAAGTAGGGAGATAAACTCATTAACATTGTGAGGAATAGAAATCGACAACCAGTGCCCCAGCGCCATTATGTCTTCCACAGTCAGTAAGAGGGATCCACGCTGACAATTTCATAGAGAGGAATGCTCAACGTCCTGACTTTCCCAACTCTTGGCGAGTTTCACATGAGGCCTATTTGGTGGGACCTAGTACCGGATGATGAGGTTAGACAACATTCTTATCAACTGATGTCCCGAACGCTACTAGCCTCAAAGATGAGGAGAGGAGATTCACGTCGGGTTCACCATTTTCTATTTCCGATGCTTTCACCGGGGCGTGTGCATTCGTCACACAGAGGATGCACTACTGTTACCCCGCATTCTCACTTTCCAAAGGTGGGCGGCATCCACTCCTTATTCAGGGACGTCTGCTCCTTGATCGAAACAGGATAATGGGATGTCGGTTCTTCCTTCTGTGGATTCCTCCTTGGAGCTCATCACCTAGTCTAGGTCTCCCACATAGATTTAAAACGTGGTTTGTGAAGCTCTTCCTGATTCCATATCTTCATGGAAACTAGTTAATTAGGCCGCTTATGTAAAGACCTTCCAAGGAGTCCAGTCAGGGAATCAACCTTCGGTTATGAGAGCAGTCGCGCTGGGGCATCACTATCATGTCTTGATGCTAGGGATTTTCATGTCTATCTTTTTTCCCTTATTATAGGGCTTCTCAAGGGTGTGGAAGCCCAAGGAATTCCACAACTAACATGGGGAATTATATTCCATAGTCATGTATCTGAGGTTTTCCTCACCTTCCCATGTTTAACACAGGGTATACCGCAAGTTTAATGTCCAACGGAGACGGATCGGACTGATCAGAACACTAGCTAGAGTGGATCAGATTGAAGAACCCCCTGGAGGGAACACTGATGTTGGGGCCAGCATGTAGGTGGCTTCCTGAATGCTGTGGAGGGGAGTGAGGTGGCATGATATCACCGGGATGTGGTGTCCTGGGTAAGAATCAGGATGGGTGGTGGCTTTGGGCTTGGGTCTCGAAGAGACTTCCTACGTATCCTCATGGAAAGGAATCAAAGTCTGCATAGTTCGATGATATGGTGGGACACCTGAAGAGGCAAACTGTGAGAATGAATGTGTAGATGGGACCCGGAGGAGGTAGAACCTCTGGGTTAGGGCATGAGCTTCTCGAGACATGTGGGCTTGAGGGAGAGATCTGGATGAGACATGAGTGATGGGCTTGAGCCTCGTGGAGGCCTCCTACATATCCCCATGGTAGGGAATCAAAGTCCACATAGTTTGGCTGGTGAATATAGATTAACATCATGCGGGATGGGTATGGGGCTTACACTCTGATTCATCCCATGGTGTTGGTGAACTGACGTGAATGGGGGACCTTGGGTCTGGATGGATTGGGGATTACGCTCTGAGGTGGCCCATGGTGGAAATGGGGCTTGGCACACTGACACGGAGATGGTCAGGGCCAATGGTTGGTGGGGCTTGAACCTCGTGGAGGCTTCCTACGTACCATGCTTTAGCATGGATCAAAGTCCCCATAGTTCAGGTGGACAGCTTAACGTCATGCGGGACGAGGGCATTTGGAGCTTACGCTCTGAGACAACCCAAGGTGTTGGGGATTGAACCTCGTGGAGGTTTCCTAAATACCATGCCTTAGCACGGATCAAAGTCCCCTTAGTTCGGGTTAGATTGGGGCTTACACTCTGAGGCGGCCCAAGGTGGTGGGGCTTGAACCTTGTGGAGGCTTCCTACGTACCATGCCATAACATGGATCAAAGTCCCTATAGTTCAGGTTGTATTGGGGATTACACTCTGAGGCGGCCCAAGGTGGTGGGGATTGAACCTCGTAGAGGCTTCCTACATACCTTTCCTTAGAACAGATCAAAGTCCCCGTAGTTCGGGTTGGATTGGTGCTTACACTCTAAGGCGGCCCAAGGTGGTGGGGCTTGAACCTCATGGAGGCTTCCTGCTTACCATGCCTTAGCATGGATCAAAGTCCCTGTAGTTCAAGTTTATTGGGGCTTACACTCTGAGGCGGCTCAAGGTGGTGGGTATTGAACCTCGTAGAGGCTTCCTATGTACCATGCCTTAGCATGGATCAAAGTCCCCGTAGTTCAGGTGGATGGGTCTTACGCTCTGAGAGGACCCAAGGTGGTGGGGCTTGAACCTCATGGAGGCTTCCTACGTACCATGCCTTAGCACGGATCAAAGTCCATGTAGTTCGGGTTGGATTGGGGCTTACACTCTAAGGCGGCCCAAGGTGGTGGGGCTTGAACCTCGTGGAGGCTTCCTACGTACCATACCTTAGCTCGGATCAAAGTCCCCGTAGTTTGGGTGGATTGGGGCTTACACTCTAAGGCGGCCCAAGGTGGTGGGGCTTGAACCTCATGGAGGCTTCCTACGTTCCATGCCTTAGCACGGATCAAAGTCCCCGTAGTTCGGGTGGATTGGGGCTTACACTCTGAGGCGACCCAAGGTGTGTCATGGTCGGTGATCACTCTAAGTTCACGGGATTCATGCTCATTGTGAGAAACAAGAGCTATCATGGACCTGACGATCACTTCGTGAAGCGTGCGTCTGTGGGAAATGATGAGGGGCTTACGCATTGAGAGTCCCATGATGTCGGGACTTACTATAGGATGGAGTCCCATGGTGACAAAGCGCAGTAGGAGATAGATTTTGAACCTAGGAAGAGAGGAGGGACTTTGTTCCCTATCATGCCCTCCGCCGACATTGGCACTGAGGAAGTGAGGAGGAGCAGGGGCGCTGCCTCCTGGAAGGAAGGCTAGGGGCTTACACCAAGGTGGCTGCCCTTCCCCACGAACAAATGTAGATCCAACAAGGAGGATATCATCCCCTATAAGGGGTGATCCCATCCCTATGGAGACGAGTGGGCATGGAGAATGTCTGAGGTGGGGGGACCCTATGTGTGAGGCACATGGTCAGGTCACACTTTAATGTCATGTGCTGGGGATGAGGTGCTTGGAAGTTTAACATCCTGCAGCTCGGACGAGGTGGGTTATATCCACACCCCTAGGACTTAAAAAACTGGTACCCTTTGCTTCGTGCGGGAGGGAAGGCATCGACAAGGCCATAATGAGGGGTTGTTGCAGAGTGAACCATCGAGGGGTCCATGTTAGCATGGTTATAAGAAGAAACAATAGTTGTTAGCGTGCCTATGTGAAGAAGCAGGAGGCAAAGAAACACAACAGGAAGGATTGTCAGGGGACTTTGAAGTTTCTTCGTACAAGCCTAGAAGGTCTTATGGGAAAACCATATATGATGCGGATGCCCAGGGTGCACAAAACACCTACGAATGGCACCCATAAGGAGGTCATCAGGCATTTTCACAAGAGGGCGCCCGGGGAGCACCACGGTGAAGGGCACCGGGAGATTGTGCGCAACCCTTGGGGCTTGTGCGAAATAAGGGGGTCCGGCGTGAAAATACTCGGGTTGGCGTGAAATCAGTGTTGCTTGCATGAAATAGGGGGGTTGAGGTTTTTCACGTGACTTGAAGGGATTGCGCGCAAAGGATGGGATTTCATGAAAAGGAAGGGATTGCGCGCAAAGGAAGGGGTGTGCGCATGAAGGAAGGATTGTGCACAGCTTGGCCAGCTTATGTGCCCCAGAATGGATTGCACGTGAGGGGAAAACCCCAAAGGGGGTTGGAGTTTAGTCTAATCCAGGTGGATCTCGCGCGAAGTCAGATCCTGGGGAGATTTGGCGCGAAGAAGAACCATACGTGAATTCCATATTGCGTGTGCATGTGAAATGCTGATTCCGCGCACGAGAGGCGGTTCGAATTATTTAGCCTTGAAAAGGAAGGGGGTTGACTTCTATTTATAGGCATCTGGTAGTGCAGAATCCAGGTTTGTGCGCAATAATTGCACGATGGAGGCAGTGGCGTGAAAGGCCATCCGCACGGGGTGCGGGAGCGTAATTATTTTGCGTCGGTGCTGGGACTCTTCGTGAATCCTGGTACTTTCTATGCGGGATAAATTTTTTCTGCGTGCTTCACCCTTTTTTCCGTGTAACACCTTCAGGACCTCCAGACCAGGCCTCTGGGTCCGAATATGACTTTGCTTCTTCATTTCGGAACTTTCTCCAGCACTTATGCACTTTTCGGCGTCTATAATGGTTAAGAGTTTCGTTTTGATGGGAATGAGGAAAAAACTTAGAACTATAAACTATGTTAGGGGTTCAAATTTTATCACAACTAGACTAAGAAAACATTCACAAAATGTATGATTTTCAATATTTTTTGAATCCTGATTACCATTCATTCCAACTAAAAATAGACATTGTGGCTATAATTATAAGAATATAAGTATTTTATTTAAATTTCCATAATTGAAATATAACATTTTAGGCAAAAATTTTAATTTGATGCACATTGATAAAAAAGTGTGTGATAATATACTATAGATAATTTTGGAAATCATGAGGAAATTAAAAGAAAGTTTCAATATATGATTTTATTTTCAAGAAATTGGATTGAGAAAAAAAATCATTTATATTTGGGTGTTGGTAATAAGGAATACATGCCTAGTGCACAATACATGATGAGTAAAAAATAGAAAGATGCATTTCATTATATTTTTAGATGTTCAATATGATTGATGGTTACTTTTCAAATATTTATATGCATATGAATGTGGTGAAATGGAAATTACAAGGGAGGAAAATTGATATGAATCATATTTTATTTCAATAGTTAATTCCAATTTCAATTTATGATCATTTTTACCCTTTTTCAGACATTGGTTAAAGTTTTTAATTTTTTTCAGATATCTCTCTTAAATAAATCAATGCACAAGTGCCTTTAAAATTCTATTGAACAATATTTTTATCACACTATGTCACTTGGAGAAACTATTTACTCCTTTTTTTCAATTTCATGGTCCATGTGATCATACATTTAACTTTTTAAGTCATTACTGATGGTCTTCTACAATTCAAGTGGATGTATTTAATTGAGAAATACATGAATAAATTAAAATTGTATGTGAAAAATAGAGTTCATCCAAAAGAATAAATTGATAATGGTTATTTTATGGATAGATTAGACAATTTATGTGTTTCATATATTAATGATGTTGAAATAAAATTAAGTAAACCATCCCATATTAACAATGGGCCAATTAGAGAAGAGATAACATTTGATATGGACAATGACAGGTGGGTTCAATCTCATCAATAAATGTTCTCTATCACTAGGTCAGTAATTTCATTGATATAATAAGTCATATAGTTGAAATATTTTATATTGAATTTATAAACTTAATTTATTACTTATCTATTATTATGATACGATTTATGATGCATATCATTGAGTTAAAATAGGAATGGCCATGTGACACTCACCATTAGATCTAATGAGTTTATTTAAAATTATTTCATTAGTGTTTTAAGACTTGTTTACATATATGTAATTGATTAAATATTTATTAAATTTTATCTAAGATTTATTTTCACACTCCTCCCATTAGGTTAATTCATTTTATAAAATAAAATTTGAACATTTTCAATTTACTTTGGTAAACATTAATAATATTTTTTATAAATATGACCGAGTAAGAAATGATACCTTTATATTGAAAATGTAATTAGAGTATATTTACTTTGTTAATAATTATTTGAACTGGAAATTTGTGTTTAAAAAGATCAAAAGGGAAATTTTATGATCAAATAAGTGGAGCTTAATATCATTACCTTTCATAAGTAAACTCTTGTCCAAACCATAATATCTATTTGAGAAGAAGATATTCAATGGGTTAGGGAGACCATTGAATGAGATACGATTGATTTCCATGATTAATGAAATTTTTCCTATAATTTTTTCAGTTATATATAATATAATAGAATTTTTAAAAAAATTATGACCTATTTGTTAAAAAAAATTTTGATTTAACTTTCAAAAATATAGATATGTCACAAGGAGCATAGGTTTCTTCTTCTAGCATCGATGGTATGTATTATTTCACTTTTATATTAATTTAATTTAATAGTATATATATCTATATATTCTCTTAACATTATTAGTTTTTTAATTAAAAAATCGTTATCATTTACCATATTATGAATTTTTTTATCAGGATATAGTATATCTTCAAGTAGACATTGGGTCCTTGGTAGAGGGGTTTGTGCTTAGAACTTTATTACTCAAATGAATATCTTATTTGATGAAGCATTTTATCTATTTGGAGAGGGTTGAGTGAATTGATTCATTATTGAGACCCCTAAATATACCCCTTTACGACTCACATGTGGTAATCATTCCCCTCAGAGATGGTCAATAGATTTTGAATGGAGTTTCAAATAAAATTAAAATTAACATTTTCATGATATTATTTATATTATTATTTTAGATAATGACATTTTTGGAAAAGGGTAATTTTATATCCTAAATAGATGAGTTTAAACAGAAGTTTATCACTAATTACTGAAAATTATGGAATGATTATAAGGGAAGGATGAAAGGAGATCACTGGGAACCATTTATGAGTGTTCCATACATCTTATTGTGAGTCTCTCTAGGCGTTTTTCCCACCTAGTGGTGTGATTTGGTATTTTATTTTTCGATTGAGGTGGTTATGTTGATATTGATCCATTTAATTATATAAATTATTTTAATGTTTCATAAATCTAAAAATTGAATATGTTGAATATAGATCAATTTTGGTAGTTATTCACATAATTGGTCACTTTAAGGGATGCCTTCTAGACTTATCACTAAACACATCTTGCATATTAAACATGATGTATATTAAGAATTAATTTTTTATTCAAATATTTAAAATTTTATTGTATAAAATGAATATAAAAATTTAATTAGTGTTATGAATATATAGTTATAAAATTTAAGTGATCCCATCGATCAAATATCCGAGTGGATAAAGACTCTGGGCTACAGATCCTAATTTTGATGGTGTAATAGTAAATGAATTATTTATTAAAAAATGTATTTTTATTTTATAATAAATAATAATATTTTTTAGGAAGAGTTTAATGATAACTTGGCACAACTAGTATAGAAGCACTGATATATTATTGCACATAGTTATGAGATATTAAAATGGGTTATAGGGTGTGATGGACACATATATTCACAGTAATATGGAACAAGTTTCCCAACCCATCACACATCAACCTCATTTATTTTATTATTTTAATAAAGAAAAATTATAATGATTTATTAATTCCTTAGTTTTTTGGTTGTTTTCACTATTTTGAAAAATCTTTAGTTAAGAACTTTAACAGGTTACACCGTAACCAAGAAAGTTTATATTGTGACCCTACCCAAGCAGTGGATCATTTTTCTAGTAAAGGACATCATGTTTTAATGAGGGATAGTCACATAAATACTCAACCCAAGTAGTTTATCCTTGGTTATATTTGGTTTTAGGGAGTTGTGTTATATCACAATAGAATAGGGTGCCCAATGACTGGGATTTTTCCTAGGTTGTCATGCCTTAGCCAGTGAAGAACACATCACGACCTTTTATGCTTGGTTTAAAAAATTGTTATTTTATAATTCTAAACCTAGTTGAATTTATTACTTTGGACCATATTTTTCTCTCCCACTAACTCACTCAACTCGTGGTGCACCACCTCCCGATTCTCTCTCCTTTTAGGATCTTCTCCGGAGGATTTATTCCATTTTTGGGGTAATTTATTAAGGTAATATAATAGGAATATCTTATTCTATTCCTTATTATTATCTCTATTTCCCTAATATGGAATCAGTGACTTAGGGTTTGTCTTGGATTGATTTTTATTTAGTTTTTTTGGTTTTATGGTTCCTCTTAGTCTTCTAATGGTTTATCTTACCATATTCTGGATTTTTAGTTCCATTCTTTATGAGATCGATGGATTTAGGTAGGTTACTCTTTATATTAACTTTTAAACTTAAATCCATGGATTTATTTTTTATTTTAATTCACTCTTTGATTTATGTTAAGTTAATATTAATTTTATATAGTGATCCTTTATTAAGGTAGTTGGTTTACACATGTTTCTATGCATAAAACCATTTTTTGTATAATTTTTGCACACCAAGTGATTATTTAAATTCTCTAGAGGATATTCCAAAAGTTTTTGATAAAAAGGGTTTTTTATACCTCATTGATTCTTAATGAAAGCGACTAACATTTTAAGGGTATGTTTTTAATCTAGGGGTGTGTTTGGTTCCTTTTAAATTAGTGTATTTCTTTTATTTTATGAGTTTCTTGATAATGGATCAGTGATTTTGTTTTTAAAGAGGTTCTTAAAAAAATTATAAACTGAGGCTTCAAAGGTCTACTCGACACCTTATAAAAAATGTTTTTTTCTAAAGTTAATAAACCCTTTAAGTAATCCCCTTTTTCAATACTATAAAAATACCATATACTAATAGTTTACAACCATTGATATAGGCTATATAACCTTTAGTATAAAATATACCAATAGTTTTATGGACTGTTGGGTTTTTTATTTTGAATAAGTCTATACCCATAGTTTTTATTGAAACCATTGGTATAGATCATGAGGTATTTAGCATACGAAAGGTTATGTGTAAACTTCTGGTATACTTCTATACCAATGGTTCATTATAACCATTGGTATACGGTATTCACCCCATCTAGTATCACAATTTCACCCATAATTTCTACATAGTCAATGCAACAAACTATAAACAAAATACAAATCGTAGTATAGATTACATATAACACATATATTTTACATTTAGAATTTAACCAATTTATAACTATATCAAAAAAAATCAAACCATTTTAACCAATTTAAAATGGAAACCTCTACCACTACTAAGACCGTTATTACCATCACCTGGTGTATTATATAAAGAGAAAATTATTGACATAAATGTATCAACAACTATAGAAACCACTAATGGAATTGATGGACATAAATTTTTAATAGCTTTTAGAAACAAGTCAGTGACCATTTTACCTTTCACACTCTTATGTAGCTATTTTATTTCATTAACTACTTATTCATGAGCATTTTTTATCTTGGTGTTTCCAAATATTTTTGAGGTGCTCGGTGTGGGCCAATACCTAGTGGGGATAATGATCTTCCATGGTCAACATTGGACTCTCCTCTGGTGGTCCTCACCTAACACTAGTTTCAAATAACCATTTATCCCAAATTTGTCATCTTTTTTCTCATCGAGTACCTCTGGGGAACACTATTAAAAATATAAATAAGATATTTAATTATAAATTAGGTATCGAAATTTTAAATAAATATAATAATGCTTACAATCATTTCTTTTGTTTTTTCACTTACAACACTTCCATATGTTTTCCTCATACTCAAGAAAAAAAATCTCTAGAAACATGACCATATTTGATTAATTTTGTTTTCTTCAAATATCATTGATAACTATAATACTATATTATTCAATAATATGAAATTTATAAACAAAATTAACTCATTTTAACTCATATTTTAATGGTAAAAAATCAATTAAATTCAAATGAACTTTTATTAGTTTGTTCGAGGTATATTCAAATTAGTTTTATAATATTTTTTATTGAGTCAGGTTGGATTGGATATTCAATTTCGTTTTAATCATTTTCATTTATTTTTTATTAATTCAATTTTTTTTAGTTAGTTTGGTTTAAAGAGAAAAAAAAATTAGAATGATTTCAAACTTTTATATCCATATGAATTAAGTATGGTTCAAATCTAATTATTTTGATTCAATATAGGTCATTTTATGTTTTTTGTTTCTTCTCAATTTAATTCAATTCAATTTTATTTAGTTTTTATTGGTTTGGGTTTTATATATTAGTTGGGTTCACTTCCATTAAATTTAATTTAATTTTACTTGAATTAATTTCATTTAGTTTGATCTTAATTGAGTTAGATTTGTATAGTTAGTTGTGTTAGAGTTAGATCTTTTATACCTAGCTTCCTATAATTTGGTATTGTTCATATTTATTAAATGAGTTTTTCATGTATTCTACTCATTATGATTTAGTTTATTTACCTTTAATTCATTTTATGATGATTTAATTCAACTAATTTTTTATTATTTTAATTTTAATTGATATAGTCTAAATTATTTCACTTTCATTCAATTATCATAGATATATTTTTAGTCTATTTGATTCTGGTAATTGTAGTCTAGTTTATGTCATATTGGTTCTACATAGTTCAGTTATGTTTGGGTCATAGAAATTTTTTCCATTTGGTTTAAGTGGGTATTATTCTATTAGGAAAATGATAACAGATTTTTTATCTCTAGTTTTTTTTAATTTTATTTAATTTGATTAAGCTCTATTTAGTTCTGTTCAGTGGTGTATTAGTCTATTTAGTCTGGTTTAGTCCAGTTAATTTTAGTGTGGGTTTAATTGGACAAGATTGGTTTGATTTTGATTATATATGGTTTATTTGGTTAGATTAGGATTGACTCTATTTGGTTTTAGTGGGTATTGAACAATTATCCACATGATGGTTTATTTTGTTATGTAAGTTTTGATTATATTCTATTTAATTTGATTAAATTCTATTTAGTTCAATTCAATAAATATTTGGTTTCGTTCAGCTATTCCAATGCCTATTAAAACTCAATTAGTTATAAAAATTATGTGGTTTCTCTCATTCTCTTATAGTGTAGTGTAACACAAAGTGTGCATGTACTTCATAGTACCCTTTTTCTTTTTTTTTCTTTCTGATGAGTCCCAAAAAAAATCTATACAAATAATTAGAACTAAATTTTCAATACAAACCATTAAAGTTAAAGAATATCTTAAACTCGTTACTCTTACGATAAATGATTATTTCTTGGTACTATGTAGTTGGAAAGTCATTGAAGATTGGTACACACTCTAACTTAGTGTCAAATCTATGATTACAAGAAACATATAGCTCTTATTTATATGATCACCATAATTTCCCAAGTTCCATTAACCATGTCACCTTCACAAGTTGACTGTTAGGAAAGTTAAAATCAAATCTAAGAAGAACATGTTAATTCACATAAATAAAATAATAAAATAGATTTTAATTTAAAAAAAAATTATTCCCCAATTTTTATATCATGCATTCTCCTTGATTTTACTATTGATATGCCTCCATGATACTAGTTAAACTATAAGAATATCACTATACTTGGCTAACGTCATCATGGAACTTCTATATTGTCTATCGTTTTTACCTATCATTTGGAAATATTTAGTGTAATCTACCATAATTTTTGTTTGATGGTTCCAGGATTAACATATACGGGTGTACCAATGTCACATATTAGAAGATCTCACTAAATAAGATAAAGGAAAAAAACTAGAATTAATACACATTACAATTAAAAAAAATGACGTGATATAATTTAATGCACTTGTAAACATAAACCTAATCCAAGATAATCATTAGACTTTGATAGACCTGTGGGCTATTCTGGATCGATATCCTGTGAAGGATGTTCCTATTCCAATTCATACTTTAGGTCATCTACATATTTGCGAGTAGAATTTAAGGGGATACGATCATCAAATCTAATATGAAGAAGAGTAGGAAATGGAGGTGGAATAGACATTGTAGGATAAGGATGCATCATAGGATATGGAAATGGTATATTAGAAGTTGAGATTAAATGAAAAAATGATGGAGTTATAGGTGAGAATATCCATGGAGTCTTAAGTGTATGGGGAAAAATTGTGGAAGATGGGATGACTGCCAGTGGGTCTAGGTGTCAACAGGTATGACGGGTGATCTTTGTAGATTTAGTAGCACCCCTACTTGATTGGACATTTTTTTAACCCCTAGTAGTAGGATGAGTAGAGTAAAATTTTTCTTCAAATGAATTTCCATAAAATAAATTTGATAAATAATAAGAACATGACATTAAATTTAATATAAAAGAAAAATATTACAATTATTATACTCACTAAGGGAACCAGAGGAATTATCCCTTGGTCGTTTAGTCTTCAATCATTTTCAAACAATATCTTCATTAAAAAATCTTCCATATCATTCATATTCTCAATTATAATTAAATGTAAATTTTTTAAAATATTTTTTATATATTATTCATACAAATATGAATTCAGAAAAGGCATAAATGTTATCATAACATCCTATTGTATAAAACCAGTTTAAAATAGTTTTAAAACTATTCTAAAATAGTTTTAAACATTTTTTAAAATATTTTCAAAACTAATTTAAAATATCATTAAATTTTTATTTTAAAAGCAATTTTTAACTGGTTTTTAAATATGTTTTAAAATAGTTTTAAAATTTTGTTTTAAAACTGTTTTTAAAAAAAATTTATCCTTATTTTAAACTACTTTAAAACCAACTTTAAATAGATTAAAAAAATTAAAACAAATATTTGACTATATTAAATGGTTTTAAAACTAGTTTTAAATAGTATTAAACAATGTTAAAATTGTTTTATAACTATTATTTAAAACAAAGTTATATTTTTTTTAAATAGTTTTAAACCCAGTTTTTTTAATATAAATAAATCTAATTAAATGAAATGAAAACAAACAAACTAAAATAAAAATACCATTCTAGACTGAAACCAAATTAAAGTAATTAAAATAGTATCAGCATGAGAAAACCATGTCAATCTAAACTAAATGAACTACAAAAATATATGGTTTCTTCTATATATTACCCAACACTACTTCAGTTTCAACATCAATTCTGAAAATTGGTCAATTTGAGTCATAAAATGTAATATTTTGGTTAAAACTAATTAGGGAATCAATGGTTTCAATTTAATCCCCACCATAATCAAAAATATTCCTTGGTATTAATTTAATAATGACATTATAATCATGTCTTATATGATATTTCCCATAAAACACTTGTTTTCTATTGATTCCAAAATATATGGTTTATTGATATCTAGAAAGAATTTTATTTCAATAAATATAAATCTACAGTCATCAACAAATATACCATAGTGTGTCATTGATTTAAAATATTTTCATTTCATCCTAGTGAATCGACCATGAGAGTTGTAATCTAATAATTGTATTCTATCAATAACTCCATATTAAAACACATTTACATATCAAATCCTATAATCTAATTCACTAGAATAATAGTTTGTTGTTATAATTAACATAACACAATAAATTTTTGTTCTTATATTCATAGCTCGATCAGCTGTAACAAATTTTTACCCATTAATTATTAATGATTTGTATTCACAAACCAAGGAATTGGGAAAAAATCCAATGCTCTTAATTCTTGAGATATGGAGTCAAAAGTTAAAATCACTGCCTAAAATATATGTGAATCATACAATTAAATGTATATTTATATTTTCAGTTTGTTAAATTCATGGTCGTGCCTTTGATTTTAGCCAAGTCAGAAACTCTTTTCTATGAAAGATCTCTCTCGTTATCAAATGAAATGAACGATGAAATCTACTTAAAATTTGTTAATATTACCTAAATAAAATGATAATAAAATTTCAAGATATATGTGAAATTACATAGTATGAGATAATATATACATATTAAAATTACTTACTTGATATAGTCATCAAACACATCACAGTTAAATAAGATTGTGTAATGTTCCATATCCTATTCATTAAGGCTCATTTTAGTCAATGTATATAACCCAATAATTCCTCCTGTTTAGGGAAGAGATGGAAATAAGGAATCAATTTACACAAAATTCTTATCTTAATTTATTTTTTTTTGGTTACATATTTTACTCACATCATAAAAATACATTGAACAAACAATCCATATATTCTTGAGTCAAATAACCTCTCACAATGGAACCTTGTGGATGATTATTTTTCTATAAATAAGACTCTAGTGTGTACATATTTCTTTAAGTAGAATACATCTAATAAAAATAAATTGTCCCCCAAGAAGTATTCTAGTTGGAATATGGATTGTTATATGTAACATGAAAGTGAAAAAATATGGTGGAAAATTTTTATCTAACTAAGACAAAATTAATGGGGCCTTGCCCTATATTTTTTTCAAGAAATACTTTGATAAAATTTTATAAAAATGGTATCTATAAAAATAGAACAATATAATCACCATTACCCTTATATTTTTTGATAGTAAATTATGAATTGTTATTGGAATCGATTCATGAATAAGGATGTGATAATAATGAGTTTTTAGGGATTTTATTTTTAACTCTCTTATATTGACTCATTTATATATGTTTCTAGGATAGTCATCAGGAACCTTGATATTATTCAACACTTCTAGAAATATATTTTTATTTTATGTTTTCATCACATACATATAACATGGAACTTTCCATTTATTTTCACTAGTACACACAAGTTGTGGTTCTGGTCTAATACTCAATCCAAAAAGTCACATAGAGATCATAAGTCATATTTAGCCTTCCCCTGAATATTTAGAGTAATTGAAATCATAATTTAACATATATTTTTCTCATTGTGCATTATGTATAAATAACGATGTAATAAATTGGTTGAAAAATATGTCAACCCAAAAAAGATACTATTCTTTTTCCAATTGTCATCGAATTCAATGTCAAAATTATTCCTCATTTTAGATTTCATTTGGTATTTCCCTAACAAAAAACTAACATCTTTTAATTAATTTATCATATTAGATCCTAACATACGTTGAGTTGTATTTTCAATGTCAACAATATTCTAAAACCTATGGATATTTTTCTAGATGGATGATCCATTGGAAGGAATTTTTGATGCCCCATAACACTGAAACTATGATGATATTTAAGTCTTCTAGATTGTTTATTATTCATAAAAATGGGAAAATATATTTTTTATTTCATTATCCAACCAGAAATCATTACAAAAGCATGAAAATCATTTTTAGTCCATAGTAGAACAACTTGCATCTAAAGTATACTTTTCAAATAAGCATCAAATTTATGCACACCCACATCCCAAAGCTACTTCAACTATTTTGTTAAAGGTTATAAGTAGACATATATATAATTTCAATAATCATATGGTATAGATATGAGTATACTCAATAAATTGAATGTTTTTTTATACACATCCATAGAGTAAGATTATATACATGTACAAAAATTGGCTACATGTTATGAGAAGTAAGAATCTGACCAAAGGGATTAAAACCATCATAGGACATACCCAACCTAAAATTACATAACTCATCTACAAGATCATTATGTTATGCATAAAATTTATTCCATGATAATCCATATACCGGATAAACCAAATCATAATTATCTTGAATTCTATAAATATCATTCCATCACATATTTGTTGAGATTTCATCTGATATTAATATATTTTGAATCCTAGGAATCAATGGAAAATGACACATGAATTTATGTGGAACACAAGATGGTGTTACAACTATATTTGGCTTCCATAAACATATACCATATACTTTACAATCATTTATGATTGATGTTTCCTCCCGGAATATGCTACAATCTTTCATGAAAGGATGAATTTTAATAGTATGAAATCCAAGATGCTTAATTAATTTCCATTACATATAATGATTTCAGGGAATATATACAATACCATGAATAAAGTACTTAAAAAAGGTAACAATATAATAAATGTTTGTATTAGAAATTACATGCATGGTTTTCCCATGATATACTCACATTAAAAATTACAATTTTTTCATTTTAGTGCATTCCAAATATATCGGAGTCATGGAATAATTCCTTAATTTTTCCCTCTCTTAATATATTCATTTCATTATTTTCTTCATGTATATTGATATCATTTTATTCTTTCATTGTCATTCTATATTTCTTGTGATGATGCACAACAAATATCAAATTCACTATACCACTCTTTTCATTTCAATAGTGAACATTATGAGATTGTCATGTATATCTATTATGATAACAATAATCATAGTTTATTTGAAATCTAACTTTTTTTTATATGGTTCATATCTTCTTCCCAATATACCCAAGGTATTATAACACTATTATAACATGAAAAATATATAAGACCTCAATATGAAAAAAATTAAATGAAAAATATAAAAAACAAATTCTTTTGAAACTTAGTTGAGATCTGATTGGTATGATACATCCAATGTCTATCCATTATATTATTGGAAATAAAATCTATATTAAAAACAATATATTAAAAAATAATTACAAAATTCATTACAATTAATATTATTTTGAATACACGGAATAAGAAACAACTAGTATATACTATTAGATATGGTAGAGGTAGAGAGTGAATTTTTAAATAACTTTTATTAATTATCAAAATAATTATTAACACATTTCACAGTATATTAAATTAAAATTAATTATATTTAAAATTTTTATCATTAAATTATTAAAATAAAATTTTGAAATGAATAATTTCATAAATTATTAATAAATTCGCAAGAAAGTATTAGAATGGTTAATTAAACATTTACCTAATATATATTACACAAAATAATAGATTTATATTAAATCCATGAATTTTTAAGAACTAAATAATTTCTAACCACTTTTCCAGCCAAGAAATTTTCTCCTCACTTATGAAATCACATATCAAATTTGAGTATAATTAGAAAGAATTGATTCCCTTTAAAGAATTAAATAAATAAATTATAAATTATAAATGACTAAGAGATAGGAATATTATAATAATTATTTTCAAAGACTCAATCAACTTAGATTTATATAGAATTAAGGATTAAGTAAATTTAAAAAATAAAACACCTACAATCAGTTTTATTATTAAATACTACAAACATTATAATAAAAATGAACCATTATTCAATAAATCTTGAAAAAATATTACCTAACATAGTTTAGGTTAGTGTTTGATACCTAGATAAGAATGAAAAAGATGATTGGTGGTAGAGAATATATTTAGAACTCACTAATTATATTTTAGAGAATAACGGAATCAAAATGTCGAATGAGGAGAGATGAGTGGGGTGGGGAAGAGAAAGGAGATGACACTTAGAGATGAATTATAATGTGGGTGAGAATGGAGGAGAGGAGGACGTGTGGGTGGGATTAATTGGGTATCATGTACTAATTGTTTATTAAAAAACATCAGTATAGTTACTATATACCAACAATTTATTAAAACCATTTTTATATAAGTGTAGGTCTGGACCCAATTTACAATAGTTTTTTTATATAAATTGGATGATATTTTTCCCCATTATAGGATAAGTTTTTAATATATTGATTCTTGTTGAGAAAGGGGACACTTCTGTGATGGGTGTTCAGAGGTGAGGGTGATATTTGATTCATTATTTTTATATATATTTATATTTGGTACTCTTTTATTTCTCTCCAATATTTGATCTCAAATTAATTTTTATATATCATAGGGAACCAATAGAAGCTAAATGGGATATATGGGTTCACATGAAGTGCTATTTTATGATCACGCTATGGATGGTGGCCCCTGGTATTATGTTCTCCCTTATTTTGTAATTTCCCCTTGGTTAGTACAGGTAGGGTGAGACCATGTGTTAGGTAAATTTAATTATAGCATATTATATGGATTTTGTTTTAGTATTATCCTATATTATTCCATGATCTTCTAGTTTTTACCATTATCATTGGTTCTTGAATATATTATGATGATTTTGTTTCCTATATTTCTATAATAGTGGACTTATAATTATTTCTTGTTTCCCTTTATTATGTTTATTATTATTGTTATGATTGATCTATATTTCCATTGGTATTTTAGTTTTAAAATAAAAAAAGTTGTTTCCATGATTTAGAATGAAAATGGGTTTACAAATTTTATAGTATTTAAAAGTAGGGTTTTCTAAATTTATCTCATATGAAAGGATTGCTTTTTATTTAAAATATTAAAGGTTCTATTTATTTTTTAATTTTTAACTCTCATGTCCTGAATGAGATGGTTTAAAATGATGATCACATGATACTAGTTTTAAATAAAAATATAAATCTCACCCTTATATTTTTATTTCAAATTAGCTTAAAATGGATTTAATTTTAAAGGTTATTATTATGGTGTAAGGAGGATACCTACTAGGAAATTTTATCATTCCAATGATATTATAGGTTTGATACAGGTCATGTATGGATGTAGTGTTTGGCTGTTGTATTTTGATTCTGATGTATAGGATATAGTAAGTTAAGATCATTTACTTGAATCATAGAGATGGATGGTTGTAGGTTTTTTTTTAATTTTTAATTTTATTCTTTTTATGTGTTGTGTCATTTCATAACTTAATATCTATATTTGGATTATTTTGGTGTTAAATTAAATTTTAGTTTTTTTTTGTATGTATTAGATGTGGTTAATGGACTTATTTTTTGTTCATGAGTTATTATTACATGTATATACCTTGTTTGTTTTTTTTTATGAAACAACTTATCTCTTGTGGGTGTGGTTATCCAACTTATGGAATGGTCATGCTGAACTTCTAGGTGAAATTATTCTTTTTAGTTATTGTTTATTGGGTGAAATAATTCCCTATTTTGTATTATTTGATTTCCTAGAACTAGTTTCTAGATCATAGGGATCGGGAATGCCCTTTTGTGCTGGTGGAAAGAGGGGGTGAGTTATGTGTTGGTTTAACCCATTCTAGTTCATTACAAATGGTATCAAATAATAGTTTTTGTTATGGGAGTCATGGAATATGGGAGAGGGTATTTTCATAACTCAAGAGATTGGATATGAGTATGTATCTATCCACCAATTTTCAGGATGAAACACGAGTTATCTGGGATGTTCAAGATGCATGAGTCTTTAATTCAATATTTTTTCTCAATTATTATTTAGATTTTTTAATCATTATTTAGGTATTTAATTTTTCTATCTTAGATTTATGAGTTATTTAAACTCTATGTTTTGGAGTATAAATTTTAAAGAAATGAAAGTGAACAAAATTATTGTGCATAGTGTGATAAACCATGAAACTCAATTTGGAGACTTTTAGTGTTCTTTACATGTTTGGAACATGGTGTTCTAGACTGTTCAGTTAAACCATGAATATTTTTAAATTTTTTATAATTTTTTAATTTTGGTTCATTAAGGTTATAGAATTATTTCATACTTCTTCATTGTTGATTTAAGATAAACTAGAGTGTTTTCCTTGTATTTTTAGTTTTGTTCAAACTGATTTAATTTGGAATTTCAAAATTAAGAACTTGGTGTTGTTTTTAATAAATAATGAGTGAGTTTTATGAAATTAAATTGGTTTTATAAAATGTTTTGAATTATAAAAAGGGTTTTTTTTAAAGTAGTTGTGTAAAAAATTAAAATATTTTAGGGGGTATTTTATAAAATCCCTTGAGTTTCCTTAACATTTTTTGGTTAAGATATTTTCAAATTTTATTTATAATTTATTGAATTCAAAATGAAGTTTTTATTTATTAGGACCTTGTTTTAATAATAAGGGGGTTATGTAAAACGTTTTAAAGTCTTATTTACATGAAGATTAAATTTCATGAAATGTTTTTATTTTAAAACAATTTTGGTAAGTTATTTGAAAAATTATTTTTACTTTTATAATGTATATTTTAAAATGGTTTATTTAATTATATAAATTTGAATATGTTTTAAAATAAAATTTTATTTTTATAGATTTTTTGAACTCCCTATTAGGGAAGTTGTAAATTTAACACATGGAAGAATTGGTATATAAAATTTATTTTGTTTTCTAAATAAATTAAAATGTTTTTAAGGTGAATTCATTTTGTAAAATGAATTTTTAGAATCTTATATGAATGAATAGTGGTTTAAAATGGAATTTTTTCTGTGTATTCATTTTGGTGGAAGTTTACATTTGAATTTTTACCTTGTTTTGTTTTTGGGACCATCTAATGAGAATTATAAAATATTTATTGGTTGAGTTAATGTTTCATGTCATATTTAGTATGTCACTAAGAAATGACTTAACATATCAAATAAAACCGATATCTTGGGATGATCCCTAGGGTGATTCCTCTTATTTTTTAGGTGTAAATCAGTTTTAGGATGGTGATGATTATCTGTTTTGAGATTTTTACTTGTTGATTTTTTATCAATCAATGTTTTGGGTTGATTCTTGTTTAAGGTATTTATTTTTGTATCCCCTTGATTATTACTTATAGACTATTGATTGTTTTGGTAATTCTTATGCCTCAGTGGTTGGTTGTACATTTTGGTTTTGATGTGATTCTTGACTTGTGATTAGGTTTGGGTTTTTAGAGTTCATACATGGAAATTATTTGGTGTGTGAAAGGGTAAATGGGATGAGTGATACTCCTAACTTATATTTTTCTTTTTCTAGTATCATGTTTGTTCTTTAGGGTTCACTATGAGTTGGTGTTATGGGAGTGAGATCCCAAGTTACCCTCTCTCCCACCATTGACCCAACCCTATATGCTATGTTGTTCTTGTTGAGTCTTGAATATTCTTAAATTATTCCTAATAAATTGTTATATTTCCATTCTTTATCAATCAATAAATATTCATATTGAATCAATAAAATAGAACATCAATATTTTCACAATAGGTGAAATAACTTTCTTAATAAGATTCATTTAACTAATACGATATATTAAAATAGTATATAGTTAAGATAACATAAAATTAATATAAATGATACTAAATATATCCATTATATTTAAAATATAGGCATTAATGAGAAAAAGTATATCCAATGAACAATATAGAGTGATATAGAACATGATCATAAGGAAGTGAATGATCACAAAATAAGGTATAATACATAAATCAGTAAAGGTTGATATAAGACCATTGATTCATTTTAAATTAATGTTTATACTAAAGGAAAATATTTTAATAATTATCTTGGAATATTTAAGTGAAACTTTAAAAATAACATTCCATAAAACTTTTGTAACTTTGTCGTAAATTGAAGTTATAAATTATTTCTAAAAATTTTTCAGCCTTTTATAAAATAATGATATTTTTATTTTAATAAAAATTCACATATTAATAGAAAATGATTTTCATTGAAAACCCATGGAAACATATATAGCAATATAAATAGTGAATAATTTTCATATAGGTTGAAAAATTTGTTCACATTGTTTATGTAAAAAATAAAATTCCTTTCACACATTTATAAAAACATCAAAAATGACTTATTTTAAAAACGTTAGAAATATTAAATTTAAATCTTTATAAAGAAATTAAAATGTATCATAATAATACCTTTATTAAACTCTTATGTATAGGTAAAAACTTATATAAAAAATTCATGAACACAATCATGGAAGAAAAATATTTCTAACCAAAAAGAGAAAATAAGGTCATATTTTAATAAAAACAATTATTTCAATATTTGAGTACAAAGGAGAGGAAAATATGGAATAAAAACATGGTACCCCTACAAATAAACATGTGCGAATAAAATATATGTGTTTTAAGAATATAAATAGAATATAATTATTACAATATATATTTAAATATGAACAATCTCAAATAAGAGTGAGATTGTAAAATAAACCTTTGCAACTTTAATAACCTTAAAATCAAACCCCCTTAAATGAGAGTACATGAATTTAAACTTCCAATACCACGAATAAAGATTAATTCATGATATAATATTTCAAAATGATATTATATACACCATATAAAATAAATTATGTTCATAATATAAGATATGTCTCAATTGAGTAGAATTGAGATGAAAAACTCTAACCTTGTATTTTAGCTTGGTTGGATGCATTATATACTTATGAATAATCAATTTAAATTTATTAAATTATTTTTTAATAACCTTTTTCATTTATATTTCATTTTAAGTTCCTTTTATAATCATTTGAAATGCATTCATTGTATAGTTCTTTCTTATATTGATTACTTAAAGGTTGTTTAGTCAATTGATCCAAAACTACTTTGGTATATTGACCATGGTCAAAGTTGTTATGAAATAGTTCCATCATATTCATAATTATAATAATATCAAAAATATATTTTTAATTCATTATATATAATTTTAGAATCACCCATGCATGTTAGTGATAGAAAAATAGATCACATCACTTTGTAAAGGTGGTAGTCTACATGTACACATGATCAATGTTATCATTTTTTAATAGATGAAAGGGTAATAAGATAGATAATATATTATATTTTAAGAACAATAATTATTTAAATAATATCATATATATATTCATTTATTCTATATTTATAACCATCCAAGTGAGGTGGTAATGAAAAATTAATTACACCACTACATGGTGATGGTATGTCGTACATATATATGAGTGATATTTTCTTTTTTTTTATGATGGAAAGGAGAGAGAGAATGGATGTACCATTAACATAAAAACATCTCATTATGTTTATTATACTTATTTAATTATTTTAATATTGTTGTTTAAGATTTTAAATAGGTATGTGATGAAAGGAACTTGGAAAATCTCATTGAGAACATATATAACTTCCTTTGGTAATTTCATTTAGCTTACACCTTAAACCTTCATGAAGTAGTATTTTAGAGAGATAAAGACCTATAGATCAATAAAAATAAATTTTCTAAGGTATTTGTGTATGTATTGGTTAAGATAATTGGCTCAATATGTGTGTATAATATAGAAGAGGAGATGCCCTTTTATAAGTGGGGTGGGTTGTAAATACTTGAAACTTTATTATATAATATATTCCTTACTCAAGTAAAGTGGATCCAAATTGACATATATTTTAGTATTATAAGGTAAATGTAAAAATACAACTAATAAATGAGATTTAATCAGTCTTTTTGTTATATTTAATCCTCATCCCTATATTTTAAACCTTTTAACTCATTTTACCCTTAACCAAGGTGATAAATATTTACCATTATTACTATTCATTGTGACCAAAACTAAAGTTGAAATCATTTCATATTATTAATTATTATGATTAAAAATATGGATTTTATCTTACATGATTAAATTCCAATAAACGTTATAAATTTATTTTAATATAAGTATGAAAAACGTAAGAAAAACGTTTTTAGAAAAATATTTGTTTTAAGAATAAAAATTATTTTACAAAAAATAATGTATAATTTTGATTCAAATTTAATTATTTGAATTATGTTAAATTAATTTATAATTATTTTAATTTAAAATCACTCCAAAACTGAAATTGACCTTATGAATATTTTACCAAAATATATTTTTTATCTTAACAAAAAGCATTACTTATATTTCCAAAATGTTAAACATATATTTATATGTTCAAAATTATATATTTAAATGTATTATAATAATTATTAAAAATATATATATTCTATAAAAAAGTTTTAATAAACTTTAAAATCATTATAATTTCATTATAATTCCATAAAAGGGATAGAATTTGTAAAATCGATATTTTTCACTATTCACCCAAAAGTTAGTTATTTCTAAAAAATCTCAAAAAATCACCATGTGATAATTTTTACATGATAAATTCAAATATTAAATTAATTTAATAAAATTAAAATTATAAAATTTTTGAATTTAGTTTTTAATCACATTCTTGAATAAAGCTATGTGTATTATCTCATGGTTTCTTTAGAAAGAAATGGCTTACTTGCTATAATTTAAACTCAGATGTCACATTATTCCCCCTTAAAAAATCATCCTTGAAATTTATATAATTTTATGTATTAAATATATTTTTTTATTTATTCATCATAACTTCTTTATGTTCTCACATTTTCTCTTCTATCTTATGATTTATCCAAAGTACCATTACCATTCGAGACATCTAATTCCTCAACACATTTTCTATATTATTAAGAATATGGTTGGGTTATTCACAATAAGATAGATTGAGATCCAATTAAATTTTTTAATATGTGATTATATGTGTTGTTTGTGGTATATACTTCCTCAATAATGAGATGTGGAATACATCATTCACTTTAGAGAGGTTGGGTGTCATTTCTAAATGGTAGGCCACAACTTTAATTATTTCTAAAATCTCCGAAGGCTTGATGAATCTAGAACCTAGTTTCCCTTTCATACCAAAACATATAAATCCATTCCATAGAGATAACTTCAATAAAACATGGTATCCTATATGAAATTAAAAATCCTTTCTTCAGTTATCAACATATCTTTTTTCCTACTTTGAGATACCTTGATATTTCTATGAATAGCTCTTATTGTTTTTGTTGTATATTCAATAATTTTTATCCTAAAATCTTATTATCACCAACTTCATCCCAAAAAGTTTGTGTGTGGAAAATTTTCTCATACAATGATTTATAAAATTCCATTTGAATGATTTAATGGAATCTATTATTATAATAAAATTAAAAAAAAGTAAATATTTATCCCATGTTCCTTGAAAGTCAAGTGAGCTTGAAATAATCTTGTATTATAATGTTTCAATATTCCTTTCATATTTTCCATATCTCTCAGGATGATAAGTAGTGCTCAAATTTAGCTCAGTGTCAAGCACCTTCTAAAAACTTTTCCTCAATTTCAATTTAAACCATGGGTTGTGATCAAGTATAATCAAAATTGGTGCACAATGAAGTCTCATTCATTGATATATATCCATGTGAGGTTCTCAAGAGGTAGATCCTCCATTATAGTGAAGAAATGTGAAAATTGTAAATTGGTCAATAATAAACTATATTTTATCATTTATTTTAGTATTATTTGGAAATCCTAAAACAAATACCATAGTAATATTATCCCACTTCCACGTAGTAATAGGGAGAGATTGTATGAATCCTGTAAGATATTGTCTCTCAGCCTTTACCAGTTGACAAACCAAGTATCTTGATATATATTCAACAATTTCCATATTCATATTTTCCCAGAAAAATGTTCTCTTAAATATCTATCTATCATGGTACTTCCATGATGTATATAGGAATTTGATAGATGGGATTTATCAATTAATTCCCTCTTTAGCTCAAATACTGATGGAACACATAACCTCTTTCTAAATTCCAGCACACCAACTTCATAAAAAAATTCTTCCAAATTCCCATAATTCACAACATTAATTTTATTTTATAAACTCTTATCATAAATTTGGGGCATCTTTTAAATTTTTCGATAAATATGGTTTCCAATAATTTGGAAAATGAGTGATTTTTCCCCTTCTTTATTGATTCCCATGTCCAAATTTACAAAATCTATGAATATAGTATCCTTTTCAATCCTTATTTTAGTTAAAACTCCACGATATTTTCTACTCTATTCATTGGACATCTAATTTTACTTCCCAAGGTGGTAGTGTATTGGTAAATCATAACCCTTGAGTAGCTATACTCATCTACTTTATAAAATGTCAATCAATTTTTGTGAAAAGATGTATTGCAAACTTTTTTGATCTGTATATATTTCACATCATTCACCTTAGAGATAATTCCTTCATTTTTTTAAGAAAAAATATGGTTTCCAAATTCAGATCATGGTTTGGATAATTATATTCATGGATATTTAATTTTATTGATAGATAATCAAAAACTATCTCATTATATATAAGGACATAATTGATCCATTTCTTTGACGAATCACTATATATCACAAAATATCCCTTCCTGATGGTAATGTTAATATCAGTGTATTGACCAATCCCCACTTCAGTTATTCAAAATGACCTATGAATTATTTGAACCATATAAACTTAACCTATTTATATTTTAACTTTGTTAATGAATTATATAATCATGAAAAAATATGAACAAATCACCAACAGTGACCTACTAATCCAAGGAAACTACATATCTTGGTTATGTTCACCAGTGTAGACCATTATTTAACTGCATTTTTCTTTTAAGGGTCAACTAATATTCCATCCTTGGAGACTATAAGTACAAGAAAATAAACTTATTAAACCTATATTTCTCAATCATTAAATTTCTCATAAAACTGCATTCCTCTTAGAGTTTTAATATTGACTACAAAATGGATCTTGTTCTCTTAATATATTTTCAATTATACCAAGATATCATCGATAAACACCACATTAAAATTATAAATAACATATTTGAATACTCTATTCATCTAATCCATAAAAATAAATTGTACATTAGTCAATCCAAATGGAATTACTCTAAACTCATAATGCATGCACCTTATGTGAAATGTCATATTTGGAATATCTTCCTTCTTTATTTGCAATTAATGATACCTATAATAAAAATTAGTCTTTAAAAATGATTATCTCCTTCAAATTGATCAAAAAATATATCAATGTAAGGTAGAGGATATTTTTTCTTTATATTAATGTAATTTATTTCCCTATAATTGATATAGAGCCACATAAACCCATACTTATTCTTAACAAAAAGAACAGGAGCTCCGTAAGGTGAAACACTAGGATAAATAAATACCTTATTTCAAAAATATTATAGTTGTTTCTTCAGTTACACTAATTCCACTATGTCCATTATTTTAGGATTCTTATATACATTTTTTATATCAGGGATCGGTTTAATAGAAAACTTCACTTCATGGTCAAGTGGATTTCTATGTAACTCTTCATAAAACACATTAATGTAATGCACAATAATTACATATTCTATGATAAAGTTACATTTCCCATACATATTTTTTATCTACAATTATTCTCCAAAAATTTCATTAATGATTTCTACTAGAGTTGGATCCAAACCTGCTTTAGAAAATATATTCTCCCATATTAAGATAAGGGATCCCACATCTCCATCGTGAATCATAATCTCATTCTCTTTATAATAAAATTCTACAATATACTTTGAAAATTAATCCATACCAAGGATTATACCAAATTAAACCATAGGTATAACAACCATGTTTTTATATATATAATTTATATGTATCATAATGAGGACCGAATGACATATCTTCATTGGAATAATATTTTTAGTAATATTCTTGATCAACAACTATCTTATTAGGGAGGTAGGGAATGATTTAATATTCTTGGAAAACATGGAAGATATAAAAGAGTGAAAAGATCTAGAATTAAATAAATCATTATATAACACTGAGTTTATGATCAAATTAACTACCACCATATATTTAAAAACATAAATTTCAACTCTAGTTTTCACATAAGCTTGTCTTCCCACCCTTTCCCTCTTTGGTGGTAGGTTCCTTTAATTATTGGGGAATTGGTTCGAATAATGTCACATATCTCTATATTTTAAGCACTATATAGTATTGCTTTATTTATTTATCTTTAATTCATGATCCATATGGCCCTTATTTATTCACTTGTAACAAACTCACTTTCCCTTTAAGAATTTACATGGATGTTTTTTCCACAATTATCACATTTTAAAAATTATATCTTTATTTTCTTCTTCTTTGATGAATTTATTTTTCTTTGGTGATTAGTGAACATATTATTATTTTTACTTACAATGAATATATAAGACCTTGAAAATTATTTCTCTACTATGATGACACATGATACTATATCATTATATGATGATAACGTTTGGAAAACTACTTCCCTTAAATGATTCATCTTAATCCCATAAAATAAATAGTAAATATTTCTTTCTAGATCATGTATATAATCCATTCCATGCCTTTATAATCTTGTGAAGCTATCCTCATATTCAACAACACTTTCCTCTTCCTTTTGACTTGGGTTGAGTAACTTCCTCTCCATTTCAGCTCGTTTCTCTTGAGGAAAATATTTTTAGAAGAATAACAAATTAAAATTTATCCATTTCATACTTTATATTTAACAATATTAGTTATTATTATGAATAAATAACCACCATTTATCAATATATCCCTTTAAATAATATACTTCCAAAATAATAATTTCCCTTTTATGACTTCACAATTAAAGGAATATCTTTCTTAGGGACTTAATCCATTGCTCAGCTACTAATGGATTAGTAGTTCCATTAAAGGATGAAGGATTATTTTTCATAAAGTTATCTAATATAGGAACACTACGCTCTGGTATAATAGTTTTATCTATACGAGAAATGTTATTTTTCATAACTTGGGTCATTTTCCCTAATATGACCATGATCTTCTCAATTAAAACACTCACTATATTGAATTACTTATAATATAAATCCCTATGTTAACTATAGGCGTGGAAATGGTTTCCTTTTATTCTACTAGATGCTATATCTAAATAATTTTGTACATATAATTAGATCATAACATCCTGAATATTGATCCAAAGAATAAAAATACCTAAAATGTATTAAACATTCTAGCATTTTATCTTAATGTTTATGCTAGCTATGGTCTTCTAAAATCTATTTTCCAAGGTTCTTACTAAACTTCCTTTGATACTAATTGTAATAACCCAACTCTTTTAACATAGAGATAGTGTTTTACTTATTACATTGGTAAAAGATACATGGGATCACAACATAGAGGTTCGATCAGTTTATAATTCTTAGGAGGATATATATATATATATGGTTTATATTTTATATTAGAAAAATAAAACATAGAATAAAAAACTTTATTGCATCCTTGAATATCATCCAAATGTTTATTCTTCATTTCATGTGGAAAGGAAACATAATAAATGGTGATCTTATATTATTAATAAGTAAAATCATAGAAAGGAAGCTTTTATGAGTACATAAGGCTTAACAATATGGAAGAGTTAATAATCAATACATATTCCATTTAATTAATAACCTGAGAATAAAATAAATATATGAATGAATGTAGAAACATGTATAAGGATAAATGGATTATCATTTAAGGAAATGAATAATATCCCACATTCATAATCTTATCACTGAGGCATTATTACAATAAATCATGAATCTTACCGCCAAATACTTTTTCCAAGAAACTTTCATTAATTGGGAATGCATACGCCATATACCTAAATAATACAGCATGCCAACTGGTTTTTCTCATGAGACTTATCGATGCTTTGATGGAATATATATAACTACTTCCACCTATTACTTATATATGTCTAATGAATTCTTTATATATTTAATAAATAATATAAAACATAATCAAAATTCATTATCAATCTATAAAATTTCATATTGAATCAAGAATATATAATAGTAATATTTCCCTATTAAATGAAATAACCTTCTTTATAAGATTCCTTAAAATTATACCATTTATTGAAATGGTATATGGTTAAGTTAATATCAAAATAACAGAAAAAGATACGGAATACATCAATGATATTTAAAATATAGACATGAATGAGACAAGGAATTTCTAATAAATAATAAAGAGTGATAAAGAGCATGGTCACAATGAATTGAATGATCTCAAAATAAGGTATAATCCATAAATCAATAAAAAGATGATAGTAGACCATCGATTAATCAGGAATAAAGGTTTGTAATAAAGGAAATTATTTTGAAAATTAGAGAGAGGAATGGAATTTAAACTTTAAAAAAATAACTTTAATTAAAAATATTTTTTGTAAAAAAAAGTTATAAATAATTTCTAAAATTCTTTTCAACCTTTTAAAAAATAATTACATTTTATATATGGTCAAAAAATAATTCCCTTTTATATTAATTAAAATTCATATAATTATGGTAAAATGATTCTCTTGTAAAACCCAAATAATTTTATAAAGGAATATAAATAGTGAATAATTTTCATGTATTTTTGGAAATGATGTTCATGTCGTGAGCGTGAAAAATAACTTTCCTTTCAAATTTTTGAAAAAAAATCAAAAATAACTTATTAAGTAAAATTTGAAAAGATTAATTATAAATCTTTTTAAATAATTTAAAATTTAGTATAAAAAAAATATTATTAAACCTTTAATTACAGGTAAAAACTTCCATAAAACAATTTGAATAATAAGGACATGGAAAAAAATATTCCCAACCTAAAAGAGGAAAGAAGGCCAGTTTTTCTTACAAAACATTCTTTTGGTATTTGAGTACTAAAGAGAGGTAAATTTTGAATAAACCCATATAAACCACATAAATAACTATAGTATAAGAAAATATATGAGGTTTAATAAAATAAATATCATATAATTCTTCCAATATAAATTTAAACATGAACTATCCCAAATAAGAGTGAGATTTTAAAATAAACCTTTACTGCTTCAATAAACTTTGAATAAAAACACCGTAAAATAGAAAAATGAATTGAAACAAAAAATAACATGAATAAATATTAATTCATAATAGGATATATAAAAGGGATATTATATACACTATATAAAATAAATTGGATGGATAATATAAAATATGTCTCAATGGAGTGGAATTGAGATAAAAACCACTTAACTTTGTTTCTAGCTTATCAAATGCATTATATCCTCCTAAATAATAAAATATTAATTTATTAAATAATTAATCATTAACATATTTAATCTATATTTTATTTTTATTCGAATTTATAATCATTTTATATCCATTCATTTTATAGTTCTTTCTTACATCGACCACTGGAAGTTATTCAGTTAATTTTTTCAAAACTACGTCGTTGTGTTGACCATGGTCAAAGGTGTTATGAAATGGTTTCATAATATAAATAATGTTAATAATTTCACAAATATAGTTTTTATTCATTATATAAAATTTTATAATCATCCATGTATGGTGGTAATAGAAAAAAATCACATCACTTCATAGAGGTGGTAATCTACACATACACGCGAGCTCTGTTATCATTTTGCAACAGATAGAAGGGTAAGAAGGTAGATAATATATTGTATTTATAGAATAGTAATTATTTCAATAATATCATGTATATTCATTAATTATATCTTTATAACCATCTAAGTTAGGTGGTGATGAAAAACTAATTACACTACAACATGGAGACAGTAGGTTGTACATACGCACAAACGATGTTTTCATCATATCTATGATGGAAAAGAGATATAAAAATGATGTACCAATAAAATAAAAATATATAATTATGTTTAATATACTCATTTAATTATATTAATATTGTTAGTGAATATTTTAATGAGTTTCAAGATGAAAGAAACTTGTAAAGTATTATTGAGAACATATACCTTTTCCTTTAGTAATGTCCTTGGGCTTACACCTTAAGCCTTATTGAAGTGGTATTTTAGTGATATCATGACCTATAGGTCAATAAAAAGGGTAAGGTATTTTGGAAGGTTTTGGTTAATATAATTGTCTCAAGAAATGTGGAGAAGAGTGGAGAGGATATTCACTTTTCTAACTGAGGTGGGTGGAAACCTATAAAGACTTGAAACTTTATGATATAATATATGTCCTACTAAAGTGAAGTGGCTATAAATTTTAATATATTAGAATATTAGAAGTTTAAGGTCTAAATAAAACCAATTAATGTGATTTTAGAGTGTTTTTTATGTTATCTTGAAGCCTTATCACTTTATTTTAACATGTTAAACTCATTTTACACTTAACCGAAGAGATAAATATTTACCATGGTTACTATTCATTATGACCAAAAATTATGTTTATATTAATACATAATATTAATTATTATAATTCCAAATATTTAATTAATTTTATATAATTCAATTCCTGAAATTATTATTAATTAATTTTAATATAAGTTTACAAAATTCAATGAAAATCATTTATTGAAAAATGCATGTTTTAAGCATAAAAAATATTTTACAAAAATATAAAGTATAATTTTGATTAGCATTGAATTAGTTAGATTATGATAAATAAAAGAATACTTATTTTTATTTAAAATAAAACTCAAACCTAAATAATCCTTATGAATACTTGATTAAAATTGAAGAACTAAAAATATTTTTTATTTGAATAAAAACATTACCCATATTTATAGAATGTAAAAAAATATTTATAAGTTTAAAATTAAATTTTTAAATTAATTATACTACTTATTAAATATATATTTATCCAAAAAAAATTAGAAACTTTAAATCCATTATTATATCATTATATATTTACAAAAAGTATAGTATTTGTAAAATCAATATTTTTAAAAATTCACTCAAAAAACAATTATTTCTAAAAAATCTAAAAAAATAACCCTAATATTTATTTAACATGGTGAATTAAAAAATGAAATTTATTTCATAAAATTAAAATTATAAAAAAATCAGGTTTTAATCATATTCTAGAATAAATCTATGCGAATTATACTATAGTTTCTTTAGAAATAAAATCTTACTTATTATAATTGACCTTTGGGTATCACATTCTTATTACATATAGATTTTTTCTTTTGCTGGAGTGAGGGTATGGTTAGTAATACTTTTATAATTAGTATATTATTGGATTCCTCAAGGTAGTGGTCTGAGACTACTGGGTGAGGTGTTTAATATCCATGACCTAACTTTACCCTTTTTATTAGATACTGAATCTTTCTCTTTGATCCTTTTTGGTAATTTGATCTAGATCTTCCATGGTTTCTTATGTGTGATAAAGTTGGGAAATTTTTCTACACTCAAAAATTAATATTATTATTTATATTATTTAGTACTATTAACCTTATCTAGGTGGATTTCATGGTGTTCCTCAATATTTGGATTTGAGGTGTTAATGAAGTTAAACCTCATCCTTTTTTTAATTAGCATTTTATATTAAATATTTATAGGGAAAGAAAGTGAAATTGTGGGGATAATTTACACATCCCAACCTCACTTATTTTATTATTTAAATTATTTATTGGTTTTTACCCATTAGTTCATCATTATGTGGTTTTTTAGAAGTTACAAGTGTTTTGGACAAGATGTAGTTCTAGAATACAATAGGCCATGTTGTGACCAAGGGAGGTTTGTAGTGACCCCACCCAAGTAGTGGGGTGTTTTTTGTAAATTGGGTCACACTAAAATGAGGTTAGGTCACTATGTGATGTGTCCTAGGTTTTGTATCATTAGTTATATTTCGTTTTAAGGAGCGGTATCCTATATTGAAAGAGGAGGTTTCACTACAGTGAGTGGAGGTCACACCGCAGTGAGTGAAGTTTCTTCCAAGAACTATTTATCCTAGTTTTTTTGAAGTTATTAAATATTTTCACACCTAATTTAATTTAATACTTTGGACCCTATTTTTTCTCTCCCACTATACTCCCTCAATCCATGGTGCACCTCCTACCAATTATCTTTCCTTCAAGGATATTATTCCATGGATTTTTTTCATTTTTATGGTGATTTTCTAATATATGATTATTTAAATATCTTACTATATTAATTTTCTTCCTTATCTTTCTCATTATTTCCTTTATATGGTCTTTGTGACCTATGGTTTTTATTAAATCATTTTTTGTTTTTGTTTTCTTATTTTTAGGGTTCCTCATTGTGTTATAAGGGTTTCTCTTTCTTTTTTGTGGTGGTTTAGTGTCACTCTTTATATAAGTGATGGATTGAGGTACGTTACTCCTTTCATGAACTTGTATACTTAAAAATGTGAATTTATTTCTTAATTTAATGCATGATTTGAGTTTTTTTAAGTTCATATTAAGTGTATCTAATTATCCTTTCTTAAGAGAGTTGGTTTTGTCATGTTTCTATGCTTAAAATTATTTTTTATATGTTGTGCACATAAAGATATTGTTTAAATTACTTAGTGGATATTATAAAATTATTTAATAAAAAATGGTTATTTATACTCTTTGGTTCCTAAATAAAGTGACTCAAAATTTAAGTATTCTTTTAAAGTTGTGGGTGTGTTTGGTTCCTTCTAAATTATTTTATATTTCTTTATTTTTATGTGTTTCATTATCATGAACCAGGTTAGGCTGCCATCCATCCCAACACTCAATCTGGCCTGTGAAAAGTCCAGAGAGGTATTCCTGATCCTCTCGGGCTAGGAACTTGTTTCGTGCAACAAGATAAAACTATTTGGAATGATTTATCCCATAAAACACTTGATAAATAAATGAATATAAACTAAATAATGAAAATAAACACTAGTAGTAGAAATAAATAAAACCCCACAAACTTCCATGTGACCATGTGGTTCACCACCAACCACTGAACCAACATCACTCCACGGAGACCACTCTCGAGCTGGAAGCAGCACCATGAGGTCAAAAACAAATATAGAGTTATAAGAATGAATATTAAAACTCAGTATACATGCTCGAATAAATTATTACCTATTCCTTTCCTTTAATGAGAAATCTTATTAATTCTAGTTTGAAAATAAGAAGTATTAAAATTAATCTTTTCCATTATTTTGAAAATAAGTATCAAGCTTACATTCTTTTAGTAAACCAATTTTAATTAAATTTTTAAAAAAAATTCAAAACATTATAAAACATGTGTCACTAAATGAAATCAAAGCAGATATTCCACTTTATAAATAAACTAGAAAATAGAGGAAAATAGTGTACTTGAAAACTGGTGTCATTGGATTTTGGGTTTTATTCAAGACGGCCTAGGACAAATCTATAAATACGTTCATATATCCAATATCCATCGATATTGATTATCCAAAATCACTTCCCAAACACTCAGTTACACCCTCACTGGCTCAACTAAGGGGCCTGTCACATGGGAAGTCAGGTTATATACTCAAGGACACTAGCATTTCTGTAATATCGACTAGTGTAGCATGTGTACCTAGGATCACACTTAACTAATCAAGGAAACTCTTGATAATTAAAATTGAGGTGAGTTTTATCAAGCTATATTATACATGTATATGACCCTCTTTAAACAAAATCGTATCTAACTTATCACCTCAAAACTCCCACCTTAAGAGCACTACTTTATAAATCACACACAAACCAAGAACATTCCATTTCACTATAAATATAATAAAAATCACACATCTACCACACACACTACATTTACAAATAAAGAGGGAGTGAATTAAGAGGGTTTTTCCACCTCCATAAAACATTTTCAAAGTGCCAATCAAGCCTTATTATTTTAAAATCAATAATTTCACTTTAGAACACACTAATACCCAAATCTTGTGAGTTCAAAAACAAGTGATAAGACCAATTAGAAAGCTATGGAATCGCACATTTAGAAACAGGATTGAAAACATTCTTAAATAATTCCCACATTGAATGCTTTGGGAAATCACGAGTAACAAGTAAAAATGAATTTATAATCATTAAAAACCAGTTTGAATAGCATAGAAATTTCATAAAATAATAAAAAACACATTTTTAATACAATAAATAAATTATAGAATTCAAATTAAAGGTATGGGCATAGGGAACCTACCTCAATACATACTTCTTTTGATGACGGAAACTCAAATATTCCCTTTTCCTCTTACATTCATATGCACCTTCACACATACATATATAAGGACATGTATCTCCAATGTACATATTCACATGGCCATGAATATATATTAGGGGGTCCTTACATATATGGTTATACTTGAATATACACCTTTACACTTACACATGTATTCATTTTTCATATATATATAATCACACCTAGACCTAATATATATATATTCATACTTCTATGAGTTAATATATATATAAAGTTGGAACTTATATATGTATATTCCTACCTATGTATGCACATGTAAGTATCCATCAAAAATAGAGATTCAAATCCACCTCAATGAAGTCCAAAGTACTCCATAAAAATATGATAAACCCAGAAATCACAAAAATACCCCCAATAAAATTTTGAAAAATATAAATAGTGTAATAAAACCTACCCAAATAGAGGTGGAGAACCTTAATGAACCAAAACTCTTTGCCTTTGGTAGAGGATGCTGAAATACACATGATGCTAACCCAAGAGACTCATTTCATGCCCTATCAAGAAGAGAAACATCAAAAATCAGCCCACCTGGAACCCTAGGGTTAATTTGAACCAAGATGGGTAATGGGGAGAGGATAAAAATTCCCTAAATTTAGGGTAAGTTAGGTTGAGACCATACATTGAGGCATCAACCAAGAAATCATAAGAAGCCTAATGAAATCATTAGAAGGGAACTCCAATTGAGGGGGGTGGCATGTGGACATGGAATAAGGTAGGGGGATGGGGTATCACTTTTCACAAATGGGGTGAAGGGAGAAATAAATAATAGAGAGGTAGAAAACAAAAAAAATAAAGAGAAATAAAAAATAAAATTTCTAGATAAATCGCACGATTTTCGCACGGTTTACCAAAATGTACCCCAACCGTGTTGTTCTTACTAGAAAAGCATGAGGAACTACATGGTTTTCCCTATGAGAGTCACATGGTTGGACAAAATATTCTAAAAATATGCCAAATATAATTTTCCTGATAATATAACCTCTCATACGGTTGTCTCACAGTTACTCTTAAGCGTGCGCAACCTATGCACAATACCCTCTTCCCTTAAAATTTTTATAATTTCCACCTAAAATTATTGGGAAACCAAACTAAACCTCAACTAAAAAGATAAAATATTGAAAAAATATATAAATAAAATAAATAAAATAACACTAGGTTCATAGTGTGATAATTATCTCTACCAAAAAAAATTATGCCCCCAGAAAGTCACTAATCCAAATGAGGGACAATACTAGGACCCAAAACTGAATAAGATCAAAAAAAATCATTCTTACATGGTGTAAAATTTCCATTCCACATGTCACACTTGAATAAATATAGAGAAATTAATAACAATAAAATCATGGGGTAGGAAGATAAAGGTTCATCCCCACCATTTAGGAACTAATAAGAACAACAACGCTAACATCAGTACTCCCAATACAAGAAGATCCCAAGGAAATAAACTCAATCCAAACATCAAAACAAACCACAATTCATATTTTACAAAATACACTTACATCTCCAAATAAGTAACATCCAAAAATAAACCAACCCAAAAGAGGTATAACCATTCAAAGATTCATATCTATACGGAAAAACTATTGAAATTTATAAGAATATAAAGCTACCAAGATCCTTGAAACAAAAATCATTTTCAAAAAAATAAAACTAAAATGTGAACTCAATCCATACCCACTCCAACACAGGTGAAAAAAGGTGCACCAACACTCCCACACCCACAAATTCCTAACTATGTGAATAGATTCACTCTAGGGCATATGCATAGAGACTTAATGTCTTAAATCATCTTCTGCACCACATTCATGAGCTGATAATCCCTGATCGGAACTCCTTATTCTAGTTTCATGAGTGGCCACAAAGTCAAAAATCCCCTAGGGAATTATATAAATATAGATTATAATTCAAAAACCAACCAAACTAGAAACATACAAGCTAGTGATCTGACAAATGAAATATGAGAACTGATAAAGAGACTTGTCTAAAATAGGTTCCTCTATTTCACACTCCTCATCAGATGAGAAACCTTCATGAGAACCAAAAGAAACTAGAATTTAAACTACCATGGGCTTCCCTCTGAGACATTCCCAAATGAAATAACATGATACTTGAACCCTGGATAGAGACCCCACACAAAAATAAGAGTTTCTAAATGATTGAACGACGTTATAAATGGAGAAAAGGAAACCAATTCATTGAAATAGTCAACATTCCCCTTCACTATTAGTTGACCTTGTGGAGTATCCATCAGCTCTAGAACGGTCTTGTCTTTCATTTTCTCTAGAATAAACCATTGTATGAAGGTGGTCTTGAAGATCTCCTGAGACATACTAACTCACAACTATGGTGGAATGATCTCCTTCCACTAGTTCAGTCTGAGTCCTTCAAACATGCCCAATACAACTCACACATCCATGAAATATAGAGTTCAAAAAAAAATTAAGACACTCCCAAATCCCCCAAGACACTCTACATCCTCTAATAGACTTTGATAACTACACAAAAAATGAAACGATTGAGAAGAGCTCAGCTCAACCACTCCACTAGGAGTCTGGGTAGGTTCGATGACTAGAAGAGAATCCTTAGAAACCTCCTAGTTATTTATTAGTATAATACTTTAAATAACATGAAATATAAAATCACATCAAATTCAAAAAAATATCAACCAAAAAAAACCTCAACCCAAAAAACCAATCTCGTAATCCAAAATACCAAAAAATAAACAAAAAATACTCTTTTGAAAACCATCATTTTCAAAATTCACCCATTTCCAAAACCAATTATCCATTTCAAACTTGAAACCATTTCAACACATCCACTTTAAAACCAAAGTACCACTTCCACATTTCCTTTTAAAACCACAATTACATTATAAATAATCTTTTTTCTCTTTTAAAACCCATTTTTGTCACTCAAAAAACCATTTTCAGAAATTATTTTTCATTAAAAATCCACTCACACCAACCAAAATCAGACTGACGCATCACCCACACCAAAATAACTAAATTAGGGAACTAGTGTTCATGCATAACCCAGACACATGGTTTATCAGGACATGCACTGAGCATGCACTAACCACTGTCAGTATCCTGAATCATGCACCTGAGCTCCAAATGGGTCACTAATCCATGAACGCTCTCCACGTAACACTGATTCACTTCAATTTTCATTCTCCAAACCACATAAAAAATGAAACCCAACAAAATTGTAACATCCAAATATTTTTATAAATAAACACTATGTTTTATAGCGTACATGATAGACCAAATCAAGCTTAAATGAACAACTAAATATTATTTAATATGGTAGTTATCTCATAGTCGTTAGAATGTAGGGAATGACAAGTATTAACTAAATTATGAATTGTTTTAAACATTTATATATAATTAATAATTTGGTGACCAATTAATTATAAATTAATGTAAACCCCATTTTAAAAGAAATGGATATGTTTTTTTATGAAAAACTATTTAAATGTGAAAAGGTATAGTTTATACCAATAAATAAACAAAATCAATATTTTTGGATTATATTAATTAAATATATATGTAATATATTCAAAATAATATTTAACATTCATATTATGTGTTTTCAATTCATTATATAAGAATAAATCTAATTTTAAATATAAAATAAGTATTTTTCTAAAAAGGAATTATTACCGCCTTTTGATGGAGAATCCATTTTAAATATAGTTTTATTTCACTTTTATAAATTATATTTGAAAAAAATAAACTTATTATTTATAATAGGAGTATCAAAATTTAATTTGGTTTAAATTTTTATATTTTTATGAAAACTTTTATATTTTGATGAATAATATAAATATTTGTTCAAAACTACTTTTTTTTAAATTTATTCATATAGTTAAATTATGTTTTTAATTAGTTTTAAAGTATTATTAAATAATTTTTTATTATTTAATCTAATTTTGTTCATTGGAATTAATTTTACATTAAAATGGGATATAAAAACTTTGTGAACGTTTGAACGTTTCTACTTTAAAGACATGTTTTCTCGACCCATCAACCAGATTAATTTTAAATAAATTTTAGACACTTCTGTGAATTGAATTTTTAAATAAATACACAATTTTAATTAGTATAAAAAAAATTTTCTAATAAGAACAAATTATTTTTTGGTGAATTGTAACTTTAGTATTTTTTACCACAGTTAACGGTAAATCATGTAATCAAGGGTAAAAATAATATTATAAGCATTATAAAATTACCCTAACACCTTTCTTAATTTAATTGGATGAGGTTTTTCATACCAAAATAATCCTTGGGTCAATTTTTGGACCACTTGGAGCCACTTGGATGACTTTAATACATTTATAATATTATATTTAAAGAAAATCCAATTTTGTTACACTTTTGTTTTTTGATAAGTAAAATATTTATAATATATGGATATATAGGTGATATATTAGACTATAAATAGTTATTTTAAAAATAAAATGTTTATATACATTATGTTAATTTATTTATAATTTTTAGTTGTAAAATAATTACCTTAAATAGTGACATAATGATGAAACAGTAATTTTTTAATTAATGAAATAATAAAATAAATGATAATAAAAACACTAAAATAAATATAAATTGAGATTATTAATGTTACACATGAATTTTTAGATAACTTTTACTTGTTATGTATTTATTAAATAATTTTTCAGAATTTATCATGTAGTTATGATATTTTTAAAAGTCTTGTAATTAATTGTGTAAAAAATTGACATTATTGATATTTTAAAATAAAAAAAATTATTAAATTATTTAAAATTTATAAAAATACAAAATTTGGACAAATGATATAGGTAAGTATAAAAATTTCATAAATGAATCATTTAGTGTTATTTCATCATTTTATAGTAGTTATATTAACCCATAATGTATAAATTATATGATATCATGGTAATAATTAAAGGGGTTAAATAAGGGTTAAAACAAAAATATAAGGATTAAAAAAATAATAAAAACTTGTAAAAAATTTATTGGATGAATAATATTCGACCCTTATCACATTATGATCTATTTTTAGTTGTTTAATGGACAGTTTTTTGTGAAAATAAATTATATATTATTTAAAGTCCAAGATAGTTACAAAACATCACTCTTTTCTATTTAATATCTTTTATGTGTCCACAAAGGGGAAATCTAAGATCGAATATAAGTATATATATTTATCATAATGAAATTATTTTCATTATATAATTTTATTTTGAATTTTTATAAATTAAATAATTACCTTAAATTCTTCCTAAATGCTAAACAACATTTATTTAATTAACAGAAAAAAATTGATATTAAAAATATTAATTTTGAAATATTTTTGACATTAATTTATATAACTAATTTCATAAATATATAATATATATTATAGATTTTATAAATCATTATATTATAATTTACATATTGTCTTGATGTATTTGAAGTCAAATTAAATGAATAATATTAAATATGACAATAATAGTATCTTATTGAATTAATTTATTATTAAATTATTTATAAAATCACAAAAAATGTTGAATAATAAAAAAGGGATATTATATGTTCTAAAATGTCCTCCAATTTTAATTTATGGTCCATTTTTAAGTATTTGGATCTCGAATGGTCTTATTATATTTTAATACTTTAAAGAATTCCAAAAATGCTCATTCCATCTCCTATAAAAAGGCTCCCATTATTATCATTTAATAACACTTAATAACCTATTTTGTTTTGCCAAGATCTGACAAAATCACTTATTAGAATTCCTATACACATTATAGAGTCCTTATTTTAGGCAGAACACTCTCATTGGAGGTGTTGATGTGTTAATTAAAGGTGATCGTCCGAAGAAGAGGAATCGTTTTTAATTAAGTGTTTCTATTTTATTTATTCTTCCAATTCCTTAAAATACTCTCCAACCATGATGAGATAATAACTAAAATATCCTAAATATACTAATATTTTATTATGTTAATTACCTCACCAAAATCCATATCTGATTCAATCAAATGAAAAATTAATTAATCGTTTGTGCATGTTAGTGAATTATCACCTCTACGAACCGATATAATTCATTTTCCATTTCCATATCTCAATAATAGTTATGATGATGATATTTATGTTTATATATGATATTAATGACATATTTATCATTATAAGAGAATAATATATCAATTACATTCTTACTTTCCATGCACATGGAATTGATAATGTTGTCTGTGCGTATGTGTGAACTATCACCTCCACGAAGCAATGTGATTCATTTTTCATCACCACGTCACATGGATGATATATATAAATATATTTAAATTATTAATATGATATTAATTATAACATGATCATTATATAAAGAAAAAATAATACTTACCTTCTTTCCATAATTATTTTTGAAAAATGAAAACGTTACTCATGTGTATGTATAGATTACCGTCTCCATGATTATAACATAGTTCATTTTTCATATACATATTTAATGAATGAATTTAAAAGTATAATATATGTATAAATGTTATTATTATTTCATGAATATTTTTCTAGAGATGATGGACTAATGAACTCTTTGACTGTATTTGACTTACCAATTTCATTTTGGACTCAAAAATCGAATATCATCAAAACGTTCGACGTGAATATAAATAATTAAGTAAATACTATAACATGATAATAAAAGAATAATAAAGTTGAAAAATGTTCTAAAGAAAGTAAATAATTAACCTAATTTTATTATTCATGAATATAAATAAGGAATGTGATGATTCAGACTCACGGTAAGGGACTCTTTAACTAAAACATCGTTTTAAATGTTTTAATGATTTATTATTATAAATATTTCTCATTAATGTCCATGATTTCAAAAAAAATTATGGATTTATTCATGTGGAAATGAATGTTTTAAAATGTTAATTTTTAAATTTCTTTGAAAATTATCAAAGTGGTATGGGACACTTTAATTCAAAAATGACTTTTTTAAATGTTTTAAATTGGTTTTAAAAATGGATTGGTTATTTAAATAACATGAAATGTTTTATTATGATTGTAAATATAATTTTAAGAGTAACATGTTGAAATTTTCATGATTTCATGTGTTATGATTATATAATTTTATTAGGAAATTGTACAAGTGGTTAATTTATAAACCAAGGATAGGAGGTTACATTATAACCTACAATGCATTGGATATGTAAATTGACTGTATCATTAATCCATTTGTAGGAGTGACATGTTTAGAAGTCAGCCATATGGATATTCCATTTGTAAGAGTGACATGTATATAAGTTGACCGAATGGTTATTCCATTTTAGTATAATTATATCCTAATTTACCTACTTATATATTATATGTTTTCTTATGTGTTTTCTTGAAAATCATTTGATTTTAAAAAGGTATGATAATGATCTTTTTGAAATGATGATCTCTTTTTCAGGATAAAAAGGTTTGTTTTAAGGAAATGGTTTATGGTTTTTCACTGGAATAATGGTTTTCATTCTTTATGTACCTTATTGAGAATTCTTTGTTTATCCCATGTTTTGAAATGGTTTCACATGGTTTAAGGAAGAGTTAGTTCAATGATGAAATCAAGGGAAATTTGTGAATATATATCATCATAATAAATCATATTTTAATTTAAAGATTATTATTTTATAGAAAAAATGGATACTGAGAATAAGTTTCCACTTGTAATGTATGGGTTTACTTTGTAAGATTTTTTCTTAATTCTCTAAAAATAAAAATTGAAAAGATCCTTGAATGTTAATTCTAGTTCAAAAACACTAGAAAATTTTATGTTTAAGGTTGGGTCCTTATGGTTAGTATCAAAGGATGGTTTAGACAACATTGGATATTATGATGTTTCCTTAAGAGTTAGTGATATCATCATGGGTTTATAATTTTAAGAATTATCATAAGTTCAATATCTTATAAACCCATTTTTAAGGATTTATGTTATTAAATTATTATTTGGTTAATGGTATTTTTAGTGATATTTATTTTTGAGGTAATTATGGTTTATTACTTTTAGGGATGAAAAATGAAAGTTACGAGATAAAATTTGAAGTTAAAACATGTTATGGTTATTTTTAGGACTTTATCATATTTTTCAAACGTTATAATATTTAGATATTTTTAGAAAAAGTAAAACCATTAGGATGGGTGACAACCTATTGTGTTCGGTAAGGCTGTGGGAATCAAACCCACAATCTAAGGGTAATAAGGGTGTATTGACTACCACTGGCCTACATGAAGTCCTAGTTAGTATTATTTTTTATTTTTAGTTAAATGAGATGACCGATTAAGAATAAGTTTATTTTTGGAACATATTTTTTATCGAATAAATAAACATGGGATTGGAAAATGTTTTCAT
Organism: Viscum album; assembly: GCA_963277665.1. Taxonomy (NCBI): domain Eukaryota; kingdom Viridiplantae; phylum Streptophyta; class Magnoliopsida; order Santalales; family Viscaceae; genus Viscum; species Viscum album. Next base: position 1,162,965,096 of record OY728126.1, read on the forward strand.
TATTAAGTGATTAATTTTTTCAAAAGATGTTTACTATTTTAGGAACTCTTTTTTATTGAGATAAATAGAATACTAAGGGATTTTATTTGAGAAGTAAATGTTGAATTATATTTTGGAAGAATCTATGATTTTATTATGTAATTATGTTGATTTGGTTTATTTATTAAAATGAGTATTGTATCTTGAATATTATTAGATAAATTACTTTTTAGTGTGAGACTTCAAGGGTAATTGATTTTGATAATTCTTAAAATATATCTTGTAAGTATATGTGATCAAATAATTTTTTTAGTTTCAATATTATTCTGTATTATTTTTATTAATCTTAAGGATATTTATTTATTCAATGGTCTATGTTGAACTTTCTGTATTACTATCGAATTATAGAGATTGAAGTAGTTTTTCTTCATATAAAGGTTTTTTTTGTAGGGAGTTATCGAATCTCATCCTAACCATTTTGATTTTGGTTAATGTTTCATGAAAGTAGAAATACATAGGTAGTATTTTTTGGATTATTTTATTCTATAGAAGTTGATTATAGTGATTGAGGAATGAAAAAAAATCATCTTAAATACTAATAATTTGGATAAAAAGATGATTTTGTGGTGGAAATTGATTAAAGAATAAAACTATACATGTAAAGTAAGTATATTTACTTATCTTATTAGTAAATATAGTAAAATAATTACCCAAATATATGAAAATAATATTGAAATAAAAACATTACCCATTTAATTTTCTTACTGAGAAATTGATATCCTTTTAACTCGTCATAGATTTATGGTTTTGTGATTGCTAACTTTCTCATAACCATGTTCTCTGTCACTCTCCATCAGAACTTGATGGTTAATTTTCTCTTTCATATCCATGTATTCCTACATGGAACCCTAGTATGTGTTATCTCATGTGACCTTCATACTTCCCTTTCTTTTAAAGTGGGATTCTAATTAATCCTTTTTCCAATGTGGGATTTCAATAAAGTTATTTTAAAAATTAAAACCCCTTGTTTTCTATTCTGAGTTTAAATTGTGAGGATAAAATTTATTAAATGGAGGAGAATGTATCATACCAATATTTTAATAAATAAACACTATGTTTTATAGCTTATATGATACACCACATCATGTTTAAACAAACAACTAAATATTATTATTTAATATGGTAGTTATCTCATAGCCGTTAGAATTGAGAGAATGAACCGTATTAATTGAATTATTAAAATATTGTTTATACTTGTATATATAATTAATTATTTTGTGACCAATTAATTATAAATGAATTTAAAACCCTTTTTAAAATAAATGTAAATGTTTTTCTGAAAAACTATTTAAATGTGAAAAGGTGTGGTTTATACCAATAAATAAAAAATCAATTTTTTTGGATTATATTAATGAAGTATATATTTAATTTATTCAAAATAATATTTAACAAAAAATTATATATAATAAATTTATGATATAATAATAAATCATGTTTTAAATATAAAAGATATTTTTTTCTAAAAAGACATTTTTACCACCTTTTTATGGAGAAACCATTTTAAATCTAGTTTTTTGTTACTTTTATAAATTCTATTTAACAAAATAAACTTATTATTTTGAAGCGGAGTATCAAATTTTACTTTGGTTTAATTTTTGGTATTTTTTTGAGAATTTTCAAATTTTTATGAATAGTAAATAATAAAAATATTAGTTCAAAAATAATTTTTAATCACATTTATTTTTATAGTTAAATTATGTTTTTAATTAAATTTAAAGTATTATTAAATAATTTTATTATTATTTAATTTAATTATGGTCATTGGAATCAATTTCATGTTGAAATAGGATATATAGACTTTGTGAACTTTTGATTGTTTTTATTTTAAAAACCTCAATCCATCAATGAAATTAATTTTAAATTAATTTTAACAACTTATATGAATTGAATTTTAAAAATGGTAATACATAATTTTAATTAGTATCACGTAATTTTTGGTGAATATTAACTTTAGTATTTTTTTTACCACAGTTAAGGTTAAATCGAGTAATTGAGTGTAAAAATAATATTATTAGCATTGTAAAATTGCCCTATCACTTTTCGTAATTTAATTAGATGACTGTGTTTCAACCAAAAGCATCCTTGGGTCAATTTTGGGACAACTTGGATCCACTTGGATGACTTTAATACATTTGTAATGTTATATTTAAAGAAAAGACAATTTTATTGCACTTTTGTTTTTAACAAGTAAAATATTTTAAATATGAGGTTATATAGGTGATATATGGAATCTTTCCTTTTTATTACTTAACTTTTCATTACAGTGTACAAACAGAGGATATTTTAAAGTTTAGTGTCTTGAAAAAAGGTATATAATACTTGAAAATATTCTTCTAATCCACTTGAAATGATTCATTGTAGGTTCATCCTAAGTTCAATTACTACATCTCATAACCAAATGACATACATCAAAGGAAAGGGTGAGCATAAGGCCTGATAAGGGAAAGCAAGGGAAACAGTTTACATTTGATTATGATAACTATTGATGAGAATTTAAGGAATATCATATAGGAATGAGAAATGGTAAAAGAGGAATATAATAATGAAAATAACTTGATTAATAAAATATAAATGTGTCTATAACATTTAATTGAGTCATTTATAAGCATATCACCAAGGTGTATCACCGAGGTTTCATAAAAATTACCAAGGTTATTCACTAAGGTATCATAAAACATGTCATCTCTAGTGATTAAATTCTTTACACAATGCATTGGAACGATATTAAGGAGAAACCTTCATATTTATTAATTAATTTGAGCCACATATATCATAATAAAATATTTTATAAATAACTATTGTAAAATAAAATAAATGGGTTTCATATCAAAATCATGGTATTTTAGAAAGTGCTTAACAAGATCCTTTTTTAATTTTAAACCCACATAAAAGGAAGTTGGGTTTCATGTGTGTTAATCCTAAAATAAGATAGATCATTTTGACATCTATTTGAATACCCCTGGATAAAAAATATTTTTTTATATTCACAAAATAAAATAAAATAATTTCATGACAAAGAAAGAGAAATTTTGAGAAGAAAAATCTACAGCAAAATGGGTATAAAATATGGTTTTAGAAATCATTAAAAATATATTAGAAAAGGGTATCCCATTAATAAAATACTCTTAATACATTAAATATATGGAATAAAATGGACATAAGAACATGGTATGTAAATTTTAAATACATACCACATAAAAAAGGAAACTTGAATAGAAAAGATAAGTTGAGATTCCCCTTACCTTGAAGAGTAACTCCTAAAACTCGAATCATGGGACCTTGGGGGATTGATGACACCTTTATAGGAATCCTTGTAAGGTAATACTATAATGGATTCATGGAGGATAATTTTTTAATGAAAGGAAATGAATAAATGAGTGGGTATTTATAGAAAAAGAGAGGGATTTTTTTATTAATTTCCTTGGACACCTCAGTAGTAGTATATACAAAACCATGGGCTTGCCCATGGTATTTTCCCATGGTATTGGCTACTTGGGACACCTATTACATTATTTTAATCCAAAAGAGTCTATTATAATTTTATATTACTTATTACATCATTATGATGTTGTTAAACATACCGAAAACTCAAAATAGTTTTTTATTATTCACTGAAAAACAAAATATTCTAAAAAATTCTCATAAATTCACCCTAAACTAATTTTTATGTTCTAATTTAAAAAAAATTATTTTTCATAATAATTTTCTATGTATGATAAATATAACTTTTAATTATAAAAATCCTTATTTATTAAAAATAATAGTGGATAGAAAATTCGTAGTAAAATTTATGACACATGACAAAAATAAAAATATTTTATCATTTAAATTTAAATAAGAGTGTTTTAATCATACTATTTCATTAAAATAATCATTATTAATAATAACTTAATTTATTATAATAATTATATATTTTCAAAAAAGTATAATTTATGTCCAAAAAATCAATTTGTCAAATTATTCATATTTTTTAAGAAAAACTAAACTCAAAATGGAATTGATGGAAGAAAAATTTTATTTATAAAAATAAATTATACAATAAGTAACTAACTCCTTGACACATAACCCATTTTAACACCTACATACAACCTAAGTATGAGGTTTACGATAGTGATAGACTCATGGGTGGCTCAGCTAACATCGCACGACTGGTAATCTCCACTAACTTGAAATTCTCCTGTAAGCGATTTTGTTCAAGCTTAACATATTGAAGATCGGATTGGGATTAGTAAAGATCAAAGCCCAAATACTCTACCTCCCTCCCAAGTTCTGACAGATGGGCTTCATATGTCATGACTCTACTGGATGAGGTCATCGACTCTTTTTTCTGCATTAATTAACCATTATCATTTCTATTTATAATATTAATTATAACATTAAAATTATTATTAAGAGTATTGTTTCCAATGGGAATATTAACTAATTGTAATATTGAACAACGGTCATATAATGTTCAAAATCCAATGGTCACATTTCAATTATACTAACTTCATTATTAAAGGGATATAGTTTTGTTGTGTACAAAATAATATAACACTCATTTTCATGAAACAATTATCATTCAAAAAGTTTGGGTCGTTACATTATTTGCCCTAAAGAAATTTCATCCCGAAAATTCCATCTTGTTACCTTGGTTGATAAAATGTGTGGGTACTTTTTCTCATTATATCCTCTAGTTCGCACGTGGATTATTTGTATTTTTGGATCCTCCAAAAAACTTTAACAAGGTGGGTAGTCATGTTGCGTAGAACCTTGTCTATACAATCCAAGATCTTCACTGGCTGCTCCTCATAAGAGAGGTCATGTTCTAGTTGTACTAGTCCATGATTCATTACATGTGAAGGGTCAGGTATGTAATTCCTCAACATAGATACATGGAATACATTATTAACTTGATCTAGATTTGGAGGAAGTGAAAGACGATAGGCTACTACTCCTATGTGATCAAGGATTTCATAGGGGCCAATGTACCTGGATCTGAGCTTCCCTTTGTTCCCAAACCGCATGATTGTCCTCCATGGAGAAATTTTAAGGAATAGCTTGTCACCAACATCAAACTCTAAGTCCCTTCATTAGTTTTCATCATAGCTCTTGTACCAAATCTAAGCATCCTTAATGTGTTTTTGAATAGAATGAACCTTTGTTGTAATATCTTGCACAATATCAGGCCCAAGAAGCTTTATCTCACTATTTTCATCCCAAATAGTATGAGTTATACATCAATTTCCATATAGTGCTTCATAGGGTTCCTTTTAAATACTCGAATGGAATTTTTTTTTTATGAGAACTCAATTAATGAGATATGTTGATCTCTTCCACCTTTAAATTTTATTGAACATTTCCTCAAGTGTATGAATATTCCTTTTAGATTGGGCATCAGTTTGAGGGTGATAGGTCATATTGGAATAAAATTCAGTATTCAAATCATGTTGAATAATTCTCTGAAATTTTGATGTAAACCTTGTATCATGATTATAAATGATATAATGTTTCACTCCAAGTAACATCGCCACTTCATTTACATAAATCTTGGCTAGTTGTTCAAGAGAGAAATCTTCTCTAATAGAGATAAAATGGGCAGTCTTAGTGAGATGTTCCACTATAACCCATATTGTATTATTTCCTTTGGATATTTTTGGGAGACCAATGAAAAATTCCATAGTGATATTATACCACTTCCATGTTGTTATGGGTAGTGTTTGTAATACCCATTTAGGAATTTTTCGCTCCACCTTAACTTTTTGACACACCAGGTACCTTATAGTGCAATCGGCAATCTCCCCTTTCATTTTATCCCACCAATAATGTTCACGAAGGTCCCTATACATTTTCATACTTCCAGGATTAATATAGAAAGTAGATCTATGAGAATCATTCATCATATCCTTATTTATTTCTAGAATAGATGGAACACATATCCTTGTATGAAATTTCAGTACCACTTCTTGATTAATATTGAACTCTGGAAAATTCCCATTCTTCACAACCTCTATCTTCTTCTATAACGAAGGATATTCCCTTTTTTATTTCTTTATATTCTCTAGTAATGATAGTTGAGAAATAATTTTGGATAGGTTTAATGATGTCCCTTACCTTAATATTCCCATGTCCAGTTTTAATAGGTCTATGATCAAAGAATCTCCTTCAATCCCCATAATTTCCATCACAATAGAGTCTTTCCTACTTATTGCATCAGCAACTTTGTTTTCTCTTCCGGGGTGATAATGAATTGAAAAAGAATATCCTTTAAGAATTTTAAACCATATCCTTTGTATCTGGTTCAATTTATTTTGCGTGAAAATATACTTCAAGCTTTGATGGTCTGTGTATATATCACATTTCTCTCCATAAAGGTAGTTCCTCCATATCTTCTAAGAAAAAACAACTACAGCCAACTCCAGTTCATGAATAGGATAGTTCTTCTCATGAGGCTTCAACTATCAATATGAATAAATAATCACCTTTATATTTCTCATGGGGACTCACCCAATCCCTTTCAGAGACACATAACTAAAAATAATAAATCCTTCTCAGATAGAGGGTAGATATAGCATGGGTGCAATGACCAATATCTTATTCAACTCTTAGAAACTTTATTTACACTCTTTTTTCCAGATGAACTTGAACCCTTCTCGATTTAACTTAGTTATTAGATTATAAATCCAGGAAAATTATTTCATAAACCTCCTATAATATATTTCTAAACCAAGGAAACTATTAATCTGAGTTATTATTGTAGTATTAGGTCACTCCTCCACAACCTTTGTCTTTACAGTGTCAATTAAGATTCCTTCATTGGTTATAATGTTCCCCAAGAAAGAAACTTGTTGTAACCAAAATTCACATTTTTTGAACATTCTAAATAGCCTCTCATTCCTCATATTTTTCAATATAACCCTTATATGATCCTTATTCTCCTCAAAACTTTTTAAATATATCATAATATCATCAATAAAAACTACCAAAAATTTATCAATGTATTCCTTAAAGACTCTATTCATCAAATCCATAAATATAACTGGATAATTATTCAATAAAAAGGGCATAAAAATAAACTCATAATGTTTATATCTTGATCAGAAGATGGTCCTTAGACTGTCTTATTTCTTCAACCTCAACTGATGATAACTAGATCGAAGATCAATCTTGGGGAAGAATTAAACCCTATGAAGTTGGTCAAATAAATCATCAATTCTTGGAATAGGTTACTTGTTCTTCACTATGATCACATTAAGTTATCTATAATCAATGCATAACTGCATTGATCTATCCTTATTCTTCACATAGAGAAAAGGTTCTCCCCAAGGATACACACTTTACTGGATAGACCTCATCTCCAAAAGATCTTGGATTTTCTTATTAAATTCTTCCAACTCTACATTATCCATTCTATATGGGGTCTTTGAAATCGTCTTGGATCCAAGCATAAGTTCAATGGATAAATATACCACTCTTTCTAGGGGAGTTCCATGTTGCTCCTCAGAAAATACATCAATATATTTATGAATTATGGGGACATTCTCTATTTTTATACTTTCATTTCCTTCTTTATCTTCATTGATCATCTCTATAAGGAAAGCTATGATAGTTTTTTCTTGACAAAGCTCTGATCGATATATCTCTACTTTAAAAACAATTGTATGTTTTCCATTCAAGACTACTGAGATTTACTTTATTCTGCATTTGATATTAGCATTATAATTTGAGATCTAGTTTATCCCTAGTATAATGTTGAATTACAACATAGGAATGACTACTAGATTTGCGATAATATTGTTCTCACCAAAGTGAATACTAAAGTTTCTATACACTATTGATGATTGGATAATACCTAAAAAGTCTTTATTGATAACTTTACTTCTAGTAATTTAGGGATTGATTCAATATTCTTTGAAAACTTGGAGGAAATAAAGGAATGTGTAGAACCATAATCAAACAAAGTACTTGATAGTTTTCAGGGGACAATGAGAGTAACTTCCACCGCATTATTTAGAGCTTCAAATTCATCTATCATGATAGAAAAATCATGAACTTTATCCCTTGTCCTATGATGATTCTTATGTTGATTCCTCTCTACTGCCCTCGGATTTGGAAAATGATTGGAAAAGTGCCCAAGTTTTCCACACTTGAAGCATTGGACTTCAGGCAGGGCCTGCACCATCTTCCCTTTGTAATTTGTGTTGAGAAGAGGCTTCACCTCAATATGATATTTCAGAGTGATATGGAAATATATTACACACTTGTAAAATTTCCCTCTCCCTGGAAAGTAGTTACCTAAATGCTTCTTCCCAAACTTATTGCATATGGAAAGTTTCACTTACATTCCTCCCCTTCCTTGATCAAAGAACCTCCCTAATATTTGATACAAATATCTCTTTTGTTCATTTGATTTGTGAGGTCACTGAATCTCATCAAACTCCAGTTTGACCTTCATAGCACTTCATATTATCTCCCAGTAGCTTTCATAGTCTCAATTAGAAAGATTCTTCCATATATGAGGCCATAGTCCACCAAATAATATATCAAACTTTCCATTAGGATCCATGAAAAATATATAGGTTTAGTGAGAAAGTCTTGTAAAGTTCATCTCATAGCTTCCCACAGATTCATTCTCCTTCTACTTTGGCTCTCGTAATTCCTTATCTATTTTCATTTACATCGAATGGGTTAAATGTTTTTTGAAAAACGTTCCCCTAAACTCCTCCCACTCCATATCTTCAATATCCCCTCTTGGATTCATATTTTTTATTATTTCCCACAACTTATCATTTTCTCCCTCTAAGCGGTAAACATCCAGGGGGAATTTCTCTTCTTCTGAATAATGAATTACAAAAAAGATATTTTCTATAGATATTATACATTACCCAAATGGCCCAAAGGCCTTATTTTTGTTTTATTATAGATAATCCCCCTTTTAAAGGTTGAAGGGGAACCCATACATGACCCATAGGCCCAAGGCACAAGGCCCGACATGACCCACAATACATGACCCAAAGGCCTAGAGGCATACCATGCCCATTACATGACATGTATGCCCAGCCCACTAGAACTGCCCCTCCCCATCATCTGCATCATTGATTGCCTTAGCCCCCCACCTTACATTTCTGATCAGCTAGCATTGCCCCGTACATTTTTTAGTAATCAATGGGTCAGTAGACCCACTAAAATGAAGTGGTCATTAATGCATAAAGGAATCAATGGAAAGTTATTCCATATGAGGTGAATCTAGTCTCTTGACTTGATTCAAGTTATTTCCCATAACTTGAGTAAGTTGATTCATCATTCTTATGAAGTTTTCCATTTCGAATCCCATTGGAATTTCATCAGCACATGGTCTATTTCACTCACCATTTACGTGGTTTCTCCTATTTACAGCCATTTTTTAATATAAGAAAACCTTAGTGATAAACATGTTTCATTTAATAATATTATAATTATAAAGAAATCTCATTTCTTAAAATATCATTCTTTAACAACAATTTTATTTTCTATAAATCCTTCATAATGGTTCATAAAAAGCTTGTGATTAACTAAACATATACCCCAGGAGTGTCAAACTAAGAGTGCAGCATGGCCCATTTTCATGCACCAGTTCCCGTTCGAGTCAATGTCAATGTTTTTTTTTTGGTTTTATCCCTAGATATATCTGTACTAGAGCCATATGCACTTGTTTGTATCCAAACAGTGATTTCCCTTCTCGAAAACCACCTACTTAATATTTCACCAAAATACCCAGATGTTTTCCTATATTTTAACTTGTCCCTATGGTTCTTCCTAATTTTTTTAAATCTTAATTTCCATAAATAAATAAATCTTCCTTTAATACCAACTATGGAATCCTTCCTTTTTATTACCTAAGTTTTCATTACATTTTATTAATAGAGGATCTTTTAAAGTTTATCATCTTGGAAAAAAGGTATATAATACATGAAAACATGAAAATTTTATTTTAATATACTTAAAATGATTCATAATAGGTTTATCCTAAGTTCAATTACTGTATCTCATAACCTGGGGACATACATCAAAGGAAAGGGTGAGCATAAGGCCTAGTAAGGTAAATCAAGGGAAATATTTTACATTTGGTTATGAGAATTATCAATAATAACTTAAGGAATATCATAAAGGAATGAGAAGGGGTAAAATAGTCATATAATATTTATAAGAACATGATTCATAACATATAAATGTGTCTAAAACATTTAATTGAGTCATTCTTAAGCATATCACATAGGTTTATCACTAAGGTGTCACAAAAATTACCAAGGTTATTCACCAAGGTATTGTAAAACATGTCATATATAGAGATTAAATTATTCACCCAATAAATTTGAGTAATATCAGGGTTAAAACTTCATATGTATTAATTAATTTGATACACATATATTGTAAAAAAATACATAAATAACCCATGGAGAATAAAATAAACAGGTTTCATATCAAAATCATGGTGTTTTAGAAAGTTCTTAAGAAAAGATCCTTTTTCCATTTTAAACCCATGGAAAATGAAGTTGGGTTTCATGTATTTTAATACTATAATAGAATAGATTATTTTAAAATCTATGTGAATACACCTATAGAATAAATAGTTTTTGTTATTCACAAAATAAAATAAAATAATTTATTGAGAAGAAAAATTGAGAAGAAAATTCTACAACATTATAGGCATGAAACATAGTTTTAGAAAACATTAAAAAGAGAGGGGAAAGGGGTATACCACTCATAAAATAATATTAATACATTAAATTTATAGAATAAAATTTACATAAGAACATAGTATGGAAATTTTAAATACATACCACATAAAAAAGGAAACTTGAACAGAAAAGAGAAGTCGAAATTCCCCTTACCTTAAAGAGAAACTCCTAAAACTTGAAGAATGGGACCTTGGGGGATTTAAGAAACCTTGGGAGGACACCTTGGGAGTTTATACTATCATATATTCATGGAGAATGAATTTTTAATGAAGTGAAATGAATAAATTGGTTGGTGTTTATAGAAAAATATAGGAAGTTTTTTATTAATTTCTTTGGACACCTTAGTAGTGGTATATGAAAAACCATGGGTTTTCCCATGGTATTTTCCACTTGGACACCTATTAAATTATTTTAATCCACAAGAGTTGACCATAATTTTATATTAATTATTATATCATTATGATGTCATTAAACATACCAAAAACTCAAAATTGTATTTTTACTATTCATAAAAAACAAAATATTTAAGAAAATTCTAATAAATTCGCCCAAAACTAATTTGAACATAATTATTTAAAAAAATATTTTATCATAATAATTATCTATGTATGATAAATTTAACTTTTAAATATAAAAGTCCTTATTTATTAAAAACAATAGCGAATAGAAAATGTATAGTAAAATGCAAAGTAAAATTTCTAACACTTGAAAAAAAAGTATTTTATCATTTAAATTTAAATAAGAGTGTTTTAATCATGAAATTTAATTAAAAAAATAATTATAAATAATAAATATGTTTATTATAATAATTATATATTTTCTAAAAAGTACAATTTATGTCCAAAAAATCAATTTATCAAATTCAACATATTTTTTAAGAAAAACTAAACTCAAAATGGAATTGATGGAATAAAAAAATTATTTATACAAAGGTATTTTACAATAAGTAACAAATTAATTGAAACATAAAACACCCTCATACAATCTAATTTTGAGGTTTATGATAGTGATAGACTCATGGGGTGGCTCGGCTAATATCGCCCAAGTGGTAATCTCCACTAACTTGAACTTATTCGGTTGACGATTTCATTCAAGCTTAACATGTTGAAGTTCGTCTTGGGATTGGTCAAGAGTTAAGCCCAAAGATGCTACCTCCCTCCCAAGTTCTGAAAAATGGGATTCATATGGCATGACTTTACTCTATGAGTCCATCATCTCTTCTTTTTCATTAATCAACCATCATCATTTATATTTATAATACTAATTATAATGTTAAAATTATTATTAAGAGTATTTTTTCCAATGGTCATATTGAGAAACAATCATATTGAACAATAGTAATAATTGAGCAATGTTCATATAACGTTTAAAACCCAATTGTCACGTTTCAATTATACTCACTCCATTATTAAAGGGATATAGTTTTGTTGTTTACAAAATAATATAGCACGCATTTTTAAGAAACAATTATCATTCAAAAAATTTGGGTCGTTACATGATATGTTCAACTATAAATTGTCATTTTAAAGATAAATGATTTATCTACATCATGGTAATTTATTTATAATTTTTAGTTATAAAATAATTATCTTAAATGGTGACACAATGATTATTCATTAATTGTTTAATTAATGAAATAATCCAATAAATGATAATAAAAATACTAAAATAAATATAAATTGAGATGATTAATGTCAAAGAAGAATTTTGTAGAAATATTTGACATGTTAGAGATGTCTTAAATTATTTTTTTCAAATTTATTATGTTATTATGATATTTTTAAAAGTCTTGTAATGAATAGTGCCAAAAATTGACATAAATTATATTTTAAAATAAATAATATTTTATTAAATTATAAAAAATTCATAAAACTAAAAACTTCAAAAAAATGATAAAGGTAAGTCTAAAAATTTCATAAATGACTCATTTACTATTCGATTTACATTTTATAGTAATTATATTAACCCATAATGTATAAAATATATGATATCATGGTAATAATTAAAAGGTTAAATAAGGGTTAAAATAAAATTATAAGGATTAAAAAAATAATAAAAACTTGTAAAAAATATTTGATGAAGAATATTAGAAAATTATCACATTATTATCGATTTTGAGTTGTTTAATGGACACTTTTATATGAAAATAAATTATATATTATTTAAAGTCCAAGATAGTTACAAAACATCACTCTTTTGTATTTAATAACTTTTATATATCCACAAAGGGAAAAAATCAATATAAGAATGAATATAAATGTCTATTTTGATTATAATGAAATTAATTTTATTTTATATTTTTATTTTTATTTTTCAGAAATTATATAATTAACTTAAATGTTTCCTCAATGCTAAAATAGTATTTATTTAATTAACTTGAAAAAAATAATTGATATTGAAAATATTAATTTTGATATATTTTGGATGATTTAAGGTGTATAAAGAATTTAAAAACCAATAAGATATATTATATTTGTTTTAAAGCATTATATTAGAATTCTCACACTGTCTTGATGTATTTTAAGTCAAATTAAATGAATAGTATTAAATTTGACAATAATGATATCTTATTGAATTAATTTATTATTAAATTATTTAAAAAATCACAAAAATTTTAAATAATCAAAATAGGATATTATATGGTATAAAATTTATTCCAATTTTAATTTATGGTATATTTTTAATTATTTGGATCTAGAATGGTCTTGTTATATTTTAATACTTTGAAGAATTCCAAGAATTCCCCTTCCATCTCCTACAAAAAGGATCTCATTATTCTCATTTATTCACATATAAAAACCTATTTGGTTCATCCAATATCTAAACAAAATCCCTTTCTAGAATATCTCTACACATTATAAAGCCATTATTTTAGTTATAATACTCTCCTTATAGGTGTTAAGGTGTTAATCAAAGGTGATTGTCTGAAGAAGAGGTATCATTTTTAATTTTGTGTTTCTGTTTTATTTCTTCTTCCAATTACTTTAAATATTATACAACCATGATGAGATAATAAATACAGTATAATAAATATAATTAGAAGTTATTAGGTTAATATCATCACCTAAATCTATCTCTGATTCCATCAAATGGGAAATGAATTAATCATTTTTGCATACGCGCAAACTATCACCTCCACAAACCTATATAATTCCTTTTCCATTATCATCTCTTAAGAATAGTTATAATAATGGAATTAATTTTTATTTATGATATTAATGAAATTTTTATCATTATAATATAATAATATATCAATTACATTCTTAGTTTCCATGCACATGAAAATGATAATGTTGTTTGTGCGTACGTGTGAAGTATCACCTCCCCGAAGTGATGTGATTAATTTTTCATCACCACATCACATGGATAATATATATAAGTATATTTAAATTATTAATATTATATTAATTATATTATGATCATTATTTAAATATAAAATAACACTTACCTTCTTTCCATAATGATCATTGAGAAATGAAAATGTTACTCATGCGTACGTACGGCTTACCATCTCCATGATTGTAACATAGTTCATTTTTTATATCCATATTTAATGAATGTATTTAAAAATATAATTAATGTAAAAAATTTGATTATTATTTCATGAATATTATTCTAGAGATGATTGAATAATTACCTATTTGACTGTATTTGACTTACCAATTTCATTTGGGACTCAAAAAACGAATATTGTAAAAACATCTGATGTGAACATAAATAATTAAATAAATGTTTAACATGATAATAAGGGAATAATAAACCTAAAAAAGGTTCTGAAGAAATTAAATAATTAACCTAAATTTATTATTCAGTAATATAAATAAGTAATGTGATGAGTCGGACTCACGGTAACAGACTCTTTAACTAAAACATTATTTGAAATGTTTTAATGATTTATTATTCTAAATCTTTCCATTCATGTCCATGATTTAGAATTGTTTTTAAGTATTTATTCATATTTACATGAATGTTTTGAAATGTGAATTTTAAAATTTATTTCAAAAGTTTCAAAGTGATATGGGACACTTTGATTCAAAAATGTATTTTTAAAATGTTTTAAATTGGTTTTGAAAATGGATTTGTTATTTCAATAATTGGAAATGTTTTATTATGAGTGTAAATGAAATTTTAATAGTAAAATATTTAAAATTGCATGATTTCATGTGTTATTATTATATAATGGTACTTGGACATTTGATGGGTGGTTATGTGATAAACCAAGTAAGGGTGGTTACATTATAACCTCCAATTCATTGGGTATAGAAGTCGGTCTTATGGCTATTACATTTGTAAGAGTGGCATGTTTGGATATCAATTGTATGGATATTCCATTTGTAAGAGTGACGTGTATGGAATTCAACCATATGGTTATTACATTTTATTATAATTATGTCCCAAGTTACATGTTTATATATTATTTATTTTCTTTTGATTTTTCTTGGAATTTGTTTGATTTTAAAAAGGTAAGATAATAATATTTTTGAAATGATGATCTCTTTTTTAGGGTAAAAATGTATGTTTTAAGGAAATGTTTTATAGGTTTTCACTGGACTAATGGTTTTCTTTATTTATGTCCCTTACTGGTATTTTTTTTCTCATCCCAATTTTTAAAATGGTGTCATGGGGTTTAAGGAAGATTTTTTTCAACGATGATATAAAGGTAAAATTGTGAAGATATATCATCATAAGAAATCATGTTTTAATTTAAAGATTATTGTTTTATGGAAAAAATGGATACTGAGAATAAGTTTCCACTTTAAATGTATGGGTTTAGTTTATAAGAGTTAGTCCTAATTCTCTAAAACTATAAATAGAAAATATCCTTGAATGTGAAATCTAGTTCTAAAACACTAGAATAAGTTATGTTTAAGGTTGATTCTTTACAGGCATAAACCCAAAATCCAAAACAAAAGACCCAAGTATCATACTACCCTATAACTCAAGTCTCAGGATGAGTAAGAGTTCATAAATATATTACCATACCAACCTCCCAGGTTATGATAGTCCTATCTCCAAACTACCTAATAAACCAAAATAAAAAAGGGATTCTATGATACCATTTTTTTCATGAATCAATCTGGGATTCCATACAACCTGACACCTGATTCAACTAGGGACAAGGCCTGAGAGGTATTCCTAATCCTCCTGGGTTGGAAAATAGTGCCAGGATTCAAGATAAACTATAGGTAATTATTTATCCCATAAAACAGCTAACAAATAAGTTAATATAAACTAAACAATAAAAATAAACACTCATAATGTAAAGAAATAAAACCACACATACCTCAATGTGACCCTATGGGTTACCACCAACCATAGAACCAAAATCGCTCCACGGCGACTGAATCTAAGCTGGAAGCAGCACCAGAATATAAAAACAAAGATAAATTTATAGGAATGAGTATTAAAACTGAGTAGTCATGCCTGAATAAACTATTACCTATGCCTTACCTTTAATGAGAAATCTAATTCATTCTTGTTTGAAAATAAGATGTGTAGAAAGTAAGGCTTTCCATTATTTTCAAAAAAAAGTATCAGGATTTCATTCTTAACCTAAACTTATTTTTCATTACATTTTTTAAATATATTTAATAACATGATAAAATATGTGTCAAAGTACATAATAAAATCAAATATGAAACTTTATAAATAAACAATAAAATAGAGGAAAATAGAATACATGAAAACATATATCATGGGATCTAGAGTGTTGGTCAAGAAGACCTAGAAAGAATCTATAAAAAGGTTCACATATTCAATATTTATTGGTATCTATTATCCACAATAACTATTGAAATACTCAGTGACACCCTCACTGGATCGACTGAGGGGCACATCCCATGGGCAATCAGATTATCTACTTAGGGCCACTAGCCAGTTCATAATCTCAATTAGTGAAGCTTGTGTACCTAGTCTCTCACCTAACTTCCCAAGGCTTCCCATGATAATTAAAATGGAGGTGATTTTTATCAAGCTATTTTATACATGTATATCACCCCCTTTACACAAAATCTCATCTGCCTTCTCACTTCTAAACTCCCACCTCAAGCGCATCCCCTATTTAAGTCACACATAAAATAAGAACAAGTAATTTCACTAGAAACATAATAAAAATCACACATCTACTAAACACACCACATTTACAAATCAAGGGGGAATGTCTTAAGATGGGTTTTCCACTTCCATAAAACTTTTTCAGAGTTCCATTCAGGCCTCATCATTTTAAAAGGAATACTTTAACTTTAGAAAACATTAATTCCCAAATATTTTGAGTTCAAAAACCAGTGAGAAGACTAATTGAACAATTAAGTAACCAAACATTTATAAATATGATTGAAAACATGCTTAAATAAAGTAATTCCATGTTTAATGCTTAGGAAAATCATGGGAAGTGAGTGAAAATGAATTTATAAGGATTAAAGCCTAATTTTAATAGAATAAAAAATTCATATAATAATAAAAACACATTTTTAAAATAATCAAGAAATTATGAAATTCAAATTAAAGGTCTTGGCATAGGGAACCTACTTCAAGACGCACTACTTTTGTTGATAGAAACTCAATTATTCCCTTTTCTTCTTGCATGCATATTCACCTTCATATATATTTGAGGACACATATCCTCTATGTACATATTCTCATGGCCTTGACTATATACAAGGGGGTACTTATATATATTCTTATACTTTCATATACCTCTTTATACTTATACACGTTTGAATTTTTCATATATATATTTAATCGCACCTAGCCCTGATATATATATATATATATATATACTTCCATGAGTGAATATATAGAAGGGGAGAACTTATATATGTATATTCCTACCAATACATACACATGTAAGTATCCTTCGATAATTACGGCTCGAATCTACCTAAACAAGGTCCAAATTACTTTATAAATATATAAGAAACCCAAAAATCACCAAAAGACCCCAACAAAATTTGGAACAATAAAAATGGTGGAATAAAACCTACCCAAATGATGGAGGAGAAACAAAAAGAAATAAAATGATTTTCCTTTGGTATTGGATACCGAAATATGCATTAATCCAACCCAATAAACCCATCACATGTCCTATCAAGAATAGAAACATCAAAAATCGGCCCACCCAAAACCCTAGGGTTCGACCGAACCAAGCTTGTAACGACCCAGAATTATATCAATGAAATTTCCCTTCTTATAATTATTTAATATAGTATAAATCACATAAAATCACTTAGATAACAAAATATAAACTTTATAAATGAAAAAAATAAAATAAGTGGTATTTATAGAAATTAAGGAACTTAAACCAATGGAATATTAACTTAACCTTTTAAATAGAAATATGACCCTTATGAATAGTAAAGTGGCCAATAGAATAGTAAACTCATCAATGAAAGTATGAATACAATTTAGGCATCTTAAAAAAGAGAATATGACATAATTATATTATAGTTTATGTAAATAAATGTTTTTGAAAATTAAAAATTAAGTGTTTCTATTTTTTATAAAACATAAATGTTTTTTTACAATTTTATAATTAATATAATTGATTTAAAAGAAACTTAATTTTCATAAAATAGATTCATAAATTAATATTTTTTTATTATTATTATAAGATAATTTTATAAGACCTCAATTAATTTTTCAAAGTGTTATCAAATTGGTTATAATTTTAAATTTTGTATTTTTCGAATAAATGATGATTTTAATTAAAAATTAGATTTATCATATTTAGAAAATTATTTTTATAAAATGGATTTAATTTTTTTAATTTTACATGTTGAAAATGGTTAGGGTGAGATTTTGGGATTTTTCTAAAATTGTTTATTTTTTGTGAATAGTGAAATACAGTAATTTATGATATTTAACAAATACATGATTTATTGAGTCATGGATGGTGTATAGATTATTTAAGAGACATTATTTATAGTTCACATGAACTAGTTACTATATTTAGTCACAATAATCAATATTTTTCATAATCTTGAGCCAAAATAATAAACAAATGAATAAAATAATCAAAAAAACACCCCTCTCATTCACTATAAATACCACCCCTTCTCCTCACACATCAAAAGCCTTTAAGCTTGCCCAAATTCTTCCCAATACTCCTCCCAAGTATCTCCCCCATTTCCAAGATCTTTTGGTCTCAGTAAAAGACCAAACCCAATTCTCCTAAGGAGTTTTTTAATTAGAGGAATTCAAGAGGTAAAACCCTCTTTCTTTTTCTTTTAATTTCTTTTCAATTTCTTTTATTTTTTGATTCTATACTCACCTACTCTTATCCAAGTGACATGATAACTCCAGTATTTTTTATATATTTTTTAATTTTGTTGTGTTAATATAATAACCCATAATCATTTATCTTCCCCTATCCTTTTATTCTAAAAATGAAAACATCTTCTTGAGGTGCCGATTTACCGCCTTCATGGATGACGTGTTTTAATATTTCAATTTCACCTTAAAATTTTTTCATAAAACCATCTTTATGGTTAAAAAATATTATAATATATGTATTAAATCCTATTTAATGTTTTTGAACCAATATATATATAATATTAATTAATAAAACAAAACTAGTTCGTGATGACCAAAAAATGCCAAAATAATATAAACGGTTTTCATTGACATTTTATCTAATAAATCATCCTTACATATGTTAAAAATGATATATAAGTGAATTTAATATTATTTAATTTCATTAATAACATATAATTTTAATTTTGTACAACTATCCTCATTTCACATGATCTTCCATACGCATATACAAGTTATCCAATCTTGAGAACCAAGGAAATGAACACTCCCAAATGATGAAAGTGTGTCTTATAACTCATAAAAAAGGTCATAAATGAACTTCATAAAATAATATTAAATAAAATAAATTTATAAAAGGTGTTTATTTAATTAATTAATATATTTAATTTTATTATCTAGGATATTAAGTACAAGTGCAGAATAGTTTCAGACATAAGGTAAGGGATTCTTTCTGAACCTCCATTTTCCTTCAGGTTACACTTTCTATCTATTTATCCCAATTTAATTCAGATTTAATTTTATATAATTATTCTAAATTTTTTTTATCTATTCCAAACTCATGTATCGATATCATTTCATCCTTCTTTTATGGGGAAATACATGTTTTAAAAAATTTTCCTTATCAAATCTTCCGAATAAACAATCCTGATTAAAGTGAACTTCCTGATTTCTTACATATTTTCAAGTTATCCCTGCAATATATTTTAATCAAACATTATTATTATAAAATCAATAATTTTATTATGAAAAACTATATAGGTTCATTTTTGGTTTTATACAAACAATTATTCCTTTTCTATTTTTGAAGAATATTTAATATTTTTCTTAAACCGCACTAAAATGTTTTACTTATAAAATTTCTTAAACACTATTTTTACATGTTTTTACTTCAGTTTGACATCACATATCATGATATATTACTATTTTACATTATGAATTTCTATGTATCATTTAAATCCATTCTTTTATAGACACTATTATGATGTTCCCTTTTGTTATGCTTTTTAACATGATTATAACACCCAATTCTTTCCATGGTTAACCCTTTTGTTCATGTATTCCCTAGGTTATCCTATGAAGATATAAGGTCTTAAATAGATTTAATATATCATTATTAATATTAAATAAGAGATTTTTTATTTTGGTTTCATGATGTTTAATTATGTAAATAATCATCTAAAGACACTATACATTATGATCCTTACTTTGTATTTGAAGGCTAATTATACTTAAAATCATGTAATAATATGTGTAAAAGGATGGGGCCATTATTGTTAGTATCAAAGGTTGGTAAAGTTATTATTGGAGATTATTAATATAGAACTTTGGTAATAACCCTAAGGATAATTCTATCACCATGGATAACCCAGATTAAAACTTAGGGAGTCACAAGCTTGGATATACTTTTTATTTACAATTTATCCTTTTATGTTCAAAGTTTCTTTTTTTTCATGCATATTAGATAAGTATTTAAGCCCTCTAATTGTACTTTATTTTTCTTATTTAATGTATAAAAACATAATATCCTAGGCCAAAAATCAATATGATAGGAAATGTGATGATTAACCTAATGATATGCCATATATGATGGGAATGGGTGCTCAAAACTTCATGATAGCACTTGATCAATTGGATCAAGTTATGAATAATAACTATAATCATGTGGAACTATCTCCTTTTCCTAATATAGAGAAATTTTTCATCAAATACTTCATGGGAAAAATTCATCCCATGTTTAGTGGATCTTCTGATCCCCTCATTTCGGAACAATGGATTAACTCCAATTGAGAATATATTTTATGTCCTCCAATAATCAGAAGAATAGAAAGATGTGCTTGTGGTCTATCATTCTGATGGGTTAGCTGATTATGGTGTACACTGATCAAGAACATGAATTCCAAAGAGGAAATTTATTCCCTCTATTGGGAGGAATTCAATAAAATATTTTTTAATAAATATTTTCCATGAACCCTCTATCTCAATATAGAAAGAGAGTTCCTCAGACTGAAGTAGAAGGAAGAAAAGTCTATTGGGGTGTATGATGTAAAATTCACATGGATTGCATGATACGCCTACATCTTTTTCATGAACACCAAAATAATTGTGGACCACTTCTTTAGAGGATTAAAGTTGAGTCTGTGAAAATAATTAGTGATTTGATACTTTTATATTTATGAAGAGATTTTCCATTGTTCCCTTAAGGTTGAAATAGAGATCAGAGACTCTTTGTGGTCTCATGGGCCTAGAGATAGAAACCAGATGATGTATTTTAATATGGGAGGATCAACAGATAAATCCCATTATGGAAAGAAAACCCAACATCCCATGTATAAAAATTATGGGAAGAAGCATCCTGGAAACTATCTAAAGGGAACCGGGAAATGATTCAAATGTGGAAGAATGTGTCATTTGGCTAATAAATGATGAAGGGATATGAATAATCCCACTAATGTGGAATAGTAAATAAAGTTTTGAATAAAAACTCATCCTGTATTATAGTGTTTCAACTATAAGTAACATAGGCATTATGCGAACCATTTCCCTAAGCCAAGGTTTGTTTGAGTAAATTAATAACAACAACCTCCAAGGTAGCAAAGAAGGGCATATGCTATCACTACTACTGAGGTTGAGTTATCTATGAGAATAGAAAATGGGGGAATTATTGCATCCAAAGTTTATAACTCCTCTCTAGTAAACCTTTGTGCATTGAACCTCCCAAAAAAAATTCTTACTTCCTTTGGTGGAGTTTGATTCTATATTTAGCATGAATTGGATATCTATTTAAAAATCCAACATTGATTTTCAGAAAAGGGATATAACTTTTCACATCCTGAGGTATCCTCCAATTCTGTATAGGTGTAAGGAGGAGTTTGAATCTTCATCAGAATCATTATATTAATTTTGGATATTATTTTCTTATGAGAAATCATATCTATCTCAAATTATTGATACAAATGAGAGGATTAGTCTTGAAGACATTCACATTGTTATGGACTAAAATAATGTGTTCCTCAAAGAGTTTCCTGGTCTTTCTCCTGATCGACAAGTTGAGTTATCAATTGAAATTATTCCTAAATATCTTCCTATATCAAAGACACCATATAGAATGAAAATCATTGAGTCAGAATAACCAAATAATAAGTTTCATGAGAATATGTACAAGGGTTTTATACACTTGAGTGCTTCACCATGGCATGTTTTAGTCCTCTTCATCAAAAAAAGGATAGATCAATGTGCCTCTGCATTGATTATCATGAGATCAACAAAATAATGATAAATAACAAGTATCCCCTTCCATGGATAGATTACTTTTTTGATCAACTACATTGGAACAATTATTTCTCTAAGGTGGAACTTTGTTCAGGATATCACCAATTAAAGGTGAGGAATAAAGATATTCCTAAGACTCTCTTTTGAACAATGTTTGGACACTATGAGTTAATAGTGATGCCATTCAGATTCATTAATGCTCCAATGATTTTCATGGATTTAATGAATATAGTATTTAGATATTACCTCAAAAAAATTGTGTAATTATTTATTTATGATATTCTAATATACTCCAAGAACAAGGAGGAACATGAGGAGTATTTTAATATTATGATGATGTAACATCCCAGACCTGGAAGTCACAAAACTGGTGCCCTAAGTCGGGTCAGCACATGACCTCAAGTTTTCCTTACCATATGTCATAGGTTGTTGACTAGTATTGAGGCTATAATGAATCTTTTGGTGAGACTATACCCTATTTACCAAAGTAATCCAAAATAGATAGCATAATAAATAAATAAAACAATAAACAGTAACTACATACATGAATTACTAACCATTCTCCAAACATGGTACAAACCACAGCCAGAAAATAAATATTCCATGTCATGTCAACAGTTCCAAAGTGAAGAAAACCAAAAATAAGGTCAATGGAAGAATCTCTAAAATGGGTCCTAACTCCATGTCTAGATCCTTATCCATGCACATACCTATCCCAACTCAACTCTCTAGAATATGGACTTTTCCCTTTTCTTGACCTACAACCAAGAAATCTACTCAAGTACTCAATGGTGGTCCAAGCAGGGTGTGAGAAAAACTCAGTAATCCACCACCAATTTTTCTCCTAAATATCCAGTCTAAACAGATAGTTCATGCAAGTACTAAATAAGTGACAAGATAAAAAAAGTTAACTCAAGTGCCATTATTTAACAATATTCACTTCAACCATTTACATCATTATTTCCATTTTCATCACTTAATCCATGGTTTGGGTATTTACATCTTTTTCATTGTGTCTTAAACCAGTAAATTACTATTCATAAGGGAATAATCCAAGTTCCCTATCTCACTGAGGATAAAAATTTCACAAACAATTACATCACACTTACCTTGGATCCTTGGACTAGGTAGTCTCATCAAATGAAACTGTTAGGGGCATAGATCCTTAGTCTGCTTCCCTAACCTATGCATTGTAGGGGTGGGGTTTAGAGCCTCATTATAACCCATCCAGTGGGCATAGATCCTCAAGTCAAATACCACACAACTACCAAGCCATGTGCACATGATTTTTTATTCATTTAACACATATACCATACCATAAACCATACAAAAATAAATACACATATAATTCACAACTCATAATTATTCAACAAGTGAATTAACATCAAGCCTTAAAAAATTATCACATTTACCAATTATATTTCCTTGCTCTTTTAACCCATTTCCCTTTTTCATTTTATAACCCATTAGCATAATCAACAATTCACATACATTGGCCTATTTAACATATTCAATAATTCCAACACATTAACCCATTTAACACATTCATCAATTCACAAGAATTTACCCATTTAACATGTTCATCATTTTCACACACATTAACCCATTTATATATTTCAAGTACAATTCATAAGTCATTTAGTGTAATCACTTCATTTTACCCAGACCATTTCATAATAATCCAAACAATCCCTTATTCCATTATCAAATTTTATACAAAACTATCAATATTCCCTCTTCCACTCAACTAACATCTCAATATGTTCATCATGGGATCAACTTTATCACAAGTTAATTCTATAATATTATTATTTTCCATGTTTGGGAATATTGGAACACTCCATGGGTGAACATAACTAGTATAATCAATCTCAATGAATCCCATGGAGATCATGACGGGTTAAATTCATCATTTAGCCAACTATTTTACCAAATCTCACTAAAGGAATCAATTTCATAATAAGAGATAAGCAATAATACAACCACACATTCACAAATCAACTTTAAGACTATGGGATATAACTTGTATACCACCTACCTCAACTATGAAGATGAACGCACACTTAGCCTCATCCTTAGATCTATATTAAAACACCTATTGAATCCCCAAATTAAGATACACTATAAAAAATAGAGTTTTAGGGATTTGGAATAAGAAGAACAAAACCATAAGCCTTAATTCAGAAAAGAGAAGCAATAGGAGTGCTAGACTTACCTGAGGATTCAATACGAACCCAACAGCACTCCAAATAGCATAGAATCAAAATATATCAATCTGTGGGAGGTCTTGGTTGAAATGATTCATCACTAGGGTTGCTGGATAATAAATGGGGGAATAAATTGGATGAGAAAACTTAAAATCCCAAGGGGGGAATTTTAAAACCCCACTTTTAATGGGGCACACAGTTTAGATGCATGGTTACCGTGTACCTTTATCTATCCAAGAGGATCACAAGTTTCATGGTTACCTAGGGATCCTATAAGGTTTGACAAACTATGCTCCAACTATGTAGAATGCCTCTATCCAAGACCACATGGTTTGGCCTCCCCCTTGCATAGTTTACTTAACCGTTCACCCCTCCTCCGATATAGCATGGTTTGGGAACACGATTAACTCTAACCATGTGCCAACCATGAAACTTCAATAATATGGAAAAACTCTCATTTATTTAGTGTCCCTAACCCTCGAGACACCCCCAAACCTCCTCATACACCCAGTAAACATTTAATTATCCAAATTTAAGTAATTCAAACCAAAATTTAAACAATAATGTACCTCTCCAAATGCCTGGGATCTTAAAAACTCCCCACCTTATAATGGATCATCCTTTAACTGCACTTCCACACATCAGTTAGCTTCTAAAACAAATATATTGGGCCACTAGGACCGCATATCCATCTCTCTATCCCAATTTTATTCCAGAACATTACTATGCTTCAACAAAACGCAAACCAAAGGCACAATATTTCCCCCAATACTTTCTCGTTATGATCCAAAATACAAACCAGATACTCCCCAATAGAATCATTGGCCTCAATCTCAACATCCTAACATCAATCACATGAGATGGTTTGGTGTGATACCTTTGAATCTTTGACACATGAAGAATATCGTGCAAACCATTATATCATTGTGGAAGATCCAATCAGCATAACACCTATAAGGACCTGGCCTTATTACATTACATAATCTTGATTTAGTCAAGAAATAACTTACTTTTACATTTAGGATATTTTAAATTTTATATCTTTAGAGATTTGGGACATAATAAATTCATAAAATTACACATTATTACAGAATGGATACCATACAAACAGTATTCATTTCTTGAAAAGTATAAAACTTTCTAAATAAATCATGATTTATTTTAAAACTCTTAAAACATTTAACTTGGATTACTTATTTGTATTACTCATCCTTCTAACCTTTGAAAATCATTTAAAACTTGGGATGATCACAAAAATCTCAATAAGGGATATAAAAATAAGTAAAGTCCATGAATACTTTTAACATATGAAAACATTTTCAAAAGGAATACTTTCCACCCATATATACCTACTTTGTGTAACATGATATTTCCAAAAGATATCCACAAACATAATAACATAAATGGGATCATAAAGGTATATTGGGTAATTAATTACATAATATTATAACCCTTATGGATACCTTATAATTTGTAACCCTCACAGTTACCTTACAATTTGTGTAACCATCACAGTTACACATGGAGTAACCATATGGAAAACCTCCAACTTACACATATCAAATGAATTTTAGGTTGATATGGGTCCCACACTTCATCATAAACAATTCCCAAGAACCATAACACAACCATACAGCATCAATAATTGAATAAAAACATTTCTTTTGAATTTTATAAAAGTTGATTTTACAAGAGGATTTTTTTAATGAAAATCCCCTTACATAAATCATATAATTGAATAGATACTTAATAGAGTGAATTTAATATGTATATAAACTATAAATACACATAATTAAACATAATATGAACAAAACCCATCACAAAAACAATTCTAATACCACATAAATAACGAAGTAGATGTTTAACCCAAAGAATGGAAATCGGGTTAAGAATTCCATTACCTCGGGCTTTTCTAACTTCAAAATTGTTTAAAACTCATGTATAATGGTTACAATAGTGTTATTAATATCTTAAAGAAACATATACATCTTTATAATACCTTTCATGATCATTTCATTCCATCATTTCACCCTTTAATTGTTAGTATTTGGTTTTGTGCGCTGTTTTTGGGTGAGTTCTTTACATGATTTCCATGATTGGTTCATGATGGTTGTTCTTGTAGATTGGAAGTAAAACTACAGAATTGGAATAGAGTAGTATTTACATATTTCCAAAACCATAAATTATACCATTTATCATTTTGAATTATTACATGAGGATGATTCATAAGTTAAAACATTAATGATGTTCGTTTAGATCATTTTAGTGGTTATTTGATAATAATGATCTCATTTTGTTTTATAAATTAAAACCATGAGTAAAAAAGAATTAAAGAACCATGAATGAGACATAATACATATATTATAACCTTTTTTAACCATAAAAATGGTTTCATGACCAATATTGAAGGAAGTAAAATAATTTTAAATCACATCATCCAAGATGTCGGTAAATCGACACATCACATACGGTGTTTTAATTCCTAGAATAAGTGGGGGAGGAGAATAAGATTGATGATTAATTTTCCATGAACATGATAAAATAAAAAATATAAAATATTCTGGAGCTTTCATGCCTCTTGGATAAGAGGAGGTGAGGAAATAAGAAGAAAGAAACTCAAAATAGAAGAAAAATTGAGAAATCTCTCACAAAAATTCTGAAGCCTAACGGTGTTGCATAAAATTTCATAAAATAATTTGATGAGGGAAAAGTGGTCTATAATAATTATTACATAATATGGGAAGTAAGTTGTATATGTAATGAAATATCCCAACATAATCCAAAGGGAATGAAAAATAATAACATAAAATGAAAGAAAAAAAAAAGAAAATAAAAGAGGATGTTTACCTCTTGATCTTTTCTCCTTGAGATCCTTCTTAAGGCCTTTGGTTTTGGCCTTTTGATGATACCATCATCTCTAGGACATGGGTAAGAGCCTTGGTATTAGTTTTGTGTAGAACATAGGTATGGCTTAAGGATTTAGAGGTGTGATAGGAAGAGGGGAATGAGGGTGGTATTTATAGTGGAGGAGAGGGGGTATTTTTCATTATTTTAATCATTATTATAATATTTGAACTCAATACTATGAATAATATTAATTCATGTGATCCAAAATAGTAATAACGACATGTGGGTTTGAACCAAGTGGGCTTAAATCACTTATAATTTCATAAATAGTGTATTTAACTAATAATTTGAATATACGATATTTTACCATATTTCACTATTCATCGAAAATTCAAGAATTTTATAAAAATACCAAAAATTCAGCTTTACCATTTTTCAATGTGTAGAATTAAAAAATGAATTCCATTTTTTGAAAATAATTTTTTAAATATCATTAATTTAATTTTTAAATAAAATCATACTTAATTCAAAAATTAAAAATTAAAAAACTATAACTACTTTTATATCACATTGAAAAATTAATCAAGATGTCATTATCTTAAAGCCCTAAGAAAATAAAATAATAACACAATTTACTATTCATTATGTGCATATTACTATTCATATTACTATTCGTAAGGTATGTTACTATTCATAAAAAAAGGTTGGTTCCATTAGTCTTCAAATAATATACTGAACACAATTGTAGATGACCTTTTTTCGAAATTCAAAACATAGAAGTGGAAAAATTATTTTTAAAGGCTGGTTGTAAATATATACTTAAAACAAACTTTCATGCATTCCAATTTATTTTTATAAAACATTGGGGTGTTACATTATCCCCACCTTCTAGAAATTGCATCCTCACAATTTTATTTACTTATTAAACAAGTGAGGGTACCTTTCCCTCGTAGAATTTTCAGAATCCCATGTTGCTTCTTCTACCATGTGGTTTCTCCACAAAACCTTTACCTGGTGGACTACCTTATTCTTCAATACATGTTCCCTTCAATCAAGAATCTGAACTGGTTTATCTTCATAAGAAAGGTTCTCTTCCAGTTGAACTACTTCTGGGATCAAGACATGTGATGAATCTAGAACATACTTCCTCAACATTGAAACATGAAAAACATTATGTACCTGATATAAACTCGGAGGCAAATCTACTCAGTATGGAACTGTTCCAACATTTTCTAGGATTTCAAAATGACTAATGAACTATGGACTTAGCTTCCCTTTCTTACCGAAACGCATCACACTTTTCCAATGAGATATTTAAGGAAAACATGGTCACCTTCCTTGAAAGATAAGTCTTTCCTTTTATTATCTACATAACATTTCTGCCTTCTCTGAGCTGTCTTCATGTGTTGTTGGATCATCTTCACTTTCTCATCCACTTCCTCTACTAATTTTGTCCCCATCAACTTTTTTTCCCCAACTTCATCCCAAAATGCTGGAGTTTGACACCTCTTTACATACAATTCCTCAAAAGGTTTCATATATATACTGGAATGAAAACTATTATTATAAGAAAACTCAACTAAGGAAAGATGTTGATCCCAACTTCCCTGGTAGTCCATTGAACAAGCTCGAAGCATATCCTCCAAAGTCTGAATTGTTCGTTCTGACTGCCCATCCTATTGATGATGAAAAGTTGTACTAAAAATTAATTATGTGCCCAAAGACTTCTGAAGTCCCTTCCAAAAGTTAGAAGTGAACCTGGGATCCCAGTCAGATACAATGGAAATAGGAACTCCATGTAACCTTAAAATCTCATTTAGTTTCAGTCGTGAAAGCTGATCCAAAGACATTATATATCGAATAGAAAGAAAATGTTCATATTTTGTCAATCGATCAACAATAACCCAAATTTCATTATTACCTCGAGATATCTTAGGTAGTCTCACCACAAAGTCCATGGATACATTCTCCCAATTCCAATCTGGCACTGGTAAAGGTTAAAGCATCCTCTTTGGTAACTGCTGATCTACTTTAACTGTTTGACATGTCAAACATTTCATGGTAAAATCAGTAATATCTCTTTTCATTCCATCCCACCAGTAATACTCCTAAAGGTCTCTTTACATCTTAGTACTACTAGTATGAACTGAAAATGGATAACTATGATCTTTAAACAAAAAATCATTCTTCAACTGAGAATCACAAGGTACACAAAACATTTTTCCAAATCATAAAACACAATCTTTATCATGGTTAAATTCTAGTAACTTACCCATTTTAACCAATTCTACCTTTTTCTGTAGCTCATGGTCTTCCTTCTTCATTTGCTTAATTTTGTCTGATAATGATGACTACACTGAAACCTAATACAAAACAGATGTATTCCCTGCACTAACAACTTTTAATCCAAAATTCGTCAAATCATTAATCAATGGATCATGTTCCAAACGTAACATGATTAATGGTGTATGATGTTTTCAACTCAAGGAATCCACCACTTTGTTTTCTTTTCCTGGATGGTAATTAGTCGTGCCATCATAATCCTTTATCAGTTATATCCATCTTCTCTGCCTCCTGTTTAATTCCTTTTGAGTGAATATATACTTCAGACTTTTATGGTCAGTATATATTTAACATTTGGCTCCGTATAAAAGATTCCTCCAAATTTTCAAAGAAAAAAACCACAGTTGCCAATTCCAAATCATGTTTGGGATAATTTAACTCATGATGTTTAAGTTGTCTTCAAGCATAAGCAGTTACTTAATCATTATGCATCAAAACACAACCAAGTCCCTTCAAAGAAGAATCACCATAGATAAAAAACTCAACATTTTGGGAAGTTAAGGCCAAAACTAGAGTATTCACCGATCTCTTCTTCAGTTCCAAAAAACAAACATCACATTCTTCTGTCCAAATAAATTTAACCCATTTTTGTGTTAACTTAGTTATTGGGCTTGATAACCGTGCAAAGTTCTTAACAAACTGTCAGTAATAACCTGATAACCCAAGAAGACTATGAATCTCTGTAACATTTGTGAGTATTGGCCATTCATCAACCACTTTTTTTTGGAAGGATCAACTTTTATTCCATCCTTATTTACAATGTGCCTAAGAAAAGAAATTTGTTGCAACCAAAAATTACACTTTTTGAATTTTCCATACAGTTTATTTTCTTTTAAGGTTTGTAAAACAACCCTTAAATGTTTTTGATGCTCTACTTTACTTTTAGAAAACACCAGAATATCATTAATAAACACAACCACAAACTTATCCAAGAACTCATGAAATATTATCGTCATCAGATTTATGAATATAGCAGGTGCATTAGTTAACCCAAACAGAATAACAAAAAATTCATAATGCTCATATCTAGTATGAAAGGCTGTTTTCAGGATGTCATCCTCCTTTACCTTTAGCTGATGGTATCAGGATCTCAATTCAATCTTGGAAAAGTACTGAGCTCCCTGGATCTGATCAAACAAGTCATAGATATAAGGAAAATGATACTTGTTTTTAATAGTGATGTTATTCAATGCTCTATAATCAATGTAAAGTCTCATGGAACAATCTTTATTTTTAAAGAATAAAACAGGATCACCCCATGGTGAAGTGCTAGGATGAATAAATCCTTTATCAAGAAAATCCTGCAATTGATTTTTCAATTCAAGAATTTCTATTTGATCCATATGATATGGGGGTCTTGAAATTGTATTAGCATCAAGAACTAAGTCAATCGTGAATTATAATTCTCATTTAGGTATGACACTGGGTAACTCATTAGGAAAAACATCAAGGTATTCACTTACCATAGGCACATCATCAATCTAAACAGTTCCCTTATTTTAAACAATATTAGCAAGATAACTTTAATTTCCATCTTTCAACAGTTTCTCAGCTTCTTGATATGTTATCAACTTTATGGGCTCATTCTTGTATAAAAACTATAACTCTTTCTGAAAAACAACTTCTTTATCTCTACAGTCAATCTTAGAATGATAAATAGAAAGCCAATCCAATCCCAGAATAACATCAAACTCTACTAAGGGTAAAACAACAATGTTTTCATGTAAAGTATTTCCGCATACCACGATTTAAAGATTATTATAATTACTCTTTAATATAATATTTCCCCCTGGTGTTTTAACAACAAGTTTTGGTCTCATTTGTTGAGGTGATATTTCCAATTTACCAGAAAATTTATCATAAATGAAGGAATGTGTTGACCTCGTATCGAACAAAACTTTAGCAAAATCTGAGTAAACGAATAGAGTACCTGATACCACTTCATTGGATGGACCGACATCTACTGAAGTAGTCACAAAAGATCTCACTACACCTTTTTTCTTATAGTATGGCTTCTTTGCATCATTTGGATCTCTCTTTGGTAAGGCATTTTCATAATGACCCATCTCACCACATTTAAAACACTTAATAATTTTCTTATCAGGATTATTCTTAAGATCATTTTCATTACACTATTGGGCCATATGTCCAAACTTACCACATTTAAAACAATTCCTAGTTTTTCTAAGACATTCCCCAGGGTGTTTCTTGCCACACTTTTCACAAACTGGAAAATAGATTTTCTTACCATCAGATTTCTTTTATTGATTCTTACCCATCGCTTTCCATCTGGACCTCTTCTTGTCCTTGTTTCAAAAATTCATGTGATCATCAGCAAATTCCATCTCTACCCTTTCAGTACATTGGAAAAGTTTCTCATAACTTTTGAATTCACGGGAGTTCAACGCCCTTCGATACCTTGGATTCAGTCCTAAGTAAAAGCGGTTGATTTTTCAATCAAGATCCAGAATAAGATTTGGAGCATACCTCACCAGTCGAGTGAAGTTCGCTTCATACATAGCCACTAAATCTTCCTCTTTTTTTCTATAATTCAAATAATTTATTATCCATCCTAAGTCGCACCACCTCAGGAAAATATTTTTCAAGGAAAAGACTTCTAAATTCATCCCGCTCTAAGGCATCAAAAACCTCTCTATCCCTGATATTCCTTACCATTGACCACCACTGATCAGCTTCACCTTCAAAATGATAAATGGAAAGACTTAACTTTTGATTATATGAACATCCCATAACCTCTAATATCTTTTCAAGGGATTTAATCCATCCTTCAGCTGCTACTGGGTCATAAGATCCATTAAAACCAGGAGGGTGTTGTCTCATAAAATGTTACAATATTGTCATGTTCTATTGTGGTGCCTCTAGTTGTTCTCTTTCAAGGATTCCACCACCATTTATTTCTTGTGTTGGCTGGGCCATTACTATCACAAACTGCTTGGTTTCAATCCCTACCATTTCGGGCTTCTAATTTGGAAGGATGTTGTTTTGATGGTGCCTCTCCTCTTCAGCTTCCCTATTCCTTCTATGGACAGCCATTCTGAGAAAACATATCTTAGTTGAAGAAACGTGATAATCTTTAAATTCTATATCATTTCAAATTAATCATATAGGAAAAATCATTTATGGTATTCTTTTAACATCATCCTAACCCCTAAAGTTATCTAAAACTGATACCAACTATAAGAACCCGGCCTTATTAAATTACATAATATTGATTTAGTCAAGAAATAACTTCCTTTTACATTGTGGATCTTTTCAAGTTTATATCTTTAGAGATTTTGGAAATAATACTTTCATAAAATTACACATTATTAAAGAGTGGATACCATACAAACAGTATTCATATCTTGCAAAAATATAAAACTTTCCAAATAAATCATTATTTCTTTGAAAAGTCCTCAAATGTTTAACTTGGATTCATTATTTTTATTACTAATCCTTATAACCTGTTAAAATAATTTAAACTTAGGATGAGAACAAAAATCTCAGTAAGGGAAATAAAAAAAGGAAAGTCCATGAATACTTGTAACATATGAAAACATTTTAAAAAAGAATATTTGCACCCATATATACTTACTTCATGTAACATGAGATTTAAAAAAGATCCCCACTAACATAAGAAAATAAATGGAACCATAAAGGTATCTTGGGGAATTACTTAAAAAATATTTTAACCCTCATGGCTACCATATAATTTGTAACCCACATGACTACCTTACAATTTGTGTAACCATCGCAGTTACACATGGAGTAACCATACGACCGACCTCCAACTTACACATACCCAATGAATTTAAGGGAGATATATGTCCCACACTTCATCATAAAAAATTCCCAAGAACCATAACACAATCATAAAACATGAATAATTGAATAAAAATATTTTTTTAAAATTTTGTAAAATAGAATTTTAAAAGATGGTTTTTAAAAGAAAAGCCCCTTACATGAATCATATAATTGAAGAGAGACTTAATAGAGTGTATGGAATATGTATATACACTATAAATACACATAATTAAATATAATATAAACAAAACACATAACACAAACAATTCTCATACCACATAAATAAAGAAGTAGAAGTTTTACCCAAAGAATGGAAATCGGGTTAAGAATTCCCTTACCTCGGGCTTGTCTTACTTCAAACTTGTTTAAACCTCCTGTATAATTGTTAAAATAGTGTTATAAATATCTTAAAAAAACATATCCATATTTATAATACCTTATATGATCATTTTATTACATCAATTTTACCCTTTAATTGTTAGTATTTTGTTCCTCGTGCTATTTTTCGGTGAGTTCTTTACATGATTTCCATGATTTTTTCATGATGGTTGTTCTTGTCGATTGGAAGTGAAACACTATAATTGGAATGTAGTAGTATTTAAATATTTCCATAAACAAAAATTATACCATTTATCATTTTTAATTATTACATGATGATTATTCATAAGTTAAAACATTAATGATGTTCGTTTAGATCATTTTAGTGGTTCTTTGATAATAACGACCTCATTTTGTTATATAAATTAAAACCATGTGTAAAAATGAATTACAGAACCATTAATGAGATATAATACATATATTATAACCTATTTAAACCATAAAAATTGTTTCATTACCAGTATTGAAGTAATTAAAATAATTTTAAATCACATCATCCACGATGTCAGTAAATCGACACATCACAGACAGTTTTTTAATTCCTTGAATAAGTTGGAGAGGAGAAGAAGATTGATGATAAATTTTACATGAACATGAGAACATGTATAATATAAAAGATTATGGAGCTTTCATACCTCTTGGATAAGATGAGGTGGGGAAATAATAATAAAGAAACTCAAAATAAAAGAAAAATTGAGAAATCTCTCACGAAAATTCAGCAGCCTAATGGCGTCGCTTAAAATTTCATAAAATAATTTGATGAGAGAAAAGGGGTATCTCATCATTATTACATAATAAGGTAATTAATGGGGATATATAATGAAATATCCCAACATAATACAAAGTTAATAAAAAATAATAACATAAAATGGAAGAAAATAAAGAAAATAAAAGAGGATGATTACCTCTTGATCTCTTCTCCTTGAGATCCTTCTTAAGGCCTTTGGTTCTGAACTTTTGGTGAGACCATCAGATCTAGAAAGTGGGGAAGATACTTGGGAAGAGTTTTGGGTAGAACTTAGTTAAGTCTCAAGGCTTGAGAGGTGTGGGAGGAAGAGGTTAATGAGGGTGGTATTTATAGTGGAGGATAGGGGGTATTTTTCATTATTTTAATCATTATTATAATATTTTTGTGCAAGACTGTGAATAATATTTTTTTCATGTGACCTCAAATAGTAATCATGGAATGTTAGTTTGAACCAAGTGGTATTAAATCACTTATTATTCCGTAAATAATGTATTTAACTGGTAATTTGAATATACGGTATTTTACCGTATTCCACTATTCATCGAAAATTCAAGAATTTCAAAAAATCCCAAAAATTCACCCTTACCATTTTTCAATGTGTAGAATTAAAAAATGAATTCCATTTTTTGAAAATAATTTTTTAAATATAATTAATTTAATTTTTAAATAAAATCATACTTAATTCAAAAATTAAAAATTTAAAAACTATAACTACTTTTATACCACATTGAAAATTAATCAAGATGACATTATCTTAAAGCCCTAAGAAAATAAAATAATAACACAATTTACTATTCATTAGTTTCATATTACTATTCATATTACTAGTTATAAGGGTATATTACTATTGACCAAAAAAATAATTTGGTTCCATTAGACTCCAAATAACATACTGAACACAATTGTAGATGACTATTTTTTGAAATTCAAAACATAGAGGTGGAAAAATTATTTTTAAAAGTTAGTTATAAATATCTACTTAAAACAAACTTTCATGCATTTCAATTTATTTATAGAAAACCTTGGGGTTATACAACACTGGTCTGATCCACTCTACAATCTCAAATGGCCCCACATACCTAGGCACCAACTTTCCCTATTTTTGAATCCAATAGTGACCCAACCTTGGTGAAACCCAAAAAAACTCACAAATTTCCTAACCAAATTTCCTAACCTTTCCTGATCTACAACTCAATTCCCAATAGTCTTGTTCCATAATCAAACATCCAAAACACAACCAAACACTGAAGTCGCTCAACCAGGAAAACCTGATTCAATGCTCATTATCAAGGACAAATCACCAAAATGGTACTTAATCGAGTCCCTCCAACCCAAAACACAAGTCACATCATCAACCACCCACTCTCGCACTATGGTGATTCCCACCACACACTTTAGATTACACCCACCACTGTCTATTGGTTAGCACATCTGATAATAAAAAAGGACCATCATAACCTCAGCTCATCTTTCACAACATACCTGATGTGTTTCCCAACTCACCACACTCGAACATCCATAATGAATTCACCCATTTTTTGCATCCATCCTTTCCATCGAAACCAATCAGGAGGACATCTCTACACCATCCATTTTTGTACTATGAAAAACTTGACCCTTCTCAAGTATGACTTCATTTCTAAAAAGAACTATCCATTATGAAAATCAAACTGAAGGTGGGACACAACTTACCATGTCCTTTCCTTTTTACCATATCATTTCAGACCATCCCTAATTGGCTTGTCCCCAAAAACCCATCTTCCATTGTTAACATGTTACTTGATTCACCTTCCCTTGGTGCCTTCTCACTTAAGAGATATCACTAAAATCGTACTCACCTACCAAGGTCATTTCCTGATTTCTGATAGAACTCCACTATCACAGCATCCACTACTATCCAAAATATCATCACTCCACCACACCCATCAACATTCCTAACACAAGCCCTCCCACTGTCCATACAATGACTAAGACAACTAGGTTCTTAATAAAAACCCATTTCTAAATATGGAAACATACTCTTCACTACAAAACATTCACTGGTGGTGGTTTACAACTCACCACTTTTATCCCTTGTTCCTAGACGAGTTGATTTGTCCCTGACTGACTCATCCTGAAAACACTTGGCTTCACTATTGGAACACCATTATCTTACTTAGAAAAGATGAATTCAAACCTAAGGACACTCCATTATCACCCAGTCACACTTAATAGATTCCATAACTAACCTCTGATGAGGTTTTATAACCCAACTCCCTTTCCACGAACTGTTGCCATGTCTTACCATGCCCTTCAATGACTTTTACACAAGCATCTAAAAGTTTTATTAAATCCACCCTAATCAAGAAGATAATGCTTGGCTCGATCAACCACCACATCTAAGGATTTCCTGGACTTTCCTGAGGAATCCAAACATATTCCTCATAGGTTCTTTATTGGCATCCTGATGTCACCACATCCACTCTAAGGTCAGCTCTACACCTCCCATGATTGACACATCACTCCCACCTTAGCAGTGTCATTGTCACCACTTTACTTGAACAATTAAAACCACCACGGCTCCCAATTTAACCACAAACTAAATCCCAGAACTTGAGAATGGCCATCTATATTTTTTTGGAACAACAAAACAACATTAACCGCTACCCATTCCTGGATTTTGAGAACAATATCCATGACATTCATCGACATTCGGTCTATCCTAAGGACCTCACCCCTAGACGGTAGATGGTGTGTATCACACCATCCATCTCCCCATATACCGCCCCATGAGAATGACCTCCAAGATGTCCCATATCCAACCAAAACACATTCAAGTCGCTATGAATAAATCTATATCTTTATTAGAATACCTTGGATGATGTCAAGATGTTGGTCATGATTATCACTATATAAAAGTATTCAAATAATTACTTAATGAAAACCACCACAATAATTCATCACCGATGTCACCTCCCACTACGGGTACACCTTGACCTGTCAAGAGTCTTGATATTCCCTTCCTATAACATCTCATCAACACTCGGTAATCATAAATCAAGTGATTTCACCAACCAAACTCACCATATCATCATGAACCTCTACCAAGAAGTCATGAACATAAGTTTCCTTTAGTCCTACCACTGTCAAAACAATCTAGTTTCCCCCAGCATGACTTTGGAAATTCACAAAAAAACACAAGATCCATTACACCAATCTAGAACCAAAATTCCCATCACATAACTATCACTTTCTACTGGTTTCATAGAAAATGGCAGGTGCTTTCTTATAAGAAACTTGTGTATGTATCTCAAATGGAATTATGCCTTCCCAAAATTTTCCCACATATCAACCTCCTCGGATCCCTCTAGGTCTCATGCCTTCCTGTGGCCACACACTGAAATCGATTTTAGATCACATGATCCAAACATCACTACAACCTTTCCCAAATTCCTTATTACTCACCTGACCATGCCTCGTAGTCCATCATCCCCATCAGGATTAAGGAATTGTCAAAATCTCACCCAACAACCAAATCATTCGTAAAAACAATCCCAATCACATCACCACCCTCCCCTTAGGAATCACCTTCATAAAAAAATCATCCACCCACACTTCAGTCACCCTTGTCTCATCTGCCCAAAGTCAACATCAAGGCCCCCATTAATTGTTATCTAAACATATGGTTCATACATCCAAATGATAAAACCTTTTGAAACCAACATTACAACCAACTACCAGCACTCAGGTACCTTTCTAAAAGAAACCAGGGAATAACCATACCATTTATCGAAACTTGATGGTACCCACTATGAGTTGATTCCACCTTTTAAATGTCTCCATGTGTCATATTATAAGGCACCTGCAACATC
This sequence comes from Viscum album, assembly GCA_963277665.1. NCBI lineage: Eukaryota > Viridiplantae > Streptophyta > Magnoliopsida > Santalales > Viscaceae > Viscum > Viscum album. The sequence continues at coordinate 1,163,003,812 of OY728126.1, forward strand.
GAGCTAACATTCCTAGGGGTCTACCTTGATTTTGCAAGACTGTCAACCCATATCCACAACATGAGTCATGTCTCCAAAACCATTGACCTTCCCACTTAGCCTTCTAGTCCAGTCCCACACCTATCCAAATCCAAACATCCACCTATGTCTCATTCACCCAAGAGAACTCACAAAATGTTTGACCACTCTCATAGGTTTCTATTGAGAGTTAAATGATACCAACTTCACAAACTAGGGTTAGGGGTAACAAGTCACTAGGCCCTCTATCTAAGCCATATGCATCAAACTTATAACAAGTCTCCCCTCACATGTGGCTCTCCTACCCCCATTATGACACACTACATCCAAAGTAACAAAGTAAGTATTTACTCTAGGTTTCGATCCCATAACAACATGACCACAATTAATGGAACCACAAACCAAGACATAAATTTCAAAACCTAACACAACCTGCCCAATCACAAACCACATGGGTTACCAAATCCTTATTATTAGAAGATACCTCTCAAACTCAAGGCCAAAACATAACCAAAGGTACTACAAGGAACACCCCTATACTCAACACATCAACCTCACTGAGGTCTCTAAACCAAGGCACTCTCACTACCCAAAACATCCATACACAGGGCCTGTTCACAACACTGGGGATACCTATCTCTTGTGTCCCTTCATGTTCCTACCTACCCCACACTTGGAACTCATTTACTTCCTCTCCAGAAATCATCGGAGGGTTTTATAACCAAAACTCTCTAGTCATATCAAACATACTTGGAATGAAATTCCATGGGGTCCCATTCCATCATCTGAATAAAAAAATGAAAGTTATTGTGGAACTACTCCTCCTCTATCTAATCCTAGATCAATGGGGTTTACTACTCCACTACTGGAGGAGCATTCTCGATGATATCCTCATGTCGCCCAATCAGCACACATCATTGTGGTGGAATTCTCTATAATTCCAAACACACATCTCAAAGCACATAACATTAAGCTCCTATAGTTTTCACAAAATATGGATCTCTATTATCCATAAAACAACTCATTTCAGACAAACTATACCAACAAACATCATCGCACCTAGAACACTACCGTCAACCATCCCTACCATGGGTCATGATCAACATGGGGTAAACAAACTTATATATTCATGAGACTTTATTTGACACCCTTTTAAAACCATTTTTCCTTTACAACATGAATCCTCTTCATTTGGCACCTTCATATCTTTATAAATTGATAAAACCGCCAACTTAACTCATTCTTAAATTTTCATTTATCACATTTCTTAAACCATTTTTTAAATTATTTCCATTTACCCATTTGTATCACCTTTATTAGACATTACTTTATTTAAATTTTTAAGGAATAAGAAATGCATTCTACCCTTCATTTCGTGCATACCCTTCTTTGGTGTGCCTATCATGATGTGTTCCACCTATATACCTAGGTTCCTATAATGATTTATGAATGAAAAACCTCATTCCATTCTGTCCATGAGAAAAATATCATAAAATAGTCACTTATCACAACAAGTGCATCAACCAATGGTGAAATATCATTCAACTATAACAACATGGATCAAAAATAACAATTCCTACATTGGGTACTTGGGTTTTCCCTCATACATGGGTTAGATACTCCCAAGAATGAGCTTATTGTCAAGGTATGACACTTCATAATCTCCTCACTACCATTCCCAAATAGTAATTCATAGAAAATAAACCCTATGATACCACTCTGTAACATACCTGACCCAAAATCCACTAAAATGGTGCCTCTAGTCAGGTCTCCACATGATCTCAAGTGCACCTCCCCATATTCCAGAGATTACCAACTAGAAGTGAAGGTTATAATGGATCATGTGGGGAGACTGTACCCTCTTTACTAGAGTAAGACATAACATATAACATGTGAAACAAAAAATAAACAATAAACAATAACCAGAGACATTCATTACTAACCATTCCCCAAATGGAATACAAACCACAACCAAAAAATAAATATTCCATGTCATGATAACAGTGAAAAAGTCAAGAAATCCCAAAATAATACCAAAGTAAAAATCCCCAAAACAATTCCTAACTCCAATTCTATATCCTTATCCATTCACATCCTTATCCCAACTCAACTCTCTAGCATAGGTCCTTTTCCCTTGTCCTGAACTGCAACCATGAAATCTACTCATGTCCCCAATGGCATCCCGAGCAGGGTGTGAGTACAACTCAGTAGGCCGCCACCAACGGTGTCTAAAAAATATTTAGTCTAAATATATAGTGTATTCAAGTACGATAAAAGTGAAAAGATAAAAAAATGTGACTCATATGGAATTAGTTAACAATATTCACTTCAATCAATTACATCATTATTTTCATTTTCATCACCTAATCCAAGGGTTAGTCATTTATATCTTTTTCACTACAACCTAATCCATTCCATTCCTATGCATAGGAGAATAATCCAAGTTCCATATCTCACTAGGGATAAACATTTCACAAAAAATTACATCACACTTACCTTGGATCCTCAGTCCATGTAATCTCATCAAATGCAATAGTTATCAGTATAGATCCTCAATACCCTTTCATAACTCATGCATTATAGGGGTGGAGTTTAGAGCCTCAATCTAATCCAACCTATGGAATAGATCCTGAAGTCCAATACCCCACAACTACCAAGCCATTTTCACGTGATTATTTATCCATTTACCACATATACTATACCACAAACCATACATAAATCAATATGCATATCATTCACATATCATAATTATTAAACATGTTAATTAACATCAATACTTAACCCATTATCACATTTTAAAATTATATTTCATAGCTCATTTAACCCATTTCCCATTCTCATTCCTTAACACATTAGCATAATCAATAATTCACATACTTTGACCCATTTAACATATTCATCAATTTCTATATATTGAACCATTTAACACATTCATCAATTCCAAAAGAATTTACCCATTTAACATGTTTATCATTTTTACAACAAATAACCCACTTAAGCATTTCAAGTAAAATTCATAAGTCATTTAGCACAATCACTTCATTTCACACAGCCCATTTCATATTAAGCCAAACAAGCCCTTATGACATTATCAAAGTCTATACACAACTATCAATATTCCCTATTCCACTCAAATAGAATCTCAATATGTTAATCATGGTCTATACATTATCACAAGTCAATTATATTCTTATCATTACAATTTTCCTTGTTTAGGAATATTGGAACACCCCATGGGGGGCTAACCAGTCTAATCAATCTCAATGCATCCCATGGGGATCAAGAGAGGTTTAATTCATCATTTATCCAACCATTTTACCAAATCTCACTAAAGGAATCTATTTCACAATAAGAGATAAGTAATAACACAACCACACATGCAATAATAAACTTCAAGACTACGGGATATAACTTATAGACCACATATCTCAATTCCTGAAGATGAATGCATGCTTAACCTCAGCCTTAGATCCATATTAAAACACCCCTTGAAGCCAAAACCTAATATCCACTGGAAAAAAAAGATATTTTTAGGGCTTTGGAAGAATAATAATGAAACTGCAATCCCTAATCCATAATAGAGAATCAACGGGAATATTGGACTTTCCTTGGGCTTTGATTCGCACCCAAAATCACTTCAGATGGCTTATAATTAAAGTAGATATATCCTTGTGAAGTATTCTTAAAAATGGTTAGTCACTAGGGTTGCTGGAGAAGAAATGGGAGAATAAACCGGGTGATAAACCATAAAATCCCAAGCGGTTAAAATGGTAAAAACTCACTTTTAATGGGGAGTATGGTTTGGACACACAATTTTTCAACCCATACACCAATCATGTGCCTGATTCTACCCAAGAGGGGCCCAAGTCGCATGGTTACCTATGGATCCCAAATGGTTTAACAAATCGTGCACCAAGCGTGTGGAATTACTTCTTCCAATATCACATGGTTTATCCTCCCCCCTTTCATGGTTTTCTTAATAGTTTACCCCTCCTCCTCACTAGCACGGTTTGGACGTATAGTTACCTCAAACCATTCACCCACTGTGAAACTTGCACAGGATGACCAAATTCCCCTTCCTTTCATGTCTCAAACCCCTAGGACACCCCCAAACCTCCTCATACACTTAGTAAATATTTAATTATAAAACCTTAAGGGATTAAAAAAAATTAAACAAGAACGTACCTCCCTAAAAGTTAGGGATATTATAGATGAAGACTTTTATAAGGGTGAAACTTTATAAAATTTACAATAATGTGAGTTATAGATAGAGTAATAATCATTCTTGGGTCATGTTGTCACCAGTAAAGGAATATCTTTGGACCCTTCCAAGTCAAAGCCAATTTAGGAGTGGCCTATTCTAATATTTGTAACAGAGATCCATAGTTTTCTTGGTCTATCTAGGTATTATTGATGATTTTTGAAGAAATTATCATGATTTTAAAAATCAATAACCAAGATGACTCTAAAGAGAGTGATGTTTTTCTAGACTAGTGAATATTAATACTACTTTAAATAGTTAAAAAAAGGATGATCACTTCCCCAGTGCTCACACTAATGACAAGTGGGGAACTCTTTGTAGTATACAATGATTCTTAAAATAAGGTACTAGGTTTTGTAATAATGAAAAATGATAAAGTGGTGGCCTACACTTCAAGGAAGTTTAAAATTCATGATAAAAATTATTCCACGCATGATCTGGAGTTGGAAGATGTGATATTTATATTGAAAATATAGAAACATTATCTCTATGGGGAGAAGTGTGAGATATATATTGGTCATAAGATCCTCTAATAAATATTCACATAGAAATAGCTTAATATGTTCCATAAAATATGGTTAGATTTTCTGAAGGATTACAACTGGTCAATCAACTACCATCCTGGTAAATAAAATAAGGTGGGTAATTCTCTATGTATAAAGTATCTTAAAACTTTATCAATGTTGATAATTGAAAAGGATCCAATGTTCTTATCATTGCAAAGGATGGACATGGTAATAATTAAGGGAAGAACATCATCAATCCTTTCTCAAATGATTTATCAACCATCCCTCATGGAGAAAATAAAGGATTCTCAAAGAAATTATGTGAAAATTTAGAAAAAATGTGAAAGCTATTAGAAATGAGAAATCCTCAGAGTCCAAAATGGATAAGGAATGAGTTGTGATATTTGGGTCATGACTATGTGTACCATCCAATCTATAAATATTGAAATAAATTTTGAATAATGCACATATATCAACCTTCTCTATTCATCCAGGGATCCCAAAGATGTATTGAGATCTCTAATAGAACTATTGGTGGGACAATATGAAGAATGAGATCGTTGAATATACATCAAAGTTCCTGGTGTTTCAACAAGTTAAGGATGAAGAGAAAAAGTCTAAGGGGATGTTGCAACCATTACCCATACAAACATGAAATGGGAAAACATCACCATGTACTTTATCATTGGACTTATAAATAAATTTAGAGGAAACAATGTTATATGGGTTATTATGGATCTTCTTACAAATAAATCTCACTTTATTACAATTTGAGAGGACTTCTCACTGGATCAACTTGCATGGATATACATCATAGAATTGGTAATAATGCATGGGGTACCACTATTTATTCTATATGATAAAGATCCAAGATTCAACTATAAGTTCTGGAAAAGTCTCCAACATGATCTAAACACTGAGCTAACTTAATTATGGCCTATAATCCTCAAACTAATGTCCAATCTAAGAATAATATTCAGACACTGGAAGAAATTTTGAGAGTGTGTTCTATGGATTTCAAGGGAGAATTGTACCAACATCTACCTCTAGTCGAGTTCTATTACAAAAACAATTTCCACTTGAGCATCTAAATAGATCCATGTGAATAACTTTATAGTAAAAGATGAAAAACATTTTCATCCTGGGATGAAGTTGGTTAACGTAAGATACTAGGACCTAAAATGGTCGAGCAAATTGTGGAAAAGGTGAAAACCATTTAGCAGCACATTAAGTAATCCCAAAGTTGATAGAAGATCTATGCATATAATCATTAATGAGACTTTGATTTTAAGGTTAGAGATATGATATTCCTCATTATATCTCCATGTAATAGAATCATGATATTTGGGAAGAAAATAAAGTAGAGTCCCAGGTACATTGGCCCCTTTGATATTTTTGACCATTTTGGAGTTATAGCCTATCCACTAGAAATTCCACTAACCATGTCTCAAGTACAATATTTATTCCATGTATCCCTCTTGAGTAAGTACTTATTGTATCCCTCACATGTACTAAATTTAGAGGTGGTACAGTTGTAAAACGATCTCTCTTATGAGGAGCGACCAATGAAGATCTTGGACTATAGAGATAAAGTTCTATGCAACAAGAATACTCACCTGGTCAAATTATTATGGTGGAACCAGAAGTATAAATAGGAAACATGAGAACTAGATGAAGCAATTAAGGATAATTACCCTCACCTGTTTTCCCCTTAGTTTATAAAATGAAATTTCAAGGACCAAATTTCATTAGGGGGAGAAGAATGTAACGGCCTGGAATTCTATCAATGAAATTTCCCTTATTATAATTTTATCACATAGTATGAATCATATAAAATCACTTATATAACACAATAAAAACTTTATAAATTAATAATTAATGAAATAAGTGGTATTTATAGAAATTAAAGAACCTAAACCAATTTAATAGTAACTTAACCTTTGGAATAGTAAAATGACTCTTATGAATAGTAAACTGGCCAATAGAATAGTAAACTCATCAATGAAAGTATGAATAAAATTTATACATCTTATAAATAAAAATATGATATAATTATATCATATTTTAAGTAAATAAATGTTTTAAAAATGATAAATTAAGAGTTGATAGTTTTTATAAAAGATAAATGTTTATTTAAAATTTTATAATTAATACAGTCATTTAAAATAAAATTAATTTTCATAAAATATATTCATAAATTAATTTTTTTTCTTATGTCTATAATATAATTTTATGAGACCTTAATTAATTTTTCAAAGTGTTATAAAATTAGTTATAATTTTGAAATTGGTATTTTTCAAATAAATTGTGATTTTAATTAAAAATAAAATTTATCATATTTAGAAATTATTTTCATAAAATGGAGTTCATTTTTTAATTCTATAAGTCGAAAAAAAAATTAGATTTAATTTTTTGGGATTTTTCTAAAATGTTTGAATTTTTATGAATGGTGAAATACAATAATTTACGGTATTTGAAAAATACATGATTTATTGTGTCATAAATTATGTATGGATGATGTAAGTATAATTGGTTTAAATTAACATGAACTAGTTACTATATTTATTCATAAGAATCAACACTATTAATAGTCTTGAGCCAAAATAATAAACAAATGAATAAAATAATCAAAAAACACTTCTCTCCTCCACTATAAATACCACCCCTTCTCCTAACACCTCAAAATCTCTGAAGTTTGTCTAAATTATACTCAATCCTCCTCCCAAGTCTCTCCCCCATTTCAGGGAGTCTTTGGAATCAAAAAAAATACCAAACCCAATTCCCCTAAGGAGGTTCTCAAAGAGATGAATTCAAGAGGTAAAACCCTCTCTTTTTCTTTTAATTTCTTTTAAATTTATTTTATTTTCTTATTCTCTCCCCGCATCCCCTTATCCAATTGAAATAATAAATCCAATAACTTTTATATATACTATAATTTTTTTGTGTTAATGGAATAACCCATTGTTGGTATCCTCTAGTATTAATGCTCACAAATCGTGCTTAATTAAGTTCAATTAAGTTAATTTATGTTTAATCATGTTAACTTATCATCTTAATCTATTCTGTAAGTATTTCACATCATAAGATAGGTTGTCAATATTTGACTAAGTGTGAGTCACCATTAAGGTGGACTCACTGTTGGACATCCTACTAATGACAGAAATAATGGCTAAGTATGAGCTACTATTGACATGGAATTACTGATAATATGTCTCACTAATAGTTGTCTCACCATCAGCACAAATGTTGAATTTTGAAAAAGGATGAGATACCATCACTCAAGCTTCTGATTCACTAAGTCACCATTTTTCAACCTACTGACTGCTCAACTTCAAATTTTCACAAAGGATGAGACATCGTCGCGTTGAGCTATCGATAGCTAAGTCACTATAGCATCAACCAACCGACAGAATGACTTACTGATGGAATCAGAATTTTTGCTAAGTATGAGTTACCGGTATGAGATACTGATAGAATGAGTCACCATTAGAACAACATACTGTCAGAATGACCTAACTTTAGAATGACCTACCAATCCTGAGTCACTAACACTTATCTCACCTTTCCAGATTATAGAATGCATTACGTCTGAGACACCATTCCTGACCTACCATTCAAAGACACTGTCAAATCCTACTTTGTCATTTAAATTCAAATTTACTTATAACAGTCATATTTATGAAACTTAGTACCATTAAGTATTTTAATGACTTTTTCTATCTTTTGTAGACAACATTTATATCAATTTTAGAATGCAGTACGAGGTAAGAGGTACCTCAACATGATCAAGATCATGATCTATATCGACTATAGTGTATAAAGTTAATATCATATCAAAAAAGGTATAAGTGCAACTAGAGAAATATACAAAGATACTCATGCACCTAATAAAAACTAAATAAATCCTTGTTGTGCACACTAGGAGATGCTTATGAGAACTCAAACTGAAGAACTTTTAGTAGGGAAAAACTAAGAAAGTAGAAGTCCTCATCATGTAAACCATATACCTCACTAGAAACATATTGCAGAAGCACTCACGACACCTGTCTGTTTCCAGAAGTTGACTTGAGAATAATTTCAACATAACTTTGAGGATCCTCAAGATGAATTTTCAATCACACAAAGCCTTCTAAACTCTATTATATATATTTTTCTCTGTTTGTGTATTGTTATTACATTACTAATAGTGTGTGTATCTGTTCTATGAACACACACTAACTCCCATGAAAAACTGGAAGATACACTAATATCTTCAAAAACAATATTTTTACACCTTATACTCCCATAGATAACAGTAGAAGTGGTACCTTTGTGGCTTTTTTGTTTTATCACTCCCACAAAAACTATGGAAGAGGTATAGTTGACCAAATAGTTGTGTATACTATTTATTATCCTAATACAGGGTGTGGATAAAATATTATTTATATAAGCTACTAGGTCACAGGTGATCACCAAGTGGATAGGATTAAGTCTCTTCTTGAGACTAAACCTCTTATTTTATTTCCCCTGTGCCATTTTAAGTTTAGTTTTCTTTATTGTGTTTATTCAATCAGAAAACTTCACTTTACTTTGATACTTAATCTTAGATAGTGTTTATATTAGAATTTGATTTTGTTGATTGATTTAAAAAGTTAAAATAATAATCCATATTGTTTTAATTGAGAACTAATCACTCTTTGAGAAGTCTTTTAAAAGATCAAAACTTTTATAAATCTACTACTTTGGTTAATTAGGCCATTTTGTATTTCAAATTTGGGAACATTTAAATAAGTTTTTTAGATATAAATTTTTATAGGAACTCAATTCACCTCCACTCTTGAGTGTCCTACTCCAACCAACATTTTGTATGAGAGAGATTCTTAATTTCTAGGTTTCAAAGTTTTCAATGATTTTAAATCTTTTCAACTATGATTTTAGTTGTGTTTTAAAGATCTCAAAAATCTTTCGGTTTAAAATTTTTAGTTCTTTATAGCTTGTTTTTATTATTTAACATGTAAAATATACAGGAATGTGTTGCTACCAACAGACCGCCCTATTTCAATGTCACAAACTATGTTGAATGGAAAATCAAAATTAAAATTCATTTAGAAATAATGGGTTTTGAAATGTTTTCTGAAATTATAGATGAATATAATATTTCTAATAATACTATAAATACCTGGGATGATGTCACTAAGGCATCCTATAATAATAACTACAAAGCTATGAATACATTATACTATTCTATAGTTGATGAAGAATTCAAAAGGATTTTTGTGTGTAAAAAAACTTTTTAAATTTGGGATACTTTAGATGTTTCACATGAAGGAACAAAAAATGATAAATAAATGAGGCTTAATACATATACCATTAAATATGATAACTTTAAAATGAATCTTGATGAACCTATTTCTGATATGTATCTTAGGTTCAATGAAATTTTAAGTACAATGAGTACTCTGGGAATGCCAGTCGATTTTAAGGAACAAATCATGCATCTACTTAGATATTTACTAGAAAAGTAGAGAGGAACCTCAGTGTAAATAATAGAATCCTATGATATTAGTAAGTTTCTAGTCAAGGAACTAATAGGTAAGCTTATGATTTATGAGGAAGAACTAAAGGTCAACAGAGAAGAATATGATGAACCTAAAATAAATTCAGCGGATTTCAAAACCAGTAAATCCAAACAAAAAGATAAAATTCAAGTTCCTACTAAAAGTTACATCAATGATGATTCATCGAATGATAGTGATGAGGAAATAGATCAATTCTCTAGGATATTTAATAAATTTTATATAAATAAGAAGTTATTTATAAATCCTAGATATAGTGGGAAATATGAAAACAAAGGTAACTGGAAAAAGGATTAGAAAATAAGCAATAATACCAATGAGATAGTCTGCTATGAATGAAAACAAAAGGGACATGTGATGGTTGGATGTCCAAAGCTGAAGTATAAGACGAAATATGAGGATAAAAACAAAAAAGTACAAGAAGGAAATAAAGGCTACCTGTATTTCTTCTGAGGATAGCTCCAGTGAATCAGAATCATCTCATGATATAAAGAATGATAAATATAACATGGGTTTTATGATAGACACATCTGAGGTAACCTTAGCATCTCCTATATAGAGCTCTCATTATTCTAGAGAAGAATCAGAATCTGAAAATTCTAAAAATATGAATAATGAATAAATGTTTGAATACTATAAAAAGCAATTTGGATACTTACAATGAGTTGAAAGATAAATATAAATATCTCAAGAAACAACATTCTCTTTCTACTACGGTTAAGTCTAAACTCACTATAGAAAAGGAAAATAATACTCAACTACTCCATGAAAATACAGAACTTAAACTTTCTAATGAACAATAAAAGAGTGATTTAGAGATATTTACAAATGGTAAAGATACCTTAGTTTAAATGCTTGGAAAAAAATTTATCCAAAATATACTACCAGAATTGGTTATAAACTTAGGAAAAGAAATTTTTTTAAAACCAATTTTATATCCAAATATGGAAAATTTGGTTTTATTCCCAGTTCTGGAAAATTTTCTATAAGCTCTAACACTAAAAATTCTTTAACTGCTTCTAGTTCTTTTGGATCTAATAGAGTATATTTTTCTAAAACCATACACACTTATTACAGTAAACCCATAAAGAAAATGTGGGTTATTAAAGCTTTAATTACTAATATTACTATACCCAAGAAAATATGTTTACCAAATTCATTTCTTACATATTTTTTTTGTAGGAAATTTTTTTGAAGAGTTCCTATAAGAGATTATGGTACTTGGATAGTTGGTATTCAAGAAACATGATAAGGTACTACTCTAGATTCAAGAACCTCATAAATATTGATGGTGAACATGTCACCTTTGGTGATAATGCAAAAGGGAAAATTATTGTCATTTTCCAAATCGGTAACACTTACTCAATTTTAATTTCAAAAGTTCTTTATGTTGATGGAATTAATTAAAATCTTCTTAGAATTTCACAGTTATGTGATGATGAATTTCATGTTAAATTTGAAAATGAGTCTTGTAATGTTTTGAATTCTAAGAATGATTTAGTCTTTACTACATTTAGAAATTAAAATTTCTATGTTGTAAATCTAGATTCTTTAGTCTCATAGAATATTTATTACTTAATTTCCTTTCATAAAGAGTCTTGGATCTGAAATATGAGACTAGGCCACTGTAACATTCACTCTCTTAGAAATATTACAAGAAAATTATTATTCAAGGATTTATCTAAACTTTATTTTCTGAATGATAAATTCTATAATCCTTTACAAAAACTAAAATAGCACAAAATATATTTCAAACCAAGGAAATAAGTTTCAACTTCTCAACCTCTTTATTTGGTTCACATGGATTCATTTGGGCCTTCTATAGTTTCAAGTTTAAATGGGAATCATTGTGTCTATGTTATAGTAGATTGATTTTATAGGTATAGTTGGACCTTCTTTTTAGATCATAAAAGTGAGGCTTATTCTTATTTCATCAAGTATGCTAGATCCGTAGAAAACTTAAGTGGACTTAGGATCAAAACATTAAGAAGTGATCATGGATGTGAGTTTGAAAATAAATAATTTGAATCTTTTTTTTCTTACAAAATAGTTATAGTCATAACTTCTCTTCTCCTAGGACACCCTAACATAATGGAGTTGTATAAAAGAGAAATATAACCTTATAATAAATAGCTCAGACTATTCTTAATAAATATGATCAACCTATTTATTTTTTGGTAGAATATGTGAATACATATTTCTATATAATTAATAGAGTTTTAATTAGACTTATCCTAAAAAATACCCCCTATGAGCTATGGAATAATAAGAAACCTAAGGTTAATTACTTCAAGGTTTTTGGTTACAAATTATGTATTCTCAATATAAAAGATAATAATGAAAATTTTGTCTCCAAGAGTGATAAAGGGATTTTCCTAGGTTATTCAATATCTTGTAAATCCTATAGAGTATTTAATAGGAGAACTAAGTGTGTGGAAGAATCTATTCATGTCATGTTTGATGAAACAGATCCACATGAGTCAAAAACCTCCCTATAAAATCTTGAGAATAACATTCCCAGTCAAGACATAAACCCTAAACCTTCTGATTCTATTGTTGAATAACCAACAAAACCTTATTCTAGAAACTCTCCAGATTCTGACCAAAATGAACTCAAACCTATAGATGAACCCTATGTGACTAGAGATAATTTTTATAGGTCAATTAGAACCCTTAAAACCCATAATTTAGATGTTTTAGTTGTAGAATTAGACAAAGGAACACCAACTATAGATTCTCTAAGAAACCAGGTTGTACATCAAGTTTTTTTGTCACATCTTGAACCTAAAAACATCAATGATGTGATCAATGATGAATTCTGGATGATGTATATATAGGAATAATTAAACTATCTTAAAAGAAAAAAATTATGGAAACTTTTTGATAGACCCAAATACACCTTGATTATAGGCACTAAGTGGGTGTTTAGAAACAAAGTGTATGAAGCTAGTACAATAGTAATAAATAAATCTAGACTATTTGCACAAGGTTATAGTAAAGATTAATGAATATACTATAAAGAAACCATTTCACCTATGGCCCAACTTGAAGCCATTATAATACTTTTATCTTATGCAACAGATCTTAATTTTGAACTTTATAAAATGGATGTCAAAAGTGAATTTCTGAATGGATATATAGTTGGGGATTTTTTTTTGAACAGCCACCTAGTTTTACAAATCTTTATTTTCCAAATCATTTTTTTAAATTAACAAAAATTTTGTATGGTTTAAAACAGGCTCCAAGAGCATGGTATGATAGGCTTATAACTTTTCTTATTTTTAATGTTTTTTAAAAAGGTATAGTTGATACTACTATTTTCTTAAAAATAATTTCTAAAGATGTTTTATTTGTTCAAATATATGTTAATGGTATTATTTTTAGATCTTCAAAAAAATCATTATGTGTTTATTTTTCAAAAATTATACAAAATGAGTTTGAAATGAGTTTAATGGGTGAACTCAAATTCTTTATTGGATTTTAAATTTTTCAAAACATGGAAGGTATTATTTTAAATCAAAGTAAATATAATAAATATCTTTTAAAACATTTTAATCTAGATAGCTCTAAAAGTAATGATACTCCTATGATTACAAACTGTAAATTGGATCTTGATGAAGATGGAAAATCAGTGGATCAAACCAATTATAGAGGTATGATTGGAAGTATTTTTTACTTAACTTCTACTGGACCCGATATTATGTTTAGTGTGTGTATGTGTGCTTATTTTCAAAAAAAATCCTATGGATTCACATCTACTTGATGTTAAAAGAATTTTCAAATACCTCAAATATAAAACTAACTTAGGATTTTTCTATCCTAGAGAATAACTATTTGACTTAGTTAGCTATTCGGATGCTGATTTTGGTGGTTTCAAGTTAGATAGAAAAAGAACCTTTGGAACATTTCACTTTTTGGGAAAGTCTATAGTTTCATGGTATTGTAAGAAAAAAAATTATGTTTCATTATCTACTACCAAATCTAAATACATAGTTTCTGGTAGTTGTTGTGATCAAATTTTGTGAATGAAACACACATTAATAGACTATGGATATCAATTTTGGAATGTTCCTATAAAATGTGGCAAGAAAAGTGATATTAAAATTTCTAAGAATCTAGTTTCTCATTCAAGGACACAGAATATTGATGTAATACCTCACTTTTTGAGGGATCATTATCAAAAAGGTGATATAACTCTTGATTTCATTAGCACTGAACGTCATCTTGTTGAGATTTTTATTATGCCTTCAAATTCTGAGAGAATGAGCTACATCAGACATGATTTTGGGATAATCAATTTTGATTGACTCACCATTGATGACTCACTGGTTGATAACTCAATGGTTGATAACTCACCGGTTGATGACTCACCATTGAGGTCTCACTATTTATGACTCACTATTGATGACTCGCCATTGATTACTCACCGTTGATGACTCACTATTGATGACCCACCGATTGATGACTCACCATTGATGACTCACCATTTATGACTCGCCATTAATGAATCACTAGTTGATAACTCATTATTTATGACTCACTGGTTGATGAATCATTGTTGACAACTTTCCATTGGGAATCACCAATGAAAACTCACCATTAGAACTCATCGTTGTGACTTATCATTGGTCTTTACTTTGTTATTTTTATAGCACGAACTTAAAATCACTGTTTTATTTATTTCATTTTATTTTATAATAGTTTTTTTATTTAAGATTATGAAATCCCTAAATGATAAATATCAAACCTATCCAAATAATTTCTTACTCACTCTACTCCCTAAACCAAATCGTTGTCTCCCGAACCTCCATTGACTTCCTCCTTTGAATCAACCCTTTACAATGGATCAAGTGAAGAGTATCTTTGAGACAACTTTGGAGTCTTGTCCATCAAAGAAGAAAAAGGGTGAATCAAGTGATCCAAATATAGAACTTGTTAACATAGATCTTTTCAACAGAATAGTCATACCAAAGAAGGAAATACATTCAGAATGGATATTATAAAGTAAATCTCTCATTTTGAAAGTACTGATAGAACAAGGTTGGTTGGAGTGGTTCTCCAAAAACATATATCCTCTCTATTTAAAACTAGTGAATGAGTTTTATATGTATGTTGAGTTTATTCTTGAAGAAACTGATATGTTCTGGATCAATTCCAAAATATATAGAAAAAGTATTTATTTTTCCTCTAACCAGTGGGTTGAATTCTTGAAGGTACCTCATGAAGGTATTTTTTATGATTACTAAGGTAGTCCTCCTCCTCCAAGTGATATTTTCGGTTATGAAATAGCCCTAACCTAGTTGACCAGTTATGGAATTCCAAGAAGACCTACAGCAACAGAACTAGATGGTGAATGCAGGTTATTGTTTAATTTTATTTAGTATCAACTGTGTCCCAGGAAAGGGGAATTTTATTCCTTGAAATATCAAGATATTTATTTGTTGTATCTAATGAAAGAATGAAATAGGATTAATTTGTGCAAATACCTCATGGTCCACATGAGTGATATGATTAAACCTTAGTCCAAGTTAACTTACATATTTTATTCTAATATTATTTCTATAATTCTGAAATCTGAAGTAGTTTTAAATGAAGGGGAAGAAACCATGACTTATTTTAATGGTTTTTTCATTACCAAATTCATATTAAAGAGAATAATGATTAGCTTGAATCCCTGGAAGAGGCAGTGGGTTGAGGATAATTATAAAATTTATGAAAATTTTGATCATGTTCAACATCCTTCTAGGACAAAAGATATGGTGGGCCCTGTTCTAGGAATAAATGAAGTGGAAGTGTACTCAGATGAGGAAGAACAAGTAGATGAGGCAGAGAAAGAAATAGGATATTATATTGATGACATGGGTGATCCTGATATTGGAGAAAGTCTAGAAAAGATTAATTTTGAATCTCATAGCCCTCCAAGAAGGCTTCCTACCAAGGAACCTCTCCTAGATTATGATTTTGATGAGGATATAGAGGAATATAAAGATGTTGATTATGAAAGTGTAAGTGGTAGTGAAGAAGATAAGAATAATAGTGAATATTATGATGAGGAATATGAAGTAGAAGAAAAAGAGAATAAATAGGAAGAAGAGTATAAAGAAGAAGTGTCTGAGGAAGAATGTGGAAGTGATGAAAATAAATAAGAAGAGGGAAAAGAGGAAAGTAGTAAATATGTTGCAGAACCTGATCATCCTGTAGGTGATCAGGGTCTTGGTGGAGAACCTGCAATTTTGGCTAAAACTGATTTAACATAAAAGAAACAAGTTGTGGAATCTGATAAGGCTTCAGACTCGGTTCTTTTTTAGGAAGAAGTTCCAGTTGTTCAAGTGTATAAACAAGTGTATGTTAGGAATAAATCACCTATTGAGGAGGAGAAACATTATAAGAGAGTCATAGTTGACAACCTCACCCTTTATGATTGGATATTAGTGGCTAAATGGTAGAGTTATCCAAGATATATCACTTTGGGGCTTGTATTATCCTAATTTAGATGATGATGCATCTAATCCTAAGGGTTATATGGTTGAAGTAGTAGGTCATGCTCAGAAAGTTCCAATTAAAACAGATCCAATAGTGGCTTCTGCTTTTTCTTATACTCTTTTGGTTGCACCTATGCCTACAGACTATGTAATTCAGAGTGACTTCAATTTCTTTAAAGAGGATTTATGTTCAATTGTTAGATAAATTCTATAACCTTAACCTACACCTATATCCATTATTAGCGATATTGATGATATTATTATTGAAGAAAGATTTTTCTATTATATTCACCCACATATAGTTTCTAAACTTCAAGAAGTGAGGGTAGAAAATAAAATATTAAGTGATTATTTAGTTGTACTCATTCCAGTTATGAAAGGGATTTCATCTGAGTATGTAGCATCCTTAGAAAGAGTTTCAAAAATTATTAAAGATAAATTTTCTTAGGATGATAATCCTCCTCCTACAAACCTTGATATGGATATTTTGAGATTATTAGTCAAATATTTAGTAAATGAAGCTTCAACCTCTACTGCTCCTGCTCAACCTTCTTCCAGTGATATGATCAGATTAGTGATAAGAGAAGAACTTCATACTATGTTGGGAACCTCATATCAGGAGATCCTAAGAAAAATTAAACATAACAGTGACCATGTGCATGATATGGTAAGGTTTTACATGAAAGGGGACACATCTTCTCAAGAAAAAATCACTAAGAAAGTATTTTTTTACTTTAAAAGGGTTTATACTAAACATCAATTGGATAGTTATTTCAAATATTTGGTTGAAAATATAAGGATAACTCCTGTCACCCAAGATTTCAAGGAACATGTGAAACAGCTCAAGGGGTTAATTTTTTCTCTTCAGGTGTTGATGGAGAATAAGGATAATTTTACCAAGTATATTGAGAATTGTGGTTATATAATCCTGGATTTCATAAAACTTTTGAATCTATACCTGCATGTTTAGAGTATAGCTATTTTAGCACTAGAGTCATTCTCTATTAGACCTATAAATGATAAATTTCCTTCAAGATTCATCTCCTGGTCTGTGGATCCTCAGTTCTGAGTTGTTGTTACTTGAAACCCTTTTTCTTCTCTACCTTCAACCCTTAAACCATTTACCATGTCTCTTTCTTAGGCTCTTATTCATCTAATGAATGTGATATATAGAGAATTTACATCCCATACCTCTTCTACTCAAGGTATTACCCCTACTAGGACTTCTGGAGTTCCCATTCATAGGTTATATACTTTTTCCCCTTCTGTACTTTCTATTCCTCCACCTGATACTACTGATAAGTTCAAAGATTTCATGGATCATTCTTTAGAGAATAATTTATTCTGGTTTGATCTTTGATAGGGATTTATTTTTGGGATTTTTCACATCCAATGTACTCTCTTTTAATCATGAAATGAATTATCTCTTTTCCTATATTATATTTTCTTTATCTTTTTTTATGTATTATCTTTTTGATAATCCTAAAAGGGGGAGAAATATGAGATGGAATATAATTTTATTTGATTTTTTTATCTAGTAATTTACTTTCTCAGGATCAGTGACATGTTAAGCAGAACAATTATTTTGTACATTGATCATTATGAATGGATTATTAATTCCATGATTTGTTATCATTAAAAGGGGGATATTTTTTTCCTCCTCTGGTTTTAATTCTCACAAATCATGCTTAATTAATTTTAATTAAGTTAATTTTTGTTTTCTCGTGTTTAATTATCATCTCAATCAATTCTATTAGTATTTCACATCATAAGATAGGTTAATAATATTTGATGAAGTATGAGTTTCTATCAATGTGTGATCACTGTTGGATATCCTACTGATGAAAAAATCAATGGATAAGTATGAGATACTATTGACATGGACTTTACAATAATATTTCTCACTGATAGTTGTCTCACCATCAGCACAAATGCTAAATTATGAAAAATTATGAGACACCTTAACTCAAGCTACTGATGCACTGGCTCGTCATTTTTCAACCTACCGACAACTCAACTCATAATTTTTTGAAAAAGATGAGACACTGTTGAATTGAGCTACCAATGTTGAGTCATTGTTTCATCAACCTATCGATAGAATGACTTACCGATGGAATCATAATTTTCACTAAGTATGAGTTACTGGTATGAGCTACTGATAGCATGAGTCACCATCAGAATGACCTATGGTCAGAACAACCTATCAATACTGAGTCACTGATACTTGTCTCACTATTCTAGATTGCAGAATGCATTAAGTCTAAGACACCATTCTTGACCTACCATTCAGAGACACCATTAACTCTTACTTTATCATTTAAATTAAAATTTAATTATAAAGATCATATTTGTGACACTTAGTACCATTAAGTTTTTTAATTACTTTTTCTCTCTTTTGTAGACAACATTTATATTGATTTTAGAATGTGGTACGAGGTATGAGGTACCTTGACATGATTGATATCATGATCCTTGCCGACTGTAGTGTATAGAGTGAATACTGGATCAAAAAAGGTAGAATCATGGCTAGAGAAATATACCAAGATTCTAATGCACCTAAGAGAAACTGAATAAATCCTTGTTCTACACACTAGGTGACACTACTAATAACTCAAAGTGAAGAACTTTTAGTAGAAACAAACTAAGAAAGAAGAAGATCTCATCATGTAAACCATATACCTCAATGAAAATAGAATATAGAAGCACTCACAATACTCTATTTTATTGTATATTTCTAGAAGTTGACTCAAGCTTCATTTCAACATAATTTGGAGGATCCTCTATCTACTTTTCCAATCACATAAAACCTTCTAAACTCTATTATCTATATTTTTCTCTGCTTGTGTATTATTTTTACATTATGATCAGTGTGTGTATACTTATTCTATGAACACACATTGAATCATGTGGAAAACTAGAAGATATAATGATACCTTCAAAAAAATATTTTTACACCTTACACTCCCATAGATAATAGTGTAAGAGGTATATCCATGGCCTGTTTTTTTTTTGCACTCCCGCGAAAACTGTGGAAGAGGTCTAGTTAACCTGGAAAATTGTGTATATTATTCCTTACCCTGATCTAGGGTGTGGATCAAGGATTATTTATATAAACCGCATGGTGGTGGGTGATCACCAAGTGGAGAGGATTAAGTATTTTATTAAGACTAAACCACTTATTTTATTTCCTTTGTGTTATTTCAAGTTTAGTTTTCTCTACTGTGTTTATTCAATAAAAAAACTTTACTTTACTTTGATAATTAATCTTTGATAGTGTTTATATTATAATTTGATTTATTATATTTATTTCAGAAGTTAAAATAATAATATATTTTTTTAATTGATAACTAATCAATCTTTGAGAATTATTTTAAAAGATCAAAACTTTTATAAATCTGCTACTTTGGTTAACTAGGTCATTTTGTATTTCAAATTGGGGAACCTTTAGATAAGTGTTTTAGAAAAAAAAATATAGGAACTCAATTAATCCCCCTCTTGAGTTTCCTACTATGACCAACACCCATCATCATTTATGATCCCCTATCCTTTTATTCTAAAAATGAAAACATCATTTGTAAGGTGCTGATATACTGCCTTCATGGACAACGTGTTTTTACTCTTCAATTTCACCTTCAAGTCTAGTCATAAAACCATTTTTATGGTTCAAAAATATTATAATATATGTGTTAAAACCTATTTAATGTTCATTAACCAGTATATATACATAATATTAATTAATAAAACAAAACTAGTTCATGATGATCAAAACATGCCAAAATAATCTAAACAGATATCATTAACTTTTATCTAATGAATCAACTTCACATATGGAAAAAATGAAATATAATTCCATTTAATTTTATATAATTTCATTAATAACATAGAGTTTCAATTCTGGACAACTATCCTCATTTCACATGATCTTCTATACATATATACAAGTGAACTGATCATGAAAATCAAAGAAACAAACACTCCTAAATGATGAAATTATATCTTATAACTCAACAAAAAGGTCATAAATAAAATTAATAAAATTATAATAAATAAAATACATGTATAAAAGGTTATTAATTAATTAATTAATGTATTTAACTTTATTATTCAGTACATTAAGTACAAGTGCATAACAGTTTTGGGAATAAGGTAGGGGATTCTTTCCAAACCTCAATTTTTCCTTCAAGTTATGATTTATCTCTCTTTATCCAAATGTAATTATTATTTATTTTTAAATAAATATTTTAAATTCTGTTTATTTGTTCCAAAATCATGTATCTAGATATATTCACCCTTCTTTTATGGGTAAATACTTATTTTAAAAAGGTTCCATTCTCAAATCTTCCCGATAAGCAAGCCCGGTTAAATAGAACTTCCCAATTTCATACCCATTTTCAAGTGCCCTCAATAATCTGTTTTAAGCCACCATTATTTTTATAAAACTATTAATTTTATCATGAAAAACTATATTGGTTCATTTTTGGTTTTATACAAACAATTATACCTTTTCCATTTTGAAGAATCTTTAATATTTTTTTAAACCGCAATAAAATGTTTTATTTCTAAAGTTTCTTAAATAATCTTTTTACATGTTTTCACTTCAGTTTGACATAAATTATCATGATATATGACTATTTTTCCATATTAATTTCCATTTATTATTTAAATCCATTATTTTATGGATACCATTATGATATTTCATTTTGTTATTCCTTTTGACATGATTATGATACCCAATTCTTTCCATGGGTAAACCTTATGTTTCTGTTTGATTCCTTATATATGATTCTTCATGTGGCACTCATATTCATGAACATGTTATGATGGGTTCTCCTAGATATCCTTCCAATGCATTGGGTAATTTTTAGTCTCATGATACATTATGTGCAATGGTCTTGGTGATTATCCTTGACTCATGCTAATCATGTGCAATAGTCTTGGTGGTTAGCCTGGAACCACGCTCCTCCATGTGAAATGTTCTTGGTGGTTATACTTGTATCATGCTTATTTCACATTTTATGTTGTTTCCAACTTTATATGATTCCATTATTACCTAATCTCATATTCTATATGTTATATTTCCATATGTTTTTTTTATGTTTCAGGCCTTTTTATGTCATCATGTTATGCCTTCTAACCCATTTGTTATTCTTTATTCACATGCTTATTCCCTTACTAGAATTTTATCTCATCCCTTTATTTCATGTATTCCTTAGGTTATATTATTTAGATATAAACTCTTAAATTGATTTAGTATCTCATTATAAAGATTAAATAAAATATTTTTTATTTTTGTTTCATGAATTTTAATTATGTACTTAATCTTTCAAAGACACTAGACTTTACGATCCTTGGTTTGTATTTGAAGGATAATTATAATTAAAATCATGTAATAATATGTATAAAATTATAGTTCCATTATAAATAAGAGTGATTGGATACATAGAAAAATTCTAGAAATTGAAGGATGGGTGAGTTGTAGATAGTACCTTGAGGCACCGACCAAGAAACCAGAAGAAGTCCGGAAAAATTACCATAAGGGAGATTTCATGGAGGGGGGAGGTGTGCTTCCATGTAGTAAGGGAGGGGGTTTGAGGATTCATTTTGTGAATAGTGATATAAGGGATAAAGAAATAATAGGGAGGGATAAAATAAAAAAATAAAAATAAAAATAAAAAGTTTGTAGAAATCGAAAGATATACACACAGTTTACCAAATTGTGTGCCAACCGTATTGTTACTACTAGAAAAGAATGAGGAACCACATAGTTACCCCTATGAGAGTCACATATTTGTAAAAACTATTCTCCAACCATGTCAAATGTAACTATCTTGATGATAGACCCTCATTCACAGTTGTCACACAGTTACTCCAAATCATGCGCAGCTCATGCATAGTACCCTTTTCCCCTAAAAATTTTAAAATTTCCCCCTGAAATTATTAGGAACCCAAGACAAAACTCAACCAAAAATATCAAAAATCTAGAAATAAATGTAAATAAAATAAAACTAGGGTTTGGGTGTGACATTCTTGATGATTTTTATGTGATTTTATTTTAAAAGACGTTCATAAGGGTAAGTTTTCTAAAGTGAGGTTTCAAAGGGTCATTTGGAAAATTTTAAAAAATGATTTTTATAAAGTTAATATACCTTTAAAGTGATTCAATTTTTTTGTATAAATTGGATTATATTTTTCCCTATTATAGGATATGTTTTTTATTTTGTGGTTTTTATTGAGAATGGGGTTTCTTCTATGAATGTTTTTTAATGGTGAGGGTGATATTTGATTATTGTTTAATATATATTGTTATTTTTTACTCTTTTATTTCTCACCTAAATCATATCTCACCTTCATTTTTATATATCATGGGGAACCAAGAGTAGCTAATTGAATATCTTGGTTCACATGTTGCACTGGTTTATTATCATGTTGTGGCTAGTGTTCCCTTGTATGGTGTTCACCCTACTTTGGGAATTTTACACTCAATTAGGATTGGTAGGGTAATATCGAGTGTTAAGGTGATTTAATTACATTAGTCATGCTGATTATAAAGATTCTATTTTAGTATTATCCTAGATTTTCCCATAAGATCCTAGGTGTTCCCATGATCATTGGTTCTTGATTATATTATTATTATTGTGTTGCCTATAATTCTATGATAGTGAACTTATGTTTATTTATTATTTCCCTTTTATTAATATTTTATTATTATATTATTGACCAATATTCACATTGGTATTTTTATTTTAAAAGATTAAATATATTTCCATGATTTGGAATGAAAATGGGTTTACAAAGGCTTGGGTATTTCAAATTAATTTTTTCTAAATGTTATCTCATATCAATGGATTCATTTTTATTTAAAGAATTATTTATTTAAATATTTGTAACTCCCATTTCCTAGATGATATGGTTTCAAATAATTATCACATGATATTATTTTTTAATAAAAATGTAAATATCATCCTTATATTTATTTTTCAAAGAGATTAAAATGGATATACTTTTAATGGTTTTTCTTGGGGTGTGAGGAGGATACCTGCTAGGAATTTTTTATCATTCCTATAATATTGTAGGTTATGTATTAGTACTACATGTATGTAGTGTTTTTTTTAGATTATGGTTTGGGTATTTAGGAGGTGGTAAGTTTTGATGATTCACTTTATGCATGAAGACAGGTGGTTGTAGACTTATTTTATTTTGGGTTTCATTATTTTGACTTATCATGTCATGTCATCACTTCCTTTTTATTTTTATTTTTTAGTTTATGTTGGAGTTGTATTAAAGTTAATTTTTATGATATTGGAATTTAATGTGTGCATTTAATGTAATTATTTATTAATTATGAGTTTTGTTTATAATTTTATGCCTCAATTTTTTAGTTTATTTATGAAATCCCTTATATCTTACGGGCATGGTTATCTAGATCATAAAAAGATCATGTCAAGAATCTGTGTGAAGTGATCTTTTTGGTTATTTTTTATCAGGTGAAAGAATTTTATCTTATGTATTTATTGATCCCCTAATACTAGTTCACAACCTATGGTGATCGGAAATTCTCTTTGGGCCTAGTATCGAGCTAAGTCGAGTGACATGTCAGACCTGCCTAGGACAAATCAATACACAAACCATGAAATTGTGAGAGAAATGGTGATAGGTTCATGTAGAGATGTGTGAATACACACACTGGATGAGGTAGATACTAAACACAACATGGATATTCATTTTGAGTAGATAAAAATAAAGTATGAGGATATATTATCACATATGTCAGCATTTATGGATGTAGTGGTGAAAAATAAGCTTGTTGATGGTGTATAGGTGATGACATAACAGTTTAAAATGAAATCAATTATACTTACACTAATTTTGAATAATAATATTATAATATCTATTATTTATTTATTCTAATCTCAAGATGTAGATAGTGGGTAGAATTGTGAGTTTAGAGGTGATCTATATGTGGATTCACTAAGTGTATTAGGTATGTTTCATTATATTTTTATTATTTAGTGTTTAATTTTAAACCTATAATTAAAATTAATTTTCTAGTCTTGAAAGTTATTTTAATTTGAAAACATATACTTCACATAATAGTGATAGAGTCAAAATTTAACTGATTATCTTAAAATATCATGAAAACATAGGATGTCACTCATTTATTAATTTTTGAAATATAAGAATAGTTGTTGCATCAATGTGACGATTAGTGTTGTTAGAATGAATAAAAACTGATTTAGATTAAAAATTTATTATAAAAAAGTGATCATGACAAAACTAAATAGACGACCTCGAACTATCATGAAATTATAATAAAATTACTTCCAATGGTTTTTTGAAATGTATTAATAGAAAACACATCAATATGAAGTGTAGTGCGCACTAAATGATCTAAATTTCGTTTTTATAGATTTATAAATCTTTAAAAAAAGTTCTTAAAAAGTTAAAATCCTATAAAAATACATTTTACTATCATAAAAACATAGGATAATTACTATATATTGTTTTGAGACATTTAGTAATCAAAAAAACATCATTGTGATGTGAAGTGTTGTTGGAATGATCAAAGAATCATTTTAAGAGTAAAAAATGATTAAAAATAAGTTATTTGGTCAAAACATAAAAAATTATCAGTCATTTTCATGAAATATTAAGAAAAATATCATTGATTAATTATTAACATAAAGTAATATATCTCAACTCATTATTTTATGTTGTGTGCTCGGAATGACCAAAAGTGAATTTTTATATATTTAAAAGTTATTAAAAACTTGAATCGAAGGTAAAATCTAGAAAACGAAATTTAATTGTTATAAAATCATAATACATTGACTTTTAATTAATTTTTTATATGTGGGAATAAAAATGGCATCATTCTGATGTGTGATGTTGTTGCACCCAATGGATCTCAGGTATGCTTTAATTTAAGCTCAGTTTGTCTTTAAAATCATTCTAGAAGTTTCAAGGGAATGAGGGTAGAAAATGGATATTTTTTTAGGAGAAATACCATTAACACTATTGGTACATGTTTAGTACTAACTTTGTGGAAACCATGTGGTATGGATCTATGTTTTAAAAGTTGAATATTTCATGGTTTGAGAATGGTTAAAGAAATTATGTGGATCACTAGGGAAAATCATGCAGGGTATATGTGTTTTTTCAAGGGTCTTGTATGGTTTTACCAAACCATGTAGATTTTCCTAGAATACCATGAAACTTGTCTTTTTATGGATATTTTATCCACACACTTTTGGCATGCAACTTGTCTAACTATGCAGCTTAACCATGCACTGCACTCCAAACCATTAAAAAGTTTGTTTTTACCCTTTTTACCTTATTATTTCTTATGAATAATCACCCCATAATCTCATTTAGGCATGACATAATCCTTCCTAATTGATATAGAGGCTTCTAACTTGTAATTATTGTCAAGTTCCCTTTGTTCTTGATGAATTTATCAAGGTATGTTTGGGGTTTGATATGGTTTCCTCTTCTTTTATTAGATCCTTACTAGATATCTCCTCCCCTTGTCTCATTGAAACCTATGTGGGCTATGGATTTCATATATAAGGGGTTTTATAAAGTTTTTTTTTGATTCTTATAGATCTAGGATCATGAGTACCCAATCTAATCTTCTCTTATCTCTGTTTTTAAGATGTTTAGTTTTACCCTTGTTCTTGATATAGGTGTTTCTATAAAAAGGTAAAATTCTATGAATTTATTATTTTGAATGTAAATTATTATTTTTTTTTCTTCATTAAATTGATTTTTTTTATTACGTTGGATTTTTTGGAAATAAATCATGTTTTTAAAGGGTTTTTCTTTAAAAATGGTTTATGTACACCAAGTATTTGATAAAATGATTGAATGGTGGATTTGAAAAATGGTATTTCAAGAACCTAAGTGGATTGGATTGGATTTGAAAATGTTTTATAAATTTTGAGCATGGATTTTAAATTTATTTGGAAAAACTTAACACATTGGGAACCTTGGGTGTGTCGGGAATAGACATGTCACTCATGGTGTGTGTAACGCCACTTGAGGTTTTCTTTTACTTTACTGTGTGTAATTCCACTAAAGGTTATACTAGTTAGATCAAACATAGGCATGGATTGGGGATTAATTTTTTATTTGGAGAATGTATTCCCATAGGTTAGAACCCAGATTTTTTTCATTGTCATTTTTATTGGATTATCACATGATGGATTGTTCATGGTTATTTTATCACTTCACTTTACATGGTGGATTGGTCATGGTTATTTTTTGACATACTTTAACATGATGTATTGGTCATAATTATTTTTTTACATGTTTATCTCATAGTGTATTCATGGATTTTATTATTTATTCTCTCATTATTAACCATTTAAACTTTTAATACTATTTATTTCAAGAATATGAAAGGATTTTATTAATAAATAATGTATGATTTACAAATGGTTTTGATTTATTAAAATGTTTTGTAAAAATTTATTTTTTAAAATCTAGAAATACAGCATTCCTGATATTAGACTTTGTATAGATTTTGTGGTGGAATCCTACTGGTCTTTGTGCCCACATCCTACTTTTACCTTTGGATTTTTGTAGACATTTTTTTATAGGCTTAAGGTAATGATAAGGGAATTATGTAGTATTTTGGATTCTCTTTTCATCATAGCCTTCATAGCAGGATGGTTCAGAGGTGACAGTTAGTCACATGGAGACTTGATGGTCTTATATTTTCATAATTTTTGGTTAATCCATTTTGGATTGGACTGTATGGATCTTGGTTTTATATATTTATTCCTCTTTGTGATCTATTTTTATGTCTTATTTTTTCATATATGAGACAGTTTTCTATTATCTTGTTGCACCTCACCACATTATGATGGGCCAGTTTGGGTGGCTTGTCTAGTTGACCTGGGATGGTTTGTTATAGAATGTTATTATAGAAAAATACCCAACTTGAAGTTTGGTAACACTGCCTAATTTTGGTTTGGTATCTTTATTAGATATAAGTTTAGACCATCGGGATTTGAGTATTAAGTGATGGAGGGTTCCTAGACAACTCAATTCCATGTTTGAACTTGAGTTACCATGGGTGGTCAGAAAATTTTTACCAAGTTTGAGACTTTAATTTTGAGGTCATTTGAATGAACTGGATGGGGAGTTTACTTAAATATACCTATTTCTTTTTAAAGTGTTGATTTCCATCAATAAAATTCATATTTCTTTAAATTATTATTTTGTTAAAGAATTGACATGAATTCTTGAAGTTGGTTTAATGATTTTAGAATTTTACTCAAAAAGATGATTGGTTATTGTCTTGTGTTTATTAGATGATGACTCCTAGAAAAGATATTCAAAATCCACATGAGGAAGATGTGAGACAAGTTCTATTGAAAAATCCTCTAGTGAACCCTTCTTTCGTTGAATATTTATAATTTTCACTATTTTGACTCTATATTAAGCTGGTGATGGGAACCTAGAAAGTGCAGTGGATCATGGCTTATAATTCACTAAGAATCATCCAACCGTATTTTTTTGAAAAAGGACCCCAAGAATCTAAGGAGTGGCTAGATTAAATTGATAGGATTTTCAACTTCTTAAAGACTCCTAATGACTTTAAGGTTGGTTTTTCTAGTATATTCTCGAGGGAATGGGAAGGAGATGGTCGACTCTATTGTGAAAGATAATTTGCACTAGGATCTTTCATGGACTTCATTCAAGAATATCTTCAATCAGTAGTTTTACCTAGAGATGTTACATGCAGTGAAGACTTAAGAGGTTCAAACCATGGAGAAATCACAACTTATTGTTCTAGATTATTCCACCCATTTTTTTGATTTGGTGCATTTGGAACCATAACTAGTCACTAATGAGTACCTAAAGTCTCAGAGGTTATATTTATGACTAACGCCTAATATTCAGTTGATATTGATTCTCATATACCTTTTGAAATTCATAGAGGTATTTGAAAAAACATCTTTGGTGGAGGCTAACATAGCTAGAAATGTTTTTTTTTGGGTGGAGCTTTAGTTAGTGTAGTTATTATCTAGGGTTTTTTTGTATATAAATGAAAGCATAAGGGTAGTGAGTTTTCTTCAGGACTAGTTTTAGGGGATTTTTTAGGATAGAAATATTTTGACTAATACCAATGTAAAAATCATGTTCATACTAAGCATAACTATATGGAGACTCATATGACTTGTCATCGTTATAGAATATTGGGCCATCTGATGTGTTTTTTTTAAAGGATGCCCTAGGGAAGTAAGGTTGGATCCACTCTCACCAGAGGTTAGTAGGTTTTTATCGATGTTTTCAAGTTTTTTGGTTCTAATCCTCATTCCAATGGAGTTATTCATGTGGCTATGACTAGACATCTTTATATGGAAGAGTGCACACTAGAGGAATCTTAAATAGGGTTAGGTACTATTATGGGTATGGTTTTTATTTCATCTTCTATGGTTTTATATTTGTTTGATATAGATTCTACTCATTATTTTATATCATGAACTTTAGTTGATGTTTTGTGCTTATTTCCAGAACTTATATCGTTCTTGTCAGATATTTCTACACCTTTGGGAAAGAGTTCCAAATAAGGTTTCAAATGTCTCATGTGTCGGGTGATGATAGCTAACTTTAAGGTAGTGTGGGAATTTTTAGTTCTTGATATTGAAATATTTGACATGATACTTTAAATGCATTATATGATCAGCATCAAGGCATTGATATACTATTATTGTCATTGGTTTTAGTTTTTATCTTCTGGTGGGGTTACTCATGTTTTTCAGGGTGAGTGTGACCCTAGATCATAAAGGGTGGGTCATGTTGTTCCTTATACTAGGATAATATCATGCCAATTTTCAAAGATGTTTCTTGATGTTATTGACCCTTATATGGGTTTTATAATTCTTTCGGTGGTGTGTATATATCCTAAGGTATTTTCAACTTATTTTTATAGTCTTCCACCATAGAGAGAGGATGAGTTACTATTGACCTTATCCTTGGTATGATGACTATTTATATTCCATATTATGAAATAGAACCTACTGATTTGGTGTAACTGAAATTATAAGGGATTTATTCATCGTATCATGTCAACATAGGCTTATCATGTCATTTTTTCTAAGAAGGCATATGGGAGTTTCATAATTTTCATGGATTATAGAAATTTGAATCAAATGTCTATTAAGAAAAAATATCATTTAACTAGAATTAATGATCTATTTGACTAGATTAGAGGGGTATGTTGGTTTTTGAAGATTCACCTTTGGTCAGGGTACCACTATTTGAGATTCCAAAAATAAGATATACCTAATATAGTGTTTAGGAGACGATATAGGCATTTCAAATTTCTGGTTATGCCATTAGGTCTCACTAACACTCCTATGGTATTTATGGAATTGATGTGCCAAGTATTTCATCAGTTCTTGGACTCTTTTATTATTGTGTTCATGGTTGATATTTTGGTGTACTCCAAGTCAAATAAGGAACATATGTACCATTTTTATATCATTATTTGAACCTTGAAGGAACATCATTTATATGGTAAGAATTCCAAATGTGAGTTTAAGATCTAGGAAATGAAATTTTTGGGGCATTTCATATCTGATAGGGGAGTCTTAGTGGATCCTAATAAAATTCAGGTTGTTATATATTGGTAGAAGCATATATATGTGTTTGATATCCAGAGCTTCTTGAGTTTGTTTGGTTATTATAGATAGTTTGTTCAGGATTTTTCTAATATTACATGTTCTATGACAACTTTAACCCATAAGGGTGTAAAGTTTTAATGGAATGAAAAATTTTAGATATTTTTAAGGAGATAAATTTTAAGTTTACTATAGCACTAGTTTTTATTCTTTCAGAACTGGGTTTAGATTATGATTTTTTTATGATGCTTCTAGTATGGGTTTTGGATGTGTCTTAATGTAGGGAAAACAGGTGGTGGCCTAGGTATCTTTCTAGTTAAACCATCATGAGAAGAACTACCCTACCCATGATCTTGAGTTGGAAGGAGTTATGCATGCACTCAAAACATGGTGTCACTATCTCTTTGGGAAGTGGTTTTTAGTTTATTTTGATCATAAGAGTCTAGAATATATGTTTACTAAGTGGTATTTGAACTTACAATAGATACTCTCAATGAATTGTCTTCATAAATTTTATTTTCATATTGCATAGACTTCTGGGAAATGGAATATGGTTACTGGTGCATTCAGCAGAAAATTGATGACACAAGCCGGGAAGGAATTGGTTGAGGATTGGTTTCTAATGAGTTTATTTGTTGAGATGATCTTGGGAGTGTAAGAGGTTGGTGGAAAGGTTCTCTTCATATCGATAAAATATAAATTTTCATTCAATGAGTAAGTTAATATTGATCAAGTAATAGACACCAAGTTCCAATGCTTAGGTTAAATATTTTATGGTGGGGAGACCATGGATGAGTGATCTCGATCTCCCAAAGGATATTTTTTCTTCTATAGTAGGTTGGTTGTTTTGATTTCTTTGAGGTAGGAGTTGATGGGCAGTGGACACCGATCATGCTATTCCATACACCCTAGGGAAACCAATATGTATCATGACTTGAGACATTAGTATTTATGACCATATATGAGGTTACAAACTATATATTTAATATCACAATGTCTCACTTGTTAGAAAATTAAGGCGGAACATCAGAGGCCTGCTAGTTTTTTACAACCTTTACCCATTCTAGTATGGAAAAGGATGATATTTCCATGGACTTATTAATTGGTTTTCCATGTAACCCTAGTGGTAAGGATATTATTTTGGTGATCATTGATTGAATTATGAAATCGACTCATTTTTTACCAATCCAGGAGACGAATAAAGTCGAATAGATTTAATAATTTTACATATGAGAGATTGTGAGACTTCATAGGGTTACCTCTGTGATGTTTTCTAACATGGGCCCGAAGATCACATCCAAGGTTCTACAAAGGTTTCTAGGATACAATGGGTTCAAAGTTTAAGTTAAAAATAGATTATCATTTGTAGATGTATGGACAGACCGAGAGATCTATCCAATTTCATAAGGATATTCTTCAGGCTTGCGTTCTTGATTTTGGTTGATCTTGAGAAAATAATTTTTCTCTGGTAAAATTTTCCTATAAAAATAGTTATCAAGATTCAATAAATATGTTTCCATTTGAATCATTGTTTTTGAAACCATGTAAACATAGAGTTTAGAGAGTGGTTTTTTTGGGCCCAGTCTCATTTAGGAGATGATGGAAAAGGTTCAGTAGATCTGTAAGAGGTTATTCATAGTGCAGATCCATCAAAAATAGTATGTGGACTGTCATCGTTGGCTGATATAGTTTGAGGTTGGTGATCAAGATTTTATCAGTGTTCCACTACTCTTAGGAAATCATCAGTTAGGTAAGAAATGTAATTTGGTACTGAGGATTATTGTCCCCTTTTAGATCATGGAGCAACTTAGAAAGGTGGAATATCATTTATTCTTATCATCTCTCTTTACTTAGATTCATGAAGTTTTTTATGTTTCTTAGATGAGAATGTATCAACCAGATCCTTACCATGTGATTGAATGGTAGGATTTTGATCTTGAGCCTAATACCACCATTTTTTAGATACCATTTCAAATTATAAATCTCTAGGTTAAGTTATTACATGGTAAAATGATTCCCTTGGTCTAGGTACTATGGTAGTGTAGATGGTATGGATATGAGATGTGGGAGTGAGAATCATTGATGAGGCAGTAGTGGACTTCTATTTTTATAGGTATGGTATCTTGAGTGCTTTCTAGGGATAGAAATATTTTATTATTGGGAGAATTGTAGCACCCATAGGATCTAAGGTGTTATTTAATTTAAGCGTGGTTTTTATTTAAAGTAATTCAAGAGGTTTCAGGGGAACCAGGGTCGAAAATGGATATTTTTTGGAGGAGATAGACCATGTACATAGTTGGAGCATATTTTTTAATAACCATACAAAAATCATTTGGTATTAATCTATGTTTTAATAGTGGTTTTTTTCATGGTTTGAGCATGGTTAAAGTAATTGTGAGGCACACCAGGGAAAACCATGTGGGGTATGGGTGTTTTTCTAAGGGTTTTAAGAGTTTGAACAAACCATGAATCTTATCCTAGTAGACAGGTCATCTTGCCTTTTTAAAGAGGCAGTATCCATGCTTGGTTGGAACACAGTTTGTCTAATCAAGTGTCCTAATTATGTGGGACACTCTAAAACTTTAAAATTTGGTTTTCACTCTTTTTACATTGGTCTTTTTTACACCTAATCACCCACTAATCTCATTTAGTCTCAACTAAATCCTTCCCCAATGATCTAAATGTTTCTCCATTTGGATTCTTGGTGATTTCCCTTCATTGTTGGCAGAATTATCAAGGTATTTCCGGGTTTTATTATGGTTTAATCTTCCTTTATTATATCTTTGTTGTATCTCTCCTCCAATTATCTTGTTGGAACCTGTTTGGGATGTTTATTTTAGATATAATGGGTTTGATAGAGATTTTTTTGTTTCTCAAGTATATAAGATCGTGAGGACTTGATCTACTCTTCATTGGTCTCGGTTTTCAAAGGTGTTTAGTTCTACCCCCATTCTTGAGGTGGTTTTTTCTATACAAAGGGATAATTCTATGAATTTATTATTGTTATTGAAAATTAATTTGGTTTATTCATTGAATTGAATTGATTTTTGATTAATTTATTGGTTGGAAATAGATTTTTTTAAATGGTTTTTTCTTTAAAAATGGTTTATTCGCACCAAGTGTTTGATAAAATAATTGAATGGTAGATTTGATTTAAAAATGGTATTTAAAACAATGAAGAAAAATTTATTGGATTTGAAAATGTTGTATAAATTTTTATCATAGTTTTTAAATAGATTTTTAAAATACTCAACACACCGGTAACCTTGGGTGTGTCAGGAATAGACATGTCACTCATAGTGTGTGTAATGCCACTTGAGGTTTTCTTTCACTTTAGTGTGTGTAATATCACTAGAGGTTATACTAGTTGGATCCACCATAGGCCTGTATTGTGAATTTATTTTTTATTTCTAGTATTTATACCCATAGGTTAGATCTAAAATGGTGTGCTTTATCATTTTTGATTGGATTTTCCCATGATGGTTTAATGGCTATTTTCTCACACGATTTTAGATGATGGATTAGTCATGGTTATTTGCTAACATATTTTTACATAATGGATTATTCTTGGTTATTTTTTTACATGTTTACCTCATAGTGTATTCATGGATTTTATTTTTTATTATATCATTCTTATCCACATATACTTTTCATATTCCTTGTTTTGATAATATGAAAGGATTTTATGAAAAAACAAGGGATGATTTATAAATGTTTTTTGATTTATGAAAATTCTTTATAAAAATATATTTGTTTTAAATATAGAACAAAATCATTCTTGATATTATAATTTTTATATATTATGTGGTTCAATCCAACTAGGCATTTTTATCACACCCTACTTTTTATTTTGGAAGGTTGTAGACAATATTTTTCAGGGTTCAGGTAAAGGTAAGGGAATTATGTAGCATGGTGGATTCTATTTTCATCGTATCCTTTGAAGTAGGATGTTTTGGAGGTTATGGTTGGTCGCATGGATAATTTATGGTGTTTTCATGCCATACTTTCTGGTTTATCCAGTTTGGATTGGATTGTATAGACCTTGGTTATATCTCTTTCTTTTTCTTTGTGCTCTAGTTCTATGTCTTGTTTTTTCATATATGAGACTTGTTTTTTTATCTTTTTGTACCTCACCGCATTTTTATGGGCTTGTTGGGGTGTATTTTCTAGTTGACCTAGTCTAGTTCATTATAGATATTGTCAAAATGACTGAACAATTTGGTTTATCAATTTTAAAAAACTTTAAAAATTCATATCAAAGAGTCAAAATATTAAATTGACCTCAAATTATCATAAAATCAAAGGATAATGACCAAAAATTCATTTTTCACATATAAGAATAAATTTAATACCATTTAATATGTTCTGTGATTAGAAATATTGAAAAATAATTTTTAGTGTAAAAATGATTAAACACAAGTTATACAATAAAAACTTATCAAACAACCATGGATTATTGTGAAATCATTATAAAAATGATATTCAAGTATTTGTTGACATGTAAGAGTTTATAACACATCAATATGATGTAATATGTACTTAAAATAGTCAAAAGTTCAATTTATATATTTAAAATTATTTAAAAGCATGATTTAAATGGTAAAATCCTAACAAACAACCTCATATTGTCCTGAAATCATAGGAAAATGACTGATAATTAATTTGTGATATCTAGTAATAGATCTCATATCATTCTAATCTATGGTGTGGTTGAAATGATTGAAAGAAAGGTTTTACCCTATTTAAAAGACTTTAAAAACATGCATCAAAGGGTCAAAATCTAAAAAATGACCTCATAATATTTTGAAATCATAAAAAGGACTGTTGATTAATTTTTCAAATATAAAAATATATGTAACATCATTTTTATGTGTATTTTGGTTAGAATTACCAAAAAGTCATTTTTAGAGCTAAAAATTTTAAAAATAATTTTTATGGAAAAAATCTATAAAATGATTATGGATTATCATGAAATCATAGAAAATGAATCTTTGATTAATTTTTTACATGAATAAATATACCATGTGTTAATATAACATGAGATGTTCTCAGAATAACTGAATCTGTGATTTTATAAAATTAATTCTTTAAAAAAATGTATCAAAGGTTTAGAATCTAGTAAATGACCTCAAATTGTTGTGAAATAATAGTACAATAACAACTAATAAATTTATGATATATAAGAATATATGGAATATCATTCCAATATGCGATGTGGGAGTAAATGACCACTTACTAATTTGTGACATTTAGGAATAGTATTCACGTTATTCCTATGTGTGGGGTAGTCAAAATGACCTAAAACACATTTTTAGAGAAAAAATAATTAAAAACAATTTATATAGTAAAAAACTAGAAAACAACCATGGATTATCATGTACGGTGTGGTTGGAATTATCAAAAGTTGGTTTTTAAAGATTTAAAAGTCTTTAAAAACATGCATCAAAGCATCAAAACCCAGTAAACAACCTCAAATTGTCATGAACCCATAGGAAAATGAGTGTTGATTGATTTTTTACATGTATGAATATAATTCATTCCATTTTTATGTATAATTTAGTTAAAATTTCCAAAAAGGTAGTTTTATTAGAATTAAAAGTCTTTAAAACATCCATCAAAGGGTCAATACCTAGAACCTTGGACTTTCATTAAATCAAAATACTACAACCACTGATTAATTTTCAAATTTTAGGATTAGACAAAACATCATTTAATTTTCAACTTTTAGGATTAGACAAAACATCATTTCATTGTACGGTGTGGTCAGAATAAGTAAAAAAAAATTTAGAGAAAATATTTATTAATTACAAGTTTCATGACCAAAGAGAGTAAAGAAACATCAATTACCATGAAATTATAGGAAAATAGTCATTGATAAATTTTTAGCATGTAGGAATAAAACTCATGTCAATCTAACATGTGGTGTGATTAAAATGATCAAAAGTGTGTTTTAAAAGATTTAAAATCCTTTAAAAACATGCATTAAAGGATCAAAATCTATCAAATAATCTTGGATTATCATTAAATCATAGTAAAATGACATAATATTTACTTTTAAAAAATAAAAATAGATGGAGAATAATTCTGATATATGATGTGGTCGGAATGCCTTAAAAGGAAGTTTTACTGGATTTAAAAGTCTCTAAAAACTTCCATCAAGGGGTCAAAACCTAGTAAACAACCTCAAATTATCATGGAATCATAGGAAAATGATTGAAAATTAATTTTTTACATGAAAGAATATATGAAATGTCGTTTTGATGTGTTTTATTATATGAATGACCAAAAAAGAATTTTTAGATTAAAAAATAATTAACAAAAATTGATATTGTCAGAACTAGGAAAATGAACATGGATTGTCATAAAATCATAGCAAAAAAAATCATAGATTAATTTATGACATTTAATAACAGTCCAAAAATCAATATGACATGTGATGTGATTGAAATTATTGAAAATTAATGTTTATAAATTTAAAATTCTTTAAAAATGTATGTCAAAGGTTCAAAACCTATAAAAACAACCACAAAGTGTTGTTAAATCATCTAAATTTTAACTATAATTATTTTTTTATAGAGAAATAGATTTCACATCATTGAGATGTGATATGTGGTAAAAAATGATTGGAAATGTTATTTTATCATATATAAAATTCTTCAAAAACATCCATCAAAAGGTTAAAACCTAGAAAAAAACTCAAATTTTCATGAAATCATAGGAAAATGAATGAATATTAATTTTTGGAAAATATGAATAAATGACACATCATTATGATGTGTGGTGCAGTTGGAATGACAAAAAGGTAGTTTTAGAGAAAAAAATAATTAAAAAATGATATAGTCCAAACCAAGAAAAATACTATAGATTATCATGAAATCATAGTACAAATATAATTTATTATTTTATGAAATATAGGATTATATCAAACATCGATATGTCATGCGCTTGTAGTCAGAATATTTAATTTAATTTTTATTTTATAAAATTATTATTTTTTAAGCAAAATTGAAATTTATATAGTAAATAATCAATTGGGTTGTAATTATTAATTTTTTATTATTTTTATTATACTAACATTTAATTTAAGTTTGATTAGATTTTAGTTATGATACGATAGATGTAGTTTAAAGAAATATTTGATTGAGGCTAGTTGTTATATGATTTTCTAAATTATTAAATGATTTTTATAATTTATAAAGATGATGAAGATCTAAAAATCTAATGTACTGACTAATATTTTTTTAATAGTATGTGGGGTGATGGTTGTATTGTATATTTTTAATAAAAAATTTAGTACCTACCAAAAGAGATCTCTAAATGGTATCTGATTTACCTATAGTGAATGCTTTTAGCAGTTGTTGTAGGCTCTAGGCTAGCCTAAAATGACTACTAAAATTAAACATTGTACGCTATTAAAATCCATATTTGGGATATCATTAGATACCTACAATAAACAAAAACTACACAGCTGCTAAAATCCATTAGTGGTTGCTTTTGGTGGTCACTAATGATGATTGTTTTAGTAGTGTCACGGGTTCAGTGTGATGCAGATGAATACTAGGAATTTTTGACCAGTTGTAGGGAATATAGAATTATTAACTACTAGATGAATCATTATGTTAAGGGGCCTGGTCTATATTGTGATAGGTGATTTGGA
The DNA here is from genome assembly GCA_963277665.1 of Viscum album. Classification (NCBI taxonomy): domain Eukaryota; kingdom Viridiplantae; phylum Streptophyta; class Magnoliopsida; order Santalales; family Viscaceae; genus Viscum; species Viscum album. The sequence continues at coordinate 1,163,041,922 of OY728126.1, forward strand.
CCATTTATATCCCTCAAAATATTAACCTAACATGTGTGTCCCACTAGGGTCATGCATAACAGCAAACTCTGCAGCCTCTTTAGCCATACGTAACTCTGAATTTCCCTCTTTTTTATGTCCAACATTCAAGAAAATTATAATTTTACAATTTAGTTTATATTTTGAAAAAAAATTAAATTTATTTTTCTTATCTTTATCATAGATCTTGATGGTGGAATTTCTAATGTCATTTAATCTCATTTAAAATACATTTTTAACATTTTAATTTTTTATACATCGAATTGTATAGCAACTTGACCTAATAAAATTATGAGATCACTTTTTTGTTTATTTTCTTGAATGTAAAACAATGGTATATTTTTTGGTTCAATTATTTCACCTAAGACCATGATTTTTTTTAAGAGAATATTTTGGATGTGTACGTACACATCAACCAACTGAAAAAAAAAATTATGATAAAGACACTTAGGGAGCTTCCAATGGTACCAAAAAACATTAATTGATCTATGAGTACCCTAACACATTAATATTTTAATATGAAATGGGGATTTGGTTATTTTATTCATGATGTAATGTTATAATGAACCTTCAATAGGTTCAAGATGATACGAACCTAAAAATATTTTTTGTGAGGATAAGATATGAGTTTTATAAATTATTAGAGTTAATTTCATGGTCTAACATGTTAGAGAGGTATAATTTCACTTATCATTCTCATTTTTCCTTTTATTGGGTGGGTATCATGATTTAGAGTGTGGGTTAATGTTTTATAATATTTTTGACCTTCCTATGACCATGGTGATCATGATTAGTATTTGAAAAATGTATAAATCCTCTATTATAAGTAATTTTATTAACCTGATATTTTATGAGAGATTATTTTGTGACTCAATTTGGATATGTTGATTTATTAATGGCCCAAAAAATTATATTTTTGTTATCTTATGTAGGGGCATGGGTCCATCTAGTTTAAAAATTTTCATGTTTCCAAAGCTCGTGGTGCTCGTAGGGGCCTAGAGTAGGTCTAGAGGTATTCTGATGCTAAAATATGGAAGTGGGTAGGATTCATGACATGTAAGGTTTTCACATCATGAATGTGTGGTTCACAGATTAGGTGAGAGCCTGATTCACATTCAGTCAAATCAGCTACCTAGATCCATTGGCTGCCTAGAACCATCATCTATATGAGATCGGCTATGTGGTTGAATAAACTATGTGGATATTTTTTCTATGTGGATTATAAATGTTAATTAGCTACATGAAAATAGATATTTGGGGATTTTGGATACATGTTTCTATCCACTACATGAAATCAGCCTCATAGAGTTTTCTTCTAGTTTCATGTAGATGGCCATGTAGGTCTTCCAGTGGCACAAATCAAGGTTATTCAAAGGATAATCCATCAAGGATAATTATATACATGATTTTTTAAGATGTTCAAGGCTGTAAATGAGTATCTCCGTGTGGATTTTAACAAGATATACAATAGTTTTAATTAAATATTTTTTAATCTAAAAATTCTGAACATCCTATCTGTCAACTAGAAAATGAAGTTCAATCACTTTTTCCCTTCTCTATTTTCCTTATCTAATATTGTAGGTTCTAAATCCTTCCCTTGGATTCATGTAATCCTACTACCATTGGATCTTGTTTCCTCTAATGGTGATTCTATCTTGTGTGCACCCCCTGTTTTTGGTGTGGTGAATCACATGAAGATTGTTTCTTCTAGGTAGGAGATTCATTTCTTTTCCAATTTATTTTCATGAAATCATAAAGTTATCATGGTTTAACCCCTTGGGTTTATATGTAATTAACTTAATAAATATTGAACCAAGTTAATAAATAATTGGATTATGATTGTCTATCATTTCTTTCTACTGTGATAATGGTTTCCCTATTGATTTTTCAAAATATTGTGTGATCTATTTTATTATTATGTATCATGATTTTATTCTTTTTTTAGCATGTTATTATTGATGCAACATGGTAGAGAATATAAATATGGAATTAATTGATAATTAATTGCATAGAGAATAAAGAGGAATGTTTAATGAATTTGATGTTTGTTTTAATTTGATCATGGTTAAATTAATGTGATTATTCATGTTTAGTTGAATATTTAATTCCATGTGATTATAAAATTTGATAAAGAATGTGAATCATTTTTATTCTTGTTGATGAAAATAATTAAAGTCATGTTAATAAATTTTTAATTCCATGAGTTTTATGAAACTAGAATGCATGCTGGGAAGCTTGTTTAAATTAATTATTTAATTAATTTACTATCTTGTTGTAGCTTTATGGATTGTGGTTCCTATAGTTTGAACCTATGAATAATGAATCGATTAATTCAATAATAATTAAAAAAATTATTTTTTGAAAAAGATAATTTCTAGGGATTGAGTTTCCCATCTTCTTGATATGGTTGAGATCCTTGTGTTGAGTTTTGAGAGCTCATTTATGTGTGAAGGTTGGATGAATTGTTTTAGGAACTAGATTTCCTTGTTGATTGTGTGTGTTTCCTGTTGCTTTTGTGATGTTCTCTAGATGTGATCTTTGTTATGTGATGTATTATAAGACTAATACAACTGAACCTGGGATGGTTGATTTAATATGGATTGGGGAGGCCCAGATAATGTGGTAGAAGTTGATGCATGTGATTAAGAGATGCATTGGGATATGTATGTGGGGCAGGCAGGCCTAGATGATGTGGTAGTAGTTGACACCTATCATTGTGATCTGCATCAGGGTATACACGTGGGGTGGGGAAGCCTAGATGATGTGGTATAATTTTATGCCTCTGATAGCGATATGCATCAGGATATGCATGTGTGTATCAAGTATGACACTAGAGATGATGGAATGAGTTGAATCTAGGCTTACCCAATGATGTGTTAAAGCTAAATGATTGCTTGAAATGAATTTTTTTAAAGGATGATGGTTGTATTTTTTATCTACATTCCTTTCCCCACTTCTCAAGGTGGAAAGATGTGCTTGGTTGCATGCTCTTCTTAGTGGCATCTTAGGATGGTTTTCTTAGAGTACCTATATTATGGAATTATGTTAATAATGTTTAATAAATGAATTAACCCATGGGGTTGGTGTTGATGGAATATAAATTATAAAAAGATTTTAATCTTGAGAAATTGTGGACTCTGATTGGATTATTCCTTAAGGGAATGGAATTTTATTAATGGTTAATTAATTTATTACTGAAATGTAATGGTGAAAATAAAATAATTAATTTAATTTAGCTCTTTAAATTCTTGTGTGATTATAGGATATCTAGTCCCTGGTAGTGGCATTTGGGTGTCCGAGAGAGGATAGTTGCAGTTGAGATTAGGACAAAGTTGTTCCCATAGTGTGGTTGTGAGCTATATTATATCCTATATATTCTATGATTTCATACTCTTCCCATCAATGTTGTTTAGGGATACTGACACCCAGTCGACTCAAGGAGGGTGTTTTCCACAATATTCCAATGGGAGGATAGATGGATGATTACACCCTCTAGCCTCACTCTCTTCTCTTGGAAGTTACTTGTGTTGGTATGCACGGTGGTTAGTTTTCCCATATATGTGTGTAGAGGGATGTGATGGATTATGGTTATTTCATACACATGTATGTCTGGATATAGTTTCCAAAGGATTATTATAGGTATGATGTGTATAGGCTATGATTGCTTAAGGTACCTTACTCAATGTATAGGTAAAGATGACTTGCAGTATAATACCTGATGTATGATACATGTTATATGGGATTTAGTGGTTCCTAGAAACTACTCGGTTACTATGTGTAGATTTTATATGGGACGATATGATGATGTGATGTATGAGGTGCATGAGGTGCATGATGTGATGCCTTTCCCAGGTTTCATCGGGCTGGCTTATTTTGGAGAGAGATGGGTTAGGACGTGCAACGTTGGTGCAGAGCCTCAAACCTATGGAGAAGTGGGAGAAGGGTACCCTTGATGTTTCATTATTATATTATATTCTCTCTTGTATGTGATACCTAGTGAGATTTATCTGTGTTGAGGTTGGGAACTAAGTATACCTATTTAGGCGATGAGTTAGTTTCACTGTTTTTCACAGTACTTTAGTACGGTTTCTTTATCTTTTGTATGATAGGCTCTAGGGTGTATCCTAATAAGTATATTATTATTATCACCCTAAATATATATAAATTGTTTTTCAATTCATCTTGAGCAGGTTGGATATTGGGTTTTATATTACTAGATCATGGTTTTGTAGGAGATATTTGGGCTTCATTGTCATTTCCATCTTTACCTTTTGATTCTTGTAATTTATTTTTTTTTGTACTGTATGACATTGCATGGATGAACTTGGTGTTTATTTATATATATTTATAAGTAGGTTTTAATTGTGAATCTATATTATATCTATATTCCACATGTTCTCTTAGAGGGTAATTCATCTCATACATATGTTTATTATACCCTTAGTGATAGTTACCAAATCAGGGCCTACTGAAGGTGGGACTTAGGCAGTCACCATCTCCCTTATCTCATTTTCAGACTAGGAGGAGTACCCTGGGGGGAGGGGTCATGAAAAAGTGGTATCAAAATTTTAGGTTGAGGAATCAGGTATAGTTTGGAGTTATTCATAGGTGAGGTTGCATGTGATGGTAGGGAAACAGTGTTATCAAAGTTTAGTGGGTGATGTAAACATGTGATACTGGCTGAGATATGGGTATTTAGGGATCCATGTGATCTGATGTATGGACCTTTAAGTTTATTGTTCCTACTAAATAAAGTTATACTAGTTTTGGGGTAGATATCTAGGAAAGTATCATGCATCATTCTTCTTTGTGCTTGTGTTTGAGATGGGTAGACCATGGGATAGGTTAAAACCTTAATAATATAAAAATTAATTAATTAATATTAAGTATTCTATATTCTAGGTTTGGGGTCTCTAATAGTTTTTTCTTTTTGAAAGTATGGATCTAGGTTCACATTGAAGATGTTCAGTAGGATTTGATAGAAAATCATTACATATTAGATGCTGAGAATGATGGAACTTGGATAAGGAAACTCTAAGAGTTTTAGTGACATAGTCTATAGAAGTATGAGGTGTCCATTTTAGACTCAGTCATAGAGGACTAGTTGGAGTAGGTTGAGATAGATTTTAGTTTGATTTGTGCTTGGAAGGAGCACTGGGTTTCATTGGTAGTGATGATATTGCGTGGAGAAGTGAGGAAGTGGTGGTTCTTGTTCCTCAGGGATCATGAAGAGTTAGTAGTTTTATAGGATAAGTTCTGAGATTATTTATGAGTATATTTACTTTCTTTGAATGTGAAGGTGGTTAGTATCTAGGAGCTTCTTACCCTTCAATAGGGGAGTTCTATAATGCGAGAGTTTGGGATCCATTTCAGGACCATTCTACAATATGATTCAGACCCATTTCTAGATAAGGATGCTAGGGAAAGGAATTTTGATGAGTCTTTGTATCCATATTTCTAGCACTAAGTCACCCCATTTATATTGAATGCATATATGGAGGTACTAGTGAGAGAATAGGTTATTGAGTGGAAGCTGGCCTGAACCGAATCATCATGATAGGAGATATTTTAGGATTTCTCATAAATTAAATATGTGGTATGGGGTTCATATTTTCCTAGATAGAAGAGTTTAAGGTTAGCCAAGGATAGGTCTTGGCCCTCATAATCTTTTTTCAATGAGGTTGGTGGCACTCATACCTATGACCAGGGATCATACGCATGTTTTTTATATAGGAAAAGGTCATTAGTAGTGGGAGTGCTCAACCTTTCTAAGTATTCATCATGTTCCAAGTGTTCTATTGAGATAGTTTCATCCAATCTAGTATTAGTAGGGTGTTCTAGTTTTGGATAAATATAGAGGATATGGGGCATGAAAAATTACAGCAATGAGATTATTCTCATCTTCAGTGATAAAAGTGAGTCCATGGAGGTGGTATTTAGCAAGGTCAGAGAGGTCATAGATCGGGTCATAGTCAGATTAATGATTTATCATTACTAGTATTGGGTGATCCAGATTTCATTTGAGATACCCTTTTCTATTTTTCTACATGGTTTCATTCTTTGTTTGATTTTGGAGTGATGTACTCTTTTATATCACCTTCCCTTTTCTATGATTTATAACTTGGGGTAGAGAGTCTTCCAGTTACCTTTTCATTGAATATTAAAATTGGAGGTCAATCTCACTTATATGAAGTGTGTCGAGACTATGAGTCAGTGCTGGGGTAGAACTACTCTTGGGGAGACTTCTTATGTTTACGGATAAATCCAAATGACATCATCCTCATCGTGGATTATTTGTATTCAGTGCAGGATATCATGGATTGCTTTAAGTAGAAGGTTATGTTCTTTTATTCTAATGGAGATCCAGCGGTGTTCCTTGGAAACCAGTACCCTCATATGGGTCAGAGGTGTGTTCCTTCCTTGTCATTTTTAATAAAAAAATTTATGTTGATCTCATTGGAGGTTTGACTGTCAGTGTTTCCCAAAGTTATAGAAGAGTACCCTGATTTCTTTCCTACGGAGGTTTTAGCATTACCCCTTAATGGGTGATCAAGTTTGGTATTGATATATAGTCGTGTAGAGGCCCGAATCTTGAAATACATGGACATTACATTACTTTTGAGGAATACTTAATACATAACAAAAACAGACACACAAGGACCGTAATAGTTTAGTGTCTTTGGAAACTCGGAATATAATCTTCTAATCGTGGTGAAAGATCTTCAACATCTCCCATAAATATCTTACCCTTTTGTTTTCCTACCTAAAACCCTTCTTTATATCCTGGGGAAAAGAAAACATAAAAAGGGTGAGCTCAAATGCTCAGTAAGGGTAAGCACGGATAAAATAAAACATACCATATACATTTGAACTTAAAAACATGAACATAATGTTTAAACATCAAAAGCTTGAGCAATGACATAAAACATGGAAGTACTTAAGGCATAGATCATAAAGAAACATTAAGAATGATAAAATAGAATGGGAATAAAACATGTAATTTTGGAAACCATTAATCACATGATATGATTTCCATAGTAGCCAAGGCATTGCTGCCAAGACCATCTTAGTGGACAAAGTCCCTTTCTGAATCGAGTTCACTCCTCGTTCCAGTCATGTATTACTGAACCGGTTTAACTTGTCGTTCCAGCCATGTATATATCATGAGATATAAATCTTTACCCAATACATTGGAGGGAGATATAGGTCCCACCCATTTCCTAATGAAATAATTCTTTCATGTGTCACAAAATCATAAATCATACATCATAGCATAACCCATGTAATAAAATGAGATTCTTAAACATCATGCCATCATAACATAATCCATAAACAATTGATATCATTTCATCATAAGAAAATTGAAACCATTTAAATCATAGAGACATTTTACTTGAAACATACACATATGAAATAATGTCATCTTAGATGGAAAATAGTTTTGACAAAACACTTGAAATGAATTCTTGAGAAAAATATCCTTTCTTCTTTAAAATCATTTTCTTTTCACAAAATTCCATGCAATTTTAAAAGATAAGGGTTTTGTTGAAAATAATCATGAAATCTTGTAGAGGAAGCTTCTTGAAAATGAGGCGTTATGAAACTGTAAAAATCCGTTCAAATCGTATAAGTTAAAAATAACATTCTCCTCGTACTTTTGTCGGAAAAGTCAAAAAGTACCTTATATGGTAACCAAAGGAAATATTTCATTCATACAATGTGGTAAAAAGTTAATAAAGGGTAAAAATGACTTTAAACATTCATGGAAGAATGGTAAACATTTTATGAAAACATTTTTAGAAAACATGGTCATGGATGATAAACGTAACCCCAGTAAATACTTATGTATAAGCAATCTCGGATAAAAATGAGATTGAAATTTTATCCCTTACCTTAGGTCTGATATGCTTAGTATGGATCCAAACCTCCTGTATAATGATTTAAATAATGTTATTGACTTATTAATAAATAATATTCATTGTTATGATATCATATATGGTTCACTTATGACTTTATATTACCCGTTCTTTTGTAAATTCCATGTTAAAGAGCGTTTTGGGTAAAATCATTTCATTTGTCGTCCGTGTTTTGACTTGTAATTATTCATATGATTACTTAGATCATGATTACTTAATTCCAGAATATAAAACATGATTTATATATAATATATATTAAGAATATATATATATATAATATCGATAAATGGAAAGAAATACATCGTTCATGGAGACGGTAGGTCGTACGTACCCATGAACGCTGTTTTCGTTTTCTTATTTAATTGAATGGAATTAAGTAGATGACATAAATATATATATACATAAGGGAAATGGGCAGGGTTTGGACGAGATTCAAGGCTCCAAATTGTGTGAGGAAGAGAGGGAGGAGGTTCCCTTTTATAAGGGAGGAGAGGGGCACCTTTGGAAATCTTAAAAATATTAATTTATAATAAATCTAAACCCACTTAAAACCTCCAAAATTGACTCATATTAAAATATTAGATGATATAGGGTTTTAATATCATCAACCAATAAAATTTAGACATGTTAGGAATTTATTTTCAACATTATCAACTTGATTTATCCTTATTTAATCAATTCAATTTTATTTGTGGTAATAACATTATAAATTTTAAATTATAACAAATAATTATTTATTTATTGTGAATTGTCCATAATTTGATACTTTATAACATTTTATACCATATAAATTTAAATTTATAATTTGTAAATATTTTTGTTATTTTTAAACAATTTTATAATATGTTATTTTTATAAAATAACAATAGTGTCAATTTTGACACTATTCATTTATTTGAATTTAAATAAAATATGTATAGAATATATGTTCTAACTAAAAGCTTTAATAGATTCATAAAAGGTCATATGTATCTATAAAATTAGTGTAGCACATTAAATAGTTCATATAATATTTATTTTATTATTTTTAAAACCATTTATTTGGTTTATCTCTTAATAAAATAATTTCTACAACATTTTTGTATAATTATTTAATATACTTATTTGTTGCATAAAAATTAAAAATAAAATCCTATGATGAAGATAACTCTATTAACTTTCACAATAATACTTTTACTCAAATTTATCATCTTAAAATAACAATATTTAAATTGTTATATTTATTAAATTATGAAGGTGACAACTTTGGCATCATTTAAAATAAAATAATATAAGTGTCATAATCACTTTTATAAGACTACAAACGGTTATATATTAGGTCATTGGATGATTATGGTATAGATATACACTACCAATAAGTTTTGGTCAGTTTTGTGGGCCTTTTAATGGGTATTATTATTTCAATAAAAACTATATTACTGATTTTTCACTTGATAAATAATTTATGCATCATTAATGTATCACCATTAATGACAATTATTTAATCCCTAAAAATTATAAATAAATTATCATGATGTAGATACTTTTATTATATTTCTTGAGACTATTCATGTTCGAAGTTTTATAATTTTTATCACTAGATTAAAATTATTATACTTAAAAGATTTAATAGAGTGACATGTTGTCACTTTCTTTGGTTTTAATAATAATTAAATTATTTTCATGGTCAAAAGTCCATAAAATGAATATAATCCTGCCCTTAGGTGATATGGGTCTACTTTTATCCATCCAATAGAATTTTGGCATGTGTTAGGGTAATTTTATAATATTATATTTACCCTTAATTACTCGATTTACTTTTAACTATGGTAAATAAAATTTATCGTTGTTACTATTCATAAAGCCCAAAAATAAAAAGTATTCTATTAATATAATTTGCACCCACTGATTCCAAATATGGAATCCTTTTTTTAAAATTCAATACACAGAAGTTGCAGAAATTAAATTAAAATTAATCCTGTTGTCGAAAGAAAATGGGTTTTTGTTTAAAACATTGCAAAAGATTGAATTTATTTAACCTACGAATTCAAGGTAAAATCAATGATAATGACATACATTGTATTAAATGGTAAAAATATATTATATTTATACTTTAAAACCATTCAATATTATAATTTAACCACATAAATTATTACGATTAAAAAAGTTGTTTTTAATTAAAATATAGCGTGTTTTTACTATTCATTAAAATATGAAAGTTATCAGAATAATATGAAAATTTTATCCAAGGTAAAATTTTATATCCTTATTCCAAAGAATAATTTTATTTTGTAAAATTGAACTTATAAACATGTCAAAACTAGATTTAATGTGGGTGCGCCATCAAAAGGCGGCAAAACTGCATTTTTTTGAAAAATACTTATTTTACCCAAAAAATTTATTTTGTTCTTATACCATATTCTAGAAAATGTGTAATATGAATAATAATGTTATAAATTTTAAATTTTAGTTAATACTATTCATAACGGCTAGTTCATAATAATATTATAATAACATATCATTGTTTAGTAAAACTCGGTATTGCGTACAACACACGCTATCGAAGATGGTCGTGATTGCGTGTAATGCAAGCCAAGTCAGGGTTGCGTATAGTGCAAGACTCCTTTGTTGTTTCGTTATAACAGAATCCAACCATTTTTCATTTATACATTGAATATATATATATATACACTCAATGTTGCGTAGAATAACTTCTATCAAATGAACTTGAAATTGTGTATAACACGATCCAAGAATTGTGTTGCGTATACTGCAAGCTAATACGGTGTTGCGTATAGCACAAGATAATCTTGGTGTAGCATAAAACAGAAGATATGAAAGAAAATTAAAATGAATATATCTTATAAAATCTCGGGTTGTTAAAAGTTGAGCGTGTCTCCTATCTTGATATCTCCATATAGGATAGAGCCTTACAAGTTGTGAGAGTTACAAGTATAGCTAAATGATCTGTTTTAGTGAGGTTTTTCTCGACCAAGTTTGTAACCTTAGGGTGTACTAGTTTTTTTTTGTAAAGAAGGATGATGTAAGTTTGTATTTTTGTATTTATTATGATAACTTTAACCAAGTGATAGTGAAGAACCAGTATCCTCTTCTATAGATTGATGATTTTTTCAATCAGCTAAAGGGAGAAAGTTGGTTCTCAAAAATTGATTTGTGGTTAGGGTACCAGCAGATGCGTGTGAAGTATGAGGTTATCCTAAATACTATTTTACATCATCTTCATGGGTATTATGTGTTTTTTGTAATGTCATTCGGTGTGATCAATTATCTATCCATATTCATGGGGTTGATGAAAATAGTGTTCAAATAGTTCCTGGATATGTTCATAGTGGTTTTCATCAACGTCAACCTTATGTAATTCATGTATGGGGAGGCGAAAGTACAGAATATATATTCCATTTTGGTAGTTCTCAATCATGAGAATATATTTTGTAAGTTGTATAAGTGTGAGTTCTGGGATCATGAAATATATTTCTTGATGCATTTCATGTCTGAGTAGGGAGTAGATATAGACCCTTTAACTATAAAGGTGGTTGTTTCTTAAGAATCCCCCAAGACAGTGGAAGAAGTGTGTAGTTTCCTTATTCATGAAGACTATTAAAGGAGGTTCTTATCCAAATTATCTTAGTCTATGAATCCTATAACATATTTTATCAAAATGGATCAAGACTTCTTGTGCATTGAACTGTGTTAGAAAACTTTTCAGTACTTGAAGGAGAAGTTGGCCAATGCTCCAACCCTTTGTTTTCCAATAGAAGGAGTTCATTTTGAGTTTTTTATTACGTTTTTCATCTTATGTTGGTCTATTTTTTGATACAATGGAGATATGTTGTTTCTAATGGGTCATGGAAGTTATGTACCCATTAGCATAACTATGTAACCCATGATATTAAGTTAGCAGCAGTTGTGTTTTCTTTGATGTTGTGGTGACATTGCCTCATTAGCGAGTGTTTTGTGGTTTTTACTATCCATAAGAGCCTGAGGTATGTATTCTCCTAATGTGACTTAAACTCACATCAACATTAGTGTATAGAATTATTTTAGTATTATGACTTAAAGATTTTGTATATTCTAGGAAAGGTAAATTCTGTGGATGATACATTGAGCAAGAATTCATGAAGTGATTTCATGTGTGAATCTAGGGATTCCTAGAGAGTGATGGTGGAACTCTTAGAAATTCATCTAGATATGGGGGAGTTTGGAGCCATATTTTGTCTTTTCTAAATGATAGTATAGTTTTATTTGGTTAAGAAGGTAGAGGAGTCCTAGTTAGGGGATTCTGATGTGGAGTTCTAGAGAGACTGAGTTATTTTTAGTGATGCACCTGATGGTTGGTCTAAGGATGAATAGCACCAGGTGTTGTTTCTAAAAAGGATTTTCATCCCTTTGGTGATATTTTAGATAGTTATCCTTGAGTTCCATAGTTCACCTTTGGTTTTTTATCACAGTGTGAATAATATGTATTGATCCTTGAGAGGTCAGTTTTGGTTTCCATAGTTGAAGCATGCAGTAGCAGAGTTTTTTTCTCAGTGTTTGTGATGCCAAAAGGTGAAGGCTGAGAACTATGTTCCCAATGGTTTTGTCTAGCCATTATATGTTCCCCAATAAAATTGGTAGGACATATTTATGGACTTATTTATCATTTTACCACAATATCAAAGAGGATATGATGTTATATGGGTGATAGTGGATCTTTTGATGAAATCATCCCACTTTATATTGATAAGGGAGTTAATCTCAGTAGAGTTTTTTTCAAGGTAGTACCTGGAGGAGGTGGAATGATTATATAGAGTCCCAAGGATGATTATCTATGATTATAATCCTAATTTTACCTCCAAATTTTGTAGAGGTCACCAGCATGCTTTTTTCTCTCATTTATGCCTTAACACTTCATTTCATCCATAGATGGATAGTCAAATAGACTAGACTATCGAGACTCTTGAAAAAAAAATGTACTCTTATGTCATAGATTTTATAGGTTTGTGTATGAATAACATTACCTTGTTCAATTTTTCTTACAATAATATTTTACACGCCAATATTGGTATAGTTTCGTTTTAAGCTTTGTATGGCCACCTTTTTATTATTCATTATGATGGACTGGTTTCAAAGAGGCAATAATTCTTGGGCTATAACTAATACATAATATGAAAAAGATGGTTTATGTAATTCTCAAAAGGATAAAGGCAGAATAGGATCATCATAAATCCTATGAAAATTATAGGATGATACCTCTGGAGTTCGGTGCTAGAGATGATGTGTTTCTAAAGATGACTCCTTTTCATGGGAAGAAAAGGTTTATTATTGGGAGTAATATTTCTCCTTGGTTTGTTGGGCCTTTTTAGGTGTTGTCTTGTGTTAGATTTATGGAGTATCGGATAACACTTCCCCCATAGATGAGTATAATACACAATGTTTTTCACATGTTTCATATCTTTCATTATCTTCATTATGACTCTCATTTCATTGATTGGGGTGAGATCAATGTTGATGATCATATTTCCTTGGAGGGGTGTCCTGTGGAGATCCAGAACCACCAGGAGAAGGTGTTGTGTGGGTGTGTTATTCCCTTGATTCATGTCTTATGGTATCATGGCAGCTTGGAGGATAGTACATGGGAATGTAATTCACATATGTGAACTCAATGCCCTAAGTTTTTTATGTTTATATCTTCTCTTGTAATGTTTTTCTCTTTCGGATTTTGAAATTTCTAGTTTATGATATGGTTCCCTCTTATTTCTTGTTGGTAACCTTGATCTGGTTTGATAGTTATCTCCCTTGGGAGAGTGTTTAGGATTTGCTTGTTGTTTTTTCATGGTTTTATGATTATTTCACTCTGATAATGTGGTTGATATTCTATGATGGTGAGATCCTTCAGAGTTATCTCACGGTGTGGCTATTCAGATGACCCCTTTTTTATCTTCAGGTTTTGTTTTAAATTCTTGAGGATGATAATTTTTTAGAAGTATCTGATGTAAGGGTATGAATCCATATAGTCTAATTATTTGTGTGTTTCCAAATCCCATGGTGCTTGGAGGAGTCATGGAGTGGGTCTAAAGGTTTTTTTATGCTAAAATTTGGAAGTAGGTAGGATTCATGACGTTTAAGGATTTCATGATGTGAATATGCAGTTCAAAACTTGGGTGAGAACCTGATTCATGGTCAGTAGAATTGGATATGTGGAGCCATAGTATATGAGGACCCATTGACTATTTGAGATCAGCTATATAGATTAATTAGCTATGTAGATATATTTTTCTATATGGATTGGCTACATTAATCTACTATGTGAAAATAGCTATATGGGGTTTTTGGCTATGTGGTGCTTTTAGCTATGTGAAATCGGTTAACTAGAGATTTCTTTCAGTTTCATGAAAATGTCTATGTGGGTATTTTGATGGTGCGAATAAAGTTATTTCAAAGGATTATTCATCAAGGATAATTATATCCTTTATTTTATAATATGAATGAGGTTGTAAACAAGTTTATTATCTTGGAATTTAATGAGATCCACAATAATTGGAATTAAATATTTGGCGGCTTGAAAATTCTGATTGTCCCATCTTTTGGCTCAAAAAAAGGGTCCTTACCTTTTTTTATTCCATGTTTTCCTTATCTCAATATTGGAGTTTTTGAATCATTCCCTTCGATTCATGGAATCCCGGTGTTGTTGCTTCATGTTTTCTCCGATGGCGATTTCATCTGGCATTCGCACCCCCTATTTTTGGTGCAGCGAATCGCATGAAGCTTATTTCTTTTAGGTAGGGGATTTATTTCTTATACTATTTATTTACATGAAATTTTAAAGTTATTATAGCTTATCCCATTTGTTGGAAATAAGATTGAAGAATATTAATAAAGAATTGGATTTTGATTATCTTTTGTTGCTTTCTACCATGATAACAGTTTGCCTCTTGATTTGGTAGATAGTGTGCGATCTATGCTATGCTTATGTATCATGATTTTATACTTATTTTAGAATATTTTTATTGATGTAAAATGGTAAATAATGTAAATCATGAATTAATTGATAATTAATTGGATGGATAATAAAGATGCATGTTTAATGAATCTGGTGTTTTCCGTCAATTGAAAATGATAAAATTGATGCGAGTATTCACGCTTATTTGAATATGTAATTATAACATCCCAATATTTTGTGAATTATTTTTTTTCAAATTAATTTAATATTTTTGATATTTTTAATTTCACGTGACATTGGAAATAGTTATATATATATATATATATATATATTAAAACACTAAGTTAAACATTCCTTTCATATGGAAGAAACTTGGATTGTGCTACACGCAACTTAAAATCTAGGTTTCTCTACACAGAACACCAAAGTTAGCTTGCATTATATGCAAAAATGACATTCCTTGATGGCTTACGTAACATGCAAGAATGAGGTTTACGGAACATAATATATTATTATAATATGATTATTTAATATAATAAGATATAACCTAGACATTAAATTAGAGGTTATAAATATTATTAACTAATTTATGAAAATATGTGGTTTAGAAAATATAATATGAATTCATATGTTACTAATTAATTATAGATGAAAATGAAAGTTGATCGAATATAGAAGGAAATATTATTATTTTTATGGTGATAAAGTTGTTTTGCCCTAATAAATTAAATTAAATAAAATTAGTGAGTGATATTAATGTAATATATATGTTATATATTCAATCAAATATTTTTTATATTAATTCAATAGATTTTATAGATACAAGATAAGAACAAACCCAATTTTATTCTTAAAAACATATATTTTTATAAATATAGCTTTACTTCCTTTTAATAAAGAACCCATTTTAAATACCAAATTTGTCACTTTTATATACTTAATATGTAAAAATAAACTTCATCTTTGAAATAAAATCATGAAAATTAGGTAAGGATAATTTTTTGGTATTTTTCTATAAGGTTTCATTTTTTAATGAATAGTTAAAAATACTGGATTTTAATTCAAAACTTCTTTTTCATTTAATTTATTTATAAGGTTAAATTATATTTTAAATTTGTCTGAATTTTTTATTATATAATAATTTTATAAATTAATCTAATTTATTTAATTTTAATAAATTTTACATTGAAATTAGATAAAAAAACTTATCAAACTTTCGATCATTTTTACTTTAAAAACTCGTAATGTCGTCCCGTCAGCAGGATTAATTTTAAATTAATTGCTACCACTTCTATGATTTGAATTTTGAAAAATGGATTCTATATTTAGAATCATCATAATTTATATTGTCTAATAAGTTTAAATTAGTTTTTTTCCAAAAATATTAGTGAATGTAATTAAAATTAATTACATCGATTAAGGTAAAATTAAGCTTAACTAAGGACTAAACATTAAATTTAAGACTCAAAATGACCTATAAACTTGTCCAAGACTCATTTGATATACATATTTCGACCATATAATTCCTCTTATAGAATTTTTATCATTATTCGATCCACTTGGAACATGAAAAATGTTGGTGTAATTCTCTCTTCCAATATTTACAAGAGTGTCACTCCTCCTTCCCTATAAAAGGTCACCACTTATCCATCTTCCTAAAACCTCTAAAAACTATTAATTTTGGAAAAAAACTTTCCAATACACTTAAAAAAATCCCTCCCTTAATCCTAGAAGCCTCCCCTTTGGCATAAATCTATCCAAGGAAGCCTTTTGGCACAAACCAAAAGGAGTTACCCGATTTAGAGGTAATGTCTTCTCTCAAACTCCTTTCTTTTATTTTCATTATCTAACACATACACTCTCTTTATTACATTATTATATAACAACACTATTATCCTAAATATACTATTATTTTTTTATTCTAAGGTTTCAAACTACACTTACACACACCTCCATCTAATGGATAACGAGCATATTGTTTATATGTACGGCGAAATACCATCTCACTAAACGATGATTGTTCAATTTTCCTTACCACCTCTCATGGTAGACATTATGATGGAAAATATGTTTATATATTCTATATATTATATTTATTATTTATTTAATATTATTTCTTAATTTTACAACACATATTTTTACTTTCCATTTGGTGTAAATATGATAATTTCGTTTGAGGAAGCGTGGACTACTACCCCCTTAAAGTGATATGATTCGTTCATACACTACTTGGAATGTATTAAGGATTGGTTTAGTAAAATTATATGATATATTTAAAATTATAATGATAATTTAATTATATTATACACATATATACATATATTTCATTTTCTTTCTTTCTTTCAATACAATAATGAAAATGGAAACAGCGTTAATGCGTACGTACGGCTTACCATCTACATGAACAGTGTAATCTATTTTGTACTTATATATTCTATATATTATTATAATACACATATAATGGATATTAATTATAATTATATCATTTTTTACATTATTTAATCATTATATAAGTGTAACACCCCAAGCTTCTATGGTACGCTTCTCTTTGAATAATGTGATAGCATGTGTTGTATGCAACACCGAGTTCTAACACACCATAACCAATCAAACTAGCCATTATGAATAGTAATACCTAATTTTTGAAATTATATATATTTTATATTTCAAAATGGACTTCATTTTTGGATTCAGAATATCAAATTTATCCTAAGGTGAAATTTTGGTACTTTTCGGATAACTTTAATATTTTGATGAATAGTGAAATTACTAAATTTTAATTAAAAACAACTTTTTTAATCAAAATAATTAATAGTCATAAATTATGAATTTTAGAGGTTTTAAAGTATATTTAGAATATATTTTTACCATTTAATACAATTTTGGTCATTGGACATAATTTTACAATTAAACCAGACATAAACAAGTGTCAATTTTTTTGATAGTTATTATCTCTTAAAAACACGCTTTTTGTTTTAACAACGGGAATTAATTTTAAATTAATTTCTGCCACTTCTGTGTTTTGAATTTGGAAAAATGGATTCCATATTTGGAATCAGGATGTTCAAATTTTGTAAATATGTAACTTTTATTTTCATACATTTTGAATAATTAATGCGGTAAATATTTTATTTACCATGGTTAAGGGTAAATCCGGTAAATAAGGGTTAAAAAATAATATTATAATAATACTAAATTTCCCTAAAACGTGTCCTAGAATTATTTTTTGATACATTTTTGACCATAGGCATCTTTGGGTCGATTTTGGGACCCCATGGAGCCACTTGTAGGTTATAGGGACACTTAATTTTAATTAAGTTAAAATGAATACAAAAATGACACAAGCATATATCTTTTACCAAAACAATTTTTTACATAGGGTTATATATGTTGGATTTTCTATTGTAAATATTAATTAGAAAGATAAAAAGATTTCATACATAATTATATTTTATTTATAATTTTTAGACATTAAATAATTTAATTTATTTATGACACAATGATGATGCAGTAATTACCATAATAGTGAAAACTTAAAATAATTGATATTATAAATACACAAATAAACAGAATTTGAAACTTTTTATGAATTACAATAATTTTCTAAGTTAATATGACATGTTAAGAATGATTTAATTAAATTTTTTTGAAGTAATCATTCTGTTATGAGTTTCACAAAAATCAACTATTTAATAGTGTCAAAATTGACATAAAAGAGTTTTTAAAACAAATATTATATTATTAATTGATATTAAATTCCTAAAAATCTAAGGTCCGGCCAAGAGACTTATATCATGATATGTGGACCACTTGGGGGTCTCTTGGATGTATACAGTAAGTTTATTAACCATATTATATAAAAATACAAAGAGACATTGTAAAAGTGAAACTAATTAACTAAGAGTTAATACTTAAAGATAAGGTTAATATAAGTACCCAAACCTATCTAAATTCTATTGGTTGAGTGGTTTTAGACCCATCCCCACCTTAAAATTTAAATAATAAACTTTTGAGCCATTAGAAACCGAATATGAATTTATTATAAATTAATATTTCTAGCTTTTCCAAAGGTGCCCCTCACCCCTCTTATAAAAGGGCACTCCTCCTTCTCATTTCTTCACACCTTCAAAGCCTTTTGGTTCGGCCAAACTCTGCCCAAATACTCTCCCAACTTCCCTCACTACAACCTAAAGGCCTTATTTTGATCATAAAGCCAACCTAAGGATCCCTTTTGATCAAATCAAAAGGAAGAACCCGAAGAAGAGGTAATGATTTCACCACCCTTTTCCAAGTTCCTTTCTTCTTCCACTTCTTCTTCCTTTGTTGTTACCATTGTAAAATAATAACTCTAGTATCATATATATACTGTGATGTTATTATAAATATGGTACAACCATAATCAGTATTCTATCCACCCTTTTAATAACATGTCACCATACGTGCGTACGTACGGCTTACCGTCTCCACGTCGTGGTGTAATTGTTATTCAATATATTATTATTTGTATGGGTATAATAATGATGTGTAACTCGTGTAAATAATAAATATAACATGTTAATGGTTCTGTATATATGATATAACATCCATTTATATATTATTTTAATATCAAAAGAATGATATTGTCGCTCGTGCGTACGTACGGACTATCGTCTCCACGAACGTGATGAGATTCATTCTCCATCGTATCCATTCAAGTATAAGTCTCATTTGATGGTTAATAATAGTATCTAAGGACTTTATATCATTATATATATGATTAAGATACAACCTATCCATTACAAACATGTCTTACATAACAAAACATATAAAAGAAAACAAGTAAGTTAACACCCGAAACAATGATAATACTAAGATATTATTAACAAAGAAATGTTAAAAGATCATATATGATATCATATGAATGTATATCATTATTATATAATTTAATAAAAATTATTTCACTATTATAAAGGAGGTTAACCTACCCCAACCAAGGAAAAGTACAAGGTAAGGTTTATTTCACAATCTCTTCATTATCCGAGGTTGTTTATACGTAATAATCTACTGGGATCTTTTTATCATCCACATCCATGTTTCTTAAAAATGTATTTCAAAACATTTTTACTATTTACAAGAATATGGGTTAAAGTCATTTATACCCTTGTTTGACTTTTTATAAGAGGTTTATAAAGGAATCTTTCCGTCGTTTTCCAAACAAGGTGCTTTTTAACCTTTTCGACAAAATTAAGGTAAGAATGTTTTTTTTAACTTATACAGCGGGTGCGGCTATTTTCCGCCGTTATAAAATCGTCGAAGCTTCCCTTACAAGATTATAAGAATATTTTCAAAAAAAATGTTTTATTTTATAAATATATGACTCTTAAATTATTTCAAAATAGAAATAAATATTTCTTAAAAAAGAGTTTTGATTTCATCTATGTCAACATCCTTTGATGGATTTTACGCTTATTTGAAGTTAATTTATTATGATACAAAACTTCTATATTGTATTGAAGGTTTTGTAATATGTTTGACTATGGATGTGCTATTTTTATACCATTCATAGTTTATGGTGAAAGTATTGACATTTCGTATGCTAGTTTTAATACGAATGTTTATGTTATGTTTAAACCTTTTCATATGGGAATGAATTGGACTTAATATGTGACGGGTGGAGCCCGCTATAGCTCCTTGATGCATCGGTAGGTCTCATGAGACAAACTAGTGTCTTGGAACAAGGCCTTGGCAAAATCTTATTTGTAGTCTTGGCATGAGGCCTTGGCTATGTGGTTATAATAGTTTGGCATTATGCATTCCATCATTATGAAAGTGGTTATTGATATTGCATGTGATTATTTGATTAGTAGAATATTTATGTGAATAAGTAAATGGAATTATTTCATTTTACTTTTGACATACTATGTTGAAGTTCGAGTTTAGGTAATGCATTGCCTTAAATGTTTATGCTTATTTTTGAAAGTTTCCACTATATTGTTATCCTTACTGGGAATTTGAGATCCCCCCTTTTCTATGTTTTATTTTTCCCAGGATGTGAAGAAGTAAGTTATGAATGACCTGCAGGGATTTTATGTGGGGATATGAGTGTGGAATATAGAGACTATGTTGTTTTAGTAGTTTTTCACTTTATGATGTAATGTAAAACTTTATGAATATATCTAGTGTTTCTAAGGCTACTAAACCAATCGGTTTTTCGAGATTTGATCTTTCTTGTGATCATGCCAATGTTATGTAATAATGCACTGAATCTGGGTAACTAGGTTCGGGGCGATACAGTTGGTATCAGAGGAAGTTTAGTACAAACCTTGGATGCTAGATTTAGATAAACTCTGATTAGAGCACGTAGACCTAAGATGAACTTTTAGGATTAGTATAGAAGAACTTCCTAGAATTTTGGTATTGTAGAGATTTTGTGAGTTTTCCGAGCAATACATCACTGTCTGGATACGAGCAGGTAGAGGCAGCTCTGGCACAGATGTACCTAGGGGTAAAACCCTAAAACACCGCTTTGAGCTAGAATCGAACGGGAACTGGTGCACGACAACAGGCCTTGCTGCACTCTTGGTTACGACACTCCTGGGGGATATGCTTAGGATAACTCTCATTTTCTTTATAAATAATTATGAAGGGTTTATGAGTATATACTTCCTCAAAGAAAACATTTTTATGATTATGGATTATATCCATGAATAGTTCAATTTATGTTAAGTGTTTTATAAGTATGGAATTATGTATTTTGATTCATAAACTGATCTAGTTTATGCCATTGTTTAGAAATGGCGCCTAGTGGAAGAAATGGAAATCGTATCAATGCACGCACTCCATGTAGGGATTTTCCTCCTGCTCAAGATAATTATAGTGGAGCTAGTGATGCAACTGGTGTCGATCAGCTAATCACCATACTGGGACAACTCACTCAGGTTATGAATAATAACCTTACCCGTATGGAGCACCCTGATCCGCAGCGTGGAGGATCAATGTTAGATCGATTAATGAGGCAACAACCACCAACGTTCAATGGGAGTACAAATCCCTTAGTAGCTGAGCAATGGATAAATTCCCTAGAGAAAATATTTCAGGCTTTGAGGAGTAGTAAAAGGGAAAAAGTTATCATGGCAGTTTACCGGCTCACTGGAGATGCTGATCAATGGTGGTCATTGATTCAAAACACGAAGGAAGATGATGAAGTATCAAATATGGAATGGTGGGAGTTCAAAGATCTGTTTTTAGAAAAATACTTTCCTCACGACCATCAAGCAGATATGGAAAGGCAATTTCTGAGTCTGAGACAAAAAGAGGATGAGAATGTCACAAAGTATGAGGATAACTTTACAAGGTTAGCAAGGTATGCTGGAGATTATATATGTAACCCAAGAAGTAAGATTGATCGTTTCTTTGATGGGTTAAAACCATTTCTCCGTCGAGCATTAGTATCACAATAATTTTTGTCGTACGAAGACATTGTCTCATGTGCTATCAAGACCGAAAAGGAATTCTCTAAGTCTTATGACTTTAAATAAAAGCAAGAGAAGAAGAGGCCTGATGATCAATCTGGGAATGGAAATAAGGGGAAGAAGGGAAAGGTTGAATATCCATCCTGTGGTAAATGTGGGAAGAAACACCCTGGTACTTGCTTGAAGGGAACGGGAGTCTGTTACAAGTGTGGTGAAAAAGGCCACCAAACTTGTGATTGTAAGGGGAAGAAGGAAGCCACCAACGTTCAGTGATACAATTGCAGGGAGATGGGGTATTATGCAAATGAATGTCCTAAGCGTCAGGAGAACTTACCTCAGAAAAGGCCAAGGGATCAAGGCCAAGCTTATGCTAGCACTACTGCTGAGGTAGAAGCTATGAAAGACGTGGTGGCAGGTAATTTAATGGTTTCATCAAGTTTAGAAAATGCATTATTTGATTCTGGATCATCGCATTGTTTCATATCTTCCCAGTTTGCTAAGAAAATTAGATATTTCCAATTTGATTTAACAAGGGAGTTGTCAGTTAAAACTCCTAAGGGAAGTATCATTGCAACAAAGTTTTGCGAATCAGTCCCCATTAGAGCACATAAATATTCTTTATCTACTAATCTCATCGTCATACCTATGATTGAGTTTGATATAGTCCTTGGTATGGACTGGCTTTCGGACTATGATGTGAAGATTTATTGTAAGAAGAAAGAGGTTAAGATTCTTGATGATAATGATAAGGAACACCTTATCTTTAGAGTAGAATCGTCACCACCTAATTCTTATTTAGATCCACCCCCAGTAGCTCAACTAAATTCAATTATTGGGGAGGAAGAGAATGAAATAACTATGGATGAGGAAAGGAATGTTCAAATAGAGGATGTACCTGTTGTGAAAGAATATGTAGATGTATTTCTGGAAGATTTACCTGGACATCCTCCAGAACGAGAAGTTGAGTTTTCCATTGATTTAATTCCTAGATCAAGGCCTATATCGAAGACCCCTTATAGAATGGCCACTGTAGAGTTAGTCGAACTAAAGAAACAACTAGAGGAATTGAGTAATAAAGGATTTATTCGCCCTAGTGTTTCTCCATGGGGAGCCCCTGTTCTTTTTGTTAAAAAGAAAGATGGATCTATGAGGTTATGTATCGACTACAGGGAGATCAATTCTATAACAATAAAGAACAAGTATCCCCTACCTCAAATTGATGATTTATTTGACCAACTGCATGGAGCTCAATACTTTTCAAAGATTTACCTTCGATCTGGATACCATCAGTTGTGTGTGAAGAAGGAAGACATTCCGAAGATAGCATTTTGAACCAGGTATGGGCATTATGAGTTTACTGTAATGCCTTTTGGTTTGACTAATGCACCCTCTGTATTCATGGATCTGATAAATAGAGTTTTCAAGGAGTATCTTGATGAATTTGTGGTGGTATTTATTTATGATATCTTGGTATACTCCAAAAGCTACTAAGATCATGAAAATCACTTGTGCATTATCCTGAAGACTCTGAGAAGACATGAATTATATGGGAAGTTTAGCAAGTGTGAGTTCTGGCTTCATGAGATTTCATTTCTTGGCCATATTGTCTCTAAAGATGGAATCTCTATTGATCCTTATAAGACTAAGGCAATCCAAGAATGGCTAGCACCGATGAGTATAACTGAGGTACGTAGTTTTATTGGCTTGGCAGGTTATTATCGATGATTCGTCCAGAATTTTTCCCGATTGGCTAACCCATTAACGAAACTCACAAGTAAATGGGTTAAATTTGTTTGGACAAAAGAGTGTGAAGAATGTTTCGAAGAACTGAAGAGAAGATTAGTCAATGCTCCTATATTGACTCTACCATCGGGTAATGATGGGTTCGTTATTTATAGTGATGCATCGAAGAAAGGACTTGGTTGTGTCCTTATGCATAATGATAGGGTTATTGCCTATACATCACGACAGTTGAAAATTCATGAACAAAACTATCCTACTCATGATCTCGAGTTAGCAGTTGTGATCTTTGCTTTGAAAATATGGAGGCACTACCTCTATGGTGAGAAATGTGAGATTTATACTGATCACAAGAGTTTGAAGTATATTTTCTCACAAAAAGAACTCAACATGAGGCAAAGGAGATGGATTGAATTACTCAAGGATTATGATTGCACGATACACTACCACCCGGGGAAAGCAAACAAGGTGGCAGATGCTTTGATCAGAAAAGACCATGGAGTTTTGAACAATATGAGAATTTAAAGGGATCCAATTTTCATGGATCTAGTGAAGATGGACATGGGAATAACCAGGGAAGGCGAAACATCAATTCTTTTTCAAATGGTTGTCAAACCATCTTTACTATAAATAATTAAGAGTTCTCAGACCAATGATGAAGAATTTCAAAAGAATATTAAAGTTGTGAATGATGGGAGACTGAGAGACTTTGTGTATGAAGATGGAATTTTGAAATTTGGGAAGAGACTTTGTGTTCCCGATATACCTAATCTAAAAAGGGAATTGATGGATGATGCTCATAGTTCCAATTGCTCTATACACCCTGGGAGCACCAAAATGTATAGAGATTTGAAGGAACATTTTTGGTGGGACAACATGAAGAGGGAGATTGCTGATTTTGTGTCAAGATGTATGGTTTGTCAACAAGTGAAATCTGGAAGGCAACAGCCTGGAGGAGTCATGCAACCTCTTCCCATACCGGAGTGGAAATGGGACAATATTACGATGTACTTTGTCATGGGGCTACCAAAGACTCCTAAAAGGAATGATGCAATATGGGTTATTGTTGATCGTCTTACTAAGTCAACACATTTTCTTTCTATAAGAGAAGATCTACCCCTGGAACGTCTAGCAATACTATATATTAATGAAGTTTTGAGACTTCATGGAGTACCCCTATCGATTGTTTCTGTTCGTGATCCTCGTTTTACTTCAAGATTCTGGAAAAGTCTTCAGAAATCCCTGGATACTGAACTTCATTTGAGCACTGCTTACCACCCTCAGACAGACGGACAATCAGAACGGACTATTCAAACCTTAGAAGACATGTTGAGATCTTGCTCACTTGACTTTCAGGGTATGTGGGATCAATATTTACCTCTGGTAGAATTTTCCTATAACAATAGCTTCCATTCGAGTATTCAGATGGAACCATATGAAGCGTTATACGGAAAGAGATGTCGTACACCAACCTGTTGGGATGACGTTGGTGAAAGAAAACTTGTAGGCCCAGAACTAGTGGAGGAAATGATGGAAAAGGTGAAGGTAACCCAAAATCACATTAAAGAATCTCAAAGTAGGCAGAAGAGCTATGCCGATAATCGAAGGAAGGATTTGGAATTTCAAGTCGGTGATCATGTTTTTCTAAAGGTATCTCCATGGAAGGGAGTCATATGTTTTGGTAAGAAAGTTAAATTGAGTCCCAGGTACATCGGACCTTTCGAAATTCTAGAACGAATTGGGGTTGTAGCTTACCGATTGGCAATACTGCCAAGTCTCTCCAAAGTTCACGATGTGTTCCACGTATCTCTGTTGAGGAAATACATGCCTGACCCAACGCATGTACTCACCTATGAAGAATTAGAACTGGAACCCGATATATCTTATTTTGAAGAGCCCGTCAGTATTCTTGAAACGAAAGAACAAGTTCTGAGAAACCGGACGACACATCTGGTAAAAGTTTTGTGGAGAAACCATAAGATGGAAGAGGCAACGTGGGAACCCGAGGAACTTATGATGAAGAACCATCCGAGTCTTTTCATGTGATAAGTATTCTAGAAATTTCGAGGACAAAATTATTTTAAGGAGGGGAGAATGTAACACCCCAAGCTTCTACGGTATGCTTCTCTTTGAATAATGTGATAGCGTGTGTTGTACGCAACACCGAGTTCTAACACACCATAACCAATCAAACTAGCCGTTATGAATAGTAATACCTACTTTTTGAAATTATATATATTTTATATTTCAAAATGGACTTCATTTTTGGATTCTTAATATCGAATTTAGCCTAAGGTGAAATTTTGGTACTTTTCAGATAACTTTAATATTTTGATGAATAGTGAAAATTACTAAATTTTAATTAAAAACAACTTTTTTAATCAAAATAATTAATAGTGATAAATTATGAATTTGAGAAGTTTTAAAGTATATTTAGAATATATTTTTACCATTTAATACAATGTTGGTCATTGGACAAAATTTTACAATTAAACCAGACATAAACAAGTGTCAATTTTTTTGATAGTTATTATCTCTTAAAAACACGCTTTTTGTTTTAACAACGGGAATTAATTTTAAATTAATTTCTGCCACTTCTGTGTTTTGAATTTGGAAAAATGGATTCCATATTTGGAATCAGGATGTTCAAATTGTGTAAATAGGTAACTTTTATTTTTAGACATTTTGAATAATTACTGCGGTAAATATTTTATTTACCATGGTTAAGGGTAAATCTGGTAAATAAGGGTTAAAAATAATATTATAATAATACTAAATTACCCTAAAATGAGTCATAGCATTATTGGTTGATACATGTTCTACCATAGGCATCTTTGGGTCGATTTTGGGACCCCATGGAGACACTTGTAGGTGATAGGGACACTTATTTTTAATTAAGTTAAAATGAACACAAAAATGACACAAGCATATATCTTTTAGAAAAACAATTTTTACATAGGGTTATATATGTTGAATTTTCGATTGTAAATATTAATTAGAAAGATAAAAATATTTCCTACATAATTATATTTTATTTATAATTTTTAGACATTAAATACTTTAATTTATTTATGACACAATGATGATGAAGTAATTACCATAATAGTGAAAAATTAAAATAATTGATATTATAAATACACAAATAAATAGAATTTGAAACTTTTTATGAATTAAAATAATTTTCTAAGTTAATATTACATGTTAGGAATGATTTAATTAAATTTTTTCTAAGTAATCATTCTGTTATGAGTTTCACAAAAATCAACTATTGAATAGTGTCAAAATTGACATAAAAGAGTTTTTAAAACAAATATTATATTATTAATTGATATTAAATTCCTAAAAATCTAAGGTTCGTACAAGAGACTTATATCATGATATGTGGACCACTTGGGGTCGATTGGATGTATATAGTAAGTTTATTAACCATATTATATAAAAATACAAAGAGACATTGTAAAAGTGAAACTAATTAACTAAGAGTTAATACTTAAAGATAAGGTTAATATAAGTACCCAAACCTGTCTAAATTCTATTGGTTGAGTGTTTTTCGACCCATCCCAACCTTAAAATTTAAATAATAAACTTTGGATCCATTAGAAACCGAATATGAATTTATTATAAGTTAATATTTCTATCTTTTCCAAAGGTGCCCCTCACCCCTCTTATAAAAGGGCACTCCTCCTTCTCATTTCTTCACACCATCAAAGAATTTTGGTTCGGCCAAACTCTGCCCAAATACTCTCCCAACTTCCCTCACTACAACCTAGAGGCATTATTTTGATCAGAAATCCAACCTAAGGATCCCTTTTGATCAAATCAAAAGGAAGAACCCGAAGAAGAGGTAATGATTTCACCACCCTTTTCCAAGTTCCTTTCTTCTTCCACTTCTTCT
The DNA here is from genome assembly GCA_963277665.1 of Viscum album. Classification (NCBI taxonomy): domain Eukaryota; kingdom Viridiplantae; phylum Streptophyta; class Magnoliopsida; order Santalales; family Viscaceae; genus Viscum; species Viscum album. The sequence continues at coordinate 1,163,069,864 of OY728126.1, forward strand.
TCCTTTGTTGTTACCATTGTAAAATAATAACTCCAGTATCATATATATACTGTGATGTTATTATAAATATGGTACAACCATAATCAGTATTCTATCCACCCTTTGAATAACAAGTCACCATACGTGCGTGCGTACGGCTTACCATCTCCACATCGTGGTGTAATTGTTATTCAATATATTATTATTTGGATGGGTATAATAATGATATTTAACTCATGTAAATAATAAATATAACATGTTAATGATTCTTTATATATGATATAACATCCATTTATATATTATTTTAATATCAAAAGAATGATATTGCCGCTCGTGCGTACGTACGGACTACCGTCTCCACGAACGCGATGAGATTCATTCTCCATCGTATCCATTCAAGTATAAGTCTCATTTGATGGTTAATAATAGTATCTAAGGACTTGATATCATTATATATATGATTAAGATACAACCTATCCATTACAAACATGTCTTACGTAACAAAACATATAAAAGAAAACAAGTAAGTTAACACCCGAAACAATGATAATACTAAGATATTATTAACAAAGCAATATTAAAAGATCATATATGATATCATATGAATGTATATGATTCTTATATAATTTAATAACAATTATTTCACTATTATATAGGAGGTTAACCTACCCCAACCAAGGAAAAGTAAAAGGTATGGGTTATTTCACAATCTCTTCATTATCTGAGGTTGTTTATACGTAATAATCTACTGGGATCTTTTTATCATCCACATCCATGTTTCTTAAAAATGTATTTCAAAACATTTTTAATATTTACAAGAATATGGGTTAAAGTCATTTATACCCTTGTTTGACTTTTTATAAGAGGTTTATAAAGGAATCTTTCCGTCGTTTTCCAAACAAGGTGCTTTTTAACCTTTTCGACAAAATTAAGGTAAGAATTTTTTTTTTAACTTATACGGCGGGTGCGGCTATTTTCCGCCGTTATAAAATCGTCAAAGCTTCCCTTAAAAGCTTATAAGAATATTTTCAAAGAAAATGTTTTATTTTATAAATATATGAATCTTAAATGATTTCAAAATAGAAAGAAATATTTCTCTAAAAAGAGTTTTGATTTCATCTATGTCAACATCCTTTGATGGATTTTACGCTTATTTGAAGTTGATTTATTATGATACAAAACTTCTATATTGTATTGAAGGTTTTGTGATATGTTTGACTGTGGATGTGCTATTTTTATACCATTCATAGTTTATGGTGAAAGTATTGACATTTCGTATTCTAGTTTTAATACAAATGTTTATGTTATGTTTAAACCTTTTCATATGGGAATGCATTGGACTTAATATGTGACGGGTGGAGCCCGATATAGCTCCTCGATGCATCGGTAGGTCTCATGAGACAAACTAGTGTCTTGGCACAAGGCCTTGGAAAAATCTTATTTGTAGTCTTGGCACGAGGCCTTGGCTATGTGGTTATAATAGTCTGGCATTATGCATTCCATCATCATGAAAGTGGTTATTGATATTGCATGTGATTATTCGATTAGTAGAATATCCATGTGAATAAGTAAATGGAATTATTTCATTTTACTTTTTCCATACTATGTTGAAGTTCAAGTTTAAAAGGCTTTTTTTAGTAATGCATTGCCTTAAATGTTTATGCTTATTTTTTGAAAGTTTCCGCTATATTGTTATCCTTACTGGGCATTTGAGCTCACCCCTTTTCTATGTTTTATTTTTCCCAGGATGTGAAGAAGTAAGTTATGAATGACCTGCAGGGATTTTATGTGGGGATATGAGTGTGGAATATGGAGACTATGTTGTTTTAGTAGTTTTTCACTTTATGATGTAATGTAAAACTTTATGAATATATCTAGTGTTTCCAAGGCTACTAAACCAATCGATCTTTCGAGATTTGATCTTTCTTGTGATCATGCCAATGTTATGTAATAATTCACTGACTATGGGTAACTAGGGTCGGGGCGTTACATAAGTATAAGGACCAACAATATAACAAATTAAGACACATGCGAAGAACAAAGCGAATACTATCCGAATTAAAACCTTGATATAGGATGGTTAACAAGCTGGTAATATAAGGTCATAATAAAACCATATATGGTATTAGATATAATAATATGGTTCTTTAAAATATTTATAATAAATTTATATATATTATACAATTGGTTTTAATGAGTACTACGATATTCAAGACACAAGGTAAGGGGATTTCATCTCACTTTTTATTTCCGTGAGATACATGTTATGTTTGCCACTATTTCCTTTTGGGTGTTGTATGTATTGCCCATGATTTTATTCTATTTATCTTATACTTAAATTTATTGGTGTTAACATATCCATTTTATGATATTTCTTTCATGGGGCATAAGTTTAAAAATTTACCAAATCAGTAAAATAGTTTTGTCTCAATTTTCCTTCTTTGAGTCTCATGTTTTGTTATGCGCCTAAATTTTTTTGAGGTGTGTATACTTCTATTTTATATGATATATCATGAATATCCTTATTTTAATTATATTCTAAGATTCATGTAATATATTCTTCTTAAATGGAGATCATGATCTAAATTTACCAAGTGATAAGTGTTTATTGAAACAATCTCATCGATTTTTAAGATTGTTTATGTTTATGCTTCCTTTGATGAAATATTATAACCCATATCTCAACACATTTATAAATTTTCATCTAATCTATTTATTCGTTATATATTCATTTATTGGTACCATTTTTATACTCTTTGGTATATAAGATAATTAAGAAAGTGTTTTTTTAAGAAATCCTGACTTTACCCTCTCTTCGGTCGGAAATCTATGTTTTCTAAAAAGGGATTCCAAGAATATTGTACCATTCTCCTATAATTGTTAAAATAAAATAAGAACATTTTTTCCTTTTTACCAATATATTCAAAGGAATATTATTTCTGATTTCTGAATAAGGAATTTGTCTATCCTTTTTACCGTCCAAAATTAATGTTCTTTTTACCACGTATGACATGTACGGATTTATCCATCATCAATACTTTGAAGATTTCTTTTCATGTTTAATGGTTAAATTTTATAAGAATTTTTTTAAAATATATTCTCAAGGAAACATGGTTTTCAAAAAAAAATCAAGCTCCTTTTATAAGTTTTCAAGGAAAATGGTTTTCAAAATGTTTTCAAGCCTTATTTATAATTTTTTAGAGTATTTTCAAATAAATGATTTTCAAAACATTCTCAAGAATTATTTATATGTTTTCAAAGTGTTTTATAATAAAATGGTTTTTAAAATGGTTTTAATCTTATTTTATAGGTTTTCAAGGAAAAAGGTTTTAAAAATTATTTCAAGTCTTGTTTATAATTTTTCAAGGTATTTTCTAAGAAAATGATTTTCAAATGGTGTATGTATTAAAAAATTCAAAGAAGAAAGGGTATTTTTATCAAGAAATATTTTTGAAAGATATTTCAAAATTATTTTCCATCTAAGATGACATCTATTAATGTTATTGATTCCATTCAAGGAAATTATCTAAAGGTTTAATTTATATTCTTTAAATGAATGGGTTATGCTTAATGTCATGTTCTTTATGAAACCTATTTCTATTTCATAGGTTATATGTTTATAAAACCTATTTATCTTTCACAGGTTATATATTTATGAAACTCATTTCTCTTTCAAGGGTTTTATGTTTATGAAATATGTTTCTATTTCATGGGTTATATGTTTATGAAATATGTTTCTATTTCATGGGTTATATGTTTATGAAATCCATTTATCATTCATGGGTTGTATGTTTATGAAATATATTTCTCTTTCACAGGTTATATTTTTGATGAAATGATTATGAAACCTGTCTTTTTCCATAGGTTATGATATGATTACATGTTTATAACACCCATTTCATTTCATGGGTTATGATATGATTATTTATGATCTTGTGGAACATTTATGTATGATTTCATTATGAGATGGGTGGGAACTATATCTCCCTCCAATGCATTGGGTAAAGATTTATATCTCATTATATCGACTAAGATGGTCTTGGGAATAGAGAATTACTACTAAGATGGTCATGGGAGTGAACCATGACTACCAAGATGGTATGAGGAGTGAACTCATGCTTCTAAGATGGCCATAGAAGTGAACCATGACTACCAAGATAGTATGGGGAGTGAACCCATACTATCAAGTTGTTCTTATAAGTGATGCCTTGGATACTATGGAAATCATATTATATGATTATGTGTCTGCCACAATTTCATGTTCCATTCCTATGTTATGTTTTCATGGCATGTATTCTTTATTTTCTTATGTTTCATGTCTTATGAACTCCCAATCTTTATTATGATCTCTAATATGCAGGGTATGATCTTAAAATGTTATGCTCAAGTTTCATACCCTTTTTTCATGTTATACTTATGAATTTCCTTTATTTAACTTATAGAGCATCTGATCTCACTCATTTCTTATATTTCTTCTCCCCAAGTTTTTAAGAAAGGTATTAGGTAGAAGTAATAAAGGTGGAGATATTTATGGGAGATGTTAAATATCTTTTTCCAGTATAGAATATTTTGTTTCCAAGTTTCCAAAGATGCTAAACTATTATAGTCCTCAGGCATGTATTTTTTGTAATATACTCAGTATTCATATAAAATGATATAATATCCATGTATGTTAAGACTAGGTCACTATATTAATTCCATGTTTTGATGGAATTTTATAAATAATTTGAAGCATGTTGATTCTTGTTGAAGAAAAGAATTAAAGGCATGTTAATAAATTTGTAATTCCACATGTTTGTTGAAAATGGAATATATGATGGAAAGAATGTTTAAATTAGTTGTTTAATTAATTTAGAATCTTATTATATATTTATTACTTGGGTTTACTAATAAGAATAATTTATATATATTGTATGCATTTATTTAAGGTTTAATCATGATTTATTCAATAATATACTCGGTTTTAATGTGTTTTCATAGGAATTAAGAATTCAAGACTCAAAAGAGGAATGCTAGAAAAATGGAAAAATTCATCAATACACATTGAAAATATAAAGTACACAACGTTTACTCCTCAATCCAACCACCAGCTAGCTAAATTACAAGGAGTGAATCTAAATTATAAGTCATGAAACAAGTACATGACGTAAATCCAAATTAAATTTCTTTAATGACTTGAATTTTAAACCTAATGAGATACAAGATGTGAGCTTATTGCACAACTTTAATTATTCTAAATCTTGTTGAAGATACAAGTCATGAAATCTGGAGATCCAATATCTTTGGAGAACTTTATATACTTGAAGTACATAGCATGAAATCTACTTAAATGTCATGAAAGCCTCAATATATAAGTCACTTAAATTATGTTCACAATGTGAATCAGTTATATGCTATGAACTACTCTGGCTCTATAAATATGAGAGAACCCTAGCTATGCACAAGAGATCAAGGCATGATGGTCAAACCTCCTATTTTATTCTTAGTTTCTTTCCCATTTTATTTCTAGTTTGTTTCTATTTTATTTTTTTATTTTTTTATTAATTATGTTGTTACTGATTTTGATTCCAATACTCGTTCTTTACATGTTGTTGTATAATGCTTCAATTAAATTCTGTTTGTTGTTAAACTTCTATTATTGTTGTGTTATTAATTGTTTCTTTATTCAAGTTATTATTTAATTTATTTTTCATTATTTCAATTGTGGATTGATTTATTTTGAGTTTTTTATTTATAATTTTGAGCATGTTTCCATTTATTTACCTTATTTTGTTTAATACCATCATGTTCTACTAATCCTTTTAGGTTCAGGGGTCAAGAGTAAGGGTGTTTTGGACTTAATGAATATCTAAATTGAAACTTGGTAACCCTGTGTTTGGTAACTAGGTTAAAAACAATTGTTAATATCAATCTTTTGTATCTACCCTGACCATCGGAGATGGAATCGAAGAATCCTTACCTATTTGGAGTTGAGCAAGCTAATACCAATAGATTTCGATGCTTTCTACCTAGAAGATAATATTTCTACACTTAGTTGGTTGAATATCTTTAGACCAAGTAATATTTTCTATATTAGGTAGATCCAATTTCTTTGTCCAAGACCAATTGGTGACCTTTTCATTGCTTTTCAGCCTAATACATAGGTATATCCCAAGATAGATTTAGGATTATCCTTTTCCTAAGCCTTGAAACTAACCTTAAACCTTTTCTTTCAATTAATTAAAACCCAATCTATATATTTTTTAGTAAAACCAAACCTGAGAGAGATCATGATGAATCCTACCAAAAGGTTCTTTCTACTAGGTTGCCTTCTTACCAAGCTACCCCTATGGGTTTGACCATACACTTACATTGTTATATGACTTTGTACCTAAGTTTACTTTGGGAAATATAAATTCTAATCTAATCAACACCCATACATAATCAATAACGTTATGCAGGACGATCAAATGTTGGGGTCATTTATAGGGATAATTATGTCTTAGCACAGTGACCTTCAGTATGAACCTAGGATTACCTCAACCCCCCCCCCCTTCATTTTCCCACCTTTCTTTTTAAAATATTTTCTCATGGACTAGAACCTACATACACTTTTATTTGGATTATTACATATGTCATGATACCTTGATTCATTATAGGATCCTAAAAGCACCACAATTGGTAGCTTTTGATCCTGAAATTTAAAGACCTATTTTTTTACATCGTTGTTTCATCATGGATGAACGCAAAAATATTACACCACCAAACCTCCAATATGCATCACCTAAACATTAGGGAGAGAGACCAGCACTACACGAGTGAACCATCATAGATTATAGCTTGTAATTCATCAGTGGTGTTATGACCAGCATTGTGATCCCTTCTATTTAGTCATATTAATATGAAATCAAACCTAGAATCATCCATATGATTCATAACATGGGGAAATTTAGTGTAATTCAAAGCAAACACCCCCATAAAAACATATCATATTTTCTAGAGGTTTTTGACACCTTTCTCAACTAAGTTGTATCCTCTAATGCCCTCATATTATGTGTCTTTCCTTTATCCTTATGTGATAGAGCCATGTATTGGATTAAAAATCAAGATCCAGAGTCTATAATGACTTGGGACAATTTAGAAAATAATTTTCTGGATAGATATTTCCCACCGATATGAACCTAAAAGCTCATAAATAAGATCCAAAATTTCAACCATGTGGATGTAGAATTATCATGGGAATCTTGGGACCATTTTAAAGAGCAAACCTATAAGTGTCTACCTCACAAGATCAATGTTGGGATTCAAATATAATCTTTCTACCAATGACTCCAACTAGATGCACATACTATTGTAGATTCCACCACTAAGGGTGGGATCATGATTAAGATTCCTGAAGTTGGTCGAGCATTATTAGACGATATCTCCCATAATTTCAGCCTATGGAAGAGTAAGATAGGACCACCCTGGTGTATAATCCATAAAGTGGAAGAGAATACCCACCTAGAGTCCCAAGTTAAAGATCTCATGAAGAATCTTGATAATTTCTAGCTGCCTACTCCACTAATACCCCCTCATGCCCCTATTATAGAGATACAATCATGTGAAATGTGTGGAGGCCCACACCCATATCAGTACTATAGGGAAGGTATAGAGGAGCCTCAAAGAAAATATTGTAATTACATTAATTAAAATCAAGAAAATTCATAGTTTTAGCAACCGAAATAGTACCAGCAATAGTACTATTATCAAAGACTAGATCAGCATCCCCAGCAACCAACTCAAGGTTATTATCAATAGAGGAGTATTCAAAAACAACCACGGAATCTGAAACCACCTAGGTACCCACCTCAAATTCCATATCCTTACTCAAAACAACAATTTCAACAAAAACCTTTTTCTCCTAAAGATTAGAAGTTTCCACCTGCCTAATAATAGAGATATCAACAAGCTCTACTAAGACCAACACAACAATCCCCACCTATATAATCAAATCTTGAGAACCTACTCACCTCTATCAGATTAGAGGATGACTACCCAAGAGGTTGAAATACAAAACCAAAGGGGTTCTCTCCGAAACCTTGAGCACCAAGTTGGAAAAATCTCAAAGACCCTATCAGATCAATTACCAGGTATTTTTTCTAGTAACACTGAGATACATCTGAGAGAGGAGAATAAGATGATGGTTTTTAGAAGTGAAAAAATGTTATACTGTTAGAATTCATACATAGTTGAGGGAAAGAATCTTGAAGAACCTGAAAAATGTGTGATAATAATTAGTAATGATGATGATAATAGCACACATATAGCTAGTCAAGAACAAAATCTGGAAGCAAAACTGATTGAAGAATCTCTAATTCAAGAGAATATAGAAAAATTAGACATCTATGTCGAACCACCACCATACAAACCCCCTCTCCCCTTTACATAGAATATGAAGAAATCTAAAATAGAAGGATAGTACAAATGGTTTCTAGAGATTCTTAAACAATTATACATCAACATCCCCTATAAGAATCTGATTCTTCCTTTGAGGTACGGATCTTTTCTTTTTAGTTTGTACTTAAGAAAATGGAGGAAAAGAGGTCAAGGATTAGCTACAGGACTACTGCATGACGTAAATGGGTGTTAAACACCATGTCCTTTCTAGAACACATTGTGTAATATGGGAACACTCCATGTACTTTCTAGTACACACCATGTAATGGTATTTCTAGGATTTTTATGGACAGGGCATGTAGTTTCTAGTACACGTTGTGTAATTTTCTTTTTTTTTAATTGGATAATAGTGTTGTTTCTGTAAAAACATGCAGAACTCACCTGTCTTCGACAAATAGTGTGCCTTGGTGATCTGAGAATAGGGTGGCCTCCTATTTTTCCATCTGATCTCTGATTCGAACACCATAAAATGTGTTGGATTCCCCTCAATAATCTCTCAATTACTCTTAATCCATTCTTCATGATTTATTCTCTTGACCTGGTTATAGAAACTTGAGCATTTATGATCATTTTTTAGATCTAATCCGTTATAATTTGAATTAGAGGTTGATGCTGGATAAAGAGAGTTGTACTACTATGAGTTAGGTGGTCTCATGCCTTTCACTATTTGTCAAGTTGAATATTTGTGTCGGAGTGCTGTGCACCCATTTTTAGGGTGTCTCCTTGGATGATTTTTTTCTATTACTACTTTTATTTTTATTTAGGTAATTGACTAAGGGTTTTGAAGCATATTTAGGTTTTTTTACCTTGATTAAGTTCCACCCCATGGATGTGTTTCCTATGAATGATCGTTTATGTCCATTTGGTCTAGGATTCTTATGAGGCATGCCTTAAATTCCCTTCTTAGGTTATTTAAAATGAATTTAATTAAATGATAAGCCATGTAATAGTTTAATTTACATGTGATACTTGTAAGATAAATTTCCCCCGTCAGTTATTGATGTTAAATCCATGTAATAGTTTAATTTACATGTGTTGATTCTTATCTAAAATGATAAAGGGGTAAATAGAAATGGGTGAGACATAGCCTCAGGTTAAAATTCAAGGTTGGTATTATAGGACTATTTCACCTTATACCTTGGTCGAACCATGTACTTGGTTAAAATACCATGGATGGACTCAAATAGGTTATTATCATTACAAGTCATGAGTGAGCCATGGATGGAATGGTCGGTCTCATGGATAATTTTAATTAAATGTTGAGAGAACCTTGAATCCAATGAGGTATTATAAGTACGGGATATATTGGAAACTGTTTATATGTCATGAGTTAAAATTTACTTATAATTTTAATATTAAAATGGAATGACTTATGATGCATCTTCCAAGCCAAAGCACAAGATTGGATTCAATCTTCACTTACACTTGTTTAGATGGTCTTTTGAGACATCTGATGTTCTGAAGTTTATATGGGGATCTTTAGGCTTACTCCGGATCTTGAGACTTATATAATTCAATGCAATTGAATGTTAAATGAACATGAAATGAATATAAATGAGGATCAGTACTTGTAGGACTGTTTACCTTTGAGTATTTCCTAGTTTACTACTTTCCCTATTGCATACTGCCTATTATATATATTCACTAATGGATTGTCATAGGCCTTGGGTGGTTGCCTACTGGTATTTAGTATCACACCCTATTTGGGCCATGATTTTGGGTCTAAACAAATTATATTTGTATAGGATTTGATAAGGTAAAGTTCCCTTCTATAGGTACTTGATATGTTATTTAGGAGAAAAAGATCATGGGACCAAGATGAGTCTTGTGATGCTTCTGAGTTTCATTTTTTCTTTCTATACTGTTGGAACTTATATCATATATTAATTTAGTGTAACCTGTTTTTTCTATTTTCTTAGAATATGAAACATGCAGTGTCATTTTTGAATTATATGACATCTGGTTATTTATATTGTCTTTATTCCACTATTTACCTATGTTATGGTATTACGACTACCACTGTTAGTTTATTATTTTCATTGTGTTATAATCTTTCAATAAGGGAATATTCTCCCCATGATCATCACCTAGTCCCTCACTACTAGTCGGAAGCCTCTGGCATTTGGGAGATGTGCTTGAGGCCATGTGGCCAACCAGGCTCAGAGCACTGTTAGGTGGCATCTGGACCCAAGACATTACAAATTGGTATCATAGGAATCTTTTATGGTTTGTCTTACTATTTGGAAACATTATATAGGTATAAGAAGGAACTAGATTTTAGTAATAAACTGTGTCTGGGAGTAGCTACCCTACGTACATGGAAAAACTAAATTGCCGTGAATTTAATTGTGATTTTTGGGTTTTGAGCTATTACAGTTGATTCTATTTCACCATTGGGTGACTCACTAGTTTTTTTCTATTATTATCAATATTATTGTGGTTCTATTTTTGTTTCAACTTGATGAGATTAGGGTATTTCTTCTCATTCATCATATAGGCACTTGTTAGAAATCACATGCCATGCATTCCTACCATTCCATTTATAGAGAATTATTAATTTAATGTTTTTGTGATATATATCATGCTAGATATGAATGATGTTGTGATAGGTACCATGATAGATATACCTTATGTTGCGATAGTTGTATTGATACGTGTTATGGTTTTAATTGGATGGAAACCAAGCTGTGATCCCTAAGGTGTATGGGCCCACTTGGATTAGAATTTGATGGATCATGTTTCAATCCTAAATTGTTTAGGATGTGCTATATGTGGATGAAAAACTTTGTTTTTTCAGAAGTATGGGCCCTTATGGATTGGAATACGGTATACCATTGGATTACTTTTCAAAAATAGGAGTTCCAAATAATTTTCAGAGGTTTACTGCCCGGAAACCCAGACAACATGGCGTATGATGCTATTAACACACGCCATGTGTCCTTTTATTTGGTAAGAATACTTTTATTAAGTACATTTCATGTACTATGGGTACACACCATGTGGTAAATGATCATGTATCCATACGTGTGAGGAGAAACACAGAATATAACTAGTTTTGGATAGTGCACATCATGTACTTTAGGTACACGTCGTGTAGTGTTACACAAGCAGACCCCATGTGGTTCTGGCTATGTTAAATTATATAGCAGAAGGGGATACTTGAGTAAATGCCATGTGTTAGCCTAAAATTTTGTGTTCCTTGGGTGGTTACATGCCTAGGCCGGTGGAAGTACATGACCATGTAGGAGCTTGAGGGTACACATCGTGTATGGTTTCTACACACTGTGTACTCCTCTTTTGGTAACCTTTGAGTGTTTTCTTCTCCTGTTTAGTTCTTGTTCTCTTGAATAAAGATGTTTGTTTGACCTTATAGATTCATGACTCCATGATGATATCCATTTGTATTCTAGGAGATTGGAAATGATCATATCTCAAAGGTGGTTGGCCATGGGCCACCAGTGGATCCTCCAGTTGTGCCAGTTGTGGCACCAGCTATTACACCGGATGCAGGTGCTTATGCATAGTTTTGTGAAGTATTTATGAGGTTCTTAAAAACCTTTTATATCTATGTCTATGGAAGAGATGATGTGAGTGTTCCAATAGCAGCATCCACTCGCGTTTTGGGGGGCTGGTGGACCACAGGCTACAGAGTCATGGAAAGAGGCCATGTTATCGATCTTTGATCATCTGTAGATGCCTCCTGAGCATATGTTCAAGCTTGCTACATATATCCTATGTGATTCCACTAAAATATGGTGGGATTTTATCACCGAGATAGAATGTATTCGGGATATGTCTTGGGAATATTTTCATACAGTCATCTATGATTACTTCTATCATGAGATGTTGAGGACTGACAAAGCTCAGGAGTTTATGCATCTAGACCAGGGCTCTTTATCAGTTATGGATTACTTAACCCTCTTTACTGAGCTCTAGTGATTCGCACCTATTCTGATGGGTGATGATCTGTCAAGGGCTAGGTGTTTTGAGGATGTTCTCAGGTATGACATCTGATTGCAGGTAAATATCTTCTATTTGACTACTGTATCTACTACAGTGAATCAGGTGTTGATTACTGAGTGTAATCTGAGGGAATTTGGAGGTGAGATCCAAGGTGGTTTAGCACCAAGATCTGGTACCATTTCGACCAGTATTAGGAAGCATTATATAGATATTTCTCATGGATATTCTAGTAGTTAGGACATATATTCAGGTATCTAATTGAGGTGCTACAAGTGTGGCAGAATTGGGAATACAAAACCACATTATCTGAAGGACCCAGTCAAGTGATGATCTTGTAGCAAGATGAGCCATATGCAGTGCTTCTGTAGGATGTTTCCACCAGCAGCTAGTGAGAGAGGATCTGCACTGACTCTGCATTCAGGAGAAGGGTTAGCATCTTCTCACCATTCAGGGAACAGAAATGCATCAAGTCATTCAGGCCGAAGTGGTGGTAGTATTCGTGGTAGACAAGCCTCAGGTTCTCAGTGACAGCAGGGTGGATAAATTCAGGGTATCCAGGTAGTGTCATAGGTCTATGGTATAGGTTAGACTTATGAAATGCAATAGACTCAGTAGGAACAGGATCCTGGACCCTATACTATCATAGATACTATTCTAGTCACCTCCATTTTAGCTACTGCACTTTTTGATATCGGGGATTCACATAGTTTCATATTTGTGCCTATTGTGGAGATCCTTGGGATATGTAATTTTAATTCTGATGATGTTATGAAGATAGAAACTCTGTTAGGGATTATCATGGAAGGTGTGAGTCAGTTCAAGGAGTGCCCCCTTGAGGTTGGTGGGTGTCACTTCTTATGGGATCTCTGCATCTTAGAGATGACAGGATTTTATGTCATTCTCATAATAGACTGGTTGGTCTCCTTTCAATCCTTCATCTATTTCTATACTCGTAGGGTGAGTTTTGCGTCACCATAGAGTTGATCGTTTCTACAAAAGGGTGAATGGGATGTTCAGGTGAGTTGAGCTCGACCCGAGCATCATGGTTTGGGTGGGATGACAGCCTAGATTGAGAGTTTATATCTGGATGACTAAGGAATATGTCATATGGATTTCCCTCTAGTATTTTATCATTTTAGGGATGTCTTTATGGATGAATTTTCAGGTTTACCTTCGGTGATATAGGTATATTTCTCTATCGAGCTAGTGTGAGGAGCTGCACCAGTATCCATTCCTGCTTATAGGATGGATATTATGGAGTTGCAATAGCTCAAGAGGAAACTAGAGGATTTTGAGGCTAAGGTTTTCATCCAACCTAGTACTTCTCCTTGGGGTTTTCTAGTCCTTTTGTGAAAAAGTTAGATGGTACCCTCAGGATATTTGTGGATTACCAAAAATTGAACCAATTGATGGTTAACAGCTAGTATCCTCTACTGTGAATAGAAGATCTCTTCGATTATCTCTAAGGAGATTAGGTATTATCTAAGATCTATTTGAGATATGGTTATCATCAAGTGTGTGTTATATCATCATTCATACCCCTCTCATCCTTTTAGAGTAGGTATGTTATGTATGAGTATTTAGTCATGTCGTTCGATCTCATGAATGTGCCTACAGTATTTATGGAACTAATGAATCAAGTGTTCCATCCTTATCTTGACTCGTTCATTGTGGTTTTCATGGATGATATCTTGTTTTTTTCTCACAATCAAAACGACCATTCCAAACATCTTGAGATCTTTTTGAGTACACTGAGAGAGAACCAACTATATGTTAAGCTTACAAAGTGTCACTTCTAGATGGATCAGATTCACTTCATGTGTCACATCATCTCACATACAAGAGTATTAGTGGATCTTGATAAAGTGAGAGTAGTAGTTCCTAAGATCATCCTAAGAACTTCTTTGAGGTGCAGGGTTTATTGGGGTTGTCTAGTTACTACAAGAATTTCATATAAGACTTATCATGCTTAGAAGCGTCGTTGACGGGCTTAACTAAAAAGGGTGTGAAGTATGTTTGGATAGATTCCTGTGAGATGGACCTTTAGGAATTAAAAGATAGGTTGACTTTGGCACTTATACTAATTTTGTTAGAGCTGTGTGTGAGTTACAATGTGTATTTGTGACACATCAAGTATTAGGATAAGAGCAGTTATTATGTAGGGGGGTCGAGTTGTTGTGTGTGTATCTCAGTAGTTAAATCCTCATGAGAGGAATTACCTGACACATGATCTAGAGTTAGTTATAGTTTTTCATGCTTTACACTACTGGAAACATTAGTTACTAGGAGAGCATTTTATGGTGTGCACGGAACACAAAATCCTCAAGTACATATTTACACAGCGTGATCTGAATCTGAGGTAGTGAAGGTGGGTGGAATACCTTCATTCCTTTGACTTCAAGCTTTCCTATACACTTGGTAAGGGAAATTCAGTGGATGATGCTTTGAACAGAAGGACTCAGATACAGGTAGTGCAGTAGGCCAGTAGCGAGTGGAAGCTTATGGCATTGTTCTCTAAGATGCACTTGGAGGTTCATGACAGTCATGGATAGACTTTTCTCTCATCTTAATATGTTAACTCTACACTACTAGATAGAGCGAGTATGAGGTAGTTATCAAATTCTGAAGTCCTAGTTCTACGAGAGGGTGTGGTAGGTGAGGACCATTCCCCTGGTTAGTCTATAGGCTAGGTTGAAGTTTTTTGGTTTCATGTTTGTGTATGGGTTTTGGATAACATGTATGAGGAGATGATGTGGTACTTTCATGCCTCTACATGGGAAGTTCATCTTGGTGTCACCAAGATGTATTAGGATTTACATCATCAGTATTGGTGTCCAAGTATGAAAGGGGATATAGATGGTTTTGTCATGATATGTTCCACATATCATCAGGTGAAGGAAGAAGACCGGTTACCAGCCATACTTTTATAGAATTTACTTATTCTGGAGTGGAAATGAGATGATGTCGTGATGGATTTCATGACCAGATTACCGAGGTCACCTAGAGGTAATGATGTTGTGTGGGTTATTTTTGATAGGCTTACGAAGGTTTCTTATTTCTTACTGATTAAGAAAAATTTTAGTGTGGATGATCTCAAGAGGTTGTATATCTGAGAGGTGGTATGACTACATGGGGTCCCAAGATCTATCGTTTTAGATAGGAACACCCATTTTAAGTCTCATTTTTGGAAGATTTTTCAGATGGTTCTGGGTATACAAGTGATTTTGATCATAGCATATCACCATTAGAATGATGGTTAGTCAGAGCATATGATATAGGTGCTAGAGGACATGCTATGAGCATGCATCCTGGATTTTGGGGGCTCTTGGGAGAAGCACATTCCCTGGTTGAATTCCCTTACAATAATATTTATTAGGAGATGATACATATGGAACCTTGTGAGGATTTATATGGTAGTTCATGTCATTCTCTCCTGTGTTGGTTGGAGGAAGGTGAGGCATCTTTATTAGGACAACATATCACGCAAGAGACTTCTGAGCAGGTCTAGTTGATTCAGAAGCGAATGGTCACCACATAGTCTCATTATAAATCTTATGTCAATCACTGCGGATGACCTCTAGATTTAGAGGTAGGGGATAGGGTTTTATTTCATGTTTCACCAAGGTTGGGACATAGGAGGATTAAGAGATAGGGAAATTTGTCACCAAGATATTTCGGGTTGATTGAGATTCTAGAGAGATTCGAGTCAATTTCCTATTAGTTATAGTTACCTCAGAGGTACTGATCCATTCAAGATGTCTTCCATGTATATCATTTATGCCTCTATCACTCAGACCCATCTCACATTTTTCAGTTCAAGGAGATTGATATTTAAGTTGATGAATCCTTTGAGGAGAATCTGATACATATAGTTGACAGGAGAATGAATGTTCTTCGAGATCAGTCAGTTCCTCTAGTATGGGTCTCTAGTAGCACGACCGTTTACAGGACAAGACCTGGGAGCGATAGGCTAATTTATGTGATCAATGGTCAGATTTGTTCTTAGAAAAATCTTTTCCACCCTTGGAAGGGCGATTTGGAGACGAATTTCTTTAAGGGGGGTGTTTGTAAGAACCCGGTCCTTCTTTTGAGGTACGAATCTTTCCTTTTCATTTTGTTCTTAAGGAAATGGAGGAAAAGAGGTCAAGGCCTAGATGTAGGCCTATTACATGATGTAATTGGTCGTTACACTTTGTGTCCTTTCAAAAACATGTTGTATAATATAGGAACACACCATGTACTTCCCAATAAACACCATTTAATGGTCTAGATAAGATTTATATAGAAATAGTGTGTAGTTTCTAGTACATGCCATGTACTTTTTTTTTGTTAAATCTGACAGTAGCGTCATTTTTGTAAAAACATAAAAAACTCATCCCTCTTCAATGAACAGCACGCCCAGGTGATCCAAGAATAGGGTGGCCTCTCGTTTCGTCATCCGATCTCCAATTCAAACATCGTCAGATGTGTTGGATTCCCATCGGTAAGCTATTGATTCCTCTTGATCCATTCTTTATGATTTCTTCTCTCGACCTAGTTATCAAACCTTGATAATTTATTCTCTTTTTTTATATCTCCTCCATTCTATGTTGAATTAGAGTTCAAAACTAGATGAGGAGAATCTTACTACCACGAGGTAGGTGGTTTCATGCCTTTTTCTATTTTTCAAGTTTAATATATGCGGTAGAGTGTTGCGCACCCATTTTTAGGGTGTCTCCCTGAACGGATTTTGTCTATCACTATTTCCTATTTTTATTTAGGTAATTGACTAAGAGTTTGAAAGTGTGTTTAGGGTTGTTTATCTTGATTAAGGTCTACCCCATGGGAGTGTTTCTCGTGAATGATCGTTTATGGCCATTTTCCTATGATGCCTATGAGGCATGCCTTAAATTACCTTATTGGGTTGTTTAAAATGAAGTTGATTAAATGATAATCCACGTAATAGTTTAATTTACATGTGTTTCTGGTAAGATGAATTTCCCACATGAGTTATTGATGTTAAATCCATGTAATAGTTTAATTTAGATGTGTTTATTATTATCTAAAATGATAAAGGGGTAAATAGAAATGGGAAAGCCATAGCCTTAGGTTAAAAGGAAAGCTCAGGATCATATGACTATTTCCCCTTATACCTTGTGTGAACCATATCCTTATTTAAAAGATCATAGAAAAACTCAAAGAGGGTATTATCATAACAAGTTGTGAGCTATCCATATATGTAATGGTCGAGCTCATGGATAATTTTATTTAAATTTCAAGAGAACCTTGAATCCAATGATGGATTCCAAGGATGAGCTCTATTGGTAGTTTTTTATATGTCATGAGTTTACATTTACTTGTAATTTTAATATTGAAATGGAATGACTTATGATGTGTCTTCCAAGGCAAAGCACAAGCTTGGATTCAGTCTTCACTTACACTTGTTTAGATCATCTTTTGAGACATCTGTTGTGTTTACTTTTATACGGGGATCGTCAGGATTAGTCCGGATCTTGAGACTTATATAATTCAATGTAATTAAATAGTAAATGAACATGAAATGGAAATAAATGAGGAAAATACTTGTAGGAATATTTACCTTTGAGTATTTCCTAGTTTACTACATTCCCTATTGCACACTACCTATTATATATATTCACTGATAGATTGGCACAGACCTTGGGTGGTTGCCTACTGGGATTTAGTCTCACACCCTATTTGGGTCATGATTTTAGTCTTAAACAGATTATATTTTTGCAGGAGTCGATAAGGTAATGTTCTCTTCTATGGGTACTTGATTTTATGTTTAGGAGAATAAGAGAATGGGACCAAGTCGAGGCTTGTAATGCTTCTAAGTTTCTTTTGTTTTTTCTATACTGTTGGAATTTATATCATGTATTACTATAGTGTAACCTATTTTGGATATTTTCTTAGAACAGGTAACATGCAACATCATATTTTAAATTATATGACATCTGGTTATTTATTTTTTTAGTCTACCACAGTTTACTTCTGTTATGGTATTACCACTTCCACTATATATTTATTATTTCTGCTGTGTTATAATTTTCCAATGAGGTAATAGTTTCCCCGTGATCATCACATAGGCCCTCACTACTATTTTTCATCCTCTGGAATTTGAGGAGCTACACTTGAGGCTATGTGGAAAACTGGGATCAGAGCACTATTAAGTGGCATCCATACCCAGGATGTTACATCCCCTTTGCATAAGTGATCGCTCGTATTCCAAATTATGCTAATTTTTTAAGGACTTACTCTCAAATAATAGTAAAATGGATGTTCTAGGAATAATATCCCTAAATAAATAATTCTATATTTTCGTTCATCAAAAGATTCCACCCAATATGTGAGACCCCAAAATTTTCTCAATTATTTGCACTATAGGTACATATAATTTTAAAAGATTCTTGTGAAATATTTTCATGAGTATCAATCTCATTCCAATGAGTGTATTCTGAAAATTGAGGCTCTAAGAGTAAAAACTAACGAGTGTAGTTCTTCAACTGGATAACCAATCTGTCAAGTACCCTCAAGGACTTCTTGAGTATATCTTATTCAAAGTTGGGAAATTCATATTTCCTATGTATTTCCTTATCTTGGACATGGAGGAAAATGGATATATTCCTATAATCCTAGGGATACCATTTCTTGCTACTAGGAAGGCATTGATTGATGTAAATCAAGGATAAGTGGTATTCAAAGTTAGTGAAAATTAGGTAATTTTTGACTTATAAAATGCCACAAAGCAAAGTGATGACTCATTTGACTATCAAGACATCTTTATTACTGAAAATAAAGATGATTATATTACCATTAAGGATAAAAAAGAGACCCATTCTCCATATGAAGATAAATTTAGTGACTATGAGGATGTAAATTACATTAAACCTATGATAGAGAATATTGACCCACCATTCATACCCTCAGTTATCAGACTGTCGATGCTGGAATTAAAACATCTGATGAATACACTAAATTATTCATTCTTAGAAACAACAGATGTACTTCTAGTCATTATTAGTGAAGAACTGAGTCAAGTTCAATAATAAAAACTCATTGAAGTCCTGAAAAGGTGCAAAAATTAAATTTTTTGGGGAGTAGATGACATTAAAGGAATCATCCCTGTGATATGAACCTACAAGATTTTGTTGGAAGAAGGTGTTAAACTTAAAAGTAAACCCCAGAGGCTACTCACCCCACCAATGAAATAGGTATTCAAAATTGAAGTTTTGAAACTTATAGACACTCGGATAATATTTTAAATCTCTAAAAGTGAGTGGGTGATCCCACAGCAAGCCATCCCGAAGAAAGGTGGCTTGACCATGGTCAAAATTATGAAGATAAGTTGGTTTCAACTCGAACTATCACTTGTTCGAGAGTCTGTTTATATTATAGAAATATCAACATGTTGACTAGAAAGTATAATTTTCCACTCCCTTTCATAGATAAAATTCTAGAGAGACTAGCCAGAAATAAATTCAATTTTTTTATGGATATTCTGGATATAATCAAATTTTAGTTAAACCAACAGATGACTCAAAAACTAAATTTACATGTCTTTTTGGAACCTTCTTCGATATATGGATGTCCTTTGAAATGTGAAACACATCATAAAATTTATAGTAGTGAATGATACACATATTTCTTTATATGGTTGAAGAGTTTTTATAAATTTTCATGAATGATTTCCCTGTTTATATATGATCTTTCAAAGTCTTCCTAAGAAATTTGGACCTAGTCCTACAACACTATGAAGAGAATTAATTCATGATAAATTGGGAAAAAATTCATTTCATAGTCTAATGAGGTATATTCTTTGGACACAAAATATAAAATCAATTCATGGATGTAAATATATAAATAATAAAAGTAATTAAATATTTACCTAATCCCATGATAGTGAAATGTATAAGGATTTTTCTAGGACACATAGGATTCTATAGCAACTTTTTCCAATACTTTACAAGAATATCCCACCAATTGATGCACCTTTTATCAGAGGATACTTATTTCGATTTCATTGAAGAGTTTTGGTTGGATTTAAACACGCTAAATAATATCTTTTTGGAATCTCCTATTATAATATCACCAGATTAGGACAAATATTTTGAACTGATGTGTGACTCTAATGATTACAATGTAGGAACTATTTTAGGATAGTGATTTAGACATATCTTTTTTCCAATTTATTATTCTATTCATACTTTTAATGGAGATCAAGTAAATTATACAACCATAGAAAAGTATCTTCTAACAGTTTTCTATGTGTTTGAAAAAATTTTATCATACCACATGTTGTCTAAATTAGTGTTCTATACTAATCATTCAACACTAAAATACCTAATGAGTAAAAAGGATTCCAAATAGTGACTGATACAATAGATATTACTACTATAGTAATTTGACATAATAATCACAGATATAAAAGGGACTGAAAACATCATTACTAATCACCTATCCAGACTCCCACTAGTCATCATTAAGGATGATAATAATCTAGATATTGAGTTGTAATTTCCTGATGAAATGATGTTTAATATAAATACACAATCCCTATCATGGTTTTATGATATTGAAAATTATCTTTCCATGAGAAAATATTACCCCCACTTCTCCTTCCAACAAAAGAAGAAATTATTTTTCAAGGCCTCACTCTATTACTGGGATGATGCACTATTATTTAAGCATTATGATGATGGATTAATGTGATGTTACATACCAAAATATGAATTTAAAATCATAAAAGATATGTGTCACACGTCTCCAGCAAAATGATATCAAGGGCCTAAATGCACAATGGATAAAATCCTACAAAGTGGGATATTCTGGCCCACACTCCATCAAGATGCAAGGATTTTTTCTCATAGCTATGATTAGTGCTAGAAAAAAGGTTCCATTAGAAAACTAAATGATATTCCTGAAAATACCATTCTAGAATTAAAAATATTTGATATATGGGGAATCAATTTTATGGGTAGATTAAAAAATTATCATGAGAAATTTTACATCCTATTCGGCATGTATTATGTTTCAAAGTGGATAGAAGCTAAGGCCACCACCCATGAAACAGCTACAGTGGTCATGAAATTATAAAGGAAAACCATTTTCTCTATATTTTGATTTCCCTAATTACTCGATAGTGATCGGGTAACTCACATTGCAAATAATTTTGTAAAAGGGTTTCTCAAAAAGTATGGAATCAATTATAACACTGGAACTCCCTATCATCTATAGACAAGAAGGTAAGTTGAATTTTCTAATAGGGAGATTAAACAAATTTTAGAAATGGTAGTGGTTACAATTAGAAAGGATTGGAGTTTCAAATTGGATGGAAAACTTTGGTTGTATCACACAGTATATAAAACACCCATCAGTACTACTTTATTCCATATTGTTTATGGGAATCCATTTCACTTTCTAGTTGAATTATAGCATCACTCTTATTGATAAATTAAGAAACTAAATCTAGATTCTCAAAAATACATGGAAGTTTCAATTCTAAAAATTGATGAGTTAGAAGATATCAGAAGGGATTATTATGAAAATGATTGTATTTATAAAGAAAAAATAAAGAAATAGAATAAACAATTCATTGTGAAATGAATCTTCACACTAAAAGATAAAGTTTTGCTTTTATTTCCCAATTGAAAATATTCCTTAGGAAGTTGAAATCTTGATGGTCGGTTCCCTTTAAAGTTGTAAATGTATTCTTCTATAGGGAAATAGGAATTCAACAAGGAGACGTACCACCATTCAATTTTAATAGAAAAAACTAAAAATTTATAAAGAACCATTTCACAAAGGGTGTTCCCTTTATTTAAAGTTCATATGTTCTTTTTAATTCATCAGGAGACGATGTCATTATTAGCACTTTATGGGAGGAAACCCATATTTTTTCTATATTTTCATTATGTACATAGAACCTTTGTTTTTTCTTTTCTAGAACATTTTTTCCTTCATTCATCCAAAGATTATTTATAGACACTTCATTCATTTATCTGAGCTATTTTATCCTACTATTGACTATGTTTATTTTTCTGCTACCATATTTATTAACCCCTATGTACTAATGATTTATCTAGTGAAGGTATTTTTTTCTAACAATCAATATAGGTATAAAAAATTTCCAATAACCATCTAATGAGTTTCCTTATAGAATGACTTCATTAAAGGAGATCTTGACTCTCTATCTTAAATTCTTAATTTCCATTTATTTTTTATCTATGCTTATATTAATATCTATCTGATGTCGTTTTCCAGAACAATGTGGAAACTATATTATTTTAAGTGTGGGGGAGTCTTTATTGAGATTTATTGGATGTAAACTTGAATTATTTATTATTTTAATTAGTATAAGACACATTATTCATTAACAACATGCTTTAACTTGAAATCTCATTACACCTATTTAAATAAAATACAAAGTTTGGTTGGAGATTGTTGAAAACCATTTTTCTTTCTATTTATAATTTTATCATGATTACTGAGTTGATTAGTTTAATTCTAATTATATATTCTTGAACATTCTTTTGATTGACTTGGTACTAGATACTATGCCCTGAGTGATTTACAATTATTTTATTTACTCTCATTCTCAAGAGGATTCATGACCTATATTGTCATATTATTTTCTGATCATATTTCTTGAGAGATACTTGGGGAATGTAAACCTATCATAACATTAATTATAATATTATTGAGCCTATGATTGAACAAATTCACTGTTAAAATGATTAAGGTAATCTTTGTAGATCCAGTTATCCTAATACCCACCTATAAATATGTCCATATTTATCACATAGTATCCATGAATAACCTTGTTAGGATGGATCCATTTCAAGCCTATTATCCCTTCCTACCCTACTCTTGCTACTATACATGATTTTATTTTGAATAAGTATGGGGTATTTTTCATCTATTCCATACATGGTATGTGGATACTAAGGATACGTACAGTGGAATTTTCACAAGATAAGTATGAAATGGTTAATGATTAACTTCGGAATTTTCTATGCATACCATGTTCCTTTGAAAATATAAATAATAATAATAATAATAATAAATGGGTTCTGTATTAGAAATTTCAAAAATCGCCATTACGAGACTGATGAATCTTATGATGGATCATATGTGGTTAAGTGATGGATGTGAGATTTGGCCTAAACATGATTTTTGAAAAATAAATAAATAAAGTAAAGGAATAGGGAACATTATTTATGATTTCTCAATATATTCATAGACCCACATTGATCTATTTAGAGTATAGAGACATCATTTTTGTCTTGGTGGAGTTAATTCATTGCATTGTTCATGATTATCTTGCATTATACTATAGATCTTACCCTTCTTTTTGAGATTAATTTTTATCATCTACCCATCTATTTTCAGCCTCAAATACATTTTAACCTTATTTATTAAGACCTCATGATTAATTTTGTATTTTTATTTACAAAATGGAGATGTTAGAAACAATGAAACCCTATGGTTAGGAGAATGTATTTAGGGTATGAGCATAACTCCAATTACATTTTACCATTAGTGATGATAGAAAATTCATTGTGAGGTAAATTGAAAAATGGGTATAGATTCAGAGGGAAAATTATGAAACTATAATTAAAATGAGAAATAATCTGAATAAATAACTTAACTATGATTCAAGACAAATTTTATCTATATGATTTATTCTAGAGGACTTTCTTTTTCCATTGGAACATAATTTTATTTTCTTGGTTGTAATACATGTTTCCTTTTTAAAAAATGTTTCATTTAGAATACCTATTGAGATAATTTTTACTTGAGAACAAGAAATTTTTCAATTGTGGGGAAATTTGATAATCTAAATTTATATACATATGTATATATATATTGGATACATTTATTTAAGGTTTAATAATTCTTTATTTTATAATAAACTAGGTTTTTATGTGTTTTCACAAGAATTGGGAATTCAATACTCAAAGGATGAATTCTAGAAAAATAGAAACATTCATCAATACATTTTATGAATCTAAAGTACACAACATGTACTCCTTGATCATACCACCTGCAATCCTAATTACATTGTCTGAATACAAAGTACAAGTCATGAACCAAGTACATGATGTGAATCCAGATTACACATCATGAATGACTAGAATATCAAACCTAATTAGATACATGACATGAGCTTATTTCATAATGTTAATTGTTAGAAACCTAAATCCCATCAAAGATATAATTCATGAAATCTGGAGATCAAATATCTTTAGATAACTTTGTGGATATTAAGTACAAGGTGTGAAATCCACTTACACAC
Source organism: Viscum album (assembly GCA_963277665.1). Taxonomy (NCBI): domain Eukaryota; kingdom Viridiplantae; phylum Streptophyta; class Magnoliopsida; order Santalales; family Viscaceae; genus Viscum; species Viscum album. The sequence goes on from OY728126.1 coordinate 1,163,094,519, forward strand.
CATGAAATACTTGATGCATAAGCCACTTAAAGCATGTTCATGGTGTGAATCATTTACATGTTGTGAGCTACTCAGTCTCTATAAATATGAGTGCACCCACACCACACAAAATATCTTGGTTCATGATGGTTGAACCTCCTATTTTCTTCTCTAGTTATTTCTTGTTTTATTTTTAGTTTGTTTCTACTTATTTATTTTATTGTTTTATTAATTCTGTTGTTACTGCTTTTGATTCCAAGACTCTTTTTTTGCATGTTGTTGTCCAATACTTGAATCCAATTCTATTTTCCACAAAACTTTGATTATTGTTGTATTCTTCATTGTTTCTTCATTCAAGTTAGTATTTAATTGAGGTTTCATTATTTAAATTGTGTATTTCTTTATTTTGAGTTATTTATTTATAATTTCGAACATGTTTCCATCCATTTCCCTAATTTAATTTAATACCAACATGCATGTATAATTATCTTAGGGTTAGGGATTAATATTAAGGGTGAATTTGAACCAAATTAATTTCTAAATCAAAACTTGACAACCTTTTGGTTATTAACTTGGTTAAAAACAATTGTTAATCTCATTATTTTTTACCTACCATATCCATCATAGATGCAATCAAAGACACCTGACCAATTTAGAGCTGATAAATCTAGGAACAATAGATTGTGATACTATATTCATAGAATCTAAGCTTCATGTACTTAGGTTTTTTACTATCTCTATAACAAGGAGTAGTTTCTAACTTAGGTAGATCCAATTGGTTGGACCAAGACCAATTGGTAACCTTTACACTGCTTCACAACCTAATCCATGGGATTATCCCAATCTATATTTAGGATTATCATTTTCCTAATCCCTAAAATTCACCATAAACCCTTCCTTTCATCTAAATTAAAACTCTAGATACAAATTTTTTAGTAAAACCATACTTGAGAGTGATAATGAGGACTCCTACTAAAAGGTTCTTTCCTCTAGGTTACCAACCTACCAAGTTGTCCTTGTGGGTTCGACACTGCACTACCACTGTGCTATGCCTTTGTAGGTGAGTTTAGTTTGTGAAATTTAAATTATAATATGATCAATTCCTATACATAATCAACATTGTAATATGTTTCAGGTATAACCTATAGTTAGAACCTTATTAGTTAATTCAAGAAGGAATAAAAATTGTTTGTTTGATAAAGATAATTTCTATGGCCTAATTTTCTCATCTTCTTGAGAATACCAAGAGCCATATGTTGGATTCCTGGGATATCATTTATGTGTGAAGGATAGATGCCTTGTTTTAGGGCCTAGATTTCCCTATTGGTTGTGTATGTTTCCTGCTGCTTTTTTGATGTTATCTATATATGATCTTTTCTATGAAACATGTTATGATCCCAATACATATTATCCTAGTATGGATTATTTTATATGTGGTGGGGAGGCCTAGATGATGTGGTAACATTTGATACTTGTGATGGAGAGATGCATCGGGCTATGCATGTTGGGTGGGGAATCATGAATTATGTGGCAGTAGTTGATTCCTATGATGGTGAGATGCATCAGGATATTAATGTGAGGTGGGGAGGCCCAAATGATGTGGTAGAAGTTGACACCTATGATAGAGAGATGCATCAGGATATGTATGTGAGTTCCAGGGATAACACTAAATATGATAGAATGGGTTGAAGTTGGTCTTACCTATTGATGTTGTAAAGTTGAATGCTTTCTTGAAATGAATCTGTTTAATGGATGATGGTTAGGTTTATTGTTTATATGTATTCCTTTCACCACTCCTTGAGGTAGTTGTATGTTCTTGGTTTCTTGTTTCACTCGGTGGTAGCTTAGGTTGGTTTTCCTAGATTACTTGGATTATGTAATGATGTTAATAATGTTTAATAAATGACTTAACCTGTAGGGAATTTAATGTAGCTCTTTAAATTCTTGTGTACTTATAGGATATCTAGACCCTATCAATGGAAGCTAGGTGTCCAGGAGATTATAGATACATTTAATATTAGGACTAAGTTGTTCCCATAGTTTGGTTTAGTGTTATATTATATCCTGTATATTCTGTTATTTTATATGATACCCCACCCATGTTGGTTAGGTAAATTGACACCTAGTGGACTCTAGGAGGGTGTTTTTTTCAATATTATGGTGGGAGGATGGATTATTGACTACCCCATATGGCCCCTCTCTCTTCTCTTGGTAGTTACTTATTTTGTTATGCACAGCGGTTAGTTTTCCTATATATGTGTGTAGAGGGATATGATGGATTGTGGTTATTTCACTCACATATATCTCTATATATAATATTCAAAATATTATCATATGTATTATTTTTATAGTTTGTGATGGATTGAGGTACCTTACTCGGTGTATGGTTCGTGATGGCTTAAGGTAAATACCCGATGTATGATACACATCATATGGGCTGTGGTGGATCCCATAAACTACTTGGTTGCTATATGGATATTTGATATGGGATGATGTGATGATTTTATTCATGAATTCCATGTTGTGATACCTTTCCTAGGTGTCTTCGGGATATCTTATTTTGGAGAGAGATGGATCGGGATGTGTGATTTTGGGGTAGAGCATAAAACCATTGGGGAATTAGGAGTAGGGTACCCTTGATGTTTCATTATTATATTATATGATCTATTTTATGTGATAATTGGTGATATTTAGCCAAGGTGAGGTTGGGAACTTAGTATACATGTTTAGGTGATGAGTTAGTTTCACTATTTTTTATAATGCTTTAGTATGATTTATTTATCTTTTACATGAGAGGTTTCATAGAGGATGAAACTGAGTATAATATTATGCTCACCTTACATATATATTAACTATTTTTCAAATAAACTATAGTGGGTTGGAGATCGGGTTGGATATTACTAGCTCATGGTTATGTAGGAATTGTTTTGGATTCATGGTCGTTGTCATCTTTACCTTTTGGTTCTTGTAGTTTCTTTTTTTATTATTTTCACATTGTATGGAATTGCATGTTTTCACTTGGTATTTCTGTATATATGTGTCTGAGAAGGTGGTGATTGGTGTATTTATATTATCTATATATTTTGTATGTTATATTATAGGGTAATGCCTCTCATATGTATGTTTATTATACCCGCTATGTTATTCGCCAACCCGGAGCCTAGTGGATGTGGTACACATGAAATCACCATCTCCCTTCTCTCCTTGACATCCTAGGAGAGTTACTCTTTATGGATAGGGGGTCGTGACATCTTTTCCTAATAGGTGTAGGTGATGTAGTGATTAAGTGTTTTTTGGGATTACACAAGATTGTGAGACTCCCTTATCACTATATGAAAATCATGACACTAAACTTTTTATATTATTATAATGGTTCACTAACTTTATCAATTGGATACTAGATGTGTCACTACAAGGCTAGCTGACAGGATCATCTAGAGGCTTCAATGAGTGAGATTTTTACATGGAATCCTTCTAGGTTGATGATATGACATCATGGGACATGGATGTAAATGGAATGATTCACTGACACTGATACCTAGGTTGTAGATTATGATTATTCAAGATGGGTCAAGTAGTTTTTAGGGTTATTTAAATGGTTCACTATATGTTATTATTATTTGAGTAATGATAATGATTCATTATGGATCATTCGGTTATTAGGTTCATTGTGGTAGTTCATTAGATATAATTATAATTATAATAATGATGATGATTCAGGATGGACCAGTAGGTAATTTATGTTATTGAAATAGTTCAGCAACTCTAATGATATACATCATTGATGGTTTTTATCCTACTAGGATTAGTGTGATGATAGTGATGGAATATGGGTAGATTTTGGTCTCCCAAATGATACCTCCACTCGATGGGGTGATCCTCTATGAGATATCTCAATTGGTGATCAATAATGTTGGGTCTTATGGATTAGATTGATCTTCTATTTTTTAAATGAATGAATTTTATCCTATTTGAATGATGTTTGTGCGATGACTCGAATTTTTATAAATTCAAATTTTTAAATATTATCTCCTTACTCTCATTGTTTTTATAGCATGGTTTGTAGTGAGGCTTGAGGTATGGACTCTTATGGTGCATGAGATTCATATTAGTTATGTTGATCAGGAAATTACTCTGGGTTATCATTGAGAATTCAATTCCTGAATTAATATTATGATTTAACTAATTTATATTGATGCATACAAGATATCGGTACTAGGGCCATAAAGTACTTATGGTTTTATTTTAGGTTGTGTTGTACTTTAACCGATATAGACACTTGTATAATGACATATTCATGGTTGTAGAGATGAATTCACTTTTTCACAAGTATATATTGAAGGTGTTCATTGGATTTTGATGGGTTAGCGGTGCTAAATCATTAGGGTATCTCATGAAGTTTGATGTATGTTGGTATTGGTGGTGGGCGTATACATGGGAGTTAGAGTCTCCTCCCCTTCATACATGTTGGGGTTGAACCATGATTTATTTTACAATGTTTTACAACTTTATATTTATCTACTATTATGTATTATGTGTTATTTTGTATTCTTGGTAGACATGGTATCTTATATTCATGTATTTTTATTGTTTAAGTCGGTTATATATGTTGTATATTCATGTTGGATAGTACATGTAATATTTTTATAGGAAAAATTCCTCCAAATTTCATGTATATTTCCTCTTGATTCTATTAAAAAACCTCTGGCCTATTAGAGGTGGTCTTGGGGGTACACTTTTCCTTGTCACTATTTCAGTAGGGGTCCCATTAAGGTCAGGTCAGGTTAGCTAAAGGACATCAAGCCCCCCATGTACTTTATGCTATTTTAAAAAAAATATTTATACACATAATATAGTATATATCAATAATTCATAATTTATTTATGGAATATATATTAATAATTGATTTTATAAATGGATATACATAATTTAGTTTTCAATAATATAAAATATAATCACATAATGAAATATCTATAGATTTTTCAATCACATAACATAATAGATATGGATAAAATGTAATATATTTATAACATATTTAGCTATGAAATATTTATTATCTTAATAATATATGATATTTATATAGAAAACATAATTTATATATATAAACATAATTTCTTTATGAAATGGATATCAAGATAAAATTTTATAAAATGCACAGAATATAATGTATTTTTACATAATATATAGTATATGAAAGTAACATAATATTTATTTATATATAAAGAATATGATAAAATAGACTTGGAATAAAACCTAATATATTTATGATATATTTTATCCATAAAACATTTAATATATTCATAAATTATAATCCTTATAAACAAAAAAACTATTTATAAAATATAATGTATTTATGACTTGTATATAAAGAGAAAATTTTTTAAAATTCAAATAACATAAAATATTTCTACAAATAAAAAAATATATTCATTGAATATAAATTATACACATAAAATAAATTATTTTTTTAAGATTAAAAATATGTTTTATGTGTAGAAAAGAACAAAACATGTTTATATTTAGTATATATTATTATTTTTGTATTTTTAAGATTATAAAACTATTTTTTTATTGTTATAAAGATTATCCTTTAATTTTTTTATATAAAAACTTATAAGAATATATAATTTTAATATAATGGGAATAAATAATATTTTATTTGAAAAAAAAATACATGTCATCATCATCCTTGGTAATAAGTTTTATTTTTTTTTGACTTGATTACCACTAATTCATTTTTCTATAAAATGTGGTCTTAATTAAGAAAATATAAAAACATAATAAATATTCATTAACATCAGTACTTAAATTTTTTTGAAGAAAAATAATATTATTTGAATATGTAAACACTAGTTTACATGTATGTTGTTTTTATTATTTTTTAATGAGTTGATTTTCTTGAAAAATTTTAATGAATCTTATAAATCAGGTATTTGGTATATCTTCAAATGTACTTCAATTTTTTGGTGAGGTTTCAAAAAAAAATCATGATTTTTCAAAAAATATTAAGGAGATATAGTTTGGGAAAATTGATAAATTGTGTTTTTTATAAATGTTTCATTTAATTATTAGTAAATAATTTTTTGGGTAGATTTTCCTTTTTTGAAATTTAAAAAAAAGTAACATAAATTTTTTTAAGAGTATAAAATTAGATAACTTGGGAGAGAAATTTGACTTCAAAATGGATTGAATGAATGACTTGAGATAGGTGAGGATGTGTTCAAAAGGGGATTCTAAGGAGGTCTCGCATAAAGATTTACATGCTTAGGCTTCATGGACAAGACACATGTCACCCAGGGGATTAACATGTGGATAACATAAAGGAATAAAGGTATGTATTAGGTATGAAATATCACCAAAAATATATTATGATGTAATTTTTTAAGATTTTTAAAAATAATTTAATTCATAGTAAATTTAAAATTATGTGAATTTTCAATTTATATAATTGTTTTTTAATTTTTTTATAATTAAAAATTATTTGTGTCATATTAATTTCATATCTCAATTAATATTAATAAAAGTGGTAAAATTGATTATATAAAGAATTATATTTTGATCAATTATGTTTATGTGATATATAATCAAATCACTAGTTAGTTACATGATTAATTTTATTGATTATAATTTAATTATTGTTATTTTATTTTAATTTTAATTTTTATTAAATCTCATAAAAACATATTTATAGTTAGATTTAGTCTAATTTATGAATTTTATTATTTAATTAATATTATTAGTTAAATAATTAAATATAATTCAATTTTTTTGTGATGAAGATGATTTAGAGTCATTATTGTACTACATTAGTTATTCTAAAATTAATAAATTAGTGTAATTTTGATAGTGCAATCATGAATCCTTTTTTATAGTGGATTAATTTATCACTTTATAAGATTTCATAGTGAGTTATTATTTTAAGAAATGGTTAGAAGTCATGAAGCCTAATATAGATCTCATGCATACTATCCAAGTTTGGAATTTAGTTGATCCACATGAAAGAATTATATACATAGGATATAATTGGGTTTTCATAAATAAATCTAACATGGATGGTAATGTGACTATAAATAAATCCTGTGTGGTGACTTAAGGTTATAAATTAATTCATGATATTGAATATGAAAAAAAAATCTCTATTTATATGATTAAATTCATCAAATTTATTCTAATCATATCATCATACTATTATTATAAGGTATATTACAAGGAAGTCAATATATTTTTCCTTAATGAAAATTTGTTAAAGTATTTATATATTAAATAATCAAAAAAAAGTAGGAAACTAATTATATTACTGAGGTACAAAAAAATTAACAGTTCATTTATGGACTAGAATAGGTTTCTTAAAGTTTAAACCTTTATTTTGATGAATAAATAAAATATATTGGTTTTTTAAAGAATAAATATTATCCTTCTATGTATAAAAATAGTAGTAAGAGTGTAAATATATTTATGATCTTATATATAGATTAAATATTTCTTATTTAAAATAACATCCACACTTTACTAATAATAAAATACTGGATAGGAAAGTATTCTCAATGAAATACATGAGTAAAGTAGTTCATATACTTGGAATATATATTTATAGAGTTAAATTTATGAGATTGTTTGGTTAGGGTTCAAAAAACTTATATTGGTAAATCTATAAATAATTTTATCATGGATAATTCCAAAAATAATTATTTAAAATTATTATAGGAGAATAGTATTAATTAGGTTCAATGTCATTTTATATAAGTAGTAATCCAATGCATGATTTATATATTATATTATTTGATTATAGAGTCTTTCATGTATTTCATATCATGTACATAAACCAATGTTTCTTATGATTTAACAGTAATGAAAATATACCAATCAAACCTAAATAAAAGTCATTAGGTGACAGTCAAAAATATCTTTTAAGTACATGAAAAGGATAATGAGTATATTTTTTAACTCAAGGGGTGAGTAATATCTTATGGAAAATTATTATTATGATACTAACTTTCAAGTCAAAAAATAAGCTTACATATCTTATTAGAGGCATTTATTTTTCTTGAATAGTATATTTATGATATTGAATAGTTAAAAATAGTGGATCATGATTAAATCTGATACTAAATCATAGTATATCATGTAATAAAATATAGTGAAGGTAGTTGTTTGGATTAATAAATTTATCACTAAACAATGATTTATAGCTAACATAGTGGATCTCGTTAAAATCTATTGTAAAAAAATAGTGAGATTTAATAAGTTAAGGTCTTCGAAATCTCATAAAAATATAAAGATATTTTCCATTGATACCATATTACAAAGTTATTTATTAATAGGGGATATATCAAGATATATCAGGTACCTAGAAATATAAATTTAGTTAATCACTAATAAAATCACTAGTGAAAAAAAAAGAACTAAATTCATGTAAATTACATGGGTATTAGATGCATGGGGTAATTTATTTAGTATAAGTGTAATTATTTGTGTATGAGACCCAAATTTTTTCATGTGATATTGAATTAGGGATACTTTTATATTATATATTACTTTATAACTATCTAATTATAATTTATTTATACTTTTTATGTTTTGAGATGATATAAGACATGATAATAAACACATCAAAGTAAATTAATCTAGGTATCATTAATTGATTAGAATTATTAAATTAATGGATAATTATGATGAAATGTTAGGATTAGCGTGAGTATGTTCTCATATAGTGGTGAAAAGTTTACAGATGGGAACATATTATAGAACTTGTTAATTAAATTTATCCACTTTGAGTATGACAAATTTTTTATCACACACACACACACACACACATATATATATATATATGTCATTAGGGTTACTTTGTGTGTATACAGCATAATATTCCTTTTCTTTTAGGTTGAAAAGGTTCCCTACAAGTTAACTATAAGACTTTTTCATTTATCATATATTATTCAAGTGAATATATTCAACAAAAGATTATTGAGTTTTAAATTAATTATATAGATAAATTTTATAACCAATATAAGATTTTCCCACCCATATAATGACTTAATAAATTTGTATCTGCAACTAGGTAAGGCTAAAGAAATGTGAAAACATGCATATATGAATGAAAAGTGATGTATTCATTTACTTTAACTCAATTAATTCAAAATTATGAGTTGATCTATATGATATTAACATGTTATATTACTCAATTATATAATCAATATCATAGTAAAAAGTATTTCATTAGTATACATACGGTTCATGGAGATCATGACAACCCTTTTATAGCTTGAGTAACATTAATGTTTTACTAGATATCTCTCTGTTATCTTGATTTGGTGGTGATAATTCATAATCACTATCAATGATTCAAATTCTATTAAGGTTATAATTAAGAATATGTGAAAAAAAGATTATTTTTTGTTTAATTTGTTTCTTTATAATTTGATATAGTTTACATATAAATTTCATGCATGGTAATATCCAAAATAAGTTTACAAATTCAGGTTGGATTTCATGAAATTATGATATTATTATTATATGTGTCTTATAAGATGGTTATGATAAATTTTAAAATATTATTTAAATATGTGGTATTAAAATAATTAAATAAAGTATAAAAACATTATCATGAATGCATGCATAAAGTCAATAATTATTAATCTTACTAAAATTATAGATATGATGTGTAAGAAGATTATAAAGTACATGAATATGAGATAATGTGATAATGTAATAGTGATAGTATGATAGGTCAAAATACATTACACATTAACATACTATTAATATAAATTCTTGATGTATTATAGGAGTGTGTTGTCTTCATATTTTTCTTAATTACTTATGTAGATTATAATAAATAATAAAGGAAATAAATTTATCTAAAGGGGAAAAATCCTAAAACATCTTTCCAAAGCTTAATCTTTTCTTCCTATATTTCATGCACTATAAGAAGTATATAGAAAAAAATTAATTAAAAGATGTTCCCATTATTATATTATAGTTAACTAATATTTATACATATTTTTGATAGGTGAGAAGGGAGGATTAATTCATTTTTATAGATCATGTGATATTTAATAAAAAAAGAATAAGATTCGCCATAATTCTTTTAAGTAATGTGTATATAAAATATTAATTATGAATATTTCCTTCTAAAATATATTGGTGGTATTTTTATTTATTTTACACTACATTTTGGTTTATTAGATATCTAAAAATCTTAATAAAGATATTCTATAATATTTTCCAAAACCTCCTAGGATTGGTAAAATATTTTCATATATAATTAAATTCCTAGTGAATTAATGATGAAACCCTTAGATTTAAGAAAGTATAACTTTAAAATAATAAGTCTGATTGATTATTAAAATATACCAAATTGAATATATTTAGAATATATAAATTATTTAATAGATAAATCCCATACAATTTTAATATTGAGACCCTAAAAAACTTATTTAAAGCCTAAAAATTATTAATAAAGTTTTAAGAAAAAAATCTTAACAAGTATTTCAATAAGATTTTATTCCATTATCCTTATATTTAAATTCATAGATTTTCCTATACCCTTACTATGTATCTTTCAAGTGTTAGAATATAATATTTAGTGGAAGATAATTGGATGTTTTCAAATTTCATATAAGATCATACTATGATCATGGTGGTTGTGGCATAGTATATTGATCAATAGAGAGGAGTTGTTATAGTCTAGTGAATTTCACCATGATTGATGAGGTTACGGCATGAAGATAAAATTGTGGCAAGAAAGTTAATCCATTATTTTTAGGATTTGTTTCGTCTATTTAGGGTGGTTAGTTTTGGTATGATGTATTATTTTTCAATGGGGATGTATTAAGGATAATATTATGTAAATATAGTTATTTCATGGAATTGGGTGTTTCTCTATGGGGAACATGGTTATTGAATTCCTTGTTTCTTCCATTTTGGGGCTATCTATGTTGTGGAACTTGTGTTTCACCATGGTTTTATTCTGGGGTGGATCAGATTTTAGGCAGTAATACAAATTCTTTACCTTGATTTTTAGGGTTTTCTAAGTCATGGTGTAGTAAGAGTAAATTTTCAATGACCATCCATGATATCATATATTTGAATTTTCATTGACCATGAGAAAAGGGGTAGCATGACACTCTGATTCAAAGATCCATTCGACACAATCTTATTGCATCATGATGCATGAAATAACATCATGATTTCCTTAAAATAATTTTTTATTATAAATTCAGGGTGCCCTATCTATTTAGTTTAACCTTATTTGTCTATCTCAAAGCCTAAGAAGTTTTAGGCTCACTTATTAGTGGTTTTAGACACCTGAGTCCAATCCTTAGGCCTTAGATCCATGAAATCAATTATTACTTAATCTAAGGTGCTTCATTGAATATTTTCTTCATTATTTCCCAATTATTCATTCCATGAGGTTATGATAGTAGTTATGTTTTCTTATGGTAGCCTTTATATGATGGTTTTATTGGATATTATGTGTTATAGGTTTGTGTAAGTTTATCTGTAAGTTCATTTGTGATCAAATTCAGTTTTATTCTTTCTCTCGATGTGCAGTTACTTCAACTTCATTAAAGTAGGGGATTTATAAACTCTTCTTTTATCACCTGGAATTGTGTTCTTGAATTGAATTTTTTTCTTAAAAGTTTTCATTTATAGTCTATTTTGATGTTAATTAATCATTATTTGTATTTCAATAGAATATAATTTGTCTAAAAATATAATAAACCAAACATAACTAATTGAAGTGGAATGGGTGGTGTTATTTCTTCTTTGGTTATATGTTATTTCCTTTGTATACATATTTATTGATTTTTTTTACTATAAAAACAATGTTTTTGTTGTGTTTTATTAAAATTATGAGTATATTTAGTTTTCCATTAATTTAATGATAAAAATGGGAATAAGGTTTGGGAAGTGAATAGATACAAATGTTTTCTTGTTCTCTTGTTATTTTCTTATTATTTATATTTGATTTGGAATTAATAAATTAATAATTTTTTAATAGGTTTGGTTCAAGGAACACTTTTATTAGGAAATAATTCCCTCTTTTTAACTAGTTTGATACGTAAACCTTATATGACCCAAAGTCCCAAGGGCCTATAGGCTAATATAACATTTCCCCAACTCCCAACGACCTAAAGGCCAATACATGGCCCAAAGACCCTGAGTAATAATTAAAAATAATCATATTTTTCTCATCATACATCGTACTCCACCCTTTATAGTAACCATCGAAACATGGTCCCTAATATGAAAGTTGAATTACCCCCACCCATGAACCATTGTATCATGTTGTATTGACACATATTGGCAGGGCACCCCTCCTATCCATGGTGTGGGAGGAGGGATAAATGAAAGGTGCTAACACACCTATCTTTCTTTTGTGATACCCACCTAGTGATGCCTGTGTAGCCATCACTTGCATCACCAACCTATTTATTTTCATCCTTATATCAGTCCCAAGTGTGGACCTTGAGTGAAATGTTAAATAAGTAATGAATAGTGGGTGTTTGAGTTTATCAGGTTTTTTTGAGTATTAATGACATTGTTTTATTTGTCTTTATATTTTTATAAGTGATGTAGTAGGTTGTGTGTTTAACTAGAAAGTGTGTGGTTTTTGAAAATAAAAATGGGAATAAAAATTGAGTGTTGTAAAAATGGAGAGATGAATTATTTTGAAAAGTGTAGATTTGAGATGGTGAAGTAGTAAGGGGTTTTTTGGACTTTCATTCCTTATTCTTTTTATTACCAATGTTGAGAAGGTTGGTTTTGGGGAGTTTTTTGTTTGGATGTGAGAATATTTGGGGGATGTGTTCTATGTGTTTTAGTTACTAGGATGAGGAAAGGTGTGAGATATAAAATTAATTGGTTAAAAGTATGTTAGAGTCAAAATAAACCTATTAAGTAACATGATTTTTAATAGCTTATGGTAACTAAAATGAAATGTGGAAGGGAAGTGGTTGATTTGAAATAAATAAAAAGGAATAAAAATTTTAAAATATTATTAATGTTTTCCGTGATGTGTATTTTGTTTCTTATTGATTTTATTATATTATTGTAGTTGATTTTTTATTATAATTAGTGGTTTAATTTTTTTTGTGTTCCTTATTGTTTTTATACTATTTTTTAAATATTAGTGTTAAGGGAACGGTGTAGTGATGAAGGGTGAAGGGTGGAATATCACGGTTTTTAATGGATTGATATAATGGAATATATACAGGGGTTGTTATGGATTGAAGTTGGGGTGTATATATTGAAGTTCCTAGTGATTAATGCAATCACGCTGAGAGGAGGGAGTGAATTAGTGTAAACCAATTTTACCTAATTATTTTCACTTTCCATTAATACTCTTAATATTAAAACCTATTAACTTTTTAGGGTGAATGTATCTAATTACAAATCCCAAACATAATAGACCACATAAAAGATAGTAAACAAATAAGAACAACAACACATGATATTTTTACAAGGTTCTCCTTTGATGTGGGTGACTGCATCCTTACTATGTATAGCTTGAGTCCAAGACACAAGAATTACGCTAATATAATAAAGTGAATACACATGGGAAATCTGTCATCCTTAACCTTGAGTATGTCTCCCAAAAATATTGTATTATCTCCCAATAGGTTCTTTACATGGGATCTTTTGAGTTTACAATGAAACCCACAAACACACTATTGAACAAGATATTATTCTCTACTCCTGGATGTCACTACATCAATTGATAATATTTTATTCCTCAAGAAAGGTATTTGACTACCAATATATCTTCTGTTATAGTACTATGAAATTTATCCTTATTCTCTTAACTCAATATGTGCTACCAACTTAGAAATATCTTTGAAAGGTCCATTCAAGTAGATATTCAAATAATCTCTTATACTAAACTCAAAAAACACATAAAAATCCAAACACAAGAAGTTTTATCCCCCTTTAAATTAATTTTATTATCAAAAAAATTAATGAATTTTCCTCTTTAAAATCATAATTGACTTATCTTAAAATAAGGATGGTAGGAGTGATTATCATACCTAAAATTTGATATTATCTGAGCACTTTTAAAATTTTATATACACATAAAATAATATTATATGGTATATTTCTCATGTTTAAATCTCCCCTTCAATGGTTATATTCCATAAATCTTCATCATGGATAATATTCTTCTAAAATAAACTCCAATAATATATTTTTTATACCAGTTGAATTGTTATAAGGGGGAAAATAAAATGACTCCTTGAAGGATAACTCATATAGTTATAAAGTGATCATAGATTTTCAGTTCCCCCATAAATATATGAATCACCTTCAATTCTATGCAAAAAGAAAAAAAAACAAATACATGGGAATTTTGTGGTTTCTCCTTTGCTTCTTAAAGATAAAAATAAGGATGAGATTTTTTATCAATCTAGAAACTCTTTTCCTTTTAGATCCAGTTTTTTGAGAAATATTTATGCTTGATACTATTTTAATTTTATAAAAATGATCCTCCTTGGGAAGAATGGTATTCCTTTTAATTTTATTTTTCTTCTTATGTGTAATTATATTTTTAACATTATCTAATAGGGCATTTTCATTTTCTTCTGCTTATTTCATCTTCCTTGATAAATCAAATTTGGATAGCCAAATAATCGTGCATTATTTAGGAATATTATTATTATTCTCAAATATTCCACATGTATTGTCAAGATTTATTGGGTCACCCTTCTTATGTAACTTCCCAATAATTTTGAATTTCCTTTTATTAATGAGTTCCATCAAACAAATAATTTTATTTATTTCTTGTATTGATTCTATTTTATGATCAAGATTCCTTCCTTCAATATTAATGTTCATAAATTTATTTAAAGGTTAATTATGTGACATTTTCTTCCATGATAAAATAATCTATTCCTTTTAGATATATCATTTTTCTCGATATTCTTCTTAGGTGTGCTTTACTTGGTGCATTTATTTTATTCATGCCCCGAGGAAGACCCTACTTTTCATTATTTCCTTCTCAAATTTTGTGGTATTATTTCATCAAAATCATATGAATCATGATGGGTGGATTTAAAATAGCATTCATTACCACAAATACAATTATTGATGCATTTTCCACAAAAAACATCTATGCTTTAAAATCTGTACATTATCTCTCCTCGATAAAATTCCTCCCAATTTCTGATATAATTCTATAATCCAAGTTTTCTTTATTTTTAAATTATTGACATATTATGAAAAAAATTAATGGACTTGTTTCTAAACCTTACATAACACCAAAAATGTCCAATAAACCTTGTTTTTTTCCTTTAATCGTAATTTTTATATCTTTTACAGCTTATTTTTTTATAAACGCAACACTTCTTTTAAGATAACATTGGGGAGCCATTCTTCTAACACATGATCATATACCCAATTAATGTAGTTTTGGATTTCTTAGAATTTTGGTCCATATGTATTTTTCAATGTAACATGTACTTTTTATAGAAATGACATTATTGTAAACAAGGTTTCTAGAATAAAGGTTACCACTATCTTTAATCATAGAGTGGATTTACCTATAGATGATTTAAAACTCTTATTACCACTAGAATAAATAATTTCATATAAAATAATATTATCATAAAATTATATGTTAGCATGTATATTCTCATCTTTATGTGAAGATTCATCTTGGTTTATTTCTGGAATTTTCAAATTGACCTCCTTAATAAATTTCAAATCTATAGCATTATTTTAATATTTAGGAGATTTCACCCTCTATTAAAATTCCTTTCTAATTATTTCCATTTTATATTCATTCATCTTATTTTTTTTCTTATAAATAATTTTTAAGATGATTAATTATTTTTTATTTGATATCTAACTGAGAATAATTAACACCATAAATATTTTTTGATTTTTTTCCAAAAAATAAATCATTTATTCACAATAGTTTATCATATAATTCATCCCATCAATTGATTTTTTTCAATTCTTCTTCATCCAGGGAGTATTTTTTCCCCTTAAATAACCATATAAATTACTCTTTGGCTTTCATGTATTTGATGAGATTATTTAGAATTGTCATATAATTACTTATATATAGAATCTTATTCCATATTTATACATGTTTATCATCCTTTAGTAACTTTATAAATTCAAATATGAAAGTAACAACTTCATGGGGAACATTTTTTAAATAATCCTTTATTTTAGAGTAAAAACGCTAAGTAATTCCATATCCACATGCTCTTTAATAACTTTTCTTGATTATTAAATAGAATGAATATAAATGGATATAATGGAACAATTAACACTTTTATTACCTTTAACAAGTGGTTTATCCTCTTTATAATTTTTCAATCGTGATAGATTTTGTAATTTTTGGTCACTTTCTTCTACTTGTTCTTTAAAGTTTTGGTTGAAATATTCATGTTGGTATTGAAAGGAATAAAAAATATATTCTATATATAAGTTAACAAAAAACCTTATTCAAATATTCAATTCACATATAATTGATAAAAATTAATATGAAAACATAATAAATCCAATCATAGGTAAAATATTCTCTAATTTTAGTTGAAGTGCCTAGTGATTTATTTAGTCACACTGAGAGGGGTTTAAATTAGTATAAACCAATTTTACTAAATTATTTTCTATTTCGATTACTCAACTTATTATTTAATAATTTTAACTTGTTAGGGTGAATATATCTTATTAAAAATCCATAACACAACACAGAACATGAAAGGTATTAAATAAATAAGAATAGAGGCACATGATATTTTTACAAGGTTTTCCATTGATGTAGGTAACCACATTATTATTGTGTTTGAGTCGAGTCGGAGGCACAAGTGATCCACTAATTTGATAAATTGAATTCACATGGGTAATTTATTATCCTTGACCCTAATAAAATATCTCAAAAATCTTGTAATATCTTCTAACATGTTCTTTATATTGGATCATACTAGTTTACAATGAAACTCCAAATCACATAGTTTAAAAAATCATATTCTCTTCTCCTGGATTTCACTGTATCAACTAATAAGATTTTCTTCCTCAAAAAAAGGTATTTTACTACCAATAAATATTATACTATAGTAATATAAAATACTACCTTATTATCTCAAATAAATATTCAGAATGATCAATTTATATATATATATATATATATATATATATATATAAGTAGGGGTTATTTATGTTGTGAATCATTGATTGGTCTTCTCCTTTATTCTTCTTTTTTTCTTCTCTTATTTCTTCCTTGATGTCTAAGATCTACTCTATTTAAATATCATTGGATCCTAAATCACTTCTGGTTTCTATTCTTATTATTATCACTTTATATTATCAATTTAGAATAATGGTAATTTTTCCCATAATTAAATCATAGAAATCCCAATTAAAGAATTAAAATTGTGATTTTATAATTTTTTATTACTTAATAGATCCATATGGGTTATTTCCCTAAGATCTTCATTCTATAATAACCCCCGATGGATATTTTGGGTCCCCCATCCCCATGATCCTCAATTTAATTTCTATAAATACCCATGATAATCTCATTTAAACTGGTTAAAAATAACTTTGAGGAATATACTAACTTTTATCTTTATAAATGATTTAAAATATTTATATTTGGAATCCCAAAATTATCAGCTTGCTACTTCTCAATTTTCTCCAATAAACTAACCAAAAATATCAGCTAAATTACCCTTTTCCTTGGATTTAATCATGGATTAATCATAGAAATCCTAATTATATTTATTTCCATAAAGATTAGAAAAACATTTTTTAGTTTAAATCCCCATAATTCGTTCATTCTTAGAACAGTTTAATCACGCAAAAGAAATAATATTTCTTACGTATCACATCAAAAAGATAATTTTTTTATAAATTATCACCAAAATTATCTTCTATATGATCAAAAATATCTTACATATTCAGAATAACTTCATATTAAATATTACATACCATCTGTGAGATGTTATATATCAATTTTTGAATTTTATGTATGCTCTGAATTATTTTGTATATCATAGTAAAGCCTTACTTTTACCACATTTCATTATGAAATTATGATTTATATTATGTTTGCATTGAGATATATTACTTATTATCATATATATCTTATGTATCATATGAAATATGTTATATATCACAATGTTACTCTTGGTTTTTCTTATATAGCCTCCATAGAATATTATGCAACTCAATGAGCTCTGGTACTTTTCCAATATTCTATTCTAAGGGATATTATTTATGATTTTTTCAATTTTTAACCTCCAACTATGAATTATAGAACTTATTCAACTCATATAAAAAATCTTTAAACCTTCTCTAGGAATCTCTAGCCACTTCAGATCATCTCAAAAACAACTTAAATGAACACAAGAATTTATCAAACCTTCATAAATGTCTTTATCGTAATTTCCAAATCATTTACATCATATAAGTAATCAATTTTGGGTACTTTAATTAATCTAAAATTGTCTCAATAATTCCTAATTATTTTCTACTCAAAATTCCTTCAATGATGGTGCTTAATTAATCACCAATAAAAGTATCACCTTCCTCATTTCAGTACTCAGATTCTTTAATCTCCATCCAAGGTAGTTTCCATATAATATAAAATCTTCAAGATTGATAAAATTGGGATGGAAACTCACTTTAACTCACAACCATATTAACTCTTTCACTCTAAAGTTATATTTTTAATATATCTCATATTTGTCTTCTCAAACTCTTCATGATCCTATAATATATAGTGATTACAACACTTGTAACTCTTATTTTATCACCCACTTGTATCACATATCATTTAATCCTATTAATTTCTACTAAATTATCATCACATATATATGTATCTAATTCTATGAACCTATTTATCCCAAAACTGTAGCATAATTTACTTTCCCTTTGTTAATATTCCTTACCAGCATGAATATATCTTTAATATAAAATGAAAAAAATTAATATAATCTAGTGGAACACCAATTTTTATCTCACACATTTAACCAATTCATTCATTAGGATCTTCATCATCACCTAACACATATTGATATCCATATTACATATTGACAACAAATACAATCACCACAATTAATTTGGATATTTATATATCTATACATGCTATGATGGATCAGGCTAGTTACATATGTGTATGGATTATAATGTATTGAAGTTATAGTATCATGTAATTAAATAAATTACTTATTACCTTGTGAATAATAAGGGATAAATAAATATTATATATTCCTATAATTAAACAATTGTCTTATAAATAAATATTTATTTAATATTTTTGATCAAATAATATATATTGAATAAATAATACTTCTCAATCTGGATAATAATATTTATTATAACTATTAAATAAAAAATATTTAATTTAGATCGATGAAAAAACTTTGTGTGTGACCCTTTAGGCCTCTTCTTAAGTGGTATTAGGCATTCTTGATTAAATTTGAAGATTATTTTCTAGAAATGGATCAAGAAACCCACAAAATAAGAAAATATGTCATAGAAGAAACAACCACATACAAATTCTCATTGTATAATATAATCCCTTTGTTTTGATATCTAATCAAGCTTGTTACACACCCATTTCATCAACCTATATGCTTGATACATATTTCTTTGACTATTTAAAATAAAATCATCAATACACCAAGGCCATGGAATTTAATGTGATGGTTCCATTTCAATCAAATGGTTAAGATATAAACTTTCATAAAGATGTAAGGGACAAATCCTTACTCAACTTATTCATTAATAACACATTATTCATAACTCACCCAATATATCCAACTTCACTGCGATCATATTTCATCACAGTTTATAGAAATACATAAAATTATGCGATTCATGACATGAATAAATAATAAACTTAAATTCTAAGGATCGTTACACACACTCACAGATAGGAATATTCAATGACACACAAATATGTGGAATTCCTACTATAAGGTCTTCTCTCATAACCTACCATCTTTGAGATTACCAAGTGAGAACTTTATGAGATAAAGTCTCATCCATTTATGAGTATTCACACCAAAAAATCAATATACTATGTTTCCTATCATATAATTTTTTTTTACCATAGAATAATATTTAAGAATATTGTTATAAAATTTCAAGGTTATCATCATAGTAGGGAACTACTATGACCTTTTAAATAGGATAGATACTCTTAAACAATATTATATTAAATTCATGTTTAACAATGAATTATATTTAATAATATATTTTATTTATATTCACTTCTTTGAATAATCATGAAATCTAAAGTATAAACAGTTGGTTCTAAGACATCATCTCAAACACTCATCAACTACCCTAATCATAAATTTATATTAAATATCTTATGAAACTCATAGATATCTTTAATCTCGCCATTTTTATTTATTGTCAACATGTGAACTAGAACATGATATATTCTATAAACTTCACCAACCAACTTCTTAAGTATCCCCCTTGATCATTTCATATAAAAAGAAACTATAGTATATCCCTTTTTAAAGAATATTTCCTTGAATAATCTCACCCTTTATCAATAAATGAAAATGAATTAAATTGATAAATCACACAAGAAAACATACCGGGATTTTGGGATAGCATGCACTCCCAAAAACACTCTCAAGTATTGGAATGCATCCCTTGTTATGGGATTCATTAAGATATATGTGACTCTCTCTTTGATTTAAACATATTCCAATGAAATCTCACTATGATCAACCTTCTCCTTGACTGAGTTATACTTAATATCAGTATGTTTCAACCTCAAATATTATACTAAGTTATTTGAAAATTTAATTGAACTTTGGTTTCCACACCCAATAATCAATGGGTATGAGGCATTCACCCTCATTTGTTTAAATTATGACTTCATCCAAATAATGTTTATCATGGATTGATATTTCATAACTTACTCATCATTTATTGAGATAAGAGTGATATAATTTTACTTCTTGGCATGCAATGTAAAACACCTTCCTCCTATAAAGAAAGGACATATATAAGTAAAATTTTCATTACTAAAATATTATTATCGGTACATATCAATATATCCATAAAGATGAAATTATGTACCTTTTATATACCACAATCCAAAATTAATAGTTCCTCTGATATATCATAAGATCCATATTAACACTATAATATGTGACTCCTTAGGATTGTTTTGGAATCATGAACACAGAGTAACCACAAATATAATTCCTAGTCTAAACATTATCAAGTAGATTAGGGTGCCAAAAATCCTTTTAAACTTCATTTCATCTTCACTCCTTCCTTTTTCATCAATGTATAAATTTTTCCCAAGTTCAATAGAAGTATATACCTCTCTCAATTATTCCATACCAATATCCTTTAATAACTCATTATCATAAATATCTTATGAGAGAAAGATAAAATCCACTAAATTTATAACTTGAAAACCCAAGAAAATTTCATCCTCCCAATAATATACATCTCAAATATTGTTCTCATTTGGGTTGAAAACTTCTCAAAATTATCATCTTTGTTTCGATAAAAAATAATATCATCAACATAAAAAAACATAATGAGTGAGTTTTTATCATCTACCTTGACATAAAGAACTGAATTTACTTTTCTTTTCATGAATTTCATTCTCCTTAAGTTGTTGTGTAGCTTCAAATACCATGATTGGGGAACTTTTTTAAGCTCATATAAGGCCTTTCTCTATTTTCTCACTCGATAACCATTACCATCAATGAAAAACCCTTTTAATTTATCAATGTTGACCTCTTCCTCAAACTCACCATTAAGGAATGTTGACTTCATGTATATTTACAAAACTTTTTAATTCCATTGAGTGCATATTAGAAGAAAGATTCATATTGTCTCAAGCCTTGAGACTGGAGAAAATGTCTCGTCAAAATAAATACCCTAAATTTGATAGTATCCATTTTAAATAAGATGAAATTTGTTTCATGATACTTCATCTTTATTATTGAGTTTATTTCTAAAAATTAATTTTTTCCTAATACATTCATATCATTGGAATGTGAAATTAATCCCTAAATGTAATTTTTCATAATTTGATTCAACTCTTCCTCCATATTTTTTCCCAATACCCGTATTTCAATGAATATTCATCACTTTTTGGTTCAACTTGATAAATAAAGTTGTTATGATTGGAAAACCGAAAAATTATCCTAGTTTGAACACACTTTTTGATGTATCCAAGGATTTTTTTTCAGCTTCTAAATTCTTTCTAAGCATTATGAAATTTTTTTATTCATTCTTGAGGCTTTATTAATTGCTTCAAAATTCATAATTATTATAAGGATTTTGAAAATATTCTTGTGTGTCATAATAACTTAGATGTTTTCCAATTTTTTCTTTAAGAGATTTATCAATTTCATCATCAATAAGAAATGATGATTGTGAAAAAAATTGATTTTTAAAAAAAAAATCATCAAATTTTTCAACTATCTTACTCATATTTTTGGGTGTGTATTCAAGAAATATTCCTCTATAATCTCTCTCATAAAACTTACCCAAGTTATTTCATTTTATCTTAATGAAACAAGGGCATTGAACACCTTAAACTCCTTAATCATAACTTCTTACCAAAGCATAACTCATATAGTGTGTTGAATGAATTTGGATATAGTATGCATCAATTCAAGATTTAAATGGATATTTTTGTAGCTTTCCACCAAAATAAATTCTAGGTGACAAACAATACTAACATGGTTCTCCCCAAATACACCAAGATTCAGTTCTTCAACTCATCTATTTTTTTGGGGGGTGTGTATGGAAAATTTAATTCATCCCTTATTCAATGTTTCTCAAGGTATTCCTCAAAATCTTCATTCATGTAGTTGGATCTATTTTCATACAAAACTTTTTTAATTGAACACCCCCACTTTATTCTCGGTAATTCAATGAAATTTTTTGAATTTCTCAAGAGCATTTGACTTACTTGAAATGAAGTAAACATAATTCATAAAAGTAAAAATCATAAATAAAAGTTATGAAGTTCTTATCTCTATTTGTTGACTTAGGTATCATTGGGATATACACGTCTGAGTAAACCAACTCAATAGGAATCTTTGTTTTTATAATTTTTGACTTATAACTCTTATTAAATATTTTTTATTTTTAACATGTGATGAAAGTCTTGATAATTTTGGGAATTATCTTTGGTATATTCCTTATATCTTCATGTTTGATGAGATTATCCATGTATTTTTTCCCTAATTGGCTAGTTCTCCTATATAATAGATGATTTTGTTCCTTCATGATCTTTCATCATGTGTATTGATCAATTTAGATTTAAAATAGGTTACCACTTTTTCATTGACCCTTTATAAGAATTGTGTTATTTTTTAATCTTTTAATGGCATGAACATTCTTCTAAAAAACCACTACATTCACAATATCACAAATTTGAGATATAATCAAGATATTTTGGATTACCCCATCAATAAAGAGAACATCATTGGATTCAATTTTATTATCACCAATTTTGGTGTGTCTGAATCCTTTGACATTGAGTGATACATTATTTCCAAAAATGATAGTTCCTACATCTTACCTTTTAATATTATTCAAAATATTTTTTTCTAGTCATGTGTGTTGAGAAAACACTATAGAGTATCCAAACATTCTCTCTTTTTCAATATTTTCATTCATCCTAAACTACCATTATATACTCTTGATAATTCTTCCTCTTAATATAATTATAATTATCATTTTTATTTTATTACTCTAGAAGTATAATAAGACAATTTTTGGTGGTTTGTATGGTTTGATAAAATTAACCATAATTTTTTATGCAAGAAATAAAATAATTTTTTAATTTTACCTTCTCTTTTGGATGTTTCCTAAGCTGGACTCTAGTAATTTTAGGTTTTATCCCACTTGATTAGTAAAATTTATTTAATTTAGGGAGTGAAAAATTATACTAGTACACATATAATTTATTTCCATAGACTTTAAATCACCAATATTTTCCCTTAATGAAAAATATTAACAAATAGTAAATAGATTCCTCCAAAAAAATGTTGGGTTCATCTCCTATTAAAATCTACTATTGGTTATCAATATTCTCATTCTTATGAGTTTTTTATTTTACCTTAAATTTTTCCTTAAACTTGGTCTCAGTATTATTCTTCACCCACACCTAATTTATTTTAAAATTTTCATATCTACCACTAAATTTTTTATTAGGATTTTTCACCTTCTTGGTTGATGAAACAACCTTCTTCCCTTTATTGTTATTTCCACTATTTGAATTAAAAAATTGAGTATCCAAAATAATGTTTCATGGTACCATGGGTAAATAACTAATTTTTTTGGTATTATTAGCTACTTATTCCACTATCTTAAAGATTTCACCAACTTCATTAATATAATTTTTAAATGTAAGGTGTGTTCTCCTCAAGGAATTTTTAACTTCTTCCAAATTTACCTCAAGATATTTTACCTCTTAATTATTTTAAAATAATATTTATTTTTTTTAGTTACAAGAATATTATACCAAGGTTAAAGGATTACATTATAATCTCTCATATTTTTCATCAACTATACTTGTATCTCATAAATATATTTGGATTTTGATTCATCGATAGATTTATTCAATGAGATTTTATCATATTTCAAATCCTTCATCTCTATTTCAATATTATTTTTTTATTTCAAGCACATCATTGGCTCTATTATTAGTTAAAACTCTTTAGGTGTTTTCTTATTTATAATTTATTCTTCATTGATACTACCTTATTCTTATTTACTCAAAGGGCCTTTGGGATAATTTTATTTAGCTATAAAATTAGTTTTACCTTCATCCTTTGATTCATATTTCTCTTTTTCACCATCTTCATCACATGATGTAGCATCTTGTTTTGAAAAGAAGACCTTATTCATTATATTGTCTATCTTTTTTTATTTTAAGTACTTAACTCTACTGTAACCACTCACCACATCGTTACTTCTTAACAAACTTTTTTATTATCCATGCTTATCATAATCTTTTTATTTATTAGAGAAATTAGATGAAAAGTGTCCAATTTTTCTATAATTTAAACACTTTAATGTAAACTTACACTTTTATTTACCTTTTTATCACTACATGGCTTTAGAAATCAAATATTTTAATTCATCAGAACTATGGAATAATTTTTTTCATAAATTTATTCCTCATGTAAATTATTTGGTTCAATATATATCTTACATTTTAATAATTTTAAAACATATCCTTCTTTTTTTCCCTTTTATCTATAAGTAAAGTTCTCTCCTCATCGCATAAGTAATCAAAACATTGTTGAGTTTATCGATGGTCCACTCATCCAAGTATTGATCCTTAATAGTGGAAATATTTACATAAAATTTAATTGAAATTATTCTCATCAATTTCTATAAAATATTATATTCTTTAATAATTTATTCATAACTTTGTATTGAGCTTAAAATTTTATTCACCCAAAAAAATAACTCATCCACCCTTTCATCTTATCCCATTCAGATATTCCAAAATTGAGCTTGATATGTTTGAAACTATGTATTCTTCACTTTATTCTCTTTTTTATTGATATAATCGAGTTTCCTATAGATTCCATGTGATTTTTTTAACCCCATGACTCATATCAACTCATTCTATGAGAGGGATAAGAGTAATGCAATGTGTGCTCTCCAATCGGCTTCGATATTTTTCTTTTCAAGTAACATATAGGTCATCCCAACTTTGAGTAGATTTAAACCATTATTTATGATATCAATATTTTCTAACCCAAGTGATATAATATATAGAACCATCCTATCCCCATATATATTAAATTCATTTCCATCAATCATAAAAAATATTTTGTTTTGACTTTTTTTTATTAACTCTATATATCTCATCAATTAATGATATGAGTAGTGAAAAAAATATAGATACATGTGAATAATTAGAACCATTTCAATAATTATTTGATGTCAACTAATAATACTGGAAGATAGTAAACCATCACTAAGAAGGGGGTGAATCGATGGTGAACCAAAAATTCTAAATCTCAAAAAATGATTTCCCATCATTGGTTAGTGTATATAGATATTAATAATGATAGTGAAATAATTTGATATATAAGGTAGAATACAAGGTTCATTGACTCTTGTCATTATGTGGATACTCCTTGACGTTAAATGGTTTTGATCTCACTACACACATTCCAATTTTATTATTAATAAGAATAATAATTGGAGCAAGGATATGTCCCTGAAATTTAAGTACAATAATGAGTGAAAATTGAAAAAAAAAATGATTGATCTTCACTTTTATTTACCTTAATTTCCTCTATAATTTTTATTGTGTTTTCACCCTTGTTCTTCCCCTCAATTTGTAACTAAATTATCCATGGAATTATTCTTGGAATGGGTGGTAAAACCTCTCAAGGATTCATTGAATATCATCAAAATCACTCTCACTTTGGTTTGATCTAGACTCTTGTGTATTAATTCAGCATGCATTGCAACATAATGGTATGGCTTGCAATGTGATATGAAAATCTGATAGATATTAAAAGTATATCCCAATATTTTTTTAATTTCATGTGATCAACATTGTGTCATGTTTCCTTGCATTGTGGTGTGAGGTTACTTAGATCCCAATCTAGTGCAGCATTGGTTGTTCATGGGTTGTGTTCTATGGAATAAGTATATCCCTATAATACCCTAGGTACAAAATTCATGATGGAACCTCTTGAAATGCATCATGACCTCATTTACCCAAAAAAATAGTGTGGCACCAATTTTACATGCACTTCACTTCCTGGCATAATCAATTCCTTAAAAATTCCTTAGGTGCATGCATAAAAATTAAATTACTTATCTTAGAGCAGGAACCTCATACATAAGATTAAAACTCCTTCCTTTATCAACTAATTAATTATGAAACCAAGGATATTGTGGAATAAAAAATTCTATGTAACAAAAAACTCTTCACCTTAAATATCCCCATCATAGCATGACCATATTCAAAATGTCATGATGTGCTTCAACTCAATAGAACTTACTTACTTTACATAACCACTCAACTACAATGATCTTCCAACCCATCAAATATCATGTTTTAAATAAATACAACATGAAATTAATTCTATAGATCATGAATAAATTAGATTAAGAAAATATTTATATCAAGCCTCAATTGTGAAGGTCATATAAACACCACGCCATAGGATAGAATGGTGTTTGTGAGAGTAGTGTAAGATCAATTTCATATCTATCATGTGTTAATTGAGATCAAATTACAGCACCCCTTTATCAATTAACCTCATTAGTGTGTTCTTTAAAAATCATCAAATTCCCTAATCATCAAGGGATCTTAAATCTCCCTCAAAAGTCCAAGATCTATTCACCTGTATGTGTGTGATATATTCCAAAAATTGAAACCAATACACCAGTGTATACTATCATATCTATATAAAAATATAAACACAACCATAATTTATATTTATATAGAAAAAACCTAATAGAAGTATAGAATAAAAATAATATAATATAAATATATTAAAATAAAAAATACAAAAACAAAATGATGATATTATATTAAATCCCCCTACCAATGTTGGTCATTATCACTCTACAACCTGATGGAGTCCTACTTCACTACCCTAGTTTATCACTAACAAAAATATCATCCAAACAGTTGTATGTGTACTTTATTATACCTAAAAGTCCATAATTACAACTTTATGAACACTAAGGTACACATATAGAGTGTGAGTACAAAGACATAATAAGAACTAAAAAGACATTTCAACTTCTATAAGTGTAAACAGTCAAGTGTGTGGATGTGTGTGTGTGTGTCTATATAATTTACATATGTAATAATTCATCAGTGAAAAAATATACAATTATATAATGTTAAAAATAAACTAAATATATTACAAAAAATAACAGAATACCCCTTTCACACTACCAAAAAGAGTAATATTAAAAGTACTAAAAAATACCACATCATTAGGAGTATTCATACCTACTTCAAGACCAAGCTAATAATCCATGATTCAATGGTTACATCCTCATTGGATAACCCAAGAAGGAAAAGAACATTATACATCCACTATATGAGGTAAAATAATGACATATTTATATATATACATTATATCTTAAGAGGAAACATATATATATATATATATATATATATCCTCTCATAGTAGGAAAAATATCCATGTGTGTGTGTGGAAGTATTCATCCTCATCTTTGAATCATGGAACCTTTATAAGAAACTTTCAATAATCACTACAAATATACCAACTTCATGAAGCGATACCACTCCTTCCAAGGATAAAAACAATAATAACACACCATATCCATATGAAAATATAAATTATGCGAGTATTTATGTCATACCATAAATAATTCAGATCTCTATCAAAGATAGATATTCCCCACAATAATTTATGATACGTTACCTAATCAACATAACTCAGTATGAACACATAAAAATGTATTATATGATATCAAGATAGAATGATAGAATGTTCACACCAGAATGACCAATAGTGAATCAATACATATCATAACCCAACATATTATTAATATTAAGTAAATATATGATAGTTAACCCTTAGATAAATCATATAACTATACTACATGAGTATACTAACTAAATTTTTCATCAATTTTTCCTAGGATTGTTACAATTACCTTAATAGGTTACCCCTTACCATGATTAATGTCCCAAATTAGTTCTAAAAGATACCATGAGGTATTAACATCACTAAAACCATTAAAGGTTGAAGGGTACCTCTTAAAATATATTCCCACTTATATTTCCTGAAATCATCACATCACCAGAGCCACACACTCAACCTCACTATGACCAATACATCACTAGATTTCTATTTTTTATGGTCCCTAACCCAATCACCCAACTATAAGGAAACTCTCATTAATATGTCTCAGAATAAAATATTACACTAAAACTAACCTAGTAAATAGACAACCTCAATAAGGAATCCAATAAAGAATGAGAGAAAAATAATCCCAAGTAGAAAACATTTAATTAAAAATTACCATGAATAATCACCATATAGTCTCAAGATCATGGTAGACCATAAGGTAATTAATAAGAAAATTAATATTAAGAAAGAAATTATTTCTAAATGATAACCTTACCTTAGAATAAATATTATCCCATTGGTTATCTTAATTCACCTAGTAGGGTGAATTTTTAGACCAATCACCTACACATAATTTTTTCCCAATTATTCACATGTGTGTTATACATCTCAATCTCTTAGGACGTTTCTATGATCATAAACAAAAATTATGTTTTTTTAACATTTTAATTTTTTAGATTTTAATTTTTTATCTTAGAATTAATTCTAAGAACTTTCTAGACAAAACAGAGGGATCAAGAGGCATGAGAAGGGCTCATTTGAAGTCCCGAGAAGGTAGGTTCTAGTTTCTACGTTGTGGAATCCATATAAAGAAAAAATAGATATTAGATAGGGACTTGAAAGCCTTAATTCAACCCCTAATAGATCTATTCAATCCCCAACACATTTATAATGATAATAATGTTATAGGAGGATATAAATATACCCCCAAGGGTTATTGGATTTAGGCGGATGCCTTGAAGATCATTTTTATCTCATTATGATTCATTTTCATAATTTTCAATCTCTATTATACTATTATCTATATTCATCCCATAACTTCTTATTTTATTCTTTCTATAGGATTTAGAGTGTGCTTTAAAGGTCTTGTATAAATAAAGTCACTTCTTTTTCCTTTTCAAAAGTGTTCACTGCCATTGACTATGAGAGGATATGTGATTGGTACCTTTAAAGTGATGGATTGGGTGCTCACTACCATGGATTTTTAGGGAAATAGGTGATCGTTACCTTTAAAGTAAGTGTTGTGGGGTATTATTAGTAAAACCATTGAAAACCAAGGATCTTACTTCTTTTAATGGGTTTTCTTGCTAAAACTACTAAAAAATAAGGGTTTGGATTTTCTTGCTACATCCATTAAAAATAAAGGTATAAAGAAAAACCACTCAAGTACCTTGAGGGGAGGAGATGTATGGATCCATTTGTGAATTATTATTGAACTTATTTATTAATCTCTTATGATTTTTATTTTAAATTTATATTCATGATGTTATTTAACTCTTTTAATTCAAGTTATCACTTTAATTTTTTATTCCAGCAAATTTAGTTTTAAATTATAAAAAAAATTAAAAGTAAATTCACCCCAGCTATTTCCATATTTAATCAAACCAATAATTGGTATTATATCCAACCTTGATTTCAAAACCTTAACAAGTTTCAAGGAATGATCAATTAAATATGGCCTATACCATAAATTCCCAAGGTGCTCTGAAATGACACCCCATGGGTAGATCTTCATACTTTGATGGATCTAACTATATTTATTGGAAAATTATGATTTATAACTTTATTAGAATCATATTTTATATAGTATAGAAATATTTATTCATGTATATACCCTCACTAAATAAAAAGAGGAAAAATGGACTCCATATGACATAGCGATGTTTAAGATTGATGGAAAATCTATGAATGATCTACATTTCAGTTTAGATAGGAATGAATGTGTAAAACTTACCATGAAATTTAGAAATTATTAGAATTTATCCATGAGGGTACCAATAAAGTAAAGGATACGGGGCTTGATATGTACCAAAAAGATTTTCAAAGCTTTATTATGCACTAAATGAGACTGTAACTGAAATTTTACTCATTGTACTAATATTTATAATGGAAGAAAGTATTTAGGTGATGTGATTTCAATGGAGACACATGTAAAAAATATCCTTTGGGTATTTATAATATCTTGTACACACAAAATTATGGTGATTCCAGAAGAAAAGTACATCAATAATATAATAATTGAAGATCTCATTAGGTTGCTCATGACCTATGAGATTATAATTAAAATAAAAGTCGTGAATGGAGTAGAAGTGGTCAAGGAGAAAAATAATAAAATTTACTTTAAGTAAATTGATGAAGAATCATATTAAAGTGATTATTATCTTTAATACTTGTCCAATAATCTATTAAAACTCATGAAAAGTAATAAATCCTCTTATCAGGCCAAAAAGAGAAGTAAAAAAGGTGAACTGGAGGTATGGTGTTATGGTTTCAAGGAAAAGGGTCACATCAAGCTGGAGTAACCCTTATATAAAAATAAGGTGAAGTAGAAGAAATAAAGTGATAATTCATTTAGAGTTTTAACTTGGAGTGAAAGTGATTAATCCTTCTCATCATATGAATCTAGTGATAGAATCCCCAAATTCCTTATCGCCCATAATGAGGTAAACTCTCCTTCTTCTTCTTATTCTTATTTAAATTTTTCATGTTCCTATACTCATCTTTATTAGGTAAAATATAAAATATTATAGATAATAATTAACATAAGTAGTTTGTAAACTCAATAAAAATTTCAAGGATATTAAAAATAAATATAATATTATTGTGAGTAAAAAGGATCAAATCTATAATTTAAAAGAGGAGTTATCCTTGAAATTAAAATATAAACTAAAAGTTCAAAAATAAGAATAAATAATTAAATAACTTAAAAATCACTTGATAGGTTCACACAAGGTGAGAAAATTTTGAATTTAATTTTGGGTCCTTAACGTCTTGGGAAAGATAATTAAGGCCTTGGTTGTAATGAAAGATCCCCTAAAAATACCAAAAATACCATTTTTGTAAGAGGTGGATCTCAATATAAATTTTTTAATTATTATAGAAAAACCAATCACTTGGTTTATGAATGGAATTATAAAAATTAATGATATGGTATATTACAATCACTCTAACTCTCTTCAAATATCTTGTCTATAAGATCTCATATCTCTTATAGTAATTCATATCCCAAGAAAATGTGGGTTCAAAAATATTTGTTAGCTAAATTTTTTGGATCCAAATTTTCGGTACCAAAATCTATAGTTTTTTACCTATTTTGTAGGAAGAATTTATCAAGACAAATTACCAAGGAGCAACATGGTACATAAATAGTGGGTGATTGAGACACTTATGTGGTGACATATAAATTGTTTTTAATTTTTTAAATCCTTTTAAAATTCAATTCCTTAAATATTTTATTTTTAATTTGGCTAAAACCCCTTTCTATAAAAAATTTTAGTCTATATTATTTTTCTACGAATGGTTCTAGTAGAAAAATATTTTAAAAAAAATAAATTTAGAGCATATTGAAAACTATTGTATACTTCAAGTAATATTCTTAAGCATGATTAAAATTTACATTAGGATTTGAATAATGATTCATTTTCATATTTAGATAATTCTTTTAATCTTGAAATCCAATCTTATTTCTCGAAATTATTTTTTAAATTATTTTGGTAAATTTTTAATCTCTCTTATTCAATATTTTTCATATCTAAAACCCCTTTCTTGAAAAAACTTTTATTTTATTTAGGGAGTTAAAAATGGATTGTATATGAGTTTTTAATTTAAATTTTGAAAGAATGGGGATTTCCCTCTGTTTTGTTTAAAAAAAATTACCTTAATCATTATTGATTTATATGCTTCATTTTAAATATTAATCACATTGATCATTTTATTTTATTTTTAGATCATCGATTCATTTATCTATTTTATTTAAATATTAGGTTTATTAATCTATTTGTTTTACTCTCTTAGGTGAGTTTTGTTTGTTTTCTATTTTATTCATTTAACTCTTGATTTATATGTTTTTGGTGGCCCCTTATACTTTTAAAATTATGCATCATTTGAGTGGGATTCTAACCTATTGAATATGTAATTTTCTTAAATAGAAACCTTTTTTGAATGAACTATTTCATGATAAAATCTATTTTATACTTGAGTAGTTTTTTAGATTGAATTTTAAATAAAATATTTGAATTTAAAAGGACATGGATGTGTAGTTTTTTGTTCTTAAAATATATTTTTAAATTTGAAATATTTTTTGTATTTGAAATTATATTTTAAAATATTCTTTTATGGGAATCTTGGATTCATTCCTTTAAAATTATTTTGTCTCCCCTAAACTTCATGTGTCATAGTTTATGGCCTCTTATGGTTTTAATGCTCTAATTGAGGGGGAGATAAATCTCTTTTCATATCTAAATTGATTCCTATAAAGACACTCTTTTTATAACAATTATAGAGCATGTTAATATTTTTAATTTATCTTTATTTTTTAAACATTCTCATGTATTTATTTGATATCAAACTTTGAACACATGGAATGTGCAGTTTTTGGAACACAACTTATTATGAATGCATTAAATCTCTAACCCTTGTTTGTGAGATTTATGATAATTAAAATAGGGGTGAAAGTAATAGAATTAAAGGTATGATTTTTTCTAATACCTTTCATAACTATGATTTTATATATTCAAAGGTGTGGATAGTT
This sequence comes from Viscum album, assembly GCA_963277665.1. NCBI lineage: Eukaryota > Viridiplantae > Streptophyta > Magnoliopsida > Santalales > Viscaceae > Viscum > Viscum album. Next base: position 1,163,127,849 of record OY728126.1, read on the forward strand.
TTGACATCAAATAAACTTTTGGTTTTATGGGGTCAAAGGTAATAGTTTCAAAGGCATGTGGACTTATTTTAATTATTTTGAAAATTGAATGTATTTAAAATTAAATTATTCTTGTATTGTGAATTTTTTTTGATTTTTTTATTTTTGATAATCATAAAGGGGAATAAGTCTTTAAAATAGTTATTGATGAAATAATTTTTGAAATCATTCTTGAAATACATTTCTAAATTTATTTTTTAAGTATTGAAAATAATTGAGAGAATTTCATTATGAAATATTGGAATTACTTTTAGTGGTATTCATTATAAATGAAACATTTATATTCTTTTATTATTAATTTTTTATATGTTCGTGATCATCAAAAATGGGGGAGAATGTTGTACATATCACTCTCTTGGTGGTTTGAATTATCACAAACACCAAATTATATTTTTAATATTTTAATTTCATTGATTTCAATGTTTTTATTTTATAAATAATTCCAAGAAGTTTTTGTAATGAATTAAGGGATCAATAGGCATGATAAGGCCTAATTTTAAGTACCAAGAAGGTGGGTTATAGAGGCTTCCTGGTGGGATACCACTGGATGGCCAGTGACACCCACCGACTATCTGGTGGCATCTAGATAGAAAAAAATAGTCATTGTAGAGGTCCATGCATGCCCTAATTCAACCCCTAATGGATCTATTCAACCCATAAAACCTTTATAATTATCTTAAGGCTATGGGAGGATATAAATACACCCTCAAGGGTTCTTGGATACATTTGGATACCTTTAATATCATTTTTGAGTTAATTATGCTTCATTTTCATCTTTATCAGGCTCTATTGTACTATTATATCTATTCCTCCCATCTATTATTATTATATTCATGTTTTAGGATTGAGAGTGTGATTCAAAGGACTTGTATAAATCATGTATCTTATTTTTCATTTTCTTATGTTCTCACTACCATTGAGTGTGAGGGGATAGGTGATCACTGCCTTTAAAGTGAGGGATTGGGTGTTTTCTACCATTAAGTGTGATGGGGTTAGTGATCATTACCTTTAAAGTGAGGGATATTGGGTTTTCTTGGTACAACCACTAAAAACCAAGGATTTTACTTCTTTTAATGGGTTTTTTTATAAAACTTCTAAAAATAAAGGGTTCAGGTTTTCTTGATATAACTATTAAAAAGAATGGTTTAAAAAACCTCTCAAGGATCTTAAGGGAAGGATACATTGGGATCACTTTGTGGATTATTGTTAAAATAATTTATCAATATATTATGATTTTACTTTAAATTTTATATTTCTGATGTGATTTAACTCTTTTAATTAAATTTATCACTTTGATTTTTTTATTCCAATTAATTTTGTGTTAATTTCTAAAAAAATTATAAGGAAATTCACCCCCCCCCCCTATTTCTATCTTTACTCAAACCAAAAACCTGGAGGGAAGTGGTTTGACATTACAAATATTTTTATTTTAAACAATTATTTTTTGAGTAAAACTCTTTTTGTTATCAAGAGAATAAATCATTCCTCTCATGTCCATTGAGCCCATCCATTACATCACTATAGATGGAACCTATTAATAAAAGGTTCAATGTTGTTCGTTCAAATATAATCCAATAAGTTCAATGGAAAGGAATGATTTACCCTTTATAAATATAATATAAGAAGTTATGATAAACAATATTAACAATGATCAATATATCAATAAAATATACTTCAAGTTCTAATTACAAATCATGATAGAAGTAACATAAATAATCAAATTTATTCAAGGTGAAATAATCATAAACAAACTCAATAAACTCTCCTTTTAAACCAAAAAATATCATTTAAAAATATCATCTAAAATTATAGAAATAAATAAAAATAATAATTAAGGTTTCATAAATAACATTAATAATTTATTATGTAATAATATGAGGGTATAGAAGTAGTAAATATAATATGAACAAATAATAATGCTTGCTGGAATTAATATACTTAAATTCAATTTAGAATTGTAATTAACTTATAAAAACCTTCCACTTATAATTAAAAATAATTATTTAATTTTTATTTAATTTTTTTTTAAATGGTAGATATATTGTATGTCCAAGTGGACTATGTTGATACACCTGAGATGGTAGTGAATATAGTGATATCTAATTTTAAGAAATTCTAAATTGTTCTTTAAACCTTTACAACCCCTTTTGGAATTTAAGTTCTGATGTCGGTTAAGACAATTAGATATCTTATCTTTTAACCTATAATAAACCTATATAAAATGAATATAAACTAGTAAATGGAATAGGCTTTTTACAAGACTGGGACCCTCTTAGGAATCCTTCTCATTGTTATGTTTGCGATGTCCAAGTCCCGAATTCTCTACTAAAATATTTTTATCAATTACAAGTAGACTATGGTCTATTTTTATCCTAACCCACTCACACCATATTACACAATTGTGGGACTACTATATTACAATAATGATCAAGTGAATCATCCCACTACACATCTTAAAATTGGTATCCCACCAGATCTTTATAGTTTTTCTTCTCCTCTTAAAGTAGATCAACTGGTTGTTCAGGATGTCTCTACACCAAAAAAATAGATATTCTTTCTAAACTTAGAGTAATTTTAATTGCCTTAAAGTTTTTAAGAAAAATACAGGAAAATAGCCTTTAAATTAGTATATATTATAGTTCTTATGAATTTTTCAATGTAAACTTAACTCAAATATTATTCTCTCAAACTAATCACTATAAGATCGGGTATAAAAATTTATCATAGCTCACTCAAACACAACTTCAATAACTCTTTCTTATTTCTTATTCCATGACTATAAATAACCAGTAACACAAGTAACCCTCTTCTACTTATTCTTATTAAAAAATTAAAAGACATTCTCTATTCAACACTAGTTTGGTAGCACTTCCTTTCTTATTCCTTAAGATTTTAGTTCTCTCATCTTCTCTTTCTTACTCTTATTCCTTATATATCTACACACATTTATCTAAACTAAATCACATAGATTCAAACTTCTATTCATGGGTCCTTCTTATTTTTATTCTTTTCATTCTCCTTGGTATTATTATATTCCCACATGTATGAGCAGTAGTATTAAATGTATTATTTCATTTTTAATATAAATAAATGGAATAGTGAGAATAATTTCTTATTTATAACCAAAAGTACCATCATAAAATACCCACTTTTGGGTTCTTGTGATTTTATTTTTAAATTAAAATAATATTCCAGAAATAATCTTATTTAATACACTTCACATGGATGAATAAATATTTATTTTGAACTATAAAAGGCTTGGATTCACATTTTTTAAAATAAACTCACAACAAATTCACTCAAAACACTTTAGCAATATTGTATAAACATACAGTAGCAAGTGATGTTTGGACTCTTCTCTCATTATTAGCTTTGAGTTCTTTAACAAGTAAACAGTATAGATTCTAGTTGAATCTTTACACAATAGCAGCATATCGACTTCATTATTTGTCTCTTCCTCGTGATTGAATCGCAAAGAATTTGTGATATTTTAAACACTAAAGGATGGTCAATACATCAATTTAATTATTCTCATATTTCACTAAAATCTAAAATTTATTCTTCTTAAGATGAGACGACATTTCAACTTTTTATCCCGACTTCTCATCATTCTCACTCAAACAGGCTCAGATCAATAATGGTTTTGACTTTGATTGATATCTTTAGAAATTATGTAACTTAATCTAAATTATTCTAAAAAACTTATAAATCATCATTTTCTTTATCAAGTGACTCATTCACTTGATATTTACTCAAAACAGGCGATAATAATTGTTATCCAAGAATTATAATTATTTTAACTTGAATCGTAAATTTATTTTATTCATACATGTTTTCATAAGAATTAGAACAATTCTATAAACTCACTTTTTTAGAATTTAAAAGGTCTCTCAAATTCTTCTTCATGGCTTGAAGATCATCTTCTCAAAAATTTCAAACTATAATAAAAAAATCCTTTTAGGTGTATGTAATCTTTAGAATATGTTAGAAGTTTTATTGTATCATCCAAAATGAATTATTTCTTTAGATATTTAAATCTAGAAAACTATGTTTTCATCCAGTGGGAACTTTAAATTTTTCTAAGTCTTGCATGAAACATACACGGGTACCTAATGACATATACGCAGCCTTAAATGATAAATAAACAAACCTGGTTTCCTCTGAGATGACCCATACATAGAGTGATTTCACTTATACACTATATCCAATGACGCATATCCATCTTTAAGATGATATATATATATAGGTATAATGACACATATGTAGGTTCTCAATCACTCATATGCAGATGCTCAAACACTCATACACATCCTAGGAATTTTCCATATTTTGAACTTCCATTACTAAAATTCCATAATTATTTAAGGTAAATCTAAGTCTCTCCAAATTATCTCGCGCCTTTAAATCACCTTTAGAATATATTCAAATAAAATATGGGAATTATTAAGATAATCCCAAACTCATATTAGCTTGTTCCAAGGCACTTATCCATTACTTCATCCAGGATTCATGCTTGGATAATTACAATTTAATCTCCCCATTTACATAGACACTTACAAACTATTGTAGATAGCACTAGAACATCTCCATCAAGACTTTCCATGTTCTTCCATGAATATCATCTATATCAATTGTATAATTTCTAGGTTACCCTATGAATCTTCCCAAACAAGTTCTTTAAGGGAAAAAAGACTTTCATCAATCTCATTTACCCATATATAAATGGTAAATATTCTCACTTCCTTTTCCAATATGATCTAGATCCTTCTTTGAATATCCAATAGAAACCACTTCATTATTCTCTAGCACAAATTGACTTACTTTATATTAATAACAAATACAACTCAATCTTCTTCAAATCCAATGGAACTTCATATATAATGGGAAAATCCCAACTAAACACAAGGGTGGTTGAGACCACCTACTTTTATGACCCATCAGTAATCTCTTCATAATCCTATAATCACCAAGTAGCTCCCTAAAAATAATAAATTAAATTCCATAAACAATTAAACCCAAGAAACAAGATAATTCAACTAAAAAAACTCATAAGATACACCTAACACTCTAATAACTAAAAAACCTAGTTTAATAGCTCACATTTCAACCCGAATCAACAAAAACCATAGAATAATACACAAAAAAACTCACATTAATCACAAAAATGATTAATGGTGTATAATCAACCTTCCACAATACTCTATTTATAGTAGACCTAAAAGACACTTTGAATTGGTGTGAATACATCATACTTTATTAGAATCACAGAAAATATCCCTAAAATAACCCATTAAATAACAAAAGAGGAAATTAAAGGAATAAAGAAGAAAGGATGATATTTACCTTGATTTAAAAATCCTACATCACACTAAACTATTAATATCAAAGGGAAGGAGGGTAAGGTAGTAAAAATATAAATGGTGATAGTTCATCCCCCCCCCCCATTCATATGACATACCTACATAAATCTCAAAGAAGGATATAAAATAGGAAAAATAAAATTATTAAAATGTTCATGGTTTAAAAAAATATTTGCACCACTGATTACCCATTAGTTTTCTATCATCCACCCGATGAAATCCCACAATCCACCCAATGGAAATCCAGTGGGTACTTCCCCACTAGTTAAATAACTACGTAACTAATAAATGGTGGCTTCCTATATCCTCCTACTTAAAAACATAAACTCTAAAAAACCCAAAAAATTAATTCCATAATTTTCAAACCATCTAACTATCTTTAAATGTTATTTCAACTTCTTAAAAAAACAAGAATGATAACTCTATTGATCAAAATCCATAAATCCAAGAAATACCTGACTTTCACCATTGATTTTCCATATATAAATTGTATTTCCACTTTAATTAATTGAATAAAACTATAGTTCATTATAAACTCCCCACCATAATTTTTTCACCCCAAAATGATAAACTAGCCCCTCACATGAAATTATCTACCTCTCTTGATCACCAATTAATCCATAAAACACTAAATACTATCCCAAAAAACTCACTTTTCTTTCGATTCATAACTTCCCAAATCCAAAACACACTTTTAACTAGCATAAAACTCTAAATATCAACCTACTTATTCAACAAATTACTCTTCTTTATAAAATCACTACTATAAAAAATAACTATTATACCCAATTTCTTGACCTGGAACTAGATTTCCAAACATACCAGTTTTAAGAACAAGACATAAAACCAATTATCTCAAATCAATTAAAATATATAAAAATAATTAATTGAAATATTTTAACTTAAAATAAAACCTTTGTTTTAAACAAATATTACTATTCAAACTCACATTTAAAACTCAAAATTTTATAAGGTTGATCACATTTATAAATTCCATTTCAGAAAACATTTCCCAATTTATTTAAAATTAGTGACCCTTTCCAAATTGTAATCACACTTTGAATTATTTTCATTTAAGACAAAATGTTTCAAAACTTTTTTATTTACTTTTATAATACCAAAACATCAAAAACTTTCAACCATCAAAGCTTTAAAATATTTATATCAATGCACGAAATGTAAAAATACAACCATCAATGGAAATAAAAAAAATATGTGTGTGACTTTCATTAATTAATTCACCCTTGTTAAGATATTTAGGAAAGAACCGATTACCTTATTAGTTACTTTTAATTAATATAATTCATTCATATATAATAATCTCAACATCGAATATGCATGTTTCTTATGTGATGTTATCTTTATGATGCATGAACATATGAAAAAATTGACTCCTAGATGAACCCAATGACTCTTCCTAAGTCCCACCATTCCATACTCAAGATACTCAAACCAATAGCTCACTCATGCTTAAATTTCCCAGACTAAACACTTAAACATTTCTGGTAACTTGATATTTAGCCATAAATAAAGTTATCAAGTCTATTTACAGGTTACTTCTCAAGCCCCAAAGTATCTTATCTCCTTTCTATAAAATCCCATAAAACTCAAAAACTACTCTGATACCACTTTTAAATGACCCAAATCAGATCTTTCATTGACCTAGACTAGGTCATCACATGACTAAAACACATCTTCCAATCATTAGTGTTTGGATAATAGCACTGGGGGTATGATTTAATAATTTTTGAATTATTTACACTCTTATGAAAATAATCTAGATCAATCTTAGATTTTGTTGAAAATACAGCATAAACCACATATGTCATACATTCTAAAACATGAAACATATACAATAGTGGATACCTATCATAGTTTTATAATAATATAATCAAAACCATGCCTATATGTATGAAAATATAATCTAATATAATTCGAGAATATAAATAATATGATATATAAACTCTAAAATAATAAAACTAAAACAATGTGGTGAAATTTTATCAACATCTCATGCCAATGTTGGTCACCATCCCTCTATAACTGTAACACCCCAAGATTTCAAAGTACGTTACTTCTTCAAAGTAATTTAATAACTTTCACTACACGCAACACCGAGTTCTAGCGCACCATTACTTACCAAACTAGCCATTCAAAAGCAGTTATGAATAGTACTAACTGAATTTTGAACTTTATATAATCCTTATAATTTTAGAACCCATATTATGATTTTATTAGACATAATGTAATAACAAATTCATTTTTTCAGATAAAAGAAGTGTTTTTCAAAAAAATCACTTTTACCGCCGTTTAATGGTGAACCCTTTTTAAATCCAATATTTGAAACTTTTATATATCCAATTTGAAAAAATAAAATTTTTCTTTAGATTCAGTACTTAGAATTTAGTTTCAATAAGTTTTTGGTGTTTTTCTGATAACTTTCATATTTGGGTGAATAGTGAAAAATACTATATTTTAACTGAAAACAAATTTTTTAATAAAAATAATTTAGAGTGTTAAATTATATATTTTAATGGTTTGGAAGTATAAATATATTATATTTTTACCATTTAATAAAATTCTAGTCATTGTAAGTATTTTTACTTTGAAATTGGACATAAACAAGTGTCAATCTTTTGATAGTTATTATTTCTTAAAAAATACGCCTTTTGGTTTTGACAACGGGAAGTAATTTTAAATTAATAAATACAACTTATCTGTTTTGAATTTGGTAAAATAGACTTAATTTTTTAATTCATAATATCAAAATTATCTTAGGGTGAAATTTTGGTATTTTTCTGAAAACATTCAATTTTTTATGAATAGTGAAAAACACTGAGTTATTGGTTAAAACCGGATTTTTTTTTAAAGAATTATTTATTTTATTTAAATTTATTTTAGGTCAAAATAGATACATAATACCTATATAAGTTCAATATAATTCATTGGATTCATTTTATAATAAGTTTAGATAAGTAAAAAATTTATTGAACTTTTACAGTCTTTTACCCACCTCCTAGGAGAATTTGCAAATTTGCATAAAACTTAATTTTATCGCTTCTGTGAGTTGAATTTAAAAAATCAGAGATACATGGTTAACCTCAGTAAGTAAAATGTGGTTTAATAAGATGAAAATAATTTTTGGTGAATAGTAACTTTTGACTTTTATTTACTGTGGTTAAAGGTAAATAGGGTAATTCAAGGTAAAACGAATATTATAATAATAAAAAATTACATTAACACTTGTCCTAACCTTATTTGATGATCCATGGCCAACCATGGGCATCATTGGGTCGATTTTAGGACCCCATGGAGCCACTTATGAATGATAATGACACTTTATTTTAATTAACTTAAAGTAAAGGCAAAAATGACATAAACAAATATCTTTTAGTAAACCAATTTTTACATGGGGTTATATAAGTCATCTTTTCAACTATAAATATTAATTGGAAATCTAAAACGATTTCCTAAATAATGGTATTTTTTTATATTTTTTATACATTAAATAATTTAATTTATTTATGACATAATGATGATGTAGTAATTACCTAATTAATGAAATATTAACATATTTGATATTATAAATATCCAAATAAATGTAATTTGATACTTTTTATGAATTCCACTAATTTTATAGGTTAATATGACATGTTAGGGTTGGTTAGATGAATTTTTTTGTAGTAATTCCATTATGAATTTAGCCAAAACAAAATACCAAATAGTGTCAAAATTGACATAAAAGAGTTTTTAAAACAAATATTATATTATTAATTGATATTCTATTCCTAAAAATATAAGGTCCAGACAAAACACTTATATAATGATATTTTGATCATTAACAAACCACTTGGGGTTTAGTTTGAAGTATATAGTAAGTTTATTAACCATATAATATAAAAATACAAAGAGACATGGTAAATGTCAAACTATTTAACTAAGAGTTAAATATAAAAGATAGAGTTAATATAGTGACCCAAACATTTCTAAAACCTATTGGTTGAGTTTTTTTCGACCCATACACACCTTATCCATTAAATAATTTATTTTTGAGCCATTATAAACCTAAAATTATTTTATTATAAAATAATATTTCTAGCTTTTCCTAAGGTGTCCCTCACCCATCTTATAAAAGAGAACTCCCCCTTCCATAAAATTCACACCTTTAAATCCTTTTGGCTTAGCCAAACCCTGCCCAAATACTCTCTCAACTATCCTCCCTTCATCCTAGAGGCATTACATAAGTCATAAAACCAACCTAAGGAGCCCTTTTTATCAAATCAAAATGAAGAACCCAAAGAAGAGGTAAATATTTCATCACCTCTTTCAAGTTCCTTTCTTCTTCCACTTCCTCTTTCATTGTTGTTTCCATTATAAAATAATAACTCCAGTATCTTCTATATACTGTGATGTTATTATAAATATGGTACAACCATATTCATTATTCTATCCATCCTTTGAATGACATGTCACCATACATGCGTACGTACGGCTTACCATCTCCACGTCGTGGTGTAGTTTGTTATTCAAACACTTCATTATTTGGATGGGTATAATAATGATTATAACTGATGTAAATAATAAATATAACATGTTAATTATTATGTATATATTATATAACATCCATTTACATACGATTTATCCATCAATATAATGATATTTTTGCTCGTGCGTACGTATGGATTACCGTCTCCACGGCGTGATGAGATTCATTTCCACGTTCACCATTCAATGATGATTATAAAATATATATCATTAATAAGTATGTAATATATGACATAATAATTATAATAGAGATATATATATATATATATATATGTACTTACATATATCTTATTCACTTAGTTCCGTTCAATACGATATGAAAACGGAAACAGCGTTTATGCATACGTACGGACTACCATCTCTATAAACGGTGTTTTCCATTTCATATATATGTCTATTATACATATTTTTATTCTAAATCTATATGATATATAAATCATTTTTTATATTCCAGAATTATTTAAATCTTGATATAAGTGATACAATCAAGAGTAACAAGTAAAACACGTACGATAAAGAAAGCGATTATTACCCGAAATGTTAATTTAAAATGGAAATTATTATTAAATGGGTAGTATAAAGTCATAAATGAATCATTTATGATATAATAAATATTAATATGGTTATGGTATAATTTAATAACATACTAAAGTCTTCATACAGAAGGATAAACGTACCCTCAACTAAAGGAAAGTGCAAGGTAAGGGTTAATTTCACAATCTCATTATTATCTGAGATTGTTTTTACATAAGTATCTACTAGGACATATTTATTATCCATTTACATGTTTCATAAAATAGTTTTCAAAGGGATTATTTTTAAGTTAATTTTTACTAAAACATCATTTTAAATGTTTTAAATATTTATTCTTCCAAATCATTCTCATTAATTTCCATGTTTTCAAAATGGTTTTTAAGGATTTATTTATATAGACATGAATGTTTTTAAAATATTAATTCCTTTAAAAAGTTTCAAAGTGGTATGGGACACTTTGATTCCAAAATGTCTTTAAATGTCTTCCTTTCTAAATTGTGTGACTTTTAAATGTTTTCATGAAAAATGAATATTTCTCTCAAAGAGTTTTACAAATCATTTTCATCTATGTCAACATACTTTGATATATTTTAAACTTATTTGAAGATGATTTATTATGATACAAATATTCCATATTATATTTAAGTTTTTGTGATATGTTTAAATGTGGATGTGTTATTTTTATACCATTCATGGTTTATGGTTAAATTATTGACATTTTTTATGCTAGTTTTAATACGAATGTTTATGTTATGTTTCAACCTTTTCATATGAGGAATGTATTGGACTTAGTATGTGACGGGTGGAGCCCGCTATAGCTCCTCGATGCATCAGTAGGTCTCATGAGGCAATTAGACTTGGAATTGGATGAGGCCTTTCCCAATTTGATATATGGTTTTGGCCGAGGCCTAAAACATTTTTAGACGTCTTGGCTGAGGCCTTGACAAAATGTTTCAGAACGTCCGGCATTATACATTCCCTCATTATGAAAATATTATTGATGGTTCATATGGTTATTCGACTAGTAGAATACCCATTACTATGTTTTATTATGGCATTATTTACTCATCTCATATTCCTGCCATAAAAGTGTTTCTGTTTATTATTTGTAAAGGCATGTGTTTTCAATTATTCATTATGCCTAATATTTATATTATCTTCTGCTGTATTGCTTACCCTTACTGAGCATTTGATCTCACCCCTTTATTATGTTTTATTTTCCCAAGATTCTAAAAAGTGTTTTATTATTAATAATTAGGGTTAAGCTAGTGGATTAATGGCATTCTCAAAGGATCATTTATGTTATTTTTTATTTTCTAATGTGTAATGTAACGTTCATGTATGTAATCTATTTTCCAAGACTGCTAAAATGATCGGTCTTTCGGGACTTGATTCCTTATAATCATTCCAATGTATTAAAATAATGCACTGACTCTAGGAATCTAGGTTCGAGGCATTACAGTTAGTATCAGAGGAAGTTTAGTACAAACCTTGGAAACTAGATTTAGATAAACTATGATTAGAGTACATTATCCTAAGATGGAATTTGAGGATTGGTATATAAGAACTTCCTAGAATTTTGGTAATGTAGAGATTTTGTGAGTTTTCTAAGAAATAAATCCCTGTCTGGATACGGTCAAGTAGAGGCGGATCTGGAACAGATGTACCTAGGGGTAAAACCTAAAAACACCGCTTTGAGCTAGACTCAAACAGGAACCGGTGCACGACAACGGGCCATGTTGCACTCTTGGTTACGACACTCCCAGGGGATATGCTTAGGATAATTCTCATTTTCTTTACAAACCATTAGGAAGGGTTTATGAGTATATACTTCCTCAAAGAAAACATTTTTATGATTATGGATTATATCCATAAATTGTTCAATTTATGTTAATTGTTTTACAGGTTTAGAATTATGAATTGTGACTCATAAACTGACCTAGTGTATTCCATTGTTTATAAATGTCACCTAGTAGAACGAATGAGAACTCCAAAAATACGTATGATCCAAAGAGTAATAAGGATCATATCTTTCATAGTATTAATCCAACATTTAGAAGGTAAATAGTATCCCATGTATTCCCAATATATGAAGAAATAGTATTATGTGTTAATAAGATAAGTAAATAATTCTCTGAGTCCTATGGCTTTGAAGGGGATCCAGAGAAGAAAAGGATGGTAGAGATAATGATTGATAAAGGGGAGAAGGGAAAGAAGGATCTTCCCATAAGTGATAATTATGGAAAGAATCAAATTGGTAAATTCTTGAAGGGAATGAGAGTTTGTTATGAGTGTGGAGAAAAAGGACACCAAGTACATGATTGCAAGGATAAGAAAAAGTTTTCATGTGTACAATGCTTCATCTTCAAGGAGTTAGGTCACTATGTGAATCAATGTCCAAATCATTCGAGTATACCCCAAATGATGCTATTGGATAATAATCAAGTTATGATACTACCACAGATGAAGAGTAATGACTAGTGTTCTTATGTTTTTGTTAAAAGATTATGTCATTTCAGTGTCGTATCGATGATATACCAGTTATATGAATTATGGAAATAAATAAGGATTGTACTACAGTACTATTTCATTGAGTATTTGAGATTACATGGTTTTATGAAAAGTGACTCAATAGGAGGTTAAATTTTTGGACAATATATGATTGAGAAAAAGATAAACCATAATATGGTTCTGATACCAAGGTAGTGAGTTTGGAATAATACATGATTGATTTGGATAAATTATATTGGATATTCTTTACTACCTTGAAACTGATTAATGATTTGTATATTCCATCCTTGTTGGAGTTTACAACATTTTTTGGTAGAAGGAGTATATCCAGTATTCTATAAGGAATAAGGGAGCATGAATGTAATCAATAAAGTTTTATAGTAATTCCGGATGTTGCAGTGTTTTAAAAGGATACATGATGAAGGTGTTCACATGTTATTACATGGAAAAAATGATCTTCACTGTGTTTACCTTACTTATAAATTTTGGAATGTGAGTTTGAACAGAAGTATTTTGGATCATTCTAGTTTGAGATTATTTTTGGTTTGCCATAAAAGGACAACCTGGAGGTCAGACAGCAACTCATCGAGTCCGGCAAGGCCACGAGACTTGAACCTACAACCGAAGGGCAACAAGGGTGTATCACCTACCACTGGCTCATGTGATGTCCTATATTGAATAATGTAGTTTTTTTAAAATTTCTGGTAGAATAATTATAAATTCATTTTTTTGGAACCCTATACGAATAGGATAAATAGAATATATTTTTTAAGTTCTATTATCTTTTAGAGTGAAAGGTGAGTTTGTGATAGAAATTAGTTAAAGGATGGGACTCTACTTGTCAAGTATATTTTTTTTCTTCTTTTATCCTATGAAGAAATTAATTCTTAAAATTTAGGTAAGGGATCTTAAAACTAAAAATGTGTTATCCTAATACCTTATGTTTTGTTGATGACTTTGAGGCCCTAAATTCTACAATTGTTTGTGACTGATGATGTCAATCACTATCTATAAATATTTACGTTTTCCCCTGATTATGTATCTTTAATTTCCACCAATATTTTCCTAATCGAGATCATAATTTGGTGGTGACTTTTTCATTCCCCTTTTCCTTTTATTAAGACAAAATTTTATTAACCCAATTTCCGAAGTGGGTTTTCCCACAAAGGTATTTTCTATTTTCAACCTTTTATTTTCGAAGAACAATTTCAAATTGTGAGGAAAAAATTTATTTAAGGAGGGAATAATGTAACACCCCAAGATTTCATAGTGCGTTATTTCTTCAAAGTAATTCAATAACTTGCACTACACGCAACACCGAGTTCTAGCGCACCACGACTTACCAAACTAGTCGTTCAAAAGTAGTTATAAATAGTATAAACTGAATTTTTAACTTTATATAATCCTTATAATTTTAGAATCCATATTATGAGTTTCTTAGACATAATGTAAGAACAAATTCATTTTATTCAAAATAAAAGAAGTATTTTTCAAAAAATTCGCTTTTACCGCCTTTTAATGGTGAACCCTTGTTAAATCCAATATTTGAAACTTTTATATATCCAATTTGACAAAATAAACTTCTTTTTTCGAATCAGGACATAAGAATTTAGTTTTAATAAATTTTTGGTGTTTCTATGATAACTTTCATATTTGTTTGAATAGTGAAAAATACTATATTTTAACTAAAAACAACTTTTTTAATCAATATAATTTATAGTGTTAAATTATACATTTTAATGGTTTGTAAGTATAAATATATTATATTTTTACCATTTAATCCAATTCTGGTAATTATAAGTAATTTCACTTTGAAATTGAACATAAACAAGTGTCAATCTTTTGATAGTTATTATTTCTTAAAAATACGCCTTTTCGTTTTGACAACAGGAATTAATTTTAAATTAATAAATGAAACTTCAATGTTTTTAATTTGGTAAAATAGACTTAATTTTTGAATTCATAATATTAAAATTAGCTTAGGGTGAAATTTTGGTATTTTTCTGAAAACTTTCAATTTTTGATGAATAGTGAAAAACACTGAGTTATTGGTTAAAACCGACTTTTAATTTAAATAATTATTTATTTTATATAAATTTATTTTAGGTAAAAATAGATACATAATACCTATATAAGTTCAATATAATTCATTGGATTCATTTTATAATAAGTTTATATATATATAAATTTTATTGAACTTTTACAGTCTTTTACCCACCTCCTAGGAGAATTTGCAAATTTGCATAAAACTTAATTTTACCATTTCTGTGAGTTGAATTTCAAAAATCAGAGAGACACAGTTAACCTCAGTAAGTAAAATGTGGTTCAATAAGATGAAAATAATTTTTGGTGAATAGTAACTTTTGACTTTTATTTACCGCGGTTAAAGGTAAATAGGGTAATTCAAAGTAAAACGAATATTATAATAATACAAAATTACCTTAACACTTGTCCTAAACTTATTTGATGATACATGGATGACCATGGTCATCATTGGGTCGATTTTGGGACCTCGTGGAGCCACTTATGAATGATAATGACACTTTATTTTAATTAACTTAAAGTAAAGGCAAAAATGACATAAACAAATATATTTTAGTAAATCAATTTTTACATGGGGTTATATAAGTCATATTTTCAACTATAAATATTAATTGGAAATATAAAACTATTTCCTATATAATGGTATTTTATTTATATTTTTTAGAAATTAAATAATTTAATTTATTTATGACACAATGATGGTGCAGTAATTACCTAATTAATGAAATATTAACATATTTGATATTATAAATATCCAAATAAATGTAATTTGAGACTTTTTATGAATTACACTAATTTTCTAGGTTAATATTACATGTTAGGGTTGGTTATATAAAAAAAATTAGCAATGCTATTATGAATTTAGCAAAAACAAAATACCAAATAGTGTCAAAATTGACATAAAAGAGTTTTTAAAACAAATATTATATTATTAAATGATATTCTATTTCTAAAAATCTATGGTTCAGCAAAAATACTTATATAATGATAGTTGTATCATTAATTAACCACTTTGGGTTCTCTTAGAAGTATATAGTAAGTTTATTAACCATATAATATAAAAATACAAAGAGACATGGTAAATGTCAAACTATTTAACTAAGAGTTAAATCTAAAAGATAGAGTTAATATAGTGACCCAAACATATATAAAACCTATTGGTTGAGTGTTTTTAGACCCATCCCCACCTTATACTTTAAATAATTTATTTTTGAGCCATTAGAAACAGAAAATAATTTTATTATAAAATAATATTTCTAGATTTTCCTAAGGTACCCCTCACCCCTCTTATAAAAGGGCACTCCCTCTTCCCTAAAATTTACACCTTAAAAGCCTTTTGGCTTGGCAAAACCCTACCCAAATACTCTCTCAACTGTCCTCCCTTTATCCTAGATGCCTTACTTTACTTATAAAGCCATCCTAAGGATCCCTTTTGATCAAATCAAAAGGAAGAACCCGAAGAAGAGGTAAATATTTCATCACCTCTTTCAAGTTCCTTTCTTCTTTCACTTCCTCTTTCTTTGTTGTTTACATTCTAAAATAATAACTCTAGTATCTTATATATAATGTGATTTTATTATAAATATGGTACATCCATATTCATTATTCTATCCATCCTTTGAATGACATGTCACCATATGTGCGTATGTACGGCTTACCGTCTCCACGTCATGGTGTAATTTGTTATTCAAACACTTCATTATTTGGATGGGTATAATAATGTGTATAACTAATTTAAATAATAAATATAACATGTTAATGATTCTATATATATTATATAACATCCATTTACATATGATTTCTCTATCAATATAATGATATTGTCACTCGTGCGTACATACATATTACCGTCTCCACGACGTGATGAGATTCATTTCCACGTTCATCATTCAACGATGATTATAAAATATATATCATTAATAAGTATGTAATATATGAAATAATAATTCTAATTGAGATATATATATATATATGTACTTACATATATCTTATTCACTTAGTTCCGTTCAATACGATATGAAAATAGAAATAGCGTTTATGCGTACGTACGGACTACCGTCTCCATAAACAATGTTTTCCATTTCATATATATGTCTATTATACATATTTATATTCTAAATATATATGATATATAAATAATTTTTTATAATATTGAAGTATTTAAATATTTATCTAAGTGATACAATCAAGAGTAACAAGTTAAAACACATATGATAAAGAAAGCAATTATTACCCAAAATGTTAATTTAACATGGAAATTATTATTAAATGGGTAGTATAAAGTCATAAATAAATCATGTATGATATCATAAATATTAATATGGTTCTGTTATAATTTAATAAAACACTACGTTCTTCATACAAAAGGTTAAACGTACCCTCGACTAAAGGAAAGTGCAAGGTAATGGTTAATTTCACAATCTCATTATTATCCAAGGTTGTTTTTACGTAAGTATCTACCGGGAAATATTTATTATCCATTTCCATGTTTCATAAAAGAGTTTTCAAAGGTATTATTTTTAAGGTAATTTTTACTAAAACATCATTTTAAATGTTTTAAATATTTATTCTTCCAAATCATTCTCATTAATGTCCATGTTTTCAAAATGGTTTTTAAGGATTTATTTATATAGACATGAATGTTTTTAAAATGTTAATTCCTTTAAAAAGTTTCAAAGTGGTATGGGACACTTTGATTCAAAAATGTCTTTAAATTTCTTCCTTTATAAATTGTGTGACTTTTAAATGTTTTCATGAAAAAGGGATATTTCCCTCAAAGATTTTTACAAATCATTTTCATCTATGTCAACATCTTTTGATGGATTTTAAACTTGTTTGAAGATGATTTATTATGATACAAATCTTCCATATTGTATTGAATGTTTTGTGATATGTTTGACTGTGGATGTGTTATTTTTTATACCATTCGTGGTTTATGGTTAAAGTATTGACATTTTGTATGCTAGTTTTAATATGAATGTTTATGTTATATTTCAACCTTTTAGTATGAGGAATGTATTGGACTTAGTATGTGATGGGTGGAGCCCACTATAGCTCCTCGATGCATTGGTAGGTATCATGAGGTAATTAGACGTGGAATTGTCTGAGGCCTTTCCCAATTTGATATACGGTTTTGGTCGAGGCCTAAATCATTTTTAGATGTCTTGGTCGAGGCCTTGAAAAAATGTTTCAGAATGTATGGAATTATACATTCCCTCATTATGAAAATAATATTGATGGTTCATGTGGTTATTCGACTAGTAGAATACTCATGACTATGTTTTATTATAGCATTATTTACTCATCTCATATTCCTGCCATAAAAGTGTTCGTGTTTATTATTTGTAAAGGCATGTGTTTTCAATTATTCACCATGCCTAATATTTAGGTTATCTTCCGTTGTATTGATTACCCTTACTGAGCATTTGATCTCACCCCTTTCTTATGTTTTATTTTCCCAGGATTCCAAGAAGTGTTTTATTATTGATAATCAGGGTTAAGCTAGGGGATTAATGGCGTTCTCAAAGGATCATTTATGTTATGTTTTATTTTCTAATATTTAATGTAACATTCATGTATATAATCTATTTTCTAAGATTGCTAAACTAATCGGTATTTTAGGATTTGATTCCTTTTAATCATGTCAATGTATTAAAATAATGCACTGACTCTGGGAATCTAGGGTTGAGGCATTACAATAACCAAGTGGAGTCCTACTCCACTACTCAAACTCTACTATAACTATGATCTAACTCAAATATCATCCAATTAGTTATACATGTGCCTACTCATACCTGAAGTGAATCAAGTGTAATTTCATACACACTGAGGTGCACATGAAGGCTGTGAGTATAAAAACCCATTAGATGCCACTAAGAAGCCACAAATCCCATTGGTGTAAATAATTAAGTGCATTCATGTGCATGTGTCTGTGGAATTTTCATATAAAATACTTCATCAGTAAAAAAATAACCAAGTACAGCATGATGAAAATCACCCAAAACACATGTCATAGAATAACAAAAAACTCCTCCCATGCCACCAAGATTCATAATATTGAAATTACTAAAAAAATAATACACTTTCATGATGATCTATAACTATTTTGAAACCAATCTATAAATCCATGATGAAATGGTTGCATCATAATTGGATAAATGGAGACAAAAAATAATAGTATACATCCTTTATATATGGAAAAATAACTATATATGTGTATATCTGCATCCTCTCTTAAGAGGGAAAATAGTCATATCTACTTCTTCTCATACAAGGGAAAATATTTATATAATTGTAGTTATCCTCATCTCTAAATCATGGAACCTATATAATCATTTTAAAATAATACATGTAAATATAATAACCTCATGGAGGGATACCTCTCTTTCCATAGGTATAAAACAAAATAAATACATAATATCTATATAAAATGAAAAAATGTGTGAGATGGTATGTAAAACCATAAGTAACATTGGTAACCTCCAAAGATATAAATTCCACACAAAAATTTAGGACATGTTATCCAATGATCATACCTAAATATGAATGCTCAAAAAGATAATACAATACATCAAGATGGGAGGATAAAACATCCACACCGACATGACCAACAATGAATCAACCCATATCACAACCCATCATATAATTCATCTTGAATAATTATGTGATAATTAATCATTAAATAAATCCTAGAACTAAACTATATGACTTTACTAACTAAATTTTACATCCATAGTTTCTTAGGATCATTACACTAACCCTAATAGGTTGCCAACTACCAAGATAAATATCCCAAATCAACACTAAAACATACCTTGAGTTATTAACTTCACTATAACCATTAAATGTTTAAGGATATCTCCCAAATGACATACCACCTCACATTTACTGAAATTTTCAAATCACCAAAGTCACACTCTCTACCTACAACAAAGATATTTCCCACTTCCTAGATTTTCAAGGACCTAAACCCAATCCCCCAACTATAATGATACCCTCATAAATATGTCTCACAATAAAATATTATAATGAAATTAACCTACTTAATAGATAACCCCCAACACATAATCATATAATTAGTGAGAAAGAAAAATCATAAGTAATATAATTTACTAATTAAAAATAGATATGAATAATCATCAAGCATCCCCAAGTGGAAGATAGAATATAAAGGTAATTAAGAAAAAAAAGGAAATGTATAAAGGAAATGAACACCAATAGAAAAACAAACCTCAAAATAAATGCTCTCTCATCAGTTATCTTACAACATCTAATAGAATAAATTTTTAGAACAATCACCTATACATAATTTTTCTCCCAATTACATAGTCTAGAGGGAAGTGGTTTGGAATTATAGATAGTTTTCGTTGAAAATTTATTTGAGAAAAATTATTTTATTATCAAGAGACCAAATAATTACTCTAATATGTATTGAACACAATCATTACATCACCAACAATGAAACCTACTAACTAAAGGTTAGTTTTTATTAATTGACTTGTAATTTATTCAGGTTACCTCTAAAAAAGAATGATTTATGCTTTTAAATATAGTACAATAAGTTCATATAAATGATCTTAACAATGATCTATATATCAATAAAACATGGTTCAAGTGCCAATTGCAAATCATGCAAGGACTAACATAAATAATCAAAGGTATTCAAGGTGACATAATCATCAACACATTCAATCAACTTTTCTTTTAAACTAAAATTTATTATTTAAATAGTTCACATGAAATTCTAGTCATAAATCATAATAATGAAGATTTTATCATTAAATTTATTGATTTATCGAGTAAAATTATGAGGTTATGGAAGAAACAAGTATAATAAGGATAAATAAACTATAATGAAAGTGGGTTTCATAGACCCAACTTAAATAGTACTTTTTGATTACCATATCATATATAAAAAGAGTTATGCATGATGTTATATTACCATAATAGTGTTGAAACTTCTATATATACTACTTTCAGGGTAATGTACTTAGATTTTTTGTTGTATCAATGAGTTATACACTAGTGCAAAAAAAGCCTTTTTCACATTGGTTTTTTCACATCAATTAATCCACAACATTATTGCAGGTGATGTTGTAAAAAAATTAACATAAATAAATAAAAATGGATGTTAAAAATACATTTTAGTGTAATTTTTTCACATCAGTTATGAAATAACCGGCATGAAAAATATTTTACCATGTCATTTTTTTTTAAACCCAATGTGAAAGGTCTGTCATACTTGATTTTTCACATTGGTTATATGAAAATTTTCATGAGAAAGAATATTATTCATGGCTTACTACATCATTTATATTAAAATCGATGTGAAAAATATTCTACCACATCATATGTTTTTAAAAGATGATGGGAAAAATACATTATCACATTGGTTATGAAATAACTAACATGAATGGTCTATCATACTTGATTTTTAAACTCGGTTATATAAAAACTGATATTAAAAAGAATTTTATTCATGGTTTACTACATCATTTATATTAAAACTGATGTAAAAAATATTTTTCCACATCGGTTTTTTTATAAAACCAATGTGGTAAATCTTGTTTTAAATTTTTCATATCGATTATAAAATAATGGATATGAAAAATATTTTTTAAAAATTAAATTAAATTAATTAATCCACTCCCAATAGTACAACAGTTGAAAAATAGTAGCAACACTAATATTTACAATTTTAACTTTCAAATTTATAATGTATATTACAAATAAACTAAAACCCAAAATAACAGCATACCAAAAAATCAGCAGCATAAACATTTATAATTTTAACTTTCAAATTTATAATTTATATTACAAATAAACTAAAGCATAATCAAACCTATGAAATTATTCACCTGTTAAATTTGTAAGTGTCTTATCACTTTTCTAGTATAAGTATAAGGATCATCAAAAAGCTACAAATTAAAAATAAATCATTTAATATGTATTCTGAATAAAACAAATGAAAGGTAAAAGGAAAGGTTTATAACAAAATCTAACCTTCTGGAACTTTGTAACTATCCTAGTTGAAATTATTTCAAAAAAAATCTTAGAACATAGTATCTATATTCCTTTACTCCTTTTTTATGAAACTTATATTTAAAATAATATTTTAATTCAAAATAACATTTTAAGTGCTAATGTAGTAATTTTAAATGAAAATTCACCTTTTCTTTTACATATTTTATCTTTGTGATCTTCTTTATTGTTGAATATATAAAGTGATTCCATGACTAATTTGAAAATAATATGTATAAAATAAATTTAAATTTCATTATAATATATAAAAGTATTAAAATATTCAAGCTTATGTGTTCAATACATTCATAAAATTTTCTCACGGTTCACCATGGATAGAGAATAGCCAATAAAGTGTTTTCTCCCTTGGAAAAAAACACTCAACAACTGATGGACACTAATATATAAAAAAATATTATGTTATTGGTTATTCTATTAAGAGATATATAAAAATTTATGAGATATATGTTTCTTACTCTTGAAGATAAGGGAGGATCCAACACTAAATAATTACATTATTTTGAATTATTTTGGAAATATAAACCATTCTTTCTAAATGAGTCATTGTCCTCTCTACATGTGATATAAATTGTGGGTCCATAAATCCATAGACTACTATGGTGTCATGCTATATAAAAATTTTATAAGGATTCCTAATAAAAAAATATAAGTATAAATTTTCATTAAATTAAAATAATAGAAAGATATAAGTTAATAGACTTACATGGAAAAAACTTACATTGTGTTGATTCCTAGCTCATATCTAGTTTCAACCTCCATGATATATTTTTTAAAAAGTTTCATAGTAATTGAACACCCAAAAATTCCATCTTCCATTAGAATCTCATAAACATCCAACAAAATATTTGAATATTTTGACAATCTATAAATACTAGTATAAGTTGTATCTAAATTCATAATAGTATATATTTTTTGTTGTCTATACACTATATCTTTACCATTAAAGTATTCTTATAAAAATAGATAAAATTTAAAATTTAACATGTTGAAATAAATTTAAAAACAAAATGAAATAAATGATATAATATACACATACCTCTATAGTAATTTTTCAAACAATTCTAGATGTACAAACTAAAAAAAGGTTGATACTTTGTCTAATTTTACTGACCTCATCTATAGAAAATGGTATTCTTGCCTATCTATCTATAATATCTTGTATAGTAACCCTATAATTCTCTGTCTATATCTATTTATGATGAATGATATCTCCAATATAATATATCATCTCATATGAAACAATATGATGTTGGGGATCATCAAAATATAACTCATAATAAATAGGAATCTATGTAGGAGGAGGTGTAGGAGTAGGGTAAGTAGGATGAGTGGGATCTTTTGGCAGAGTTGGAGGAGTGGGATAAGAATCCTGAAACTTTTTTTACATGTTTTTAAACAACAATTGTGCTGAAGCTCTGATCTTTTCCTTCATCGTATCATGAATATCCTGAACTATAACTTCCAAATATTATATTTTTCTTTTATAAACATCCTCCATTGAAGAAGATTCATAACATAGATACACTTTTTTTACTAATACACCTACCAGGTATCCTTATACACAACCCTAGTGTTTAGTATTTTATAATTATGTAGATAAAATATCCTTCCTACCCTTAACTATGAAGGCTCCCTATGTTCTATGTTTCTCAAGATATTCTTTTATAGAATATTTGAACAAAACCCATAGTGAATCACAATATATAAAGAATTTATTTAACTTAAATAAATAAATGAAGTAAACATATTAAAATACTCTCAGTTAAAACCCTTGCCTCTTACATAAGATATTTTCCTTTTTTATCATCTGATACCTCTTCTATTTTTCATGTCTATATGGGTGTAAGGATGGTCAACCTATTCAGAGCCTAAAGTCTCATCTCTCAGTTTTTGAAATTTTTCAGCTATTGTTCGTTCTTCTAATAACATATATCCTTCACGAGATAAAGTGTGATGGTATACATTTTTTTATTGGATATCTTGGTGATATATTCTCGTTTTCTATAAATTAAGAATAAAGAAATCATTAATATGATCATTAATATAAAAAACTTCTAAAATGTAACATTTCACTTACTAAAAATGCTTATTTTTGTCTACTTTAAACAAATTTCTTCCATGTATCTTTATCTAGAAATTAATATATATCACATGGATTTTGATGTTTTATATTTTCAAAAATTAAATCTGATGTGAGGTTTGATTTAAAATCCCTCAATATCCTAGCATCCAATATTAAACATTTCCTCTTGAGTCCTCCAAGATCACGTATATCATATAAAATCTGATAAGAAGGGGGGAAACCAATATTAGTATAAACATTTCATTATAATTAAACTAATAACAGATGATATTACTAAAATGGTGTCCCATAATTGAGATATTTTCATTTTTTCAACACTTCTCTAATCAGTAATCAAAATACTAACTTTTATTTTATAATGAACTATAATTAAAGTCTTGAATTGTTTTGAATTTGTACCCCCTGGAATATCATTATCATAAAATTTAACTAGTATCCTCTAGTACTAGCTATGAACAGGTGATAATTTTGGTAAACGTGTGATGGCATGTTTACTAACCCTTGAAATATTTTTTCCCCTGTGGAAGTAGATGTCTCTTGTGTAGAAGGATGAGGAGGCTCATCAATAGGAGTATGTGTACATTCCTCTCCAAAGGTATGTATATGATCCTCCATAGAAGTATGTAGTCGATCATATGTTTAATCTATCATTATCCTATAAATCAAAGTAACAAACAATTAGTATATAAATATATGAATACAACAATTACATATAAATGTAAATGAAAAATGAAAAATTATCAAATAAAAAGTAAAATAAACTAAACATTTTTTTGTTTATATTTTTTGTAGTTAACTAAAATTATAACAGTATTAATGAGATATGAAATGACATAAATTAATGAAAACAAATCCAAAAATGGTGTGTGAATAGTAAAAATTCTCCAATGTATTACACCATTTTTTACACCAAAAATAATATTCTTTGAATATATGACAAATGATCTAATAAAATGTAAACTAAATTGAACACATTTTTATTCATATTTCTTAGAGTATTTAAGTAAAATTCTAACAACATTAATGAGATATGAAAAGATGTAAAATAATGAAAACAAATCTAGAAATGGTGTGTGAATAGTAAAAAAGCTCCAACGTATTACATCATTTTTTACACCAAAAAGAATATTCTTTAAATATACTCTTTTATACAATTTTTTATTTTTATTAAACATATTAGATTAAAAATAATAGTATTCCCAAAAAATCAACAATTAGATAAGTTAAGTAAGGGTAAACATGGTAAAATAAACAAAATTAAACTAATATAAAAAAAATATTTAACTTATTAGTTATAATATATGTTTTAATAAAGAAAATAAAACTAATTTATCTAACATTTTTTGAAATTTTAAAAATTAAAATAGAAATAAACATAAGTTAACTATAATATTAAGAATTTACTAAAGGATTGTTTTCCAAAATTCATTCCTCATGATCATTCCATATGACACAAACCATTTATATGATGTTCTCACTAATATTATTTATTAATATTTCCATGGAAGTAAGGATCTTAAATAAATCAGTATCTTCATTAAGTTTTTCATCACCAACATATAGTTTTTTTCCTTGTAAAACAGTATACCACTGCTTATCAGATTGATCTATAATATAGAAAATTTGTTTTTCATGTGTTTCTATAATAAAAAGGATCAGTTGTGTATTCTAATATATTTATATTAACAAGTGTCATTCCAAATTCATCATGTCTGACATTGTTGTTACTGATAACCCATTTTTAGTTAAACACTAAAACTCAAAATTTAATGTAATCAACCTCTTATATTTCTTCAATGACTCCATAATATTCACTTTATGTGGAGATTGGGCTTTTTATTTGGCACTCAAAAAATGAAGTACTTATAAGAACACCAATACACTACTATTATGAACTCCACTTATATTATCCTGATCTTTAGTATGAAATATATAGCTATAGATGTCAAACCCGGACTATGTTATCAAATTTGAACTTAGACCACCCACTAACCATATCAATGTTTCCAATGCACTTGATCTAATAATCATGATCTCTTTAAACCATGTCAAAAAACATTATGCTCATTCAAAATCCACATATCTATCTTTTGTGGATAATATTGCTTTGACACATTAATATTCAATGTTATATATGGATAATAATCATCTATGTAATTTAAGATGTATAAATGTACCTTATTTATCTATTCACCTATCAATGATTTTACTTTAAATCCAACGATCCCCTTTCCCCCATAATTGATTTTTTCATAACGAGATGAGTGGAAAATGATATTCTCCCCTGCATACAAGTATCTTATACAAAACTCTACAACCTCCTCAGAAATATACTTAACAATAAAAGAGGCTTCAATTCGATACTAATTCTTAATATACCCATTCAATATCTTCATATACCTTTCAAAATGATACATAAAATATATATATATAGGTCTGAAAAGATTTATTTCTCACACCAAATGAACCATTGAATGCACCATGATATCAAAAAAAATATAGAGGAAAATGAATTTCCAATTGAAAAATTATAGAAACTGCTTCATTCTCCAAATTATTCAAAGTATTCAGATCAATAACCTTAATATGAATTTAATTGAAAAAATAACACATCTTCATGATAGTCATTCTAACACAGATGAGAAATATTCCATGCAGTGCAACTGGTGGGAGAAATTTTATCATGATAAGACAATCATGATATTTCATACCTATAAACTTAAAATCCTTTAATGAGACAAAAAAATTTACATTTGAAAAATAACCCTATAGCACTTTGATATCAAAAAGACAGTAAAAAATCTAATGTTCTCCCTCTTGGATAATATATGAAAATCCAAATGTAGGTATGTTCACCTTCCATTATAAGTGGGTGCTAACTCCAAATGTATTCCCATTGAGAGTAAGTCCAATCTTGAATTCAACCCATATTTATTATTTATTTTAATATATATCAATGTTTCAATAAAGATATCATATATATTCTTCTCTGTGTGTATAAAATCAATGTTATGTTTTACCTCATGATATCTCCAATATGGTAGTTTAAAAAATATTGACCATTTCTTCCAAATATTTCTATCATTATCATATTTTTATGTCTTTTCAAATGTCATGTCATTGTTTTTCACCCTCTCAAAATAATGATCAGTGGACAAAGGTTTTGGAGCAATATAAAATTATTGTGATCCATTGAATGCCTTTTTAACCTTTGATAAGATTTATCCATAGACAAAAACCTTCAATTACCCATGTATATTATTTTTCTCCCATGTTGTAGTTGATAATATGATTTTTTTTATTAAAAAATTATACAAGATTTATTCCCCGTAACATTGTATCCAAATAAATTTCCATATTATGGGAAGTCATTTATAGTGACCATAATCATTTCATGCATTTAAAAATATTTTATTTTATAAGAATCATACACCCTAATACCTTCTTCCCATAAAAGTTTCAAATCATCAATTGATGGTGAAAAAAATCAATATTATTTTTCATGATGTTTTAGTCTAGAGATCATTAAACTCAATATAACATATTTTATCTTCATACAAAATTCAAGATATAAGTTATAAACTACCAATAAAATTTTCCATAAATTATGCATGTTATTAAGGCTTCGATATGGATTCATTCTATCTGTGCACAGTCCAAGTTTGAGATTTCTATCATTATTTTAAAATTTAAGAAAATATTGATCAATTTTCTTCCACTGTGGACAAATAGCTGGATAACATAATTTTACATCACATATATTCTCATATGCATTCCATATTAACTTTTTTGAATCATTTTAATTTGAAAATAAAAATTTCAAATGAGGAATTGTAGGAAGATAACAAAATTACTTGGAAGGAGTCTCTATAACTTCTAAATTAACCTATGATTTTTCTTTCAACTTATACCATAATATCCCACATTAAGTAAACTTTGATAGATGTTTATATTCCTTAATATATAACACACAATTATTTGGCCAGACATGTATTTTCTTGTACCCCAATCCCATTAGTCATAATATTTTCTTTTCTTTATAATGTGAATATGGAAGATCGTTGTATTTAGAAAGTATATCTTTAAAAAATTGTAGAAATTCTATAGAACTCCTATCACTTCATCCATTTTTCACCTTCAATTTAATCAATATTAACACCATTGATAAAACCATAAATTCTATATAACCCAGATATAATGGTTTTTCAGAATTACCATATAGACGCTTGATTTTTGGTTATTCATCAATTGCCTATACTTCAATATCACGAATCATTTCTTCAATTTGATCAGACTTATCAACTTGAAAATCATCATCATTAATAAATCTGAAATTCTACCTAGTTAACCATGCTAAATCCAAGGGCTATAACTCATATTAAAACTGTGACAAATTTAATGATCTTTGATCTATTATATTTTTAACTTCTTCATATTTAAAAATTTTAGGCATGGATAGAAAAACATGTCATTTTTTTTAACATTTCATTTATAAAATTCCAAAAAAATCATCAAAACCTTCTGTATATTCATCACTTATTCAAAATTAATTAATCCAACTTCGACTCATTATTATCTATAAAAAATATCAATAATTGAAAATAAGTTATTATACTTTCAAATTTAATTATAAATTTACTTTTATAAGTAACAATAAAAAATACAACAACATATTTCATAAAAAAATAAATAAAACATACTTTATAAACAAAAATATAACTTTGAACATATTAAATAAACATTATTTAATAAAAAAAATAACAAACCTTAATCTAAAAAAATAATTCATAAATTAAAAGATATAAGATTTATAAATAATTGAAACTACAAATATAAATAGAGAAGATAAAGAGAAATCAATAGAAAATTAAAATCGCAAATAAAAATGAAGATAGATTAGATATATAGAAAAGAAAAATAATAAACACAAAACATAAATTAATATTTGAACCAGGACGATTGATAAGGTGACTCCAATGGTAATAAGGCACAAGCGGTAGCTAAAAACTAGTAACAGTGGATGGTGATGGTGAATAAAAACTGAAAGATAAAGTGACATCAATGGAAAATTGGAACTGAAAATACAAATGAAAATAATTTAGATGAATGGAAAATTGAAACAAATAACACAAACCTTAAATTGATATTGGAACTGGGATGATTGGTAAGTCAACACCAATGAGAATAAGTCACAAGTGGTTGATGACAAATAATGGTGGTAGATTCCAATTCAAAGATAAAGAGACATAAAATAAAAATTGAAATAGAAAATAAAAATAACTAGAATGCAAGAAAAATGGAAACAATAAACACTAACTGTAGATTGAAATCATAACAAGTACAATAAACTCCAATGAGAAGAATCACAAGTGACGATCAACGATGGGTGACTATATATGATGATGGTATATTCTAACTCAAATATAAAGTGACATAAAATAAAAATTTAAATTGTAAAAAAAATATCTATAATTCATGGAAAATGGAAACAATAAACACTATCTATAGATTGAAATTGTAACTCAGATGAGTGAAGACAATAAGAAGAAGCATGAGTGGCAGTCAATGAAAGGTGACCATGGATAGTGGTTGTGGATACCAAATAAAATATATTCAAATTCAAGTATTAAATAATGAAGATATTTGAGGCCAAAAATCTAACAATGAATATATTTGAGGCAAAAAATGAAGATTTTTAGGGTTAGGGTTCATTGCATGAGAGAAAAATGAGTGTTATGGTGAAAAAAAAAGAAAAAAAATAACCCCTCACAATTCCCATTAAAATAATAAAGATTTTTCACATCGTTTATTCAATAACTAACATGGAAAATAATATTTTTTACATCAATTATTTAATAACCAATGTGAAAATATTTTGGTGTTTTATTTTTGAATTTGGTTATTCAATAACCAATGTGAAAAATCTTATTTTCTACATTATTTATTTAATAACTAATGTGAAAAATAAAATAGAAAAAAAATCACATCGATTATTCAATAACCGATGTGAAAAAAAAGTTTCCCATGTCAGTTATTAAATAACTAACATGAAATATTTTTATATTTTATTTTTCATGTTGGTTATAAATAACCAAAGTAAAAAACATTCCAGGAAAAATAAATTTTGTACTAGTGTTATCAGTTCCCAACTATAATGAGAACCTCAAGATACTATGATGTTAATCTTAAACATATGTCCTATGATATAGATGCATCATATTGATAACACATAGATGATGTTTTACAATTAGTTGTCGGGGGATCATAAGTATTGATACTTCTTCCCATGAAGTTTTCACTTAGTAATCTCAGGTATAATATATTGTGAGGACTGAAACGCCAATAGGAACACCACATGTTTCAGGTGTTATTGGTTGTTCCCATTTACGAGCATGTGTATTGGTCTCTAGACTTGATATCATTATCGATGTGTACCATTTGATCATATAATTTGATTCATGATTAAAACCATGACATTTATGTTGTGTCATGGTATCTTGAATTGGTTACATCATTGATGGTATGACATTGGTTAAATTTTTAAAAAATGTTTTATTGCTTCCAAAAGGATGAGATGTTTCTGTCCTGGTTGGCCAGGATGGTAGTACATTTATTAAATCCATGGATATGGTGATTAAAGTTAATTATATCTAGTAAGTTCATGAATAAATAAATCAATAATGGATGATGACATGAAGTGTGCATCCTAATTTTTGATATATCACAAGACAAATAGATTATATTAAATGGTGTGTGTTCATAGGAGGTTTTCATTACTATGACTAAACCTTATCTCCTTAGGGGCCTTCCTAGGTTGCTAGACTCCACTCCTGGCCTATGATTATCACCCACTTCAATCAAGATAAGGTCCTGGAGGGTTACATACAAAGCATATTTAAAATATTTTCCAATTCTAGTGAATTTTAGTTTTGGACATAATGGGACCCATGGTGGTGGATAGGTATTGTCTGAGTCTATATGATCATCAAAGAAATAAAAAAAAATATTCAAGTTTAGAATAATAACCATTGAATTTATTTACTTATTTTATTCACAATTTATTCGGTGAATATAATGAAAATGTTTTTAAAATTAATATAAAATAATTTAATATTTCATATTTATTTAATGTTTACTAGAGTGGTGAGTCAATTTAATGACTTTTATTTTATCATGTAATACAGTTTAGGTGTTACAAGTATGATATAAAATATCTGCGACATTTTTGGAAAGATTTAGGTGTTATTTGTGTCATTTTCGGGTATGTTTAAAAGGATAATTTCCATAAGGAACTAAATGAAATTTATTGCATTTATAACCTAAGTATTTAAGTATTTTTAAGACCTAAAATTAATAAGAGAAGTTTATTCTTGAATTCTCTCTCCTATCCACCTCTCCCTCAATTCCTACAGAGATAATGTGAAGGGAATATAAAGAATCATTTGATCCAAGTTCGAGGATCATTAGTTTTATTTCTTGAGATTGTGACAATGCTGAAGAGACTTTGATTCTCTATGTTAGCACCAATATTTTATATTCTAATGATCAATCAAGCTTTTGGAATGAATGTGGATGATCAATAGGGTTCTGGGTTCGATTTCTTTAAGTATTGATCATTGATGATGAGCAAAATGCATTTTCGATTGAAATTTGATGAAGTGAAATTTTGATTTAATTTTTTGTTTTTATTATTCATGATTAATTAATTTACACGTGGTCTATGGATGAATTCAGGTTGGGGTATACTCAATTTTATGCTTCAACATAAATTCGTATCAGAAAATTTTAAAATATATTTTTTCACACTTTCACAAGATCTGGGTTACTTCAATTGGTATCAGAGTGACCTTTATTTAATTAAGCTAATTAAAAAATTAAATTATCATCTATTCAAGAATAGGGCATCATCATGGTCCCTCAACTACAAATGGTGCATCAATCAGAGATCAGATGATATATTTTCGGTCATCGACAGATCAAAATTATAATTATTTGGGATTAAAATCAAAAATGAATATATATATATATATATATATATCACCGATGTGGGATTATTTCACTGAAGACGTTTGACATTGAGTTAGAAGCAATGACCAGAACACTACCCATGTGAGATATGTTCGACCGAGATGTAATGTCAAGGAAGTCTGAGTCAATGTAGACTTAATTAAAAATACATTGTAATACACCCACAAATATATATAATAATATATAATATTATATATATATATATATATATTGGTGCTAAAGGGGGTGGTAGAATCCTTCCATGACATTATAAAAATAGTCAGGCCTAAAAATGTACATTTTTTGAAGCTTTTAAAAAAAGGGAAACTATGGGGGCAATAAAGCCACCCCATACATGGAATGAATCCCTCCTTTTTAGGGGGGGGGAAAGTAGTTCCCATGAGGTGATACATTATAAAAAAATAGAGAGATTTAGGGGTGGCTCAGTCACTCCCCTTGCATGGATGAAGGCCCCATATTAGGGGGGAGAAAGTGTAGTTCCTAAGGCACTAAATTTTATAAAAAAAACCTTATATATATATAAGAGTCTCTCCATGAGGGGCAGATTTTCCCCTACCTACTCATGAGTCATGTGGGTGTGTGCGTACCATCGACCAGGCACCCCTACCGGGTCGGCCTAACCCTAGCCAAGGCGGAATGGGTTCTCCATGACCCTCTCAATCCTTTTGGCTATTTCCCCATGATAAAAAAACCATAGGGGGGTTAAAATTTCTAGGATCCCAAATAAATATAGAAAAAAAGTCTAAAAATATTTAAAAAAATATTATAATTTAATTAAACATTTTTTGGGACCGTGCGATAAGTTTTTTGTGAATTAAAATTAAATTAAATATATTTTAATTTATGAATAAATTCACTCAAGTTGAATTTATCACAAATTTAATTTATTTGAATTTATTTAATGTATACTAACTAATAATGATTCATAAACCAGCCAATACCTTTCTGAATTTATTTAATTAATTAATTAATTTTTACAGTGTGTCTCTTTGTAATAATTATTAAATAAATGGATATGTGCACATCATCTCTTGTGTCATAATTATAATAAGGGTTTGAACATCCAAAATAAATATTATTTATCTGTATCCCACATACCTGAGATCTTCTTACCTACATGTGGGTATTTTTTGTAAAATTATGAAGATAAAAGGTGATGCATTTCACACTAAGACTTGGCAAGACACCAGATAGGAATTTGACACATTGGATGGGGTGAGTGTTGTAACTTGATTCACATGTATCAAGACTCAAGTAGTTACCCCTAGGGTTTAGGTTTATCCATTATTCACTCAATGGATCAACCATTATAATTGGATCATGATCACGTCATTTAATTTTACTTATACATGGTTTATTATTTTATGTATGTGTAGTTTTTACATGGAATCGCATAAAATAATAAGTGAGCATGCATGAATAAAATGAACATATGAAGTAAATGTTTTTCTATTTATAGTATTTTAAATATGTGAGTACAAACGCATAGAATAAGTAAGTGTAAATATAAATGAATTACATGTTTTGAGAAAAACTAAAACCCACCAATATAAATATTAATTCCTTAATCGCCTTACATCACTAAAATTTGTAAAAAAAACTAGGTGTATGAGGTGATCTCTAGATCTATTTGAGGGTGCCTCCTACTAATGGGATATTCATATGAGAGCATTGGGTTGAATTAACAAAATTTGGAAGTAAATAAATAGTCATAGCTAGCTTGCTATAGCTTTAGAGGTAAAGTATTGAGAAATGAAAAGTTATCCTTTATAGGAGATGGAACTCCACTCAACAGATCAAGGAGACACAAGTTAATTTGGTTTTCAATCTAAAATTCTACCTTAAGAATCTTCGAGTATTAGAATAGCCATATCTTGGACTATGGGGAGAGGTTTTTTAGGATCCTTTACACTATAATAATCAAGATACTGATTATTCTGAATCTATTAGTTGAGGGCTACTAGGATTTGATAAAAATAGTGGGATTCATTTAAGATAGTAAAATATATAATGTATAATAAATGGTAATCAAGATAAAATTACTAATATACTTAAGTTTTATTTTATAGAAGAATGGCTATTAATACCAAAAAATCACTATGATCAATTCTAGATAAATAACATGTACTAACTAGAATGAATTTACAAGTTTAGTATTGGAACTTGTGCAAGAACTATGATATGAAAGGAAATTCCATGTATCGGAGTCCTCACTACCTGTTAAGCCACCTCGGGAAGTGAGGATGAAGAGGAAGCTAACAGGAGACACATGGATGATGAATTTGATATTTACATCATAATTATATCATCAATGTCCAATGTTTTGAGAAAAAAATATCAATAAATGGATGGTCTCACGTGTTGTCTCATGTCCAAGAAGTCTACAAGGAGAAATTGAAGCAAGAAATTAGTGAGATGATGATTACATCGAACACATTTAAATTTAAATATGTATCATGATCTTTCAATACATTACATTATTTTATCCTTATCACCCAATTACTTCAGTTTTATTTAGTTTTATAAAATAAAAAATATTAAGAAAATGATTCATTTCCTTGTGTGTAAGGTTCTCCAGGAAGATAAGAAATTAAAGAAATATTTGTCTTTAGTTATTATGGTGAAAAAGGCTAAAAGGCCAATGGAAAGTGTGATTTCAATGGAACCTTCAAAAAACCTTAAAATAAAAGATAAAAATCATTATACATGAGGTTATTTTCTCCACATGTTGTGAGATAAGTCTATATAAGATAAAATGTAGTGAATTTAAGTAGAATAAAGAAAAGTATTTGAATTGGTGTATATTTGTCATTGTATGTGATGTTTCTATTTTACTTATTGAGTATTGAAAATTTAATATGTGTCACACATTTGTATCCAAATATAGTAACTAAGTAATTATAAAAACATTACAATTAGTAAGGTGAATTCTCCAAGTGGTTGAGAAAGGGTGATTCCTAAGTCATTGGTGAGAAGTATACAACGTTGAATTTCTGAGTTTATTTATTCTAATTGAAATCATATTACATATTACTAAAAAAATTATCTCACATGTCCATTGGAAATAATGAGACATTATTAAATTTTGTAATGAATGTTTTTTGTGGTGTCTCGTACTCAAATAATAGTTTAATAATTCTTGAATCATTTGCAATATCTGATGAATAGAAAATGTAAGTGTTATATACCCAGTTGTGGAAAGATGATTCTTTTTCTACTAAAACTAAAATTATTTTTCAAAGATATATTCAATATGAACTTAAGTATATTTAAATATAAAAACCTTAGGTAATATAGACACATTTACTTATCTAGTTTTAGAAAAAAACCTTTAGAAATAAAGGTAAACCACAAATATTTTAGAATTAGTTCAACTGGAGAGTATGAACTATTTCAAGGAGAAGCTAGAGGTAAATTCATATACTTCATGAGATTACTTTATGAGTTTTAATTAATATATAAGTGAAGTAAAAAAACATTCATGGTTAGAATATATGAGTTTCATTGGGCCTAAGAGATAAAGAATAT
Organism: Viscum album; assembly: GCA_963277665.1. Lineage (NCBI taxonomy): Eukaryota > Viridiplantae > Streptophyta > Magnoliopsida > Santalales > Viscaceae > Viscum > Viscum album. The sequence continues at coordinate 1,163,163,561 of OY728126.1, forward strand.
CTCATCCATGCATTCATCAATCATTAAAAATGTAGATTGGATTGATTCCTAATCTTTAATTCCCTTATACACATAAAATCCATGATGTTAGTAAAAGGATCATAAATTATGAGACTTATAAGCATTTCAAAATATTCCATTATCTTTCAAGACATGATTCGCAAATATCATTGTTAACCCATGATCATATTTCAATTATAATGAAAAATAGGTATCCTATGAGTTATAATATATAGAAAACTCATTATGTAATAATACCATGTGTTTATATTTAAATAATTTTTTTAAGTATAAGTTTATAAACAAACTTTAATCAATGAAAAAAACAAATTGAATCTCTATTATAATCCTAAAGTCAATATAGAATATTATATGAATATATAAAATAGAAAGTTTATAGTCAAGTGATAGACTATATTTCTATAAAAGGGTGCACATGTATAATTGAGAAAGTGGGAGAAAGATTGAATTGGGTTAATTAAAGGTCAAATATTCACACATATTTTTTATAGGAACAAGTTCCATAAGAGTTCATGGAAATCAAATTTTCCAGACACACATACTACATCGAAAAGTTTAAACCATATTATTGGTTTTATATTCACCGTGGTAGGTGATATATTATTTGATAAGAATAATGGATCCTATAAGGAAGTAGTAAATGGAATCATTTATGGTTGAAAAGTTTGTATGAATTCAAAAAATAGATTTTGTGTACCAAAACCATATCTATATTTTGGTATTTTCTCCAATTAATGTAAATCCATTTGTGGGTATTCAAGACAAGCTATACATGGGTGGTACAAGAATAGTACCAACAAGGATAAATTAGTTATACCATGTATTTATGATGAAATAAAATAGATTTATACTTTTCATAACAAGTTTTTATGATCATCATATTGGGAATTGTATGTCAAGACCACCATTATTATAAGGTGTTTATACAATGCAACCAAAAAGGGTTGGTGACACCATAGAATGACAATGAGGAATAAAAGTTGTATATATCCATTTTTTATTAATGCAAGAATTTGGTTTATGGAATGTTCATTTGTAATGAAATTATACCATGTGTATATAAGAGGTTAGTGGGATCACCATAGTTTTCTAAGTAAATATGTTGTTAACATATGAAAATAGTTGATCAGTCTTATAATTAGTTAAGACTAGAATGAAAGAAACTCTCCAAAAATTGAATTAAAGTATAAAAAAAATTAGGGAATGAGATCTACTGAGGTAGATCTAAGGGTGTCTTATGGAAAGTTAAAAAGTATATATATTGACAAGGTATTTAAAAATAAAAGTTAGAATAATTCAAGTGGGGATTTTTTCCTATGTCACATGGAATAAATATCTCTAAGAAGACTTGTATGAGACATGGCAGGTGATTATAATGGTGAGTATAATTCCATACAACTCGGTGATGGATACATTACATATTCCATGTTATTTACTATAAATTAAATTTCCAATATGTAGAAATTATCAAATAAATCTAGGATAATTTCATGAGTAGTAGTCAGAACTATCTATTAGTACTTAGAAAAGTACAAGGGATGTGTACCTGGTATTTTGAGAGGAAGGAAAACTAGTTAGAAAGGGGAAACAAAAACTAGCATTCCTATGGATCAATTTGATCTAATATTATATTAGAGACAAGGTAATTAATAATATTAGTTCATTAAAGATAGTGGTATCCATATCTATAAATGTTGAGTATGTTATGTCTTATGATGCAGCTAAAGAAGTAGTTCAAATATGCAACAATTTGTTCCAGTTCTTGGATCCATACCTAGGGAGTAAAGTACTATCATAAAATAAATTATGATAAACTTATAATGATGGTAATATCATAGATTTAACGTTCATTATAGAGTAAAAATGATTTATACTTGGGGATATCATCTCTTGAGGGATATTTTACTTAATGAGGTGAAGTTGCAATTAGCAGAGTAGCCATATGAGAAAACATGGAAGACCCAATGACTAAAACCATTAATCAATAGAAACATTAACTTATCATGTGATAACTAACATGGATAGTTATAAAATAATTTGTAGTCCAAGGGGGATTGTTGTGAAAGTGGGTTCCCTATACCCAACTTGAACAGTACTTTTTTATTACCATATCATGTATACAAAGAGTTATGAATGATGTTATCTTACCATAATAATGTTGATAATTATATGACTACTATTTTCATGGTAATTTCCTTTGATTATTTATCATATCAATAGGTTATATTAATTCTTAGCTATAATGAGAACCTCAATATACTATGATAGTAATCTTAAACATGTTTCATTTGGTCAAGATACATTATACTGATAGGACACAAATAATGTTTTACTATCAAGTGTTAGAGGATCATAAGCATTGAGACTTCTTCACATGAAGTGTACACTTAGTGATCTCAAGTGGAGAAGATCATGAGAACTGACCTGCTAATGGGAACACAAAATGTTTCAAGTGTCATTGGTTGTTCCTATTTACAAGTGCATTTATTAGTCTCTAAACTTTACATCATTATCAATGTATACCATTTGATCATGTACTTTGATTCAATAAAAAACTATGACATTTATCACTATAAAAAACGATGATTAGTGGTGGTTATTTAGTGGTCTAGTGGTGGTTTAAACTGCCACCTAATTATTTATAAATGGTTCTTAAAACCTTCATGTATTGTATGGTCACTAGTCAATTAGCGGTGGTTTATTTTATTTCACGGTAGTTTTTTTAAGTATATTTTTTGGAAAATTTAGTGGTGGTTTGTTGTTTAATTAGCGATAGTTATTTAATAAAATAATATCCACTAAGAATGTAAATAAAATTAAATTAACCATCTCAAATCATTTATCGGCAGTTATTTTTAGTGGTGGTTAATCTGAATTGCTGCTAAATACATTCAATAATATATGTTTAGCGACGGTTACAAAAAACTACTGCTAAATCTATTTTTATATTTTTTTAAAATATTTAATAAAAAACTATAAATATAAAATAATTGAAATGATATAAACTCAAACATAAATATATGATAAAACTATCATTCATACATCACACATTCATAGTCATACAAACATCCACGATCATCATAACCTAAGTCTCAGTCACCCCATACATCAACCAATGCCTTGGTCATCAATATATACATATAAAATAGTCCAACAATAACCCATGCCCAATATACATACATTTCATGACCTTTACTTCATCTTTCTGCCTCCACATCATCTCATCAACCAAAACTAACCAAGTCATCTCATCAGCTATAAGAAAAAATGAAACAAAAATTAAAATTAAACATAATAAATCAGAATTATAGTAGAATAATTGATAAAATTTTAACATACCAAGGAAACTAAGAACCATCACGACTGAATTTTAAAAAATGTCATGGATCAGAACAGTCAACCTCCTACCAACTTTTGGCATCTACCACTTACAATGAAAATCAGAACGCTTAGGAAAAGAAATGTGAAATAGAAGACACGGAATATATTCATAATGTTGCACATAAAATTTGTTATTTTTTTAATCAAACAGAATAAATTTTAACATAAAAAAAATAATATATAATGAAAAACACTTTGAAAGTAGAAACATACCTATTTAAGATAAGATTTAACACTTAAAACTGAAAAGGGATAAGTAAATATTCTAATGTATTTTTAAAGTGACATGTGGTGTGCTTAAAATTTATTTAATAAACCAATTTTATAAATTTTTATATAAAATCATGTCCTATAATTCAAAAAAAACTAAGTGGTAGTTTTATCATGATTTCACATCAATTTGAGGTATTTTTCTATGGTTTTGACTGTTCCATGCATGTTTTAGTGTTTTAAAAAACTAAAAATGTGTTTACAGCCATAATAGGATAACCACCATTCATAATCATGTGCCATCAGTTCCTATATTTCAAAATTAAATCTATGGTCATTTTCCATTGATTTCAGGACAATCAAGCATTGTTTGTCTGGTTTTTATCATTCCATGCATGTTTTAGTGTTTTAAAACACTAAAAACACATTTATGGACATAACGGGAAAACCGTCATTTGGAATGATGTTCCATCGGTTAATAAATTTAAAAATTAAATCTATGGTAGTTTTCCCATGATGTCACGTCAATTTGAGTTTTTTTTCCTAGTTTTGACCATTCCACGCACGTTTTAGTGTTTTAAAAGACTAAAAATTTATTTATGGCCATAACGGGGAAACAGTCATTCAGAATGATGTGTCATCGGTTCCTAATTTTCGCAATTAAATATATGGTCATTTTCCCCTGATTTTAGGATAATTTGATATCCTTTTCCTAGTTTTGACTGTTCCACGCACGTTTTAGTGTTTTAAAACACTAAAAATGTGTTTACAACCCTAACATGAAAACAATCATTTAGAATGATATTATTTCAGTTCCAACATTTTAAAATTAAATCAATAGTGGCGGTCCCTTAATTTCAAGACAATCTGACGTCGTTTGTCTAGTTTTGACCATTCCATACACGTTTTAGTGTTTTAAAACACTAAAAACACATTTACATCTATATCGGTAAATCATCATTCAGAATTACATGTCGTCAATTTCTACATTTCAAAATTAAATCTATGGTAGTTTTCCCTTGATTTTAGGACAATCCGATGTTTTTTTTCTGGTTTTAACCATTCCACCAACATTTTAGTGTTTTAAAACACTAAAAATGTGTTTACAAAAATAATGGGAAAATTGTCACTCTGAATGATGTTTCATAGGTTCCTACATTTCAAAATTAAATCTATCATTTTTTTCCTGATTTTAGGACAATCTAATGTCGTTTTTCTAGTTTTGACCATTCCATGCATGTTTTAGTGTTTTAAAACACTAAAAACGCATTTATGGTCATAACGGGAAAATTGTCATTCGAAATGAAGTGTAGTCAGTTCCTACAATTCAAAATTATATATTTAGTCAATTTACTATGATTTCACATTAATTTGGGGTCATTTTCTTAGTTTTGACCATTCCACGCACGTTTTAGTGTTTTAAAACACTAAAAATGCATTTACGGACATAACGTGAAAACCATCATTCTGAATGAAATTCCCCCAGTTCATACAATTCAAAATTAAATCTATAGTCATTGTCCCATAATTTCAAGACAATCCAATGTTTTTTTCTAGGTTTTGACCATTCCACACATGTTTTGGTGTTTTAAAACACTAAAAATGTGTTTACGGCCATAACAGGAAAACCATCATTTGGAATGGTGTAACATATGTTAATAAATTTTAAAATTAAATATATGATGGGTATCCCCTAATTTATAGATAATATGACATCGATTGTCTGGTTTTGATCGTTCCATGCATGTTTTAGTATTTTAAAACACTAAAAACTAGTTTATATCCATAATGGTCCATCATTTAGAATGATGTGTCGTCGGTTCCTACATTTCATAATTAAATATACAGTGGTTTTACCTTAATTTTAGGACAATACAACATTGTTTGTATGGTTTTAACTGTTTCATGCATGTTTTAGTGTTTTAAAACACTAAAACACATTTACGGCCATAACGGGAAAACCTCCATTCTGAATGACGTGTCATCGGTTCCAACATTTCAAAATTATATCTACAGTCACTATTCCTTTCTTTAAGGACAATCTAAACTTGTTTTACTAGTTTTTACTATTCCACGCATGTTTTAGTTTTTTAAAACACTAAAAATGTGTTTACATCCATAACAGGAAAATTGTCATTCGGAATGATGTGTCCTTAATTCCTATATTTCAAAATTAAATCTACGGTCATTTTACCCTAATTTCATGGAAATAAGACATTGTTTTATGATTTTGACCTCCCAAAACTTTTTTTAAAGGCTTTCATACGTTTAATAAGTGTTTACTGAGTCAAAACCAAGCAAACAAGCTCATATTATTTTCAAACTTATGGATAATGATCTATAATTTATTTTTGATGTATAGAAATCAACAAAATGTCAATATAGCACAATATGTAGTTGGTATGACTTGAAATTAATTTTTTCTATTTAAAATTATCATTTTAGTTTTTTTATGGATGTTAGATGTGTTCTTTGAAAAGTCCATGGGCGTGAAACGGAGTCATGGGAATCAAAATGAAAAAACATTTAAAAATAAAAAACATAACACTTTATAAGTATATTAAAAAAAATCTCATGGATTTTAAATTAGTCATCAAGGAATATTAAATTAATATTTCATTTACTTGGGTATCAAAGACCTCATTTTTTCAAGATGTAGGAATATGACTCCAATCTTTATAATTAATGGGAAATCTCACTATCTCTCAAGAAATATTCCCAAGAATCTACCCACATATTCTGACAGCATCACCAGTAGGAACCCTAAACTCATCAAATGGAATGATAGTCTTTAAGTCCTTTAGGTCCCATACATATGTTGTGTTCATATTTGTATCCCTTAGATGATTGTCTTTATCTGTTTGAAAAATACATTAAACAATTAATAAAATATAAAGTTTTTTTTAAAAAAAATGACATACATACCAGTAATGGTAAAACGCTAATATCCCCTAGATGGAGGGGTGACCAACTGCTCCATCTTTGGAGGTGAATTAGGCGATGGGATACCAATGACATTTGGGTAAATATCTAGCTTTCTAGTAGTCTTGGGTACAATAGAATCACTAGGATTCACGGAAGATGACAGTAGTGGTGGCATGCTCTGAGATGTTGATCAGCTAGAATAATGAAAAAAAATATCAGAATTATTTCATTTCAAATGGTTAAGGTATATTAAATATATAAAAATTAAAAATTACAAAAAAAAAACAAAAAAACTAGAAAAATGTATATATGTAAGAAACACTTATCAATGAGAAATTGTAATATAATTTCATTACCAATTTACACATTCAATTATCTTTATATTCATTATATTCATTGTTATCAACCTCTATTACAGTGAGTCCTTCAGTTTCACCCTCTCTTGCAAGTTATACCATTTTGATATTATCAGGAAAAAATTGTTCAATATTTTATGGTTGATTAGGTTCACTATCACAAATCACCAATTAATCTTCATCACCCATATTATATAAGGCACTATTCTTTAAGTGTACAAAAACACTCCAACCTTCATGTATTTCATCATCCATATAATAAAAAATATTATCCTGTGAAGCCAGGATAAATGGATCATGCTCTACATACTCATCGGTATCCATCAAATGAGAGAAGTTAATATAAGTAAAATGTAATGAATCTTTCATTATACCCCTATCAATGTTGACCCACTTTCATTTGAATAAGACAATTGAAAACTAATCGTGATAGTTTACTTTAATTATATCAATTATCTTCCTATTATATCTCACCTCTTCAAATGAAAATACAGCACTTTTTTTATTTTTCAAGTATTATTCATGATAAATTTCACAAAACCTAAATCCATGAATATTTTCGTCATCGAATATCTTAGCCTGCCTTAGAGGAATTCGATCCAAAAACTTCAAATCATTTAATCACTAGTGCAGAAAACGTTTTTTACGTCGGTTATTTTTCATTTTTTACGTCGGTTTCTAGCCGACGTTAATACGTGCGACGTTATAAATAAGGTTTTTGACGTCGGTTATTTAAAAACCGATTTCAAAAACATAAAATTGCGATGTTTATCACATCGGTTATTTTAGAACCGATGTGATAAAGAAAATGGGAAGGGTTTATCACGTCGGTTATTTAACAACTGACGTGATAAAAGGCCTAGAAAATGGTTTATCACGTCGGTTATTAAACAACCAACGTGATAAACAAGGGCGAGGGGGGTTTATCACGTCGGTTATTATATAACCACCATGATAAACCGGCGGGAGGCGGTTTATCACATCGGTTATTCAATAACCGACGTGATAAACCATTGTCCAGGCCTTTTATCATGTCGTTTATTTAATAACCGATGTGATAAACCATTCTCCAGGCCTTTTATCACATCGGTTATTAAATAACCGACGTGATAAACCATTCTCCAAGCCTTTTATCACGTCGGTTATTAAATAACCGATGTGATAAACTATTTTCTAGGAATTTTATCACGTCGGTTATTAAATAACCAACGTGATAAACTATTTTCCAAGAATTTTATGACGTCGGTTATTTAATAACCGACGTGATAAACCCAATTTTTTTTTAGACAGAATTCAGTCATCTTCTCTCCACCAGAATCAACCAGAAAACAAATCAAGAAATCGTACCACAAAAACAGAAGTAGATCAAAATTAATCATGTACATAGATAACATATAAAACTTACCCCCTAGACATCCCACACCCTCATTTATACTCCATGGAAAGCCCTCCCCCACCCCGTTGGATCCCTCACCCTCATGTATACCCCCTGGACAGCCCCCCCCCCCCCACCCCATTGGAGCTCCCACCCTCATGTATACCCCTTGGACAACCCTCCCCCACCCTATTGGATCCCCCACCACACTCCTAGACTACCCCCCCCCCCCCCCCGACCCCCGGACACCCCCAAACACCCCTCGACAACCCCCCACCCGCCTGAACAGCACCCCCTCACCCCACTTGACAGCCCCCACCACACCCCTGGACAGCCCCAAACACCCCTGGACAACCCCCCCACCCCTGGACAGCACTCCAACACCCCTGGACCGCCTTCCCACACCCTTAGACATCCCTGCCACCCCCCAGGACTGTCCCCCCACCCCACCGGACAGCCCTCCCAGACCGCTGGACACCCCCCAACCCCACTGAACACACCCCCACACCCTTGGAACCCCTCCCCCACAGACCCAAATCCATACCAGAAAAACCATCAAAAGTAGACCAAAACAAGAAGTAGAGCAAAATTAAACATTCACTTATATAACATTCAAAACTTACACTGTCAACTTCAAAAAAAACTAAATCCAACCTAAACAACTACCGAATACACAATTAAAATGACAATATTCAAAATTACATTTTACATTACAAACAACTAAAATTCAATCAAACCTGTAAAATAATTTGACCACTCCACTTGTACGTGTTTGATGTCTTCAGCAGTATAGGGTTGAGGGTCATCAAAAAGCTACAAATGAAAAAGAAGATAATTAACGTGTATAATGAATAAATCAAATTGAAATATTATGGAAAAGTTTAAGAGGAAATCGTACCAGGTCAAAATTCACAACTGTCCCAGTTGTTATTATTTCATACATAAATCTTAACATATAATATCTGCATTCGATGACGCCTTGTTGTTCATGACAATTCTGTTTGAATGAGTGTAAATTCAATATATTATTTTTATGTAATAAATAAAAAAGTACAAATTATAAATGGAAATTTACCTTCGCATTTACATATTTGATCTTTTCATTTATTTTCTTTGTGTTTTTTCGAAATTAGGCCCATGCACTATTAGAAAATAATACGAATGGGGTAAATTTAAAATTATTATAATATATAAAACTATTGAGAAATTGAAACTTACTTTTCCAATATATTCTTAAAAATTTCCCGCACATCACCATGAACAGAGAATATCCAATAAAGAGAATTCTTCCTTGGGCAAAAAATCCCTAACATCCAATGATCACTGATAAAAGGAAATTTAATGTTAGTGGTTTTTTATGTTAAAAGATAATTAACTCTTTGAGAGAAATGTGTTTCATACCTCTCACAAAAAGGCATTATCCAACATTGTGTGATTATATTCTTTTCAAATATTTCAACAATATAAACCATTCTTTGTTCCTCATTCAATGCACATGCTTCAAGGGAAATCAATTGCGGGTCCATGAATCCATATACTTCTGTCAACTCATTCCTCTCACAAATTTTATAAAGATACCTAATAAAAAACATACATAAGTAAACATGTAAAGACCCGTAAAATTCAAGGGAAATTTTTTCTTAATTTTCTTTAGAATTTTACAAGAGCGCGGTTTCAGACGGCACCTGATTCCGAGGCCCGGAGTGCCCGGAATCATTTTCCGAAGTTTGGCTCGGGTACGTTCAGTGAACGAACGAGCGGGAATTCCTAACTTTTGATCCGGTGCTCGGAATTGAAATCCGAGGGCACCGATGAACTCGCAGCACCGATATTCACTTAAAGATACCTTTTCGGAAGTTGCGTTTGTTGCGGGTTGAAAGTTAGTTTTTGGGTTTTTAGTTTAAGTTAAATAAAATTTGTGAAGAACAAATTTTATTTTAACTTGATAAATCCTACCAAAGGGGGTTGGAAGTGGGACCCACATCCACTTAACCTCCCTTGGGAGGATTAAGTGCGGTGGGGCCCACACGAAGCTCCCAACCTTTCATCTTCTCCCAACTCCCTTAACCCCTCTTTAATGACTTGAGTTATTTAATTTTGGAGTTAATCTTTTTGAAATTCAAACCTTTGAAATTCTTTTGTTAGGTTTGTAAATAAAATAAGCTCTTATTTTATTTTGTTGGGTTAGAACACTTTGGCCATCTTGAGAGCTTTTGGGAGTTTTTCTTCTTCTTCTTCAACTCTGACGAAGAACACGAAGAACGCTCAACTTGACGAAGAACGCTCAAGTTCCGACGAAGAACGCCGCTCCGCTCTTCTTCGTCTTCCGTGTCAACGAGAGGGAACGCCGCTTCCTCCTCAGATTCCCTTCGTCGACATAAGAAGTTTCGCCAACGACGTATCACATCGGACGCATCTCTTCGTCAACGGATTTGACGAACGACGACCGCGACGCCCGACCTCCGCGACGTTGTCTTCCGCGGACGTTGACAAATCCTCGAACTTATACCCAAGTAGGGGTTGTTGATTTATTGTTTAATTATTCCATTCTTGATCGTGGATCTAGCATGTCTAACGTGTGGCTTTTGAATAATTTAAGTTGTGTTTTAACGTGAGGGGGCCGGACCGCATAAACACGGCCGAACCCCCTCCTCCGTTCTTCGTGTTTAAATTTGTGGATGAATCAGGGTGGCGTAGTGCCGTCGCACCACGCGGTTATTCGCCCAATCAAGAACGCGACGCCGTCGCGCGCGCACCATGGAAGAAACATCAAGAACGCGACGCCGTCGCGCCGTGTTGAAAGAAATCGAGGTGCGGCGGAGGGGCGCGGTGTCGTCGCACCGTGCCGGATGACGAATACCGCGGCCGGTTCCGGGCCGCGGCGAATTGAGAAGACCGGCGGCCGGGCCGCCGGCGTCGGAAGCCGAAGAGGGGACCGGATTTTTCCGGTCCCGTTGGAGAAAACCGGCCGGCCAGCAGGCCGGCCGGATGGAATTAAACCGGGGGAAATTAATCCCCCGGCCAGCGCACAAAACCCCCCTCTTTATGAGGGGGTCGGTCTCCATGAAGGGGGGGGTGGGGGGGGGGGGGGGGGGGGGGGGCAGCATCCCCCCGATTTTTTCTCCAATCCGGCCCCCACGTGGGGGCCGTTTTTTTCTGCAAAGGGCGCGGCTATGCCGCGCCGCCCCTTCCAATCAGCGGGGGCTTTGCCCCCCGCGTGCAGCCACCGTGCGGCGCCAGGCCGCCGCGGCCCCCGCGCCGCCGCGCCGCCGCGCCGCCGGCCGGCCGGGCCGGGTCGGACCCGGGTCGGGTCGGCCCGGTTCGGGCCGGCCCGGGGGGGGGGGGGGGTCGGGCCGGGTCGACCCGGACCCGGACCCCCCGTTTCGAATCGGTTTCGGTCTTTTGGCCATAACTTGAGCCACGGACCTCCGATCGATGAACCGTCTGCGGCAACGCGATCCTTGGATCGAGACGGTCGTTTCGGTATATCGCACTCAAGGTTTCGGATTACTTTGAGTTCGGCCGGGTTGGTTCGTTCACGAAACCAACCGGGCCTTCGGAGCGGAAACGATCATATCTTGAGCTACGGACGTCCGATTGACGTGCCGTCAGCCATGTTGTGTTCCTCTTAGTTAGACGGATCTTTTGGCATACTCCACCGGAGGTTTGGACGCAGGTGGAGTACGGTCGGGTTGGTTTTGCCTTAAAAACCAACCGGGGCCCGGGGACGAAAATGCCAATAACTCTCAGACCGGGCGTCTGATCGACGCGCCGTCTGTTGCGTTGAGTTCCTGTTGACGATACGGAACTTTTGGATACATCAACTCTGGACTTCGTGACAGTTGATGTATCAGCCTCTCGGCTCGTGGAGCGGACCCTCCGAACGAGCTTACTGTGTGCGGGAACCCTAGTGCTGGCTGCGACTGTTACTGTGACTGCTACTGCTACTACTGCTACTGTGACTGCGACGACGACAGTACAGAGATCCTGTGTGGATTCGACGACGACGACTACTGCACTCAGCGATCCTACGTGGATCAGTGCTGCAGGTCCTGCGTGGGCCCGATCCTGTGTGGGTCTGATCCTGTATAGGTCACTGCGGGGGTTAGTACCTATCGATCCTTCGTGGGTCCGACGACTTAGATGGTTCAGTGATCATCTTTATCGTCATCCGAAAAAGTATATTCGTGTGAGATGAATCTTCTGTTTTACTCGATAGAGGTGGTGCGCTTGGTTGTAGCGGCAGTCCTGCGATACTGGAGACGAGCATACGGAGTACGGAGACCGTGTAGCCGGCTAAGACCTGAAGACTGCTCGACCAACTCGACTTGGAGTGAGTCGACTAGCCCAGTGGACGGAGCGCCCGGTATTTGGCGGCAGACCCACGGCGGACGGAGCGCCTGGTAGTTGGCAGCAGACCCGCGGTACTCGACTAGAGGAGTACCTCTGTAGGCTATTTGGGTGAGCGCCCGGTATTTGGCAGCAGACCCTCAGCGGACGGAGCGCCCGGTAGTTGGCGGCAGACCCGCGGTACTCGACAGGAGGAGTACCTCAGCAGTCTTAGGTTAGTGATCAGTATCTCAGAGTCGTGACAGGACACTGTACACTTCAGAGATGGGGCTCTTCAGTAGTTACGTTTTTGATAATGAAAATCATGTGTGAGCTGAATCCTGTTACTTTCCTGTGTGGATTATGTTGTGCTATCCTGTGTGGATTATGTTTTGCTTTCCTGTGTGGAATACGTTTACTTTCCTGTGTGGACTGAGTTGTACTTGGGCTCATAGGTTGGTACGTATTTGAAATTGATGACTTAGGTATATGTATGGGCATATACCTAAGCAGTGTCGGTTGTTACTTCGTGATTGTACTTTTCTTCGTGGTTTATCCTTTGTGGATTTGAGAGACCTTCAGGGGTCTCGGGGTCCCTACTGAGTAGCTTATACTCTCCCTTGCACGGGCTTTGCCCGCACTACGTTGTGTTGGTTGCAGACGACGGACAGCGTTGACCTTAGCTGAGGCTAGCAGAGCGGGACGGTACCCGGAGGTGGACCACTGGGCGGGACGTGCTCAGAGCGGACGGCGGGACCCGTGGAGCAGAGGAGCTATCTGTACCCACCCTTCCGGTGGGATTTCCAGTGGACAGCTCGGTGTAGCGGCTTTTACCTTTCAGTTGTTGTTTTCCCTTTCGAGTTGTACTTTACTTTCAGTTTGGGTTTGTATACTGGCCCATTTACTTTTCCGCACTTTCAGTTGTACTCTGCTTTTGCTTAGTGTTTACTTTCCGCTTGCTTTCTCTATGGTGTTTGTTTACTTTACAAAGGCAATGCCTTCCCTTTTTACCGGGATTTACGCCTTGGTGCTAGTCGCCAGCCCCTGGCCTATGGAAGGCGGGCTTGGGGTAGTCACGGCACAGACCCCGAGGGCGGGTCGTGAAAAATTGGTATCAGAGGAGTTCGGTTCTACCGCGAACTCTGATCTTTTCTATGTGAAGCAATAATGTTTAGCGTATTGAGTGTGGTTATCAGTCCAGGGAGTCCAGTGTTGGTGCGGCGGCCGACGTATCCGTACACCAGGACCCTGACTTCTGATTTCCGACTTAATGCACGAAAACATTGATTGCGTGTGTGTTTCAATGTTTTCTTTGTGATTACTTATATCAGCTCACCAGGTATACTGTTTGACCGTGGCGCACCTGTTTCCTATTCAGGATGGCCCCACGACGGCAGCCAGCTAGGGTTCCGAGAGTCGAGTGTGACGACAGCCCACCGAGCGATGAGGCTTCAGTGCAGGGCCCTTTGTCAGCAGTGGCACCGGCGGTAGCACTACCCGTCGAGCCCCCGATGTTTCCAGCGCCAGCCGCTGACGATGCACGTCGCCTCAGCGCACTGCATGAGTTTCAACGCCAGCGACCACCCAGGTTTCACGGGGAGACGGATCCCTAGGCAGCAGAGGACTGGTTGGAGGCAGTGGTACGAGTGTTTAGGCTAGTGAGGACACCAGCAGACCTCATGGTGATCCTTGCTGCGAGCCTACTACACGCAGCAGCAGGACGATGGTGGAGCTTGATGCTCCAGGTGCACGATGAGGCATCTCTACTTTGGACGGACTTTGAGAGCCTTTTTCACTTGGAGTTTGTCCCAGCCACCCTTCGTGCGGTGCGTATCCAGGAGCTTCTTCAGCTGCGGCAGGGCAGCATGACGGTCGCTCAGTACTCGGTGAGATTTACCGATCTCTCGCGCTACACGACCGACATGGTACGGGACCCATTCTTCCGGGCTCAGACCTTCGAGCAGGGTTTGAGACACGAGATCAGGGCATCGCTGATCTCCCTCAGCATACCGACTCAGACAGGAGTACTGGAGCGAGCCCTCCTGATCGAGAGTTTCCAGGCTGAGTCCACAGCGAGACCTACCGCAGGGCGGCAGATAGTGGAGTCTTCGGCAACAGGTAGCCGACAAATGACTCCGGGTTCCAGGCAGACCAGACCTACCAGTGGCCGACTGCACGACTCAGGCTCAGTTGTGCGGGGAAGCCGGGGTGGAGTCAGAGCCAGGCGTGCCGAGAGTGGGCAGTGTTACTCCTGTGGCGGGATTGGTCACATGGCTCGTGACTGTCCGACCCGCCATGCTGATGATCAGCAGTTAAGTGAAGAACCTCCCAGGAAGAGGCAGAGGTTCGACCGTGGCGGTCCGCAGGGAGGAGGCGGACGAGGCAGAGGAGCTGGACGAGCAGCCGGTGGTGGGCGACGCTTTGAGGCTCTTCCACCACCACCACCAGGAGGTCCACCCCGACCACAGGGAGTAGGTGAACATGCGAGAGCTCAACTTCAGGCAGCCGAGGCCTTCGATCATGGAGCTCTGGGAGCCGATGGACAGGAGCAGAACTAGTGGATACATCCTTTGTACTTCTGGTTCCTTATTGCATTTGTGTAGCGTCTTGTATTATGAGCTGCAATAATAAAAGACGCATACCTTTGTGATATTTTTCGTTACTGTCCTCTTTCGTGATGTTACTAAGAGGTTCCAGTTTTGGCTGTTGACTTGACCCTCACTTGTGAGACATCTACTGGAGGAGACCCAGTTACCACACACTGATGCCGACAGTGTGACTCAACCCTTGGAGGCGAGAGTAACGGTTAAATCTCTTAGTAGTAGCGTCGAGGCCTTACGACGTCATCCTTGGTATGGATTAGTATCATCCATGTTAGTATTGACTGTTTTAGGCAAAGAATGTGGTTCATCCAGGGGATGGGGCCAGATTTCTCTTATCGGCAAAGAAGAAATCTTGCAGCTCTGATGGGACCGGAGATGGTCCAGGCCACGACATAGAAGGTCCAGGTCATCCAGGAGCGGATGAGGACAGATCAGAGCCGGCAGAAGTCATACGCTGACAGGAGGCGGAGGCCACTAGAGTTTGAGGATGGCGACCACGTCTTCTTGCGGGTCTCACCTCGACGTGGTATTCGGAGATTTGGCCGAGGCGGCAAGTTATCTCCGCGCTTCATCGGACCCTTCCAGATTCTCAGCAGGATTGGTGAGGTGGCTTATCGCCTGGCTCTACCACCTCAGTTGCACCGGGTGCATGACGTCTTCCACGTATCCCAGCTGAGGAGATACGTGCATGACCCGACGCACATCATTGACCATGGGGAGCTTGACGTTGACGATGGGGCGACTTTTACGGAGGTCCCGGTGGAGATAGAGGATCGACAGGAGCGGGTCCTGCGTGGGCGATCGATTCCTCTTGTGCGCATCAGATGGCAGCACGGGAATCTCCAGGAGAGCACATGGGAGCGGGAGGCATAGATGCGTGCTTAGTACCCTCATTTGTTTCCCTAGTTTTTGATGTATCTTTACGGGGACGTAAATCCCTGAGGTGGGAGTAATGTAAAGACCCGTAAAATTCAAGGGAAATTTTTTCTTAATTTTCTTTAGAATTTTACAAGAGCGCGGTTTCAGACGGCACCTGATTCCGAGGCCCGGAGTGCCCGGAATCATTTTCCGAAGTTTGGCTCGGGTACGTTCAGTGAACGAACGAGCGGGAATTCCTAACTTTTGATCAGGTGCTCGGAATTGAAATCTGAGGGCACCAATGAACTCGCAGCACCGATATTCGCTTAAAGAGACCTTTTCGTAAGTTGCGTTTGTTGCGGGTTGAAAGTTAGTTTTTGGGTTTTTAGTTTAAGTTAAATAAAATTTGTGAAGAACAAATTTTATTTTAACTTGATAAATCCTACCAAAGGGGGTTGGAAGTGGGACCCACATCCACTTAACCTCCCTTGGGAGGATTAAGTTCGGTGGGGCCCACACGAAGCTCCCAACCTTTCATCTTCTCCCAACTCCCTTAACCCCTCTTTAATGACTTGAGTTATTTAATTTTGGAGTTAATCTTTTTGAAATTCAAACCTTTGAAATTCTTTTGTTAGGTTTGTAAATAAAATAAGCTCTTATTTTATTTTGTTGGGTTAGAACACTTTGGCCATCTTGAGAGCTTTTGGGAGTTTTTCTTCTTCTTCTTCAACTCTGACGAAGAACACGAAGAACGCTCAACTTGACGAAGAACGCTCAAGTTCCGACGAAGAACGCCGCTCCGCTCTTCTTCGTCTTCGTGTCAACGAGAGGGAACGCCGCTTCCTCCTCATATTCCCTTCGTCGACATAAGAAGTTTTGCCAACGACGTATCACATCGGACGCATCTCTTCATCAACGGATTTGACGAACGACTACCACGACGCCCGACCTCCGCGACGTTGTCTTCCGCGGACGTTGACAAATCCTCGAACTTATACCCAAGTAGGGGTTGTTGATTTATTGTTTAATTATTCCATTCTTGATCGTGGATCTAGCATGTCTAACGTGTGGCTTTTGAATACTTTAAGTTGTGTTTTAACGTGAGGGGGCCGGACCGCATAAACACGGCCGAACCCCCTCCTCTGTTCTTGGTGTTTAAATTTGTGGATGAATCAAGGTGGCGTAGTGCCGTCGCACCACGCGGTTATTCGCCCAATCAAGAACGCGACGCCGTCGCGCGCGCACCATGGAAGAAACATCAAGAACGCAACGCCGTCGCGCCGCGTTGAAAGAAATCGAGGTGCGGCGGAGGGGCGCGGTGTCGTCGCACCGTGCCGGATGACGAATACCGCGGCCGGTTCCGGGCCGCGGCGAATTGAGAAGACCGGCGGCCGGGCCGCCGGCGTCGGAAGCCGAAGAGGGGACCGGATTTTTCCGGTCCCGTTGGAGAAAACCGGCCGGCCAGCAGGCCGGCCGGATGGAATTAAACCGGGGGAAATTAATCCCCCGGCCAGCGCACAAAACCCCCCTCTTTATGAGGGGGGCGGTTTCCATGAAGGGGGGGGGGGGGGGGGGGCAGCAGCCCCCCGATTTTTTCTCCAAGCCGGCCCCCACGTGGGGGCCGTTTTTTCTGCAAAGGGCGCGGCTATGCCGCGCCGCCCCTTCCAATCAGCGGGGGCTTTGCCCCCCGCGTGCAGCCACTGTGCGGCGCCAGGCCGCCACGGCCCCCGCGCCGCCGCGCCGCCGGCCGGCCGGGCCGGGTCGACCCGGACCCGGACCCCCCGTTTCGAATCGGTTTCGGTCTTTTGGCCATAACTTGAGCCACGAACCTCCGATCGACGAACCGTCTACGGCAACGCGATCCTTGGATCGAGACGGTCGTTTCGGTATATTGCACTCAAGGTTTCGGATTACTTTGAGTTCGGCCGGGTTGGTTCGTTCACGAAACCAACCGGGCCTTCGGAGCGGAAACGCTCATATCTTGAGCTACGGACGTCCGATTGACGTGCCGTCAGCCGTGTTGTGTTCCTCTTAGTGAGACGGATCTTTTGGCATACTCCGCCTGAGGTTTGGACGCAGGTGGAGTACGTTCGGGTTGGTTTTTCCTTAAAAACCAACCGGGGCCCGGGGACGAAAATGCCAATAACTCTCAGACCGGGCGTCCGATCGACGCGCCGTCTGTTGCGTTGAGTTCCTGTTGACGATACAGAACTTTTTGATACATAAACTCTGGACTTCGTGACATTTGATGTATCAGCCTCTCGGCTCGTGGAGCGGACCCTCCGAACGAGCTTACTGTGTGCGGGAACCCTAGTGCTGGCTGCGACTGTTATTGTGACTTCTACTGCTACTACTGCTACTGTGACTGCGACGACGACAGTACAGAGATCCTGTGTGGATTCGACGACGACGACTACTGCACTCAGCGATCCTACGTGGATCAGTGCTGCAGGTCCTGCGTGGGCCCGATCCTGTGTGGGTCTGATCCTGTATAGGTCACTGCGGGGGTTAGTACCTATCGATCCTTCGTGGGTCTGACGACTTAGATGGTTCAGTGATCATATTTATCGTCATCCGAAAAAGTATATTCGTGTGAGATGAATCTTCTGTTTTACTCGATAGAGGTGGTGCGCTTGGTTGTAGCGGCAGTCCTGCGATACTGGAGACGAGCGTACGGAGTACGGAGACCGTGTAGCCGGCTGAGACCTGAAGACTGCTCGACCAACTCGACTTGGAGTGAGTCGACTAGCCCAGTGGACGGAGCGCCCGGTATTTGGCGGCAGACCCACGGCGGACGGAGCACCTGGTAGTTGGCAGCAGACCCGCGGTACTCGACTGGAGGAGTACCTCTATAGGCTATTTGGGTGAGCGCCCGGTATTTGGCAGCAGACCCTCAGCGGACGGAGGGCCCGGTAGTTGGCGGCAGACCCACGGTACTCGACAGGAGGAGTACCTCAGCAGTCTTAGGTTAGTGAGCAGTATCTCAGAGTCGTGACAGGACACTGTACACTTCAGAGATGGGGCTCTTCAGTAGTTACGTTTTTTATAATGAAAATCCTGTGTGAGCTGAATCCTGTTACTTTCCTGTGTGGATTGTGTTGTGCTATCCTGTGTGGATTATGTTTTGCTTTCCTGTGTGGAATACGTTTACTTTCCTGTGTGGACTGAGTTGTACTTGGGCTCGGAGGTTGGAGCGTATTTGAAATTGATGACTTAGGTATATGTATGGGCATATACCTAAGCAGTGTCGGTTGTTACTTCGTGATTGTACTTTTCTTCGTGGTTTATCCTTTGTGGATTTGAGAGACCTTTAGGGGTCTCGGGGTCCCTACTGAGTAGCTTATACTCACCCCTGCACGGGCTTTGCCCGCACTACGTTTTGTTGGTTGCAGATGACGGACAGCGTTGACCTTAGCTGAGGCTAGCAGAGCGGGACGGTACCCGAAGGTGGACCACTGGGCGGGACGTGCTCGGAGCGGACGGCGGGACCCGTGGAGCAGAGGAGCTATCTGTACCCACCCTTCCGGTGGGATTTCCAGTGGACAGCTCGGTGTAGCGGCTTTTACCTTTCAGTTGCTGTTTTCCCTTTCGAGTTGTACTTTACTTTCAGTTTGGGTTTGTATACTGGCCCATTTACTTTTCCGCACTTTCAGTTGTACTCTGCTTTTGCTTAGTGTTTACTTTCCGCTTGCTTTCTCTGTGGTGTTTGTTTACTTTACAAAGGCAATGCCGTCCCTTTTTACCGGGATTTACGCCTTGGTGCTAGTCGCCAGCCCCTGGCCTATGGAAGGCGGGCTTGGGGTAGTCACGGCACAGACCCCGAGGGCGGGTCGTGACAATACATTTTTAATAAATATAACGCAGGGAAAAGGTGTTAAGACTTACATGGAAAAAATTTGCACCACGTTGATGCCCAACTTATCTCCAGTAACAAGCTCCATGATATCAATTTTTGTAATCCCCACACTTATTTCACGTCCACAAACATGATATTCCATTGGAAACTCATAAAAACCCAACAAAAAATGTGAATATCTTAAAAATCTGTCAAGACCACTGGAATCTGTATCTGATGTCATAGCATGTTGTCTTTGTTGTTGTCTATACAGTATTTCTTTACCTTTGAAGTATTCCTGTGAAAAAAAATTGAAAAATATAGTAGTTTTCAAATGATAAATTAACTTTAATAAAAAAAATAAAATAAAAGATATAACATTCATACCTCTATGGTAATGAGTCGAAGAAGTCTGGATGGCCAAACTAAAAAATGGTCGATACTCTGTCCAACTATCGCCAGCTCATCTGTAGGTATTGGTACCCTAGCTGATCTATCTATAATATCCTGTATAGTGACCCTCTGATTCTCTACCTCTAATTGTTGATGATGAAATGTATCTCCTATACAATATACCAACCCGTATGCTACTATATGATGTTGAGAATCATCAACATACAACTCTCAATATGTAGGAAGTTGCGGCGGAGGCATAGGATAAAAAATGGGGTCCGCAGGATGAGGTGGGGGAGTGGGAGCTACTGGCGAAGGTGGAGGATAAATAATGGGGTCTTCAGGGGGAGGTGGAGGAGTGGGAGCTGCAGTCTGAAATTGTCTTTGCATTTCTGCAAACATAGACTGCACCGACTCTCTAATCTTGTCCTCCATCGTCGCATTAATATTTTGAACTTCAACCTCCAAGGATTCTATTTTTTTTATAAACCCCCTCAATGTTAGAATTTGAAGAACGTGGAAACACTTTTCTTACCGATACACCTGCCAGATATCCTCTTACACGACCAGGATGTTCGGGCCTTCCCAATGCTGAAAATAAAATATCTTCCCTCCCAGTAGCTATAAATGTCCCCTCTGAACTCTGCTCCTCAAGAGAGTCATGTATTAATTAATTGAACATTTCTGTAATGATTGAAACTTATATGAAGAAAAAAGTTAACTTAAATAAATTAAATAGATATCTTACAATCCTCTCAGCTACGATTCTCGATTCTTCCGAAAGATATTGCCCTTTTTTTTCCTTCTGAGCTCTCTTCCATTTTTCATGTCTATATGGAGGGGATGGAGGGGCCACCTCTCCAGATCTTGAAGACTCAGCTCTTAGTTGTTGAAATTTTTCCGCCATCATTTGTTCTTCCAATGATGCATACCCTCCCCGAGATAAACTATGAGGGTATAAATTTTTAGATTGGATCTCCTGATGAGATTTCCTTATTTTCTGTAATTTAAGAATAATAAATCATTAACAAAACATTAATAAAATCATTTATATAAGAAATTTTATAAAAGTTTACATTGCCCTTACCAGAAATGACTCTTTTTTTCTACTTTCAAAAAACTGTCTCCATGTGTCTTCATCTATAAAAGGATATATACGACATGGATTGTCGTGACTCCTATGACCATAAATGAAATCATATGAGAGGGTTGATTTTAAATCCCTCCATCTCCTGGCAGCCAACAATAATCATTTATTCCTGACTCCTCCAGTGTCAGGAATATCAAATGTCATCTGATAAACAAGAGGTTAAACATATTATATATACTAGAAACATTAAAAGAATGGTCAAACAATGACAAAAGATCTTACCAAAATCGTCTCCCACAACTGAGAGATAATCTCTTTATCCACACCTCTCCAATCATCATACAGAATGCTTACTTTGGTCTTAGCCTGAGTTGCAACAAAACTCTTAAAATATTTGGCATTCGGACCTCTAGGAATATCATCATCATCAAACTCAACGACTATCCTCTGATCCTGCATACGGGCAAGTGA
Source organism: Viscum album (assembly GCA_963277665.1). NCBI lineage: Eukaryota > Viridiplantae > Streptophyta > Magnoliopsida > Santalales > Viscaceae > Viscum > Viscum album. The sequence goes on from OY728126.1 coordinate 1,163,185,408, forward strand.
TAATTTTGGTAAACGTGTGCACCCACATTTACCAACCTTTGAACTCTTTGTCGTAATAGGATCATGTGAATGTTCATCCCCAGAGGTATGACCAGCAATATGCTCCTCTCCAGAATCATGTGGTTGATCATATGAATGATCTGTCATTATCCTTCAAATCAAAAAAACAAACATCAGTTCAAAAATATACAAATTCAAATATTTTAATACTACTGTAATCAGAAAATTGAAAAGTGTACTAAGTTACATAATAGTAAACATTGGTAATATGGTAAGCATGTTAAACAATGGTAAAGATGGCAAAGATGGTCAAGATGGTCAAGATAGTAAAAATGGTAAAAATGGTAAACCTGGTAAACATTGTAAACATGGTAAAGTAATTGTCAGTGAACAAAAATAAGCATTTTAAAATTCATGTAATGGTTATAAACATGATAAAGTAAACTAAACAAACTTAAAACAAACAAAAACATATACTTATTTTATTTTAAAACATGTTTTAATAAATAAAAAACTTACAATATCTAACATTTATGGAAAAAATAAATGTAAACGAGAAATAAACATATGTTACCTGTAATTTTAGGAATGTACAAATGGATTGTTTTCCAAAATTCCTTCATCGTGATCGTTCCTTATGGCACAAACTATGTCTTCAACATGATCATCATTATGTTCTGTTAATATTTCCATGGAAGTAGGGATCTCACATAAATCAGCATATTCATCAAGTTCATCCTCACCAACATATTGTTTTTTCCCTTCTAAAACAACAGCCCACTGCATATCTGATTGATCTACTACATAGAAAATTTGTTTTGCATGTGTTTCCATTATAAAAGAATCAGTTGTGTCTTCCAATCTATTCAGATTAACAAGTGTCATTCCAAATTCATCGTGTCTGACACTGTTGTTACCGTTAAACCATTTACAATTAAAAATGGTAACTTTAATTTTAAAGTAATCAACCTCCCATATGTCTTCAATCACTCCATAATATGCACTTGATGCAGAAATTGGGTTTTTGTCCTTAGTACTCGAAAAATGCATTGCTTCTGCAAACACCAATAAACCACTATTCTGAACTGCACTTCTGTTGTCCTGAGCTTTTGTATGAAATGTATAACCATTAATTTCATAACTGGACCATGTTATCACATTTAAACATGGACCACCCACTATCCATTTTAATGTCTCTAATACATCTGATCTACCAAGCAAAGTCTTTTTAATCCATGACAAAAAAGTTTTGTTGTGCTCATTCAAAATCCACATTTCTTTCTTCTTTGGATGACATTTTTTCAACTCATTAATATGCAATGTGATATACGGTTGAGCATCAACTATGTTATTCAAGATTTATGATTCTAACTTCTTCATCTGTTCAGCTGACAATGATTTGACTTTCAAGCCGTGAATCCCCTTTCCCTCATTATTAACTCGTTTATGGCGAGATGGAGGAAAACCTATGTGTTGCGCCGCAGCCAAGTAGCTCATACAAAACTCTGATACCTCCTCAGAAATATACTTTTCAATAATGGAGGCTTCAGGTCGATATAGATTTTTAACATACCCCTTTAATATTTTCATATACCTTTCAAAAGGATACATCCAACGAAGATATACAGGTCCACAAAGCTTTATTTCTCGAACCAGATGAATCATTAAATTCACCATTATATCAAAAAAAGTTGGAGGAAAATATATTTCCAATTGAAAAAGTATAAAAATTGCATCCTTTTCCAAAATGTTCAAAGCATTCACATCAATCGCCTTGTTACAAATTGAATTGAAAAAATAACACAACTTCATTATAGTCTTTCTGACACGAATGGGAAATATTCCACGCAATGCAACTGGTAGAATTTGTTGCATCATGACGTGACAATCATGTGATTTCATACCTATCAACTTCAAGTCCTTCAATGAGACAAAATTTTTTACATTAGAAGAATAACCTTGAGGCACTTTGGTATCATGAAGACACTGACAGAAGCTAATTTTATCCCTCTTCGATAATGTATGACAAGCCGGGGGAAGAAATGTTCGTCTTCCTTTAGGAGTGGGAGCTAACTCCAAACGTATTCCCATTGATAGTAAGTCTAATCTTTCATTCAACCCATCTTTAGTCTTTCCTTTAATATCTAAAAATGTTCCAATCAAAGAATCACAGATATTCTTCTCCAAGTGCATGACATCAATATTATGTTTAACTTCATGATACCTCCAATATGGTAGCTCAAAAAAAAATTGACCTTTTCTTCTAAATATGTCTATCATTACCAGATTTCTGTGTCTTTCCCAATGTCACGTCAAGGTTTTTCACCCTCTCAAAATACAGATCAGGGGATAAAGGTTTTGGAGTAGTATCAAATTCTTGTGAGCCATTGAATGCCTTTTTTAGTCTTCTATAAGGGTGTTCCATAGGCAAAAACTTTCGATGACCCACGTACATTGTTTTCCTCCCATGATGCAATTGAAAATATGACGTCTGTTGTTTGCAAATTGGACATGCTTTATGCCCTTTAACACTGTATCCAGACAAATTTCCATACACTGGGAAGTCATTTATAGTGAACAGAAGCACTGCATGCAGTTGAAAATATTCTATTTTATAATAATCATACACCCTAATACCATCAGCCCATAACTGTTTCAAATCATCAATCAACGGTGACAAGTAAACATCAATATCATTACCGGGTTGCTTTGGACCAGAGATCATTATACTCAACATGACATATTTGCGCTTCATACAAACTTCAGGAGAGAGGTTGTAAATTACCAATAAAACAGGCCATGAACTATGTGTGCTATTGAGTGTTTGGTATGGATTCATTCCATCTGTTCACAACCCTAGTCTGAGATTTCTAATTTCATTTCCAAATATAGAATACTGCGCATCAATTTTCTTCCATTGTGGACAATCAGCTGGATGACGTATTTTTCCATCACATACCCGCTCTTCAGCATGCCATCTTAACCTTTTTACATCATGTGAATTAGCAAATAAACGTTTGAAACGATTAATTATAGGAAGATACCAAAATACCTTTAAAGGGAGCTTTGTAATCTCTACATCTGCCTGTGATTTTTCTTTCACCTTATACTGTGATGTCCCACATTTAGGACACTCTGATAGAAATTCATATTCCTTCCTATATATAATGTAGTCATTCGGACAGGCATGTATTTTCTTGTATCCCAATCCCATCGGGCATAATATTTTCTTGGCTTTGTAATGTGAATCTGGAAGATCGTTATCTTTTGGAAGAATGTCTTTCATCAATTGTAGCAGCTCTGTAAAACTTCTGTCACTCCATCCATGCTTCACCTTCAGGTTAATCAATCTTAACACCGCCGAAAAAACCGTAAAATCTGTACAACCAGGATATAATGGTTTTTCAGCATCACCATATAGACGCGCAACTGTCGGTTCTATCTCAATTTGTTCTTCTACAATATTCCGAATCATTTCTTCAATTCCATCGAAGTTACCATCTTGCGAATCATCATCATCAGTGACATTCCGTCCAGTTTCACCATGCCAAATCCAAGGGTTGTAACTCGGATTAAAACCATGACAAATCAGATGATCTTTTATCTCTCTACTTTTCAACTTCTTCATATTCAAACATTTCAGACATGGACAGAAAAAAATGTCACTACTTGGAACATTTTTTTTTGAAAATTCCAAAAAGGCATCAATACCTTCCTCAAATTCATTTCTCATTCGATGTGCTGTAATCCAACTTCGACTCATTATTACCTATAACAAATATCAACAAAAAATATATTTTTTTAAGATAATACAAATATATGTTTATATGAAAAAAAAATCATAATTTGAATGTAAAACAATTTAAAATATAAAACAAATCTATAGGTATTTAAAAAAATATGCTTGAATATTATTTTTAAAACAAAATATAGTTAGATATAACAGTTTTAAATTTCATTGAATCAAAGAAAACCATGACTCCTACATAATTTAATATTGATTGCGGTTTTGATGTTTTAATATATTAGATAAACTACCTATTTAACATGTTATTAATGGTTTTTGTAGACCCTAAATCCATTTGGTAAATATTTTCACACAATTATAAAAATCAATGGAAGTGTTTTTGGGAGGAATATGTTCAATCATTGGATTTTGATGTCCCATATTCTATAACAAAAGGCAATGTGGATACCAAAGCCCTTAGTTTGGTTTTTTATTCTCAAAGGGTTTGTGATGAAAAAGAAGAGTATAAGTTGATGTATATGATAAATAAAATACAACTATATTTTATTTATGGTTATGATAGAATGAATTCATACCATATCATTTAGGATCTTCTCCCACCAAAAGTAACCCTCCTCAGTTCGAAATGAATAAATTTAGATAATTATGTGTGAATTCATACATGTATTGTTGTACATAAACCAAAAAGAAGATTATTAGTACTAAAAGTAAAACTAGGAAGAAACAATAAACTCTATATACTCATGAAAGCTACTCTACAACACTTCCATGCTACTAACATCTATAAAAAACTACAAATTGCTTTTAAAAACCAAAAAAATTGTTTATATTTATGTATGGTGGGCATAACATGTATACATAGTAAGATCCTCCCTAAAACATCTCATGAAAATGTTGAGGAAGCACACTAAAGCCCTATGAAAAAAGGAATCTAAATCATCACCTAAACAAGGAAAAATAGTTTTATATACTCACTATGGATCACTCACAAAATAATTCATATAAATAAACCTTTTTTTATAAAAAATTATATATATATATATATATATATATATATATATTAAAATTAAGGTTCTCGGATACCACTTCTCCACTAGTTTTCCTCTCACACCCCAATGTGCTACTTCACAACACTTCCATGCTACTAACATCTATAAAAAACTACAAATTTCTTTTAAAAACCAAAAAAATTGTTTATATTTATGTATGGTGGTCATAACATGTATACATAGTAAGATCCTCCCTAAAACATCTCATGAAAATGTTGAGGAAGCACACTAAAGCCCTATGAAAAAAGGAATCTAAATCATCACCTAAACAAGGAAAAATAGTTTCATATACTCACTATGGATCACTCACAAAATAATTCATATAAATAAACCTTTTCTTATAAAAATTATATATATATATATATATATATTAAAATTAAGGTTCTCAGATACCACTTCTCCACTAGTTTTCCTCTCACACCCCAATGCTAATGTCATGGTCTCACCCCGCCTATAAATCATCCTACACCATGTGAAATTGTATCACTTCCATCAATGAATCATATTTATCTTATATTATCTCATCACCATCTTATAAAAATAGTAATTAGGTGCATACTTGGAAACCACTACATCTTGTTTACATTAAATGCACAAAAATCGCAAAACATAATTATAGAATATTCGTGAAAAAAAACAAACGAAATAAATTCGTGGAAGGCTTACTTGAATGTTGCGAGTTGAGATGATAGATCCGAGAGGAGTGAAGAAGATAAACAATGAATCCAAAATGAGTTTAATTCAGGTCAATCGACGAGCCGATTAGGGTTTACCGCGCGAGAGAGACGAGCCGGCGGACTGTCAATCGAAAAATCGTAAATGACAATCCACGGGGCTTTAATTTCTTTAAAAATTTTATAACGTTGGTTATTATATTAGCAACGTTATAAACTATTTTTTAAATTTATAACGTCAGTTATTTTAAAACTGACGTAAAAAAGATCCCGTGCTTTGGTTTTTTACGTCCGTTATTTTATAACCGACGTAAAAAACCCCCCTGTGCTTTGGTTTTTTACGTTGGTTATTTTATAACAGACGTAAAAAACGCGTAGATATCTCGTTTTTTACATCGATTATAAGATAACCGACATAAAAAACCAATGCGCGGGGGGTTTTTTACGTCGGTTATTTGGAAACCGACGTAAAAAACCCGATATCTACGCATTTTTTACGTCGGTTATCAAATAACCGACGTAAAAAACCAAAGCATGGGGGGCTTTTTACGTCGGTTATAAAATAACCGATGTAAAAAACCTGTAGACATCTCATTTTTTACGTCGGTTATAAAATAACCTACGTAAAAAACCCCGCTCTTTGGTTTTTTACATCGGTTATTTGATAACTGACGTAAAAAACACGTAGATATCGGGTTTTTTTACGTCGGTTTCCAAATAACCGACGTAAAAAACCCCCCGCACATTGGTTTTTTACGTCGGTTATAAGATAACCGACGTAAAAACCGAACAGGCTCTATTTGTAACGTCGGTTATTAAAATAACCGACGTTAAAAATCTACTCGCCGCATTTTTACGTCGGTTATATATAACCGACGTAAAAAATGGTGACGTAAAAAACGTTTTCTGCACTAGTGAATATTTCAGATTGATTGTTAACATTAATTATCTAAACAAAAATATATAATTTGTTACTTTTAACATGTAAAAAAATAACTACACATCAATAATATGAATATAATTATATACTTACATGATGGAAGAACCATTCAACAAGATCCTTATTAATATATTTTGTTAATTCCATCACATTTTGAGCTCGACCCCTTAGTCGCCTCTTTGTTTGTAGTTGCAATTATTCAATAAATGGATTTGCAATAACATTATTGTGTAACACATATCTATTTTCTTGTATAAACCCCAATTCAGTCAGTGTAAAATTTGATCCCATTCTAACTGGTCATCCAATAGTTAGAAATACCGATGATTGATTTTTAGAACTATAATTAGTGGAGATGTCATCGGCACATCTAGTAAGATTAAATCTAGTCTCAATCCCATCCAAATACCAAGAATATAATTTCAATCACTCTTCATCTATGTTACCTTTAGAAATAGAGCCTTCTGGTTGAGCTTTATTCCTCACATGTGATTTCAAATGACCTAAGTACCTGATGAAAAAAATAAGAAACATATTAAAAAAAATTCACAATGATTTGATAAAATCAAATTCACTAATGAAAATAAAAAATATATATAAATGTGCCTCTCAATTGGAAACATCCATCAATAGTGTACTGGTCCACCATGTTTAGCTTTTTCAACCAAATAAGAAGTCAAATGAATCATGACTAGGAAGAATTAAGGGGGAAATAACATCTCTAAATGACATAGTGTCAAAACAATTATTTCTTGAAGTTTAGAAAGATCAGTTGGATTTAGAGTTTTTCCACAAATCTCTCTGAAAATGGTACAAAACTCAACTAGAACCGTAGTTACTTTTTTAGGTAAATTATTACGCAAAGCCAATGGAAACAACTACTCCATCAAAATATGTGAGTACTTAATTTTCAATCCATGTAACTTTTGATGTTTCAAGTCAACACACCTTGATATGTTACTTGAATATCCATATAGCACTTTTATATTCTTTAAACATTGAAGGAATACATCTTTCTCATGATTTTTCTTTGTTAAAACAGCTGAAGGATACTTTCCAATATCATTTTCTCACAAACCATGCTTTATATTCATTAAATCTAAATCCTTACGAGCATTAAGGAAATCCTTTGATTTACCCTGCTCATTAAGCACTATAAAAATTACATTGTCATAGGTGTTCTTATAAATATGCATTACATCAAGATTATAATGTATCAAATTAAACTCCCAATAATAAAGTTTAAAAAATATACTATTTTTCTTCCATTGTTGTGTTCTTTCTTCTTCAGATACCATACCTCATACCCTTTTCCCCCTTCTTTAAACTGATGACATTTTCCAAATTCTTCAGTGACATTCATTAATTATCCCAAGATTTATGAACTAGATAACACCTTCAGTGACTTTCTGATTTAAATATCTCCATTGAATCATGTCTTGTTAAACCTGAATTTATGAGAAGCATCAATAAATTGATGATGAAATGTAAAACACCATTTTTTCTATTAGGTAATCATTGAGGTTCAAAATCAAAATTTCAAATTAGAAAATCCAAACCAGTATGATTTTTTCAACCATATAAATTTCCTAGTCTAGTAAAGTAACTAATTTTCCACATTAAAGAAACATGAATTTTTAATAGTTGTCTCATTGAAGCATCATATGTTTCTACACCATCATCCCATAATTAGCCCAATTATTTGATTAGGGGTTGAAGGTATACATCAATTTCATTTCTAGGCATTTTATTACTAGGAATAATCATCAAAATAATTAAATTCTTCTTCATGCACATCCATGGAGGTAGATTATAGGGGATCAAAACAACTGGCCAAATTCTATAATAAGTATTTAAAGTACCAAAAGGGTTAAAACCATTAGAATCCAATCTCAAACGTATATTCCTAGGATTTTAAGAAAAAATTGGATATACCGAATCAAACATCCTTCATGATGTTGAATATTTTGGATGTATCATCAAGTCATTGTTACTATCCTAAGTATTCCACTTAATATCATCTGTAGTCTTAGATGACATGAATAATCTTTTCAAGTGTAGTTTCAGAGGAAATTAATGCAATACCTTTATAGTAGTTTTCTTATTTTGGTTCTTCCTGGGGTCGTATTGGTTTATACGCTCATTGTTGTTCATTGACTTCCATAGGCTTGTATGAAATCTTATGAATTATTCTTTATCAGACTCTTCTCCCCAATAAATCATGAAATCAATAGGGTATGCATGTATCTTTTTATAATAAAGTCCAAATTTTTTTATGACTTTCCTCATCTCATAAAATGATGTAGGGATATTAGATTCACTAAATATATCATGAAGCAACTCTAAAATCATGGAAAGTAATTTTTCAATAATTCCATAGAGACACTTGATATGATAAAAATTAAGTATAAAAGACAACTTTGAATATTTGGAAAACCATTCATAAAGTTCTTCTTATCCGTATTCAATTAATTCATAAAAATCATTTTTTTGGCCATTGAAGTTATGAGAAAGATTAACCTTCTCAAGATCAACTGAAGGTTCTTTTGATCTATTGAAATCTTGTACATTTTATTTTGCAAAACCAAATGCATCATTTAAAAATTTTCAAACTAAATTCTCTTCTACCAGGTCACTTTGTATTTCTACGACAGTATTTTCATTGTTTTAACTTTCCATAACACTTGATTCACTATTCCAAATCCAATATGCATATCAAGCGAGAAACTGTTTCAATGTCAAATTATTATATACTTCATTTCTATTAAACCATCTCTTTAATTTAGAATAAGGACATGTACATTTTATTCTACCATCCACTGATCATTTTTCAATTTCATAATCAAAAAATTCTTACAAACCCTTGGAATATAAAGGTGTGTTTTGAGGTAAATTAATCCAACTTTTATCCATAGTTATTGGATTTTATTCTCCCTATAAATTTATATATAAAGATATAAATGTTTAATCAAACAAGTAAAATCAAAATTAAATATCTTCCAACTTCACCATTGACTCTTTCATAAAACCTATAAAGAAAAATGGGATGAATAAAATAATGAACTTTTTCTTACTAAACTTCTAATATAAAAACATGAATCAAATAAATTATTATTTCTCACAAACATATATGAATGGGATGAATCAAAAAAATATAATGGTGTATTCTACCCTAGTGTTGTAACTAATTAGGATCCATTCCATTGAAAATTTAGATACATTGATCAATGTTTGAACCATTTCCAATGATCTAAATAAGACCAAGAGAACCCATTTAAAAATATTAATGAAAATTATACTTTATTTGGATATCATGATATGTCACGCATACCCAAAATATTCAAATCTATATGTATATATTCTATTTAACTGGTTTAGTGTGACTTCATGTTGTTCCATAAATTATATAAATCAACTTTGTTCACTTAACATAAAATTATATGTTCCTTAAATTTTTTCTAATTATAAAAAGCATGATGTTAACACAAATTTGAATAATGTATATTGTGATTTTCAAATAAAATGATAAAAAATTAGTCATTTGACTCAAAAGAAAATAAACCACACACTATAAATAGTTTTATTAAAAATCATTTTATTTAAAAAAATCAATGAAAATATGTTGGTTATTTTAGTTACCATAATCAATAATCAGTTATCATGCATGTAAAACTTAACCCTAACTACTTTATCATTATTTGATAGAATTTATTAAACTAAATTATTCCTCACACATACATAAAACATGAAGCATTGTGATAAATTAAAAAGGATATAATATCTCATTCAAGGAATTTATCCTTAGATACCTTTCCAGGATTGGTGATAAAACTATGTGTGACCCCAAACCATACCACCAATTGGTCATGAGTTGGAAAATATCCTCAATTATGTATCTGTCAAAAATTGGAGGCATTAACATATATAGAACAAAGTGGAATTCATTAATATCAAATACAACCCATGAAATTATGAAGGATCAAGATTACATAAAATATGTATATCATAAATGAATTTACTTTTTTAATTTAATAAAACATAAAAAAAATTAAGGATTATTATAACTCCAAACAACTAACTAAAAAATCCAAATAACACATTATAAACAAAAATTACATATATAATTAATTTACAATGAATAAAAACAAATTATATACTGTTTTTATCACCCCTGATTGTCTATATAATGTTACTCAATAACAAAATTAGGGTGAGAATAATTCAACCTTTAGGGGATCTATGCTTCCACCAAGGAGGGGATCAGATCCAGACAGAAAGATCTCGAAGGGGGGGTCTGCATCACTGTCAAAGAGGGGAACTGGTCTGGGGTGAGGGAGGTCAGAGGGAGAGGGGGTTTTATTCACCATTGAGTCAGCCAAAGATGAGGTCAGAGGGGGGGAGGGTCATGGGGTCAAGGTCGCGGTGGTCGGGGTTATGGGATAGAAGTGAGGGAGGTCGTGGGGGTTAGGGGTTAACGTTGGGGATAGGAGAAGAACAGGGGTGGGGTTAAAGGGGTTGTGAGCTTAGGTTTTTCAGTAGGGAGATGAGGAGAGGGGTTGAGGGAGGTGGGGGAGAAGGTTTCGGGGACACACAAAGAGAGTAGGGGAGGGGGAGGGATTTGGGTTTTTTAAAATGTCTAGCGGTGGTTTAATTGAAAACTATGATAATTAAAAACATAAAAAATATATCACAATGGTTTTATGAAACCACCGTTGTATTGTATTTTTTTTACTGGATTTATTTCATGGTGGTTACCAGAACCGCTGTGAATAAACCACCGCTAACCATCATTTTTTTGTAGTGTTTATTTTGGTGAGTTAGGTTGTGTTGGGTGTTTCGTTGATGGTATGACATTGGTTGAATGTTCAAGAAAGATTTTATCACTTTCCAAAGTATGAGATGTATCAAGCCCAGTTGACCATGATGGTAGTACCTTACTTAAATACATGGCCATTGTGATTAAAGGTAAGCATGTCTAGTAAGTTTAGGAATAAATAAAGTAATAAAGGATGATGAAATGAAGTATGCATCCTGCTTTATGAGATATCATGAGACAAAGAGATTATATTATACGATTTGTATTCGTATGATTTTTTCACTGCTATGACTAAAATTTATCTCCTTAGGGGCCTTCATGGGTTTCGAGACTCCACTACTGGACTATGAGTATCACTCACTACTATTGAGATAAGGGTTTAGAGGGTCACACAAAAATCATATTCAAAAGCTTGTCCAGTTTGATTGGATTGGAATTTAGGACATGGTGAGCCCCATGGTGGTGGATGGGTAATGTCAAATTCTATACAATCGCAAAGGAAATAAATAAATTCAATATTATTTGAGTTTAGAATAATAACCATTGAATTGATTTATTTATAATATTCACAATTTATTCAATGAATATAATGAAAAATATTTTTTGAATGAATATTTAATATTTAATATTTATGGGAGTGGCTAGGAAAGTTAATGACTCATATTTTATCACATAATATATTTTAAGTGTTACAAGTATGTGATAAAATATATGGGACATTAGCAGAAAGTTTTAATCACTATTTGGGTCATTTTTTAGAACGTTTATAGGGTTAACATTGATAAGAACCTAAATTAAATTTATGGAAGTTATAACCAAAGTATTTAAGAAATTTTAAGATCCAAAATAAATAAGTGAAGGTTTTGCTCAAATATTTTATCCTTCTCACCTCTATCAAATATTAGAGAGAGGAAGTGAAGAGAAGATCAAGAATCATTCAATCTAAGTTTGAGGATCATTATTTTAATTTCCCACCATCATGATGAAGTTGAAGATCCATCGATTCTCCATTCTATCACAAAAATCTTGTAGGTCAATAGTAGATCAAGCTTCAAGAATATGTGTGGACAATCTAGAGGGTTTTGGGTTTGGTTCCTTTGAGTGATGATCCCCAACGACGAGTGATGTGAGATGAAATTTTGAAAATATTTTTTAAGTTATTCATTGAAAATATTCCTTAATTTAATTAAAATCCCAGGTAAATTTGTGGTTTTTTGTGACTTTTTGAATTTTGAACATAATTTTTAATTGGATAAAAACATGGATTTTGGTGATTTGTTAATTTTTGGAATTATAATGTGAATCCAAATTTTGATTTTGATTTTGAAATTTAATTATTCAATTCAATTTGGGACTACTTTTCTCAAATGGATTTATTTTTGAGTTTTTTTATTTTTTATTTTTTTAATTAATTATAAAAAATATATGTACTTAAAAAAGTGTTGTTTTTTGAAATGGAATCAGGAATTTTCCAAAGTAATGAAGTGATTATGCTTCTAGTTCTCATGCAGTTGATCAAGAAACTGAAATTTTTTCGAAGGAATGGATCGAATTCACCCCTTAATCGATTATACCCTCTCCGTGGTTGATCTGCACAGCTAAAAAATTTCAAGGTCATAGAGCATCTTCAAGGCATCCTCCACCCCCTATGAAATCGACCACAACTATAAAAAAACTAAAAATGAATCAATTTTCCACATCTCCTCTTCTATAGTTGATCATCTTGAGAAATCGCAAAAACTCCTTCATGGTCAACTGCAACTTTCACCTACTAATATACTCTGAATCCATGGGAGATGTGAAAACCTAATGCTGGTTTTTGATAAATAACATCCATGCTAACCAAAGCCCTGTTCAATGTCGAACGAGGTTGAGACAAACCAAACTTAGGGAAGATGAAATCCAGGTCTAGAACAAATCTGGATTGAAACTTTCTATCGAAACCGAGTGAGCCACACCTCCCTAAAGAAGTCAATGACCTAATGAAAAAGACCATAGAAGATTAGATGGTGTCATGCTGATTTTTGATAATCGATATGTACTACCTGGTTTCCCGATATTTAAATAAGATAAACCATATGATCTTGTGCACCACCATAAAGAATTATCTAGGGAAATCGATATGTGGATACCAAAATATTTTTTAATAAACTTCATTGCTTGGATTCATGATCGAAGAAAAAACCTAAATCTTGAAGTTGACCAATTCTTTTCATGCCAGAATAGGAAGAAACTAGCCAAACCTCTATGAGGATCATGCCTAACTAGAGAAGATGACCCCATATGACCGAAGACACTACTCAAACCAAACCTAAAAATGACCAAGCTTAGAAGAATTCCAAATAAAAGTCACACTCATTGATCACTAATGAAGTTGAACCAGTCCACACCGTATGTGGAAGATCATCATTGAAGAAGATTGGAAGTGATGTTGATCCTCAAAACCATGAAATCACATAGCCCTGGCCAGAGGAGAAGAACCCAAGCTTGAAAATGAAACCTGAGCTCACACTTCTTGTTGAAATATAAACTCATGTATGGGTAATTCATGTCACCCTCACATGAGGAAAATGATTTTTGAGTGATATATCAAGGTATAACATATTTTATGTAAGGTTGTATCCACAAATTTTCATCCATGTAAGGGTAAAATGAATTCTTTTAAGGGTTCAGTCATGAATCTATATATACATAAGGGTAAAATGAATCTACATAAGGGTAATTCACTGCTACATAAGGGTAACTCTAGGGTTTTAATGGCTACTTCAAGATTATAAAAGAACCTAAAATCTATATAGGTGTACATCACCTATTTCTAAAGAGAATTTAGGTATTGATAGGGTATCAATTTCACATTCCATTGGTTTGACAATATCATGAATGCTCCAACAAAATTTCCACATGGAGATCATCCATTCGAAGTATTACAGAGTTCAATCATGGGAGGATAACACTTTACCAAAAAATATTCGAGTACGATGATTTAGAGAAATCCCAACCATTGAGATATGAACATGGAGACAATATGAAGAAATGGAATTGGGATCAAAATTTGATGAATAATTCAGACTTTTGAGGTTTATTAGAATAAAATCACATGTTGATCATGTTTTCAAAAAGGGAATATTGAAGAACTCAAAGATTTCTCTATAAAAGATAAATTGTTCATCAGAGAAAAGGGGGTCTTTTTCAATAATCAAACCAAAGTTGTTGCATCTATGTTTCTTACTTTCTTTCATTTCAATTTTTTGTAATAACTCTGATGATGGCACACTAAGTCATTAGTAGCTGAGATGAAGAGATTCTTTTTATCCATTTTTAATGAATTTTTCATTTTAATAGTTCAATATCTTATGTTAATTTCTGGATTTATTAAAATTGTATATACAATAGGATATTTACTTATTTCTTACACTTTGGATTTATCTTCCCTTCTTCACTAGATCTCACACACAGGTCACTTAGATCGTCTTCATTGTTTTTTATCATGAGTAGTGGGCTCAATTAAGAGTAATTTGAGATCTCTGATTACTAGGCTAAGGAATATTGGGGGTTGTAGTGATCATTTCATCCCTCCAGTTAAACTGAAAATTCAAGGTGAGGTTAATCGAGATAGATTTCACTTGATTAGAGAGAAAAGGGAGATTATAAATTGAAATAATGATATTATAAGAAAGATGGGGGGATGATACAAGGTTAGTCCACTAGTTTTAAAATTAAATTTAAAACCAGTACAGTTTAATTACATTACTATTTTCACCAATTGAACCCAAAAAACAAAATAGAACACACCCATAGCACTTTCCTCTCCAGAGACAAACCCAAGTCCCAATACTACTGCATTTTACTTGGTCACAAAAATTGTTTTTTTGAGTGCCTCATAACAGGTGCTCATCAAAATTGGTGTCATTTCTAAGGAGGCTAGTGTATTTGTTTTACTTTTGTTTTAAAAAATTATTTTAACAAATGACCATATCCAATTAATCTCACCTCGTTAGTTTTTATCCATCGGTTGAGTGAACTTTTTTTGCTAGACTTGGGACTTTGAGAATCATAGAAGAATTGGAAAGGGAGTTTATCACTATCCCATTGACTAACTCCCCATCCCCTTATTATACTTCCACTAGAGTCTCTTTAGGAATAGTAAAATGGAAGATAATAAGGCTTAATTGAATAGAACTTTAAGAGAACTATATGTGCCTAATTTCAAAAATTATAAGTTGAAGTTACAAATGAATAATCAACAGGATTTTAAGCTTAAAACTAGAATGATATGTCACATGCCTAAGTTTCATGGTTTTTCAGAAGAAGGCCCCAACGTATATCTGAGAGTATTCATATAAATATATAATGGATTCAAACTTAGAGGAGTCACCAAGGATCAGATTAGCTGGAAGGAATTTCCCTTATCTCTTGAATGATATTCCAAATAGTGGTTCTATAAAATCCAACCTGGAGAGATCACAACCTGGGATGAAATGTACTTAGACTTACTCTAGAATTATTTCTCTAAATAAAGGAGTTTCTAGTAGAGGAAAGATATTTATGAAATCAAACAAGAAAGTTGAGAGACCCTTTACGAGTATTGGGAGAGATTCAAAATATTAACAAACTCTTACCCACACTAACCCTATGAAAAACATAATTTCTTAGTATTTTTTAACAAGGATTGATGGATAACACCTTGAAACTTTTGGATGATTCCTCTATAGGATCACAGATCAATAAATCCTCTACTAAAGTCAAAGAGTTGATTGAAAGGATCTCCCATAATTCTTAGTAATTCAACACTAGAACTGCCATAAGGGGAGTACATGCGGTAAATGGTTCTAAATATCTCTTTTTTTATAAAATTAATGAACTAAACTAAATTGTAAATAATTTAGCTATGAATAAGGTTTAGGATACATCACCCACTATACCCCCCTCATATCTGTCAGCTTTATTTTTCTCAGGAACACTTCACAGGTAGTTGTCCTCAAGATCAAGAAAACTATGAAGCCACATATCAGAGGAAATTCTAGAAAAATCAAAGATACAACTAAGGAATAGAAGGTCAATCTAACACTAGATATTGATCTAATAACCAAAAAAATTAGAGACACCTTTTAACCAAGGTTTTCAAGAATATTTCTAGATACCACCCTTTCAAAGACAGACTCTCAACCTTATACAAGTTATCAACTGAGGCAACCTCAAGAACCCTCATTGATGAACCTGATGAGAAAATCTCTAAAGTCCAACAGCCATATCCTAACTGTTTTCAATAAATTAAAGATCCAAGTCTTGGGTAAGATCTATTCCCAATCTATTCTTAACCCCAGAGGAAACTTTATCACTATTACATTAATAAGTGGAAAGGATTTTGTAGGTAGTGAAGAATCACCATGTGGAGAAGAATCTAGAAGTGGACATCCCCTAAACCTGAAGAAGTTAACCTTGTAAAAGAACATGAAGAAGGAGTGCTTGTGAAAACACCCCATGTGAAGAAGGATAAAGGAAAATCCAAAATTAAATACCCACTTCAACCCTAAACTCCCTTCTCTGAAAGGATGAAACCACCCAAAAAACTAGTGAAGAATCGTTGCAATAGGAGATTCTAGAAGTCCTTAAAAATTAGAAATCAACATCCCTCTATTAAAGGCCACCTTCCAATTTACAAGGTATATAAAATTCATTAAATACATTTGCATAGGAAGGAGTCAATCATAAGGTAATGAAAATTTAAGACTAAGTAAAAATGTTTCTACACTTGTAACCCCACAAATCCCTTAGAAATGGAAATATCCAAGTATCTTTTCTATCCCATGTACTATAGGAGAGATTAATTTTTTCAATTAAATTTATGTTTTGGGAGCATCAATTAATTTCATGCCTTACTCAGTTTTTTCATCTCTACAAATTAGAGAACTCAAACCCACCTGAGTGGTTGTGTAGTTTTCCAATCAAGTCATTACCTTCCCGGTAGGTGTTTTAGAAGATACACCAGTGAGTGTACAAGTTTTTATATTCCCTACTAATTTATACATTCTAAACATGGAGGAAGACAAAGTTAAGAGTCATTCCCCCATCATCTTAAGTAGTCCATTTCCAAATACTTCTAAAACAATACTAAATGTTAAAGAAGGAACTATTTCCATGAACTTTAATAAAGAAATTGTGGATTTTAACATACTTGATTCAATGAAACACCCACATAAGGAAGAAACTTCTTTTACTATGAATCATTTTAAATTTCCATATTTTTATGAAAAATAAATTGGAATTTTAAATGATTGAATTATATTTAAAAAGGATTTGGAACCTTACAATTTTACTCCTGGAACTATTTTTGAATGTAAGTTTTCTAGAATCTATTTTAAGTACTAAACGACATGAAGATATTGGTGAGAAGTATTCAAATAATTCACTCAATTTTTATATTAACACCTCTACCTTACCTGCACAAGCTACAAGAAATAATTAATTATTTGTTGATCTATAGAATAAAACCTATCAAGCTTCCAAAGGAGTAAACATGGAGTTTGGAAAATATGGAGAGTAAAGGAAGCTACAAAAGTTAGAACTGGAGGAACTAAGAAGAGAAACCTATGAGAACACCCTTTTATACAAGGAGGAGGAAAAATTGATCCATGATAGACCTATGCAGAAAAGAAGCCTGGAAATAGAAGATAAAGTGATGTTGTACTCTTTAAAAAGGAAGGTGATGTCTAGTAAAATTCATTCTAAGTGTACTGGACCTTATACATTGATTAATATTTTTTCATTTGGTATAGTCGAAATCAAGGGAAAAGATTCATAGATTACCTTCAAGGTGAATGACCAGAAGATGAAACATTTTTCTAAATATCCTTGGAAATAACCAAACCCCTCCCTACTGCCATCAAATAAATAAAACTTAGGTTTTAACTTTTCTTCACAGTAGTTTAGATTCTTTTATTTTGAACTATTTTTCTTTAAAAAATGCATGATGGAAATTTAATGGAAGTGTGTTAGAACTAAGTGTGGGGGAATAAGAAAACATAGTTTAGGATGTAAATACCCTTTTTTTATATATAGTTTTTCCTAAGAAAATAATAATAATAATAATAATAAATTAAAAAATAAACAAAAAAATGAAAAAAAATATATTCTTCTTATAAATGTTCTTTTGTATAGATTTTGTTATGGTTTTTAAAAGAATTCAGTGATCTGAATAATTCCCTACCTAGCTTAAATTTCATTCTAGAGTTAATAATTTCATTGGTTTTAACATAGTAATAATTATATGAATGTTGAGTGAATTTGTTAATATCTTCATGGATATTTGGTCTTAAAACTAGGAAAGGGAGAGTGAGTGAAAAGATTTATATGGAATTATAATTAAACATAAGGTCACTAAAATTTTTGAACTTAATCCAAGGTAACTTGAACACTATGAAAAAGAACACCTTGGGATCCAACTCATAATAAATTGATATATTTCCCTTGAAATTGGAGTAAAGCAGGAAATTGGGATGTCACAGTGAATCTATGAGACAATGGAACTGGGTGTGTGATCTTAATCCCTTTGTACATATTCAAATAAGTTTCTTTTCATAGTGCTTTGCGCATACATGGTAGGGGAAAATTCAAAAAAAAAGAAAGAAATCGATAAAGTGTTAAATAGTTAAAAATGAATTCATTTGGGTGTAAGGAATATTGAACCCAAATGAAGAATGTGAAAACTGACTTGTAACAAATTCATTTGAGTTTCATCAATAAAGTGGGAAATTAACTTTGGTTTAAGAAGATTAGGAGAGTGGTAAAAATGGAAGTTCTTCTTGTTAAAACTTTGATTCTACTTAGATATAATTTGATCCGCTTATGGACTTGGAAATTCGATTGAATTGAAGTGAGGAGTGAATTTGAACCATAGAGGTGGCATGATAATTCAAAGAATGGAGTAACATGTGAATTTATTCTTCTCTGTATTGTATAATTAGATCTATGTAGGGTGAATCTTTTTGTTTTTGTTTTTAATAAATTCAATTCAATGATAAAAAAATTTGGGGGTGCAATAGTTCAAGTGTGGGGGAGTGATGTGAGCAAAAAAAATGAAAATATTTTGTCTATTATTCATTGAAAATGCCCCCTGATTTAATTAAAATTTGGGAAAATGAAACCCCTCAATCGAACAAACCCTCTCCATGGTTGATCTGTACAACTGAAAAATGTCGAAGGTAGACTTGCATAGTTGACTAAAAATGAAAACAAAAAAAATCGCAAAGGACTCAAGTGACTGTATCTCCTCCTCCACAATCGATCGTCCCAACTGACCGCAATAAATCTAGCATGGTCGACCACACCCTTCACCCACCAATTGGCCATGAATCCATGGGAGATGCCAAAATCCCAATATCGGTTTCCAAAGAAGAATAGTCACGCTGACCGAAATCCTATTGAACGCCAAGCGAGGTAGAGATAGACCGAAGGATTATAAAGGGAAATAAATTTTTGGATACTTGAATCTCGTTAAAGAATTCATGTTGTCTGGATGCATGATCGAAGAAAAAAACTGAAGCTTGAAGTCAAGCAATGCTTATCGCACCGGAACTGGAATAAGTTGACTGAACCTCCATGAGAGCCACACCTAAATGAAGAAGATGACCCCATCTGATTGAATCCACTACTTGAACTAGATCTGAATCCAACCAAGCTCAGAAGAATTCCAATCCAATGTTTCGCTCGGTGCTCACCGATGGAATTGAACCAGGACACACCATCTGTTGAATATCACTATTAAAGAAGACCTGAAGATATTTTGGTCCCTGAAACCATGAAACCACGCCACCCTGGTCGGAGGAGGAGAACCCAATCTCAAAGAAGAAACCTGATCTTGCATTTCATATTGAAATAGAAACTCGTGTATGGGTAAATCGTGTCACCCTTAAGCAAGGAAAAGGAGTTTCGAGAGCTATATCAAGATAACACGTAGTCTACTTAAGGGTGTAGCCATGAATACACATCTATGTAAGGGTGCAGTCACGAATTCGCATCCATGTAAGGGTAAAATGAATCTACCTAAGGGTGCATCCATGAATCTGCATCTATGTAAGGGTAAAATGAAGATACATAAGGGAAATTCACTATTACATAAGGGTGCAGGCATGAATCTGCATCTATGTAAGGGTAAAATGAAGCCGCATAAGGGTGATTCAATACTACGTAAGGGTACCTCCAGTGTTTCAAGGGCTATGTCAAGGTCATCAAAGAACCCTATAGCTACATATATAACATATCAGGTATTTTATAATAATAAATTTTCATATCTATTAATATTTTTGAATTAAATATTAATTTTAGTTTAAAGGGGACACTATGTATGATAGCATACCCAACACGCAAGAACGGGTTTCTCCAAAATCTTATGTTGCACACAACACTGAGTTATACCAAAAAATAATACAACAATAATATTATTACTTTAAATGGTAGTTAACGCCTAGACTTTGTATTGGAAAAAATGAATAGAATTAACTATATTATGATTTTAAATATTTGTTAATTTTTTTTACATTTATCCAGTGAATTTTAGAGACTTAAAATGAGAATGAAACCAATTTTAAGCATAAAATACTCTAATATTTTTAAAATGTTGTTTTACCGCCTTTTGATGGCGAACCCTTTTTAAAAATAGTTTTTGTCACTTTTATATGTTCCATTTTATAAAATAAACTTTTTTTTGGAAGAGGGATATCAAAATTTACTTTGGTTGAAATTTTGATATTTTTCTTATGAAATTCATATTTTAATGAATAGTGAAAAATACTGCATTTTAATTCAAAACTGTCTTTTTGTATAATTTATTTATATAGTTAGATTGTCCTTTTAATTGGTTTTAAAGTGTAATTAGATTAAGTTTTTATCATTTAATCCAATATTGGTCATTGGAAGAAATTTCACATTGAAATTGGACATAAACACATGTCAATCTTTTGATAGTTTTTACTTCTTAAAAACCCGCTTTCTGGTTTTGACAATGGGAAATAATTTTAAAATAATTTCTGCCAATTTTGTGTTTTGAATTTGGAAAAATGGATTCCATATTTGGAATCATAAGTTCCATATTGAGTAAATATGTACCTTTTATTTTTTTACATTATGAATAATAACTTCAGTAATTATTTTTATTTACTTTGGTTAAAAGTAAATCAGATAAATAAGGGTAAAAAATAATATTATAATAATATAAAACTACTCTAACATGTGTCCTAATCCTATTGGATGAGATATGGCCAACCATGGGAATCCTTGGGTCAATTTTAGAATCTCATGGAGCCACTTGGGTGTGATAATGACCTTTTATGATATTTATTTTAAAGAAAAGAGAAATATAACATAAACATGTATCCCCTGACTAAAATAATTTTAATTTGGTTTATATAAATGATATATTCAACTATAAATAGTAATTAGAAATAAAAATATTTCCTATATCATGGTATTTTATTTATAATTCTTAAACATTAAATAAATTTATTTATTTATGACACAATGATGATGCAATGATTGCCTTATTAATGAAATATTCAAATAAATGATATTATAACTATTAAAATAAATATGATTTGAAAATTTTGATGTCATACACGAATTTTTTGGATGACATTGACATGTAATGGATGAGTTAATGCCTTTGGTTTGAAGGAATCAAGTTGTTGTGACTTTAACAAAAATCAATTACTAAATAGTGTCAAAATTGACATAAATGGGTTTTTTAAACAAATATTATTTTATTAAATGATATAATAGTCCTAAAAATCTAAGATTTAGCCAACTAACTTATATAATGTTAAAAATGTAATTAATTATCCAATTTTGGTTCGATTGGCATTTTATAGTAAATATAGTAACCATATATTATGAAAATATAAGAAGACGTGGTAAGAGTTAATGTTTTTAACTAAGGGTTAAAGCTAAAAGATAGGGTTAATTTTGTGACCTAAACTTGTATAAAACCTATTGGTTGAGAGGATTTAGACCAATACTCATCTCATACTCTAAATCTATCACTTTGGAAGTATTATAATTCAAAAATCAATTTATAATAAAATAATATTTCAAGTATTTCCTAAAGTGCCCCTCCTCCCTCTTATAAAAGGCAACCACCTCTACCCACTTACTCACACCTCTCAAGCCCATTATCTCATCCAACTTATAATAAAATAAGCTCCAAAAATCCCTCCCTTCCTTATATAATCCTTAACTTGGGCAGAAGGAAATTCAATAAATCCTTTTGGCTCAAATCAAAAGGAGTTACTCGATTTAGAGGTAACGTCTTCTCTCAAGATTCTTTCATTTATTTTCCTTCTCCAACCCCCTAACCTCTTTTTATTCCATTATTTTATAAAAACACAAGTATCCTCAGTATAATAGAATTTTTTTATACTAATTTCTCTACCTACACTTACACACACCTCCATCTAATAGATATATAACATATTGTTTCTGTGTACGGAAAACTACTGCCTCACGAAACGATGATTGTTCAATTTTCTCCTACCACCTATCATGGTGGATATTATGATGGAACTGTATTTATATATGATATATATTATATTTATATTGTCTCTATGCTTATGTAATTTTTATTTACAACATACCTTTATTCTTTCCATAATGTGTAAATATGATAATTTAATTTGAGGAAGTGTGGACTACCACCCTCTCAAAGTGATATGACTCGTTCATTCCATACATGGAACATATAAAGGATAGAGTTAATGAAATTATATAACATATATAAAATATATATTATACTGGAATTATAATATACCTATTTATCATTTAGTTTTCATTCCTTTAATATGACAAAGAAATGAAAGTAGTGTTCATGCGTACGTGCGGCTTACCATCTCCATTAACGGCGCATTTAATTTCTTAACTCAAAATGATATGGAATATTATAAATACATATATACTGGATATATATTATATTTAAATCATAAATAATATTTTTTAGATGATGTAATTTTGACTACATGGACAATTTGCATCAAAATAAGTTCATTTTTAACTCAAGTACCCGGACATCGACAAAACATCCGATATGAACTCAAATAAATAACTAATTGTTATAACATGGTAATAAGTGATATAAAATGAATAATAAACTTTAAAAAGGTTCTAAATAAAGTATAAATTAACCTAAGTTAATTATTCAGGAAATTATAGAACGAACGAGACAAGTCGGACTCAAGGTAAGGGACTTCGTCTCAATCTCTTTTCATTAACGCATATTTTGATTTATATACGACCTTATTCAATATGTGCATAATCAACCCATTTGAATTTTTAATTTAATTCAACGGTTTTCAAAAGGAATCTTTTTTTATGAATCGTTTTACTAAATGATAAAAGGAATGTTTCTTTTTAACGTACGCAGCAACAATGACCTTTCTGCCGCCGCGAGCATTATTTGATATCTCGCTTCCTCTACAAGCCGTAATGTTTTTAAAAAGAAAATTAAATACCATATTCCTTTTTTATGTATTTTGGTATTTTAAATGGTTTTGATAACGGATTTATTATATCAATATCTTAAAATGATGTCTTATGATTTTAATGTGGAAATGTTATTCTTCCTTTATGCTTGTTTATATGTTATGATTATTTTATGATTCTTGGTAATTGCTTATGCATATTGGTGGTTTTGTGATAAACCAAGGGAGGATGAGCCCGTGATATCTCTCTAATGCATTGGGTAACATGACGGAGGTAAATATTAAGGTTTCTCCTAATAGATTTAGTGAATATATTGTGATGGGTATTCCAAACGTAACCATGAAGGTTACTCCCTATGTGGTTGTGAAATCTACAAAGTAATTATGTTATGGATTCCACAAGTTAACTTTATGATTTATGATTTCTATGAATTTTTCATGATTCGTATGAATTCATGGGTTTATAAATATTCATGGACTAATGTTTTCTTTCCTTATTTTATCCCTTACTGAGCTTTTTATGATCATCCCAAGTTTTGAAATGATTTTCACAAGAATTAAAGAAGAATAGAGTCAAGGATGGGATCAAGAAAAAATTATGTTGTTAAAAAATGAAACGATATCATGTTTCTTTTTAAATATTTTTAGTTTTATGAAAAAAAGGATAGTGAGTAGAAGTGTCTACTTGTAATATTTAAGTTGTTATGTATGAGTTATAACCTAATTATCTAAATCTCTAAACCTGAAAAGATACTCTAAGTGAATTAAAGTCGAATTATTGACTTATCTCTATATTATGTAATGTTTTAAGGCTAGGGCCTTATAACATAGGTGTACATCATCCATTTCTAAAGAAAATTTAGGGATCGATAGTGTATCACTTTCACATTCCACTTGTTTATAAAAATTAGGGAATTCTCCAACAAAATTTCCATATGGAAATCATCCATTAGAAGGAGTATAGAGCTCAATCATGGGAGGAGAACTCTTTACCGAAAAATATTCAAGTAAATTGATCTATATAAATCTTGATCATAGAGTAGTGAATGTGGTGATAATTCAATGAAACAGAAGTGGGATCAGAATTTGAGGAATAATTAGAACTTGTGGTGTTCTTTGGAATAGAATCTCGTGCTGATCACATGGCTAAAAAGGGAAGAATTAAGAACTCAAAGTTTTCTCTATAAAAGTTGAACTTTTTTCTAGAGAAAAGGGAGGATTCTATGATCATCAAAGTAGAGTTGTTGTATCTTCATTTTCTGCTTTATTTCCTTTCATTTTGTTGTAATAAATATGGCGATGGCACACTAATCCATTAGTGGCTATGCTGAGGATATTCTATCTATCCCCTATTAATGAATTTTTTATTTTAATATTTCAATATTTTATATTAATATCTATGTTTATTTGAACTATATAAAAAATATGAGATTTCCTTAATTATTACACTTTGAATTTATCTTCCCTTCTTCACTGGATTGAACACACAGGTCGCTTAGGTCATCTTAATTGCTTGCGATCATGAGTAGTGGATTGAATTAAATGTAATTTGTGATCTATGATTACTAGGCTAGGGGATATTGGAAGTTGCAGTGATCATTGCATCCCTCCAGTTAAACCAAAAAATCCTAGTGAGGGTAATCGAGTGTGGTTTCACTTAATTAGAGAGAAAACAAGAGAGTATAAATTGGAATAATGATTTAATGGGAAATATAAGGGGATGATTATAGATTACGCTACTACTTTTAAAATTTAATTTAAAACCAATCCAGTTTAATTCCATTAGTGTTTCCACCAATTGAACCCACAAAACAAAAGAGAAACACACCCATAGCATTTTCCTCTCTAGTTTAGGATATATCATATTTGATGTTTCGACATAAATCTAGACCTCAAATTTTTTAAAATACAATTTTTCACGCTTCCACAAGACTCGAGTTCCTTCACAAACAAGCTCAATTGCATTGCTAAAATTAAAATTCAATTTAGCATGACAATTCACTTATAAAAACCTTACACTTATAATTCTAAAATCATCATTTTAATTTTATTAAAGTATTAAAAAAAATTGGTAAACACATCACAGGAAAAACCTAACTAAACACAAGGGGGATTGATACTTCCTACCTTTGTAACCCACCAATGATCTCATCATAATCTTGTAAATCACTAAACATCTCCTTGGAAATAATGAATTAAGTTCCATAAAAATTTAAACCCAAACAATAATCTAAAGTTTCTCCAAACAACTATTAACATACACTCGGCACTCCAATAATCAAAAACCATAATTTCTTTGACTTGTATAACCATTAATTTCAAACAAAATCAACGAAAATACCCATAAAACAACTCACCTTCATCAAAAAAATTATTAAAAGTATGAAATATGATAGAGATATTCCATAAATCCATATATATATGATATATATATATATATATATATATATATTGCATATAAATTCTGATTTTCTTTCACATAAGGGTATATTATTTTATGCAATATACAATTGCAGTAAAATGATAATTGTTATCATTTTGTGTTTGTCCCATGTAATATATCATTCAAGGAACCATTTAATAAGATTAAATGTTGAGGAGGTATAGCGTTTATATGATGAATGAATTTATTGGCCAAAGTATTCACTCATGTGTTATGAATACATGAGTAAATGCTACAGCTTGAGGGTTTTACTTGTGGATTTATAAACCATGGTCATGTGATGGCAGTGGTTGTGGGATATATTGAGATCTTCATGCTTGGCCAAAAATCCCTAAAACCCACAGCTCTCTTCATCTTCCTTATTTTCATATGAGATTTTATCACGTTGTGAATGGAATGATAGATCCCTCTCGTGAGATAAGAGATTCAGTTCAGCTCGTGGATACACTACGGAGGAATGAAGCTTTTATTTTACACTTTATGTTCTCTCTCAAACTCATCCAAAGGAGATCAAGAATGATGCAGTGTCTCTTTGGTGTAAGGTACACTATATCTATAGGAGTTATTCATTTCATTTTTATCACATGTTTTATATTATCTTGTATAGAGATCCTCAGACAAGGGTTTATATCACTTATTTTCACCTAATAATTATTATTAGACTCTTACAAAACCCAAAAGTGGTATCAAAGGAAAGGTTAAAGATTTAACTAATTCTTGGGAACTCTCACTCATGAACGATGGCAAAGTGTGGCTCTCTGTCCAAGAGCTCAATTGTGACACAAAGATTTTCATGCCCAAAGAGTTGGGGTAATGGAGTCCTTTGATAGGTTCATATGGATGTCACATTAGACATGTTCATATGAGGAATAGATATTTCTCCACCCAACAGTGGTATCAAAGCGAACACATGTTTAGTTTTATGAAATCGTGTGTGAAATGAAGAAGAAGCAGAAAAAACATAGCAGCATTTCATTTTCTGGAAATTTGGTTTCATAAAGGGTTTACCCCTTACGTAGCTAGGCTATATAAAGTTAATAAAGACTTTACCCTTACATGGATGGGGTGTGTGAAGGTAACCAAGGGATTATGCTTATGCATAGTGGTATACATAAGGGTCATATCACCTTACCCTTACATAGCTTGGTCTACATAAGGGTCATCACAACTTACCTTTACACGAAGTAAGGGCTTTGTAAAAGTGGTTGTGATTTTAAATTTTCTGTATAAAGTTAGATAAGTATGTACCATTATGCGGTACCATTACATAGAAGGTCTACATAAGGGTAACCTCTATGTGGTGTTGCATAAGGGTTATGCAGTTATACCCTAATGCAAGGGATCCAGAATTGTTTTACCCTTACGCAGAGTGTCTGTGTAAGGGTAGAAGGAAGTTACCCATACGCGAAATATGGATTCTGCATAAGGGTAAATAGAAAAATTGTTAAAAATGATTTTAATAATTTATAAAATGTTTATAAATCATTATAAAAGGTATTTTGGGAATATTTAATTTATAAAGGGTTTATAAATTAATTAATTAATTATAAATGGTCTATAATTAATTAATTAAATGTTTATGAAACTTTTATCTTACCCAAATATTAAATGTTAATATTTGAAATTCCTTTTAACTAAATTATATGGCATGATTTATTATCTATAAATAAAAGTGTTTATTTAGAAATCATAAGTGATAATTTACAATGGGTTATAAATTATGAAATAAGGCCATAATATAAAAAAAATTATATTTAAATTATAAATTGTTCACTGTTTATTATATTGAATTGTTCAAAATAAAAGGGAGACTTATTTGGATATTATTTAAGCCACATCAAAAAGTGTTTTGATTATTGATATGATCAAGGTTTAAATAGTGATTAAGTATGTGATATTAAGATTATGTAAAATGTTTTCTAATAGAAATTAAATTGTAAATAGTTTATAATTCATATAATATTATATATTTAAAATTGAAATGTCATATAATGATAATTATGAAAGGGTTCGTATTAAAATGAATTAAAAATATTTATATTCATAATTATGTAATTTTTATAATGTTAAATCTAAAATTATAAATTATTTATAATTATATTTTATTTATGAATTATTCATAAATGTTTATCTCATGTTTAAATATCTAAATTGTTCATATATTTAAAAGGTTATTCCCTATTATATTCATGTTTAGTAAAAAATTTAAGAAATGTCACTACGGGAAAAAACGATTATTGCGACGGGGTATTTGTGACGGGAATATATTCCCGTCGCAAATGGTCAGTTATTTGCGACGGAAATACAGGTCTCATCGCAATTGCAATGGCGCGGTTTGCGCGCCAAAACGCGGGAAGCCTATTTGCGACGGGTAGAAGACTACCCGTCGCAAGTACCCGGCGGTGGTAAATAGTATTTGGGACGGAGAAACTTCCCCGTCGCAAAAAAATATTCAGCCGGTGTTATTTGCGATGGGCCCCGTCGCCAATACCGACCGCTGTAAAACCTATTTGCGACGGTCACCTTCAACCCGTCGCAACTACCCGCGGTGGTAAATACTTTTTTGTGACGGGACTATTTACTCGTTGCCAAAGAAAATGCAACGTGTGGTATTTGTGACGGGTCCCATCGCAAATACCGGCGGCGGTAAATAGAAATTTGCGACGGGAATATCTGCCCGTCACAAATACAGGCGGCGGTAAATAGTAATTTGCGACGGGGATATCCGCTTGTCGCTAATGGTGCGGCAGTTGCGACAGGCCCGTCGCAACAACCCTTTTACCCGCCACCCGTAATTAATGCGGGCGAAGGTATTTGCGACGGGCCCCGTCGCCAATACCGGCAGCGGTAAATAGAAATTTGCGACGGGGATATGCACCCGTCGCTAATGGTGTCTATTTGCGACGGGCCCGTCGCAAAAGTCCTTTTACCCACCGCCCGTATTTAATGCGGGTGAAGGTATTTGCGACAGTATCCCGTCACAAATACTAGGTATTGCGACGGGATACCGTCGCAAATACGCCCGTCGCAAATAATCTAACCTATATATACACCCCATCCATTTTTTTCATAACATTCAAATCTCTATTCTTCTCTCTCTAATTTTTAGTTCTGAGTAGAAATTTTTTTTTGTTTTAATTTTTTCTTTCGAAAAAAAGGAAGGAAGGAATTAGAAGGCGCAGATTACTAAAGGTATTTATATTTTTTTTATTGTTAAATTATTTTTAATTGATAATTTTATTTTTAATTGTTAATTTTATTTTTTTAATAGAATGTTTAGCTATGTAGTATAATTAGTTTATTCGGTTGTACCAAATAGTCCTTGTCTGGATACGAACAAGTAGAGGCGGCTCTGGCACAGATGTACCTAGGAGTGAAAACTCTGACAAGGTGTTTCGAGCTTGACTTGGGGTAACCTGGTACACGACAATGGGCCTTGCTGCACTCTTGGTTCGACACTCCCGGGGGATGTTTTGGTAATAATTAGAAATATATAATTATCAAATAATTAAGAAATAATTAGATATTAAAATAATTAGGAAACAATTAGATTTAATTAGGAAACAATTAGATTTAATTAGGAAAAGATTTAATTAATTAGGAAACAATTAGATTTAATTAATTAGGAAGGAAACAATTAGGATAATTATGAAACAATTAGGATAATTAGAAAGGAAACAATTAGGATAATTAGGAAACAATTAGGATAATTAGGAAACAATTAGGATAATTATGAAACAATTAGGATAATTATGAAACAATTAGGATAATTGGGAAACAATTAGGATAATTAGGAAACAATTAGGATAATTAGGAAACAATTAGGATAATTATAAAACAATTAGGATAATTAGGAAACAATTAGGATAATTAGGAAACGTGATTGACCGCTCATCTACCTCAATTTTTTTCATTTGTGTGTTGAGGCTTGACAGGAAACTTCTGCCTCCACATGTAATATCTGCGTTTACTGTCAAAATTATCAACCTCCTCGTCAATATAGAGGTGATGAGGTTTATAATTTTGACAGTAAAAGCACATATTACATGTGGAGGTAGAAGTTTTCTGTCAACCTCAACACACAAATGAAAAGAAAATTGAGGTAAATAAGCGGTCAATTACGTTTGTTTTTCTATTCATTGATTGATTAACCACCCAACCTATATGCATATCTTCGCATTTCTAATTAGTAACATAATTAGTAACATAATTAGTAATATAATTAGTAACATAAATAGTAACATAATATAAAATATTATATTACTCTAATATTAATAGTTAAATAATACTTATAATATAATTAATTTATTATTATATGTTTAATATTTATAAGAAAATATTAATATTATTAAAATTATATAAAATTTATAAAATATTACAATTATCAATATTTTCAACAAGTTTTTCTTTATTCGTAACAGTTCAAATCTTAAAGGGTCGTCAATTTTCAGGTCATGCCCAATAAAAAGTTTGCTTCAATCGTGTCCAATGTAAACTCTATAATTGTTCTTGCTTGGTTGATCACCTCGCAAGTAGCGTTGTAATAGGACAACTCAAGTCATGTCTTTTTCATTACTTGTGTCGTCCTATTGAAACACTACTTGCGAGATGATCAACCATGTAAGGACAATTATAGAGTTTAAATTGAACAAGGTTGACGCAAACTTTTTATTGGGCATGACCTGAAAATTGACAAACCTTTAAGATTTGAACTGTTAAGAATAAAGAAAATCTGTTGGAAATATTGAGATTTGTAATAAATAGTAATAATTACTAATAAAATTAATCAAAAATCAAATAAATTCAAGTACATGGTTATAAATTGGCACAATTTCCAGCGGATTGACGGCTACCTTTTGTTCAACGTCTCATATATTTTCTATTTTCTCCCACTGAAATCAGTATGAAAAATGTGCTCTAACGTATGTCAGAGCAAATTTTTCATACCCATTTCAGTCGGGAGAAAGTTAAAAAGAGATGAGCCGTCGGACAAATCAGAATAATTAGTAATATAATCTCCACAGCGATGATTACAAAATTTTATTTCATTATTCAATCATATTTAATTTTGTCAAGTATTGCTAAGTATTGCTAAGTATTGCTAAATTAGTAATAATTAGTGGGGATGATTACAAACTAACTGTGTCACCTATAATTATTGGTAATTACTAATAAATAACTGTAATTATGTATCTTATTTTTTTAGGATATTGTTTCTTATATCAAATTATTTAACAACATTAATGGTTTTAAATTTTGTAGAAACATATATATGAATATGGATCAAGGAAATCGACATCAATCATTATTAGATGATCGTGCTTGGATAAATCAGCGTAGAAATCCAAACGGTTCTAGTTTAAATCTTGTATATGTTGATGGTGTTGAAGTTTTCTTATCATTTTCATCATCAAACCCGGAATTTGTTTCAGAAGGGACAATTAAGTGTCCTTGTAAAAAATGTGCTCTGAGAACGTTTGAGACATTTGACATTGTTGGGAAACATCTCTTGCGTTATGGTTTTCAATCAGATTATATTTTTTGGTATCAACATGGTGAACGCAGTTCCAGAGAAGATACTAATAATTTGATTTCAAATCCATCACGGTTTCAGAATTTAGTACATGATGTTGCAGGGTCATCTGTTCAACAAATAGAAATCGGGGATGATGTTGATTTACCTCCCGAGTTGGCACCATCTGAATTTGCTGAGTTGTTCAGGTCTGCTGAGGATGCATTATATCCTGGTTGCAAGATAAGCAAATTAGAAGCATTTGCAAAATTTATGGCTATTAAATCAGATAATGGAATGTCAAATAACTATTTTGATCAGATATTTTCTTTGGTTAAAGCACTGTTACCTGAAGGAAATGTGCTTCCTGCTAATTATTATGAGAGCAAAATACTCGTTCGTAATCTAGGCCTTAGTTATCAGAAGATCCATGCATGTTCAAACGATTGCATCTTATATTCTAGTGAAAATGAGTCGTTGGATAGTTTTCCCACATGTGGAAAATCGAGGTATAAAGAAGCTCAATCAGGGAAGTCTGGATTGATTCCTGTAAAATAGTTGAGATATTTCCCACTTACACCCAGGTTGCAGCGTTTATTTATGTCTCAGAACACAGCGACAATGATGTCATGGCACAAAACCAATATTTCAAATGGTAAAAGCTTGATTCATCCATCTGATGGTGATTCATGGAAACATTTTGATCAAGTCCATCCGTCTTTTGCTTTATAATCCTGGAACGTGCGATTGGGTCTTTCTACTGACGGTTTTTGTCCATTTGGATCTTTTGGTAGTCAGTATTCCTATTGGCCTGTCTTTATAACTCCGTACAATTTGCCTCCATGGATATTGATGAAAGAGCCTTATATCTTTTTGAAATTATTAATCCCAGGACATCCGAAAAAGAATATTGATGTTTATTTGAAACCATTGATTGATGAGTTAAATTTATTGTGGAGTCATGGTGTTGGTACATATGATGCTGCCGCAAAACAGAATTTTGTAATGAAAGCTGCTTTGATGTGGACAATTAGTGACTTCCCAGCATATGGTATGTTATCTGGCTGGAGTACACATGGTCCAAAATCATGTCCTTACTGTATGTGAGACAACAAATCATTTATGCTCGTGAATGGAAAAAAAACCTTGCTATTTTGACTGTCATCGCATATTTCTTCCAATTGATCATCATTTTCGAAGGAATAAATCTCATTTCAGAAAAGGCAGAATTGAAAGAGATGAACCTCCAATAATGATCTCAGGTACAGAGTTACAATCAGTTGTATTTTCATTACCTTTCATCACTTTTGGACCGACAATAAAACAACAGAAAATTCATGGTTTTGGAAAAGAACACAATTGGACAAAACGGAACATTTTTTGGAATTTGTCATATTGGTCTGATTTGTTGGTCCGACACATGTTGGATGTCATGCATCTTGAGAAGAACTATTTTGATAATTTATTTCATACAGTTTTGGATACACCGGGTAAAACCAAAGATA
Organism: Viscum album; assembly: GCA_963277665.1. Taxonomy (NCBI): domain Eukaryota; kingdom Viridiplantae; phylum Streptophyta; class Magnoliopsida; order Santalales; family Viscaceae; genus Viscum; species Viscum album. The sequence continues at coordinate 1,163,218,559 of OY728126.1, forward strand.
ATGTAAAGTCACGATTAGATCTTGCCCAAATTTGCAGGCGACCAAAACTTAAATTGTTTGAAAATGTCAGATCACAGAGATTAATGAAGCCAAAAGCAGCTTATATACTGACCAAAGAGATTCGCTTATTATTTTGTCAGTGGATTGCAGATTTGAGACTTCCAGATGGCTATGCTTCCAACTTGGGCAGATGTGTTAAAAATGGTCATATTACCGGATTAAAAAGTCATGACTGTCATGTTATAATGGAAAGACTTATACCTATTGGATTAATAGGTTTGTTGAATTATAAGATTTTGGATTCGATAACAGATATATCATATTTTTTCCGAGACATGTGTGCGGCGACAACAGACTACGATACACTAAGCAAACTGGAAGAAGCTGTTGTTGTAATTATATGCAAATTGGAAAAAATCTTTCTGCCGACTTTCTTTGACTCGATAGAACATTTGATATTACATTTTCCACATGAAGCAAAATGTGGAGGTCCAGTTTAGTTTCGATGGATGTACCCATTTGAGAGATGCATGAAGAAATTGAAGAAAAAAGTCTGTAACAAAGCATCAGTTGAAGGCTCAATTGCTGAAGCTTATTTGCAAGAAGAAATTGCTTTATTCTGCTCTCATTATTTTGAATCTGAATATCCCTCAAAATTTAACTACATGGGCCGAAATGAGGGGAATGTTGATGATGATATGAACAATCAATTATCAGTTTTCAATCAGCCCAAACTTGGCTTTGGTGGAGTTCATGATAGATGGCTTTCAGATGACGAACATCATAGTGCTCATACATATGTTCTACTCAACTGTGAAGAAATGTCATTAATTGTACAGTGAGTGCTCTTATCCCTTATCCCTTATTTTATAGATTCTGTTACAGTAAATTAATCATATTGTATTTGTAGGTTATATGATGATCATATCAAGAAACAATTTCCAGACACAGGCTGAGAGTCAAGACAAGACGGGTGATCAGACTAGTGCTCACCATTTTGATGAGACGGCATGGATGCAGGCGACTCAATATGGCTTCGAAAAGGGCCGAGTAGTTGGTATCAGCTCTCATTTGACTCCTATAGCTTATTATGGTACTGCTGCGATGTCGGCGTCCAGCTCGAGAGGAGCTCATGGAGAGACATCATCTTCTGCCTCACAGTATCAGGAGCAACTGCGTGCTCAGAGTCAGCTTATAGAGGATTTGTGTCAGGGGCAGGAGCAGATGCGTCAGCAGCACGATGAGGAGATGCGTCGATGGCAGGAGCAGATGCGTCAGCAGCAGGATGAAGAGAGACGTCGATATGAGGAGCAATATCAGGAGTATATGGAGTATATGCATCGTCTAACTCATAGTTTAGGGATGGAGTTTCCTCCACCACCTCCTCCAGGTCCTCCAGATTATCCACCTCCCTAGTGATTTTTTTAGATGTAATAAACATTTGAGTTCGTAGTTTATTGTCATATTAACTATTTACAATTCATCTTTCATATTGGTACGAATATTACGTGATTTAATTTGTTTTTATTTTTTTTAATATATTATTACTTATTAGTATTATTTTTAATGTCTGCTTATTTTAGTAATATTACTTTTAATATTTTATATTTATTGTTAATATTGAGAAGTTTATAATTTTATAATTTTATTAATATTAATATTATTAATATTATTTTTTCATAAATATGTATGTTTATTTTAATAATATTATTATTATATTAATTTTTTATATTAATAATATTAGTACTATTATTATTATTTTTTGATATTAATATTTCATAATATATAATATTATATTATTTATATTCATATTATTATTATTTTTTTATTAATATTTCATAATTATATTATATATATTTTTTATTATTAATATTATAATAATATAATTTATTTATATTATTATTATTATTATTATTATTATATAGATAGTTTAATAATAATAATATTTTATTAATTTTTTATATTATTAATAGTAGTATTATTATATTATATTATTTATATTCATATTATTATTATTATTTTATATTAATATTTCATAATTATATTTTATATATTTTTTTATTTATATTATAATAATATAATTTTTTATATTATTATTATTATTATTTTTATATAATATTATACGATTTGTAATATTTTTTTTAATTTTTTTTTATTTTTTTTAATATTTGCGACGGGAACATTTACGACGGGATTTCCCGTCGGAAATGTTTTTTTACTGTACCATTTGCGGTAGGACAAATACCCATCGGGAAAAACTTTCTGCGACGGTCCGTCACAAATACCTTCGTCGCAATTATTTTTTTAAATTTCGTATTTGCGACGGGATTCTGACCCGTTGCAACTAATTTATCTGCGACGGCCCGTCGCAAATACCTTTTTTATATATAAACGAAAATTCATTTGCGACGGGGGAAAAATACTGTCGCAAATACTCTTTTTGCGACGGGACCGCCGCAAAAACATCTATTTGCGACGCCGTTTTCGGCAACGGGCGATTTGCGACAGGATCACGTCGCAAATATTCAGTTTTCCTGTAGTGTGTGAATATTTTGTATGTTTTAGTTTAAAATGTTAAATTGCTTCTAGGATAGAGCCTTGCATTATATGCTAGGAATGTATCTATAATGAATTTAGTTTTTCATCTAGCTTGACCTCAGTTTGTAACTAAAGTTATAAACTTGAATTTAATTATTGAATATAGTTTGTGCATATTAGGATTTAGAGTTATGATTAATTGGATTCTCTCTTGAGTAAAGTATCCTCATGAGTAGAGAAACTTGGGGTCGAACTACCTACCTACCTAGAGGCTTATGCTTTGTCTAGGCTAGTGAATGAGGTTGGTTATATGTCACTCCAGGCTTAATCATGTGGAGATTGTGAATCTCATATAACTTTATGCCTTTACATGAAGTGTTCATTTACCTTATGCATATGATTCATTTGGATATGTATGAATATGTTTGAATTCTATTTTTGGGTAACACAAACATGTGGGTTGTGTAAAGAGTTACACATCAGTATGGTTTGTACGTATTGATTAGGTGGAGGGAATAGGATTCAAAACAAAATTATTGGAATCATGCATACATAAAAGGGAAAACATGAGATAAGATGTTGAGATTAAAATCCCCTTCAAATACTAAGTGTTAGATTCCTTCCAAAACGGTACTTGTCAAGTCCTCAATCATCTAACCTAGTAGTTTTACACCAAATTAGGGTGCCTCGGATTATCTTGTGTAAGGTAAGAAAGTAATGAGTGGTACTAGATCATCCTTGGGTAGTTTCACACCAAATTAGGGTGCCCCTGGATTATCTTGTGATTAGCTCATTCTTTACTTTTGCTTTGGGTTACACTAGCTGGGAAACCCCAAGGGTTGGGATATTAGAGGAATAGAGTTGGCTTTATTCATTTTATGGATTAGACAAAGAGGTGACTGCTCAACTATCCAAAAGTCATATATGATATGATTAGGATGTTTCCCTACCTAAATAATTAAGCGGTGAGTTGCATGCTAAAGAAGATTCATTAGCTTAGTGAAATATGGATCTTGACCCACTAATGGGTGTGATGAATATTAAAAGGGGTCATCATTTTAGTGGGAGTTCATTTAATAAAAGTCTTTATTAAATGGTTAATAAAATATGACACTCATCTGATAAAAGATTTTGTTTTAGATAATAGCATCATCATCAAGCTAAACTTTGTAATTAATCCTTGAAAAGGAGAAACTTAATGTAAGTAGCTCTTAAGACTGGTAACTTAAGAAAATTTCTTAAGCAAGATTGGTGATTTAAGAAAAATTCTTAAGGAAAATTTTATGTGTCAAAACAGTTCCTTCCTCAGTAACCAAGTGTTGAAATTGTTCAACATGTGAATCTAAATGTTTATGGAATCATAGATTGATTCATTAAAGTTTTCAAATACATTAGATGAAAAATGACCAAAGGAATCTTAGTCTCCACTCAATATGATTGGGTACGTCAAATTTTAGTCTCATATACTCAATATGATTGGGTGTATCAAATAGTATTCAATATGATTGACTATATTGATGACTCGATGAGACTAAAGGTTCCCTTAAAGATTTATTGGTTATAGAAATCAATTTTATTATTCTGATAGATATATGATATCGATTGTATGTTTTAAAAAGTGTTGTAAATATACAGAAGGTTAAAAGATGAAAAGAATTGAAGCTTGAATTTTGTTTTCAAGTTATGGAGAAAAGGAGTTGTTGTATTGATAACTTGGATGCTCCAAGCTTGGATAAACTCATCATAAGATATGCATTTTATCTCATTTTTCTTTTTTAAAGAGCATGAAAACAATTATTGTTTAATAAAATGAGATATATAAAGTGTTTTTGATACACATAGTTATGCTTTTTTAGCTCTATAACATGCTTTAAGGGGAGACTAAAAAAGGTTTATTCTGGTTAAGGAATTTATCCTATTGTCATCTATGAAAATTTTTCAATAATATGATTAAATTCAAAGAACGTTTACCCGATATTCTCAAAGTGTTGTGAATATATATGAACTAGGCATATGATGTCTATGTTCTAAAGTATTGTATAGACAACACAAGTAGGTAAAAGTTCAAACTGGGTGAAGAAAAGTTGTTTGAAAAGTTCAACAATGTTTCTTCAAGAAGCCAATCAATGTCATTAAAACCTAGGGTTTTCGGGAAGGAATATTAATAATTCAATATGATTGGATTATCCAAGATATACCTAAAAGAGTTTGTGAAACTTCATGGAATGTTCATGTCAGGTATGGATGTTATAGAAATTAATTCTTCGATTTTGAAAGTTATGCGATATTGAATGTATATTTTACAAAGTGTTATAAATATACAAGAGTTCAAAATCAAAGGAATAATTGATTGAGCTTGTAGTTTATATTCCTAAGATGAAGTAAATAGTTACTACATTAAGGATTTGAACGTAAAGGATTTTATCAAACTCAAATGAATCTAAGTAAAAGATGTGTATCTTCATCTCATTTCTCTTATGTGATAAGAGAAGATGTTTGATAACAAAGAGTTCTTACGATTAATTGTATACACATGGTTTATGATTCATAAATTTCTATAACATGATTTGAGTAGAAGATATGGATAAAAGTGTTTTATCCAGGATAAAATGTTTATCCAAGTATTTGTTAAAATATGTGGGAATGTGTTCCCACCACTCATTGGTGGTATATTTTAATAAAGTCTTCTTTTAAATGAAAATGTTCCAAATGCAAAGAAAACCACATATGATATGGAAACAATAGTTTATTTAGTTAATATTCCTACTTAAAGGAAATAAATGTTATTTCTTAACACAAAATGTTTGTGTTGTTTCCTAACAAGATATTCTAAAAAGAATATAACATCTAAGAAACTAGTGGGAGTATGTTTGAATTTAGAGAAGTTCGAAATTAACAAATAAAGGATAACACCAATCTTAAGTTAAAGTGTTTGTCAATTTAACCTAAAAGAGTTTAGGAAGGCCAATAAAAAATAATGTAAGTGGTTACATTATTTCAATGAAAAGTTTGATAGAATAGAGTTACAAGGATGATGAAGATGAACTTGGAAAGAATTCTAAGTAGACAACATAAGTTAACATCGTAACATTTGATGTTTTGAAGTTAAGAAGTTTGAATATGTTCAAGAAGTTGAACTGTTATAAATATGATTCCTAAATCTCACCATTATTCAAACTTGCTTACTTTATAAATGTTTCTCACTAAAGAGTTTAGTGAGAGAGTTTTATCAGATGATCACATAGAGATGTGACATGGATTGCATATGATATAATGCATTAACAAAACCAGAAAGTGTAGCAAATGTAAGGTTGATCTGACAGTTTTACATATATGATATGATAAACTAATGCTTATGTTGGTTTTGTTAAATATTCTTAAAGAGTTTAAGAATATTAAAATGTATCGTATTAAAGGCAACCACCATTTTATCATTCTTTCACATTGGCTACATAAATGTATATGTAGATATACATTTTGTGAAGTGCAGTGATAATTGACCTCTCAAAGTATGACTTTGAGTATATCCCTAATCGATGTTCTTCATGGAGTATTATAGGTTTTGATTAAATGTGAAGGTTAGCATGAGTAGGATTCTTGTATAGAAATACAAAATATACTCATGGCACAAAACAAAGAATGTGATTTTTTGTGTGTTGGATGACCTACTAACTATATCACATGGAGTGTCATACAGATGTCTTGATATATTATGGGTGCATGAATCATATTTGAGTCCTCATTACCTGAGGTTGGCGAGATACCTAGCATGAGAACCTTCATACTTTGATACCCTACTTGCACAAGTTTATATATTGACTTAGCTAATACAGGGGTGGTTGGGTATGTTGTTGATCATGTCGTCAGTTGGAACTTAACCAAGATGAGATTTGTCCTCTCGTATGATTAGCATGACATCAGGTCCCTCGATTGAGATAGATTGTGGGAGTGTGCGAACATACTTAGATTTTATATATCTATCCGAATAAGGGACATGTGATGCACTTATCCATAAGGATGAATGACATGTGATGTATTCATTGATCAGATCAGTCTACACTCGAAGAGTCGAGAACATATGAGTTGGCTATATGGGATTGACATGCTTCGTTTCTCATGGTCACTTGATGTCTTGGACAAAAGGAAAATATGAAAATACACATTTGCATATGATGCAGACTGGTGAACATAAGTATAGAGATACGTGTGTTTGATGGAGATCACGTCATATCCCTTTATAACTTTGAGTAGCATTGACGCTTTGGTAGAGTCTGCTCTTTTGTTACATATATGGATTCAGAGATTCGTGTTTATTGTCAGCGCTATAAAAGTGTGTGGGGTCACACTTTGTGGTTTATTGAATGGGGATTGAGTTTGACTCAAAAAGCTACTTTAAAAGTCTTTTAGAGTTAATCCAAGTGTTTTGAATGGATGTTTAAAAGGAATTGCATATAACGTGATACATTGTGAATTTAATGATAGTTTTCCAAAAATGTTCTGCAAGATATCCAAGAGTAGGAATTGCATATAACGTGATACATTGTGAATTTAATGATAGTTTTCCAAAAATGTTCTGCAAGATATCCAAGAGTTTTGGATATAATTTCATAAGTTATTGCATACAATACAATGTAAAGTGAAATGACACAAAGTCTATTAGGCTTTAGTGCAACTGTGAGATTGATGGAGATATCCTCTAAAGCCTTATATATATATATTGCATGCAAATTATGATTTGCATGCACATAAAGGTTTATTATTTTATGCAATATGTGATTGCACCAAAATGATAACTATTATCATTTTGTGTCTCTCCAGTGTAAGTTATCATTAAGGAACTGTTTCATAAGATGAAATTGTGAGGAGGTACAACATTCATATGATGAGCCAAAGCATTCACTCATCTGTTATGAACGCATGAGTAAACGCTACAACCTGAGGGTTTACCTTGTGGCTTTATAAACCTTAGTCATGCAAAGGCAGTGGGCGTGGGATAGATTGAGATCCTCATGCTTAGCCAAAACTCCCTGAAACTCACTGCTCTCTTCATTTTTCTTCTTTGCATATGAGATGCTAGCGCGTCATGAATGGAAGGATGGATCTCTCTCAAACTCATCCGAAGAGATCAAGAGTGATGCCTCTTCAAAAGAGTGTGATTCCACCATGCTTCGGTGGAATCACAAACCGAATCCCTAAACCAACCCATAAAAAACAGATAAGAGGAAAAGATAGTAAGGAAGAAAGAAGAAAGGAGGAGTTTTGCCTTCATTTAGAAAAGAAAGGTAGGGAGTTCTCTCTATATTCTAACACCCTACACCGTGAAATCATGAATGAGGATTTAAGATAGGAAAAATAAAATTACAAAAATGTAAATGATTGAAAAAAAACATTTCAACCACCAGGTGGCAATCTAGTAAGTACCGCCCCATTAATTAAAATCATCGGGTACTTCCTATAGCCACTTTAAAAAAAATAAGCTCAAAAAAACCGGAAACATCAATTGTGGGCTTCTCTAACCAAACTCTCCATCTTCAAACACTCCCTTAAACTTCCCAACTTAAACTTCCTAAAATGCCAAGAGAGAGAACCCTCACAATCAAAATCCAAAATTTCAAACTCATACTTTCATCATTAATTCCCCAAATTTAAATCAAATCTCACCTTTAATATATTGAATAAAACTGTGTTGTTTCATTCTAAGTTGGATGTAAATGTCCCATGAGGAAAAAATGATCAATAATATATGTTATACGCTGCAATTTGATTGGGGTTTATGTTTCATGTATTTTGGGCTAATTCAAGGATATATTTTGTGTTAGGCAGCAACAAAGTAAATGTTCTATGTTACAGGTATGTTGTGTTAGTGAAGATGTTCTGAGCCCAGAGGTCTTGTGTCTTATGCCAGGAGCACATGTTTTGTGGCTAGAAAAATATGTTTCATACGACTCAAGTTCTCTAGAGGAAGCATGTCCGTGGATCAGCAGTGATAAATGTTTTGTGGCTAATCTGAAGGGAAATTGTTTGTGTGGTCCAATTCAGTGTTTTGTGGAGCTGATGCAAATGTTTTGTTTAGCAAAGGAGATGTGTTTTGTGGAAGTCGAGGCCCGCGTGATATTTTGTTGAAGATCAGGGTGCATGGTACTGGACACGTGGACGATGTCCAGCAGGGCATTTTCCATGAGGAGTGTCTGGGTTCCACGGTACCAGGGTTTCTAGAAGGAAACGACACTCCTTCATGTCTTTCCCATGTCAACTTTTCGTACAGGCTCCCCAAAATCCCTGTCAGCAACCGGCCGTGATATAATGAATTTAAAGATAAAACACAATTTATAATAAAATCAATTACAAAAAATAAGCTTTCTCATCGCCATAAGAGAATATCCCACCAAATTCAGAAGTAGGGTTCCCTTATATCTACAGGAAGCTCCAATTCAGGCTCATCATCAAGCGCCTCAAAATGGCAATCCACCATGTCTCCACTTACCGCTTCCACGCTTGGAGGATTCCACTGTAAGTTACGTCTTATCAGTTTTTCTACAGATTCCAAGGAAAAATGATGGGTTCCATAAAATAATTATAGTACCTGTGGAGAGAAATCCTTGTCCACTAAACGTGCCCGAACACCCTGGGTAAGATTTTAATTATTAAAAAAAAAATATTAATCTCAATTCAAAATATTAAATTTGAAAATGGCAAATAAAGACCCTGGTCCTGAAATGCTAATTAACTTCTTTGTTAATGGACAAAAATGCTTTCTTGAAACCCATTCCATTGAAATCGTTCAATAGTTGAGGGATTTATTATAAATATGCTGAACGCAATTGTAAATAATTGTCGAGTTGCTTGCAGAGGTGTTGAATACATTTACAAATAGTTGTAAATAAAAAATGATAACTGTATTCAACACATTTCACTCATCATGAGATGATTTTTTTTTTCTTGTTATAATCAGTTTTCGGTAAGTAATATCAAACGGAGTTTTAAAGTGTTTGATTTTTCTAAAAAAATAATTTTGTCTACTGACAAATTTAAGATCCATAATTAAAATTAACTTCAGAATCAGGACATTTTATTGTTCTTTACAAATTGAAAGTCCTTCATTAGAATTAATTTGGTTTTCCGAACCTTCACTTACTTCGCAAAAGTCATTGGAGACCCGTTTTCTGATGAAATTAACAGAGATCCGGTATTCGCGTGCCAGACATTGAGCCAAAGTTTGAAATCTCCCTTCACGTACCTAAAACCAAATGAACAGAAGTTCAACTGCTGAGACCAGAAAAAAGTCAGTTGCATTTGAAGAATGAAAACATAATCAAATTAATTTCAATGGACCTTAAATTTGAAAAATGACAGTAAAGGACCTGTTTTTTGAAATTAATTCCGCTCAATGACCTTAAATTTTTTAATGGAGAAAAAAAACATTAATATAATTATATTTGTAAATCATTTCAAAGCAAATTGTAAATGGAATGAAGTATGGTTATAAATTTGTCACACATCTAAAAATAACCTTTAAATCATTTTACAATTACCCCTCATTACATTTACAACTGACTTTTAAATGATTTATAACTGTAATTATATATATGAATTATTTTTATTTATTAAAAAAATTATGGTCCTTCATAAACAGGTGTTTTACTGTGATTTTTCAAATTTAAGGTCTTTAATATGAATTAACTTCAAAATTAAGTTTTTTTGGCATTTTACAAATTTAAGGACTTTGGTGGAATTGATTGATTTCCATGGCCTTTCATTGTCATTTTCCAAATGACAAGGCAGCTACTCACGGAATTCAAAGTGACCTTCAAGCTCAATGGGGATGCTTCTTTTAGTTTATTGAGGACAGCAGAAAACCAAGGGTCATCGGAATCAGCAGCCTCTTTCCCCTGCAGAATGAAATGCAATTAGGCTCTGTTTGACAGCACTTGGTAAAAACTACTTCTCAACACTAATCACTTTTGATTAACAGTTTGAAAAATTAAGTGGTGTTAGTTCTGTTTCTGAAAAAAATACCTCCATTTAAATTTCAGAAGAAAATCAATTAAATAGACTAAGAAACATTTATTTCAATAGGCAATCTGAAAAAACCTACACAGAAACATTTTAAGTGCTGTAAACAGTTTACAACTGTTGTCATGATACTGTTTTGACTCGAACAAAACACTTAATTTTTTTCAATATGACACTCTTAACATCAACAAGAATAACAAATGAGGCTATGAATGCTTCTTTCTATGGGGATGGCAGGGCTCATTGTATGGTTCGTATAGATTATATTGAGAATAGTAATATAATGCAATCTTTCAGTGAATTATATGATGTCCATTATAAAGGAAATCACTCATATTATCAATTATTCCATGCGTTTAGAAACTTCCAGCAATCGAGAATGATACCTCCACCAACAGTGGAAGAGCAGGCAGACAAGGATCGCATGATGAATGGACAAAATCCATTGACTGCCAATATGGCGTAAATACAAGAAAATTTACAAATATTTAGCCTACATAAGCGCTTTATGGATCAAAGGATGAAAACCCTATGGACTGCCAATACAACTACGAAGATTTGGGAGTGGCTTTCTGTCCATTACTATGATTACTCATAAAATGTCCCATACAAATAATCTTAAACAGATTCTTTTTCGAGAGTAGAGGATATTCTAGCTGGGATAGTCAGATCAGGGACCCAGAACCACCGTACAGACCCATAGGGCCGGACCAGGCCAGTGGGCCTTTATTTCACCCATAACTCTAGCACTCCTGTTGTCCAGTTTTAAAATCATAGGCTAGGGAAAGCTGAAGTAGGGTCCCCGTCTCCCAATGGGAGCATGCTTTTCATGGCAGACAAGGAGCACAGGGTGCCAACCAGTGGACAGACCTAAGGTTAGCAGAATTGAAACAAATTGGAGAATAGTGAGAAATTGTACCAGCCACATACCACAACTAATATAGCCTATGCAGTTAGTGTATTAAGCTGGTTCATGTTTAATCCTCAAGCTCGCCGCAATGGAGCATGTGTACTGTAATAAATGCAACAGCTTTCCAGCAAAGACAAGGCAGTAATCAGAGGGGAGAAAAATATCACCAAACAGTCTGTCCCATGTTCATGAAGTATGAAGTGGATGGAAAAAATAGATATGACACTAAATATCATGACTACCTTGCATGTCAAAAGATCAACAGCAGTGAGATCCTTTTACTGAAGGCTTATTTAAACCCAGGATTCAGCCCTTGTTTCCCAAGCTTTGGATATTTCTTCTTGATCATTATAAGCTACTGATTTTGATGAGAACAAAAATGCTGAAAGTGTGTACAACAATGTGTTTGTCAAGGAAATCAGGAGAGAAACAAAAGAACTCGCCAAGTTTGCACTAAAGATCTTGATGATAACTTCTCCCTTCTTCAACTATTGAGTGGTAACCATAATAAGTTCCACACCTATCAACATAATAGAAGCTAGAAGACAAAAAATGAAACCTAACCAATATACATATATTTAAATTTAGTAAACTTCGTTTTCCACCCACAATATTATGAGACAAAATCATTTGAGGGCGGAAGAAAAGCAACAAATGTCAAACTTACCAAAGCATCCATAATTTCTTCAATCGAGTCGAGGCAGAAACACTTATCAATTGTTTCCATCCTGAATCAAGTATAAAAAAAACAAGGAAAAGAATAAAATAAATAAGGGTAAAAATAACAGTTCTTTACATCACATAAAAACAGTATCACCCAGCAGAGTACTCTTTTCTTTCTTGTTCCTATTTGGTCTAATGTGAGCCAAAAATGGATCCACGTCCACTGTTTGAAGAGACTCAAATTTAACTACAACGAACGATACGAGTAAAAATTTTATAACAGCAGAGTACTCTTTTCTTTCTTATTCCTATTTGGTCTTATGTGAGCCAGACAGTAATTGGCTCTGAAGAAACAAGGCTCCTTGGAAAACATTATCTCACACAAGGGCAAGCCTTCACGCTCGCACACATGCACTAATCGTTAACTTTAATAGAAAGTTGCAGTAAAACAATTTTAGGGGTTTTATAAACATAAGCACATGTAGATAAACAAGTCAAATGATCATTAAAGCTGTGTTTGCTTCATGAAAACATTTTATATTTTCATATTTTAAAATATTTTAAATAATGTGTTGGAAAATATTATTAGAGAATGGGAGAACAACTGTGTGGGTTACATCTCTACACATTGTCATTTTCAAGGAAACATAAGAGTTTTTTTTCCAAAAAATCCACCATTTCCATATACATTTTCTAAAAAATGATTTCTATTCACATAATCAAATTCATTTTCTAATAAATTTTTAAAAAATTAAAACAGAAAATGTTTTCAAAAAACAAACACAACCTAAGCTTTGGTGAGATTATACTCGTGATTGGTATACAAGCTGTTAAGTAATTCACTTGCTCAAAAGCTTATAAAAGAGCTCACACCCCAACTTCTAAACAAGCAACTTGACCTGAATGAAAAGTGTTGAACCATGTTTATTATATAGGGTATTTCCGAGTCCCACATCGGAAGACTCCACCGTATAATCTATTTTACCCATCTATAAAAAAATGTCTCCCTTTCACCTTGAGGTAAGGGGAATTCGCCATCTACATTGTATCAGAGAGAATTTCCCAATAATACCTTTTTTTTTCTCCCCTCTCATCCGTTGCACTCCTCCCTCCAGGCGGCCCTCCGTCCTTCCTCACGGAGCCCTCCCACCCGAAGAACTCTATCCCGCCTGTGCAGCTCCTCTTGCGGCCCTACGTCCTGCCCGAGCAGAGCCCTCCCGCCGGCCCCACCTCTGTTGCAGCATCTCTCGGCCCCCGCATCCAGCGCGAGTTCCCGACCCGCTCTCCGAGCGGCTTCCCGGCTACTCCCACCCGCGCGACGCGGTCCGCCCCCCCCCCCCCCGCCAGCAGCTTCCCGGCCCCGCCTTCGACATCTACTCCATTAGCTTGGCTTCCCGCCACAGTCGTCTGCTCATATCTGGTGTGATAATCAGGTAGGCACAAAAATTGCTTTTAATCCCGTCTTCCATTAACGAACAAAGCATATCAAGGTGGACTGTCACTTTCTTCATCATCACCTCGAACAACACCATATCAGTTTCGGCCACATACCGACGGCCGATCAGCTTGCTGACATCTTCACCAAAGGCCTCCCGGGAGCTTGCTGACTCTCTCAGTACTAGTTGGGTATCCACAGTATCAGTGACCTAGCTTGAGGGAGAGTGTGTGTGGTCTTGTTTGATGTTGTCTTTCTTTTTGCGGGACTCTTGGTCCAAACTGAGCATGTCCGGTTTGAGGGGGAGTGTTGAACCCTATTTATTATATAGGGTATTTCCGAGTCCCACATCGGGAGACTCCACAGTGTAATCTATTTTACCGATCTATAAAAGAATGTCTCCGCCTCACCTTGAGGTAAGGAGAATTCGCCATCTACAAAAAGCGATCCAGCTCATGAGCCTAAACAAACAAGATGGACAAAACTTAACTCGGCAAATAAACTGAATCTGCAATCAGCTATAGAACATCTTCAACATTATGTTACATTGATCTTTACCACCATGCATTTAACTTCTACAAACAGGGGGGGGAAAGCACCTTCCCATTTTCCAGTAATGGAAAGCACACCATATACTAACTAAATAATCATCATTCAAAGGTTCAAGATAATAACCAGTCCATGGCCTCTTATCCAGAGTAAATTTATTGTAGAGATGAGGGGGAAAACATATTAAGCACCGTATCTTAGACAATGAATTACCTATGAAGCACGCTATTCTTATCTGGATAGACAAGGTCACCGTATTGGGAAAGAGAAGAATCTATGACAGAATGATCATCAGACATCAATTTACTAAGACGTTCTTCGATCCAATCAAGTCTCTGCTTGCAAGAGTAAAAAAATAAGAAATATGGATGAAACATAGAAATAAAAATTACACCATATGGAGACATTCATCAAGAGAACAGACCGCATTTAGTACATAGTGTGTCGCAAGGCCACAAGCTATCATCTCTACACCGTTGAGCTTTTCTCCGGTTAGAGCAAGATATTCACCTGAAAGATGAGCAACCAGAGCATGCAAACATTTCATTCACAACAAAAACAACCAGCAATTTGACCCATATATCTACAGGCCTTTAGCACTTACCTAAAATACTTAAATAATATGGTGATAGTAGGATTCGCAAGGCTGCTTTAAGTTGCTTAGGGTCCGTTTGACAGCATTTATTGAAAGAATAATTGGTGTTTGTTTTATTTCTGAAAAAAACACTTGCACTTAAATTCAAGAAGAAAATCATTTAAATAGTGATAGGAAAACACTTTTTCAATAAACAATCGGGAAACAATCACACAGAAGCACTCATCATAAGGGATAAATACTACAAACTGCTTTCAACAAGTGATTTTAAACAGAGCCTTAGAGAGCTCCCAGCATACAGCTTGTAGCAACAAAATCACTTGGGCAGCTATCTGAAAAGAAAAAAATACACCTGTAAACAAACTATGACAGGGTGTTACCTAAGTAGCCTGGCAGTCGAGAAAGATAGAAAGAAGCCCCTGCATCTGGATGAAATCCTACTTGAACCTCAGGCATTGCAAAGACCTGCAGCAGCCCTTTTAAATTAGTACAAAAACACTCAAATAAATTTTGTTGATACAAACTGATTTTCTTCCTTGAAACTTGAAGAAAATGTAGCACACAAAACATTGAAGTTTTTCAAACACATTAGCATACTTTCGGTCAATTTAAATTACTAAAACATGTGTGCATACACAAAATAAACAATCTACACTTTTGTTGTGAATGCATATGCTGCATTTTGCAAATTTGCATGGCCATTTGTGAAGAATAGGAGAGGATAAAAATGAAAATAAATAAATTCACACATCCGGTTACAATTTCAAGTCAGTCACCATCCATGGAATTCGGTTGTATGATAGAAAAAAAATTGATAAAAACTGTCCGGAACCAACCCGGGTTTCCCAAATCATCCATAACCCGAATCGGTCCTGACACAGCCCGAAAGGCGTTCCCGATCCCCACGGGATGGTGACAAGCGTCTGGGCATCAAGAACTACCTTTGGGAATGATTCGGGTTATGGATAGTTTGGGTAACCCGGATTGGTTCGTGACAAATTGGTATCTGTAAGAGAATAAAATGAGAGACCGAACCCCCAAGGTGTTCTCTTTAAAGGAGCCCTTGGGGTTCTTTTATAACAAATAATTAAGACCACACCGGACCTCAAGTCTGATGTGGGATGCAGACTCCAACACTCCCCCTCGAGTTAGGTGAACCTAGCTTGGACACATAAAGAAAAAACAAAGCAAACCAATGAAGACAAAGCAATCAACAGACTGCAAACACTCCCCCTCAAGCTGGACATACCCAGCTTGATGACAAAACAAGGCAAAACAGAATAAAAGATAAAGCTGCAAGGTTGTTGCTCCCCCTCACGATCGCAGCTCCCCCTCACGATGATGGATGGATGATGTCGCGGGCGCAACAGAAGAAACCACTCAGAACGGCCAGTTGATGGAGCGCCAGGAATGTCGCACTAGTGGGGTCAATCGATGAAACGCCGAGAAATCCACACTAGCACCGGGAAAGCCGCACTTGCGGGGTCGGTGACGGAAGGCGGGGATTCCGCAGAAGTGTTGCGGGAACTGGCGGCGCCAACGGGCCCAAATCCTTGGTGGTCGAGCTGTTGCGCCAGCGCATGGGCGTGCCGGAGGACAGAGATGCGGCTGCCGAGAGTCATCGGGAGATGCCGGTGAGGCGGGGATTCCGCAGGAAGTGACTGGCATGGAGGGAGCGGCAGTTCACCGAAGGAAGTGTCGGACGATGAGATTCGCCGGACTGGAACGCATGAAAACCGGGCTGCTGGAGGGGCCGGAAGGGGTGGAGGCCGACTGCTGGAGGGGCCGGCAGGGCTGGAGGCCGGCTGCTGGAGGGGCCGTCCGGGGTTGAGATCGGCTGCTGGAGGTGCCGGCAGGGGGAGAAATCCGCCGGGAAGGAAGGAGGTCCAGAAAGGGGAGCCGATCGCGGAGGGAGGGAGGCCGGGCTAAAACGATGTCGGTATGGAGGAAGAGCCGCGGGAGAGACGGGAGCCGCTGCACGTCGGGCCGTCAGGGCAGAGCGCAGCAGGAGATGCAGGAGTCAGGAGTCGCGCGGGAGGGCGGAAGGAGCCGCCGGATAACATCAGACCGCCATCGGGATCTGGAGGCGCGACGGGTGGCGCGACCTAGGCGAGAGGGCCAAGACGGGCGCCGGGAGTCCACCGGAAGCCGTAGGGAAGCAGCGATCCGCCGGGATGGGGCCGTCGCGTTGGAGCGAGCCGCTGGACAGAGGCCGACTGGGAGAGAATTGTCGGGAACCGCGGAAGGATGACGGGGCAGAGGATCGCCGCAAGAAGAACGTCGCGGGAGGGAGAGCCACCTGGAGAGGGAGGTCGTCGCCGTCGCGCGAAGAGGAGGAAGCAGGGAGGGATCCGCCGGAAAGGAGGTACCGACAGGGGGAGAACCGCTGGGAGGGCAGGGTCCGGGCAGAACCGGGAGGCCGCCTGGACGAGGTCGTCGCGCGCACAGAGGCGGAACCGGGCAGAGGGAGATTCCGCCGGGATTGGGAGAGGGCGACGCAAACAGTGAGAGAGATCCGCCGGACAGGGAGAGATAGTCGGCAGGGGGGGCGGTAATACCTATGGCTTGCTGGCCATGGAGGTCGCCGCCCCCCAACCGGGAGAAACCCTAGAGGCCGATGGAAAAGATATAAAATGGGGGGGGGGGGGTCGGGATTAGGTTCCCTCTGATACCATGTAAGAGAATAAAATGAGAAACCGAACCCCCAAGTTGTTCTCTCTAAAGGAGCCCTTGGGGTTCTTTTATAACAAATAATTAAGACCACACCGGACCTCAAGTCCGATGTGGGATGCAGACTCCAACAGTATCAAAGGATGTCTGACACTTCGAATCTCACAAAAACTTTACCAATTCCCGGATGAGAGCAGTCAAAGGTGACGCGAGATTTGAGAAATCCTTTACGAATCGCCAATAATATCATGTCAAACTAAGGAAGCTACGTATCTCAAAGACATTTTGCGGTTCTTCCCATGACATGACAGTTGTCACATTCTCCGGATCAACTGAGATACCATGTCCTGAAATCACAAGTCCTAAGAACTTAACTTCCCGAATCCAGAATTGGCACTTTGATAATTTAGCATAAAGGCGGGGATCCCTCAGAATTCCCAAAACATGCCTTAAGTGATACGTGATCTTTTTCGGCTTTAGAGTACACCAGGATGTCATCCACAAACACTACGACAAAAGTATCAAGATACTCGAGGAAGATTCGGTTCATTAACGCCATAAAGGCAGGATGAGCGTCAGTCAGTCCAAACGGCATCACAAGGTACTCGAAATGGCCATACCTACTCCTTAAGACGGTCTTAGAAATATCCAACACCTTGATTCTGAGTTGGTGAAATCCAGACCGAAGATCAATTTTAGAAAACCACATTGCCCCTTTCAACTGGTCGAACAAATCATCAATGCGAGACAAGGGATATTTGTTCCTGACCATTGCTCGATTGAGCTTCCGATAATCGATGCATGAGCAAAGAGTTTCATCAGTCTTCTTGGCAAAAAACATGGGGATTGCCCAAGGTGACACACTTGGACGTATAAAGCCCTTGACCCTCAAATCATCCAACTGAATTTTCAACTCTTTCAATTCAGTCGGAGCCATGTCGTATGTCGACATCGATATCAGTTGAGTTTCCGGCATTAAGTCAATCGAGAACTCCAACTCCCACTCCGGAGGCAAACCCGAGAAGTCATACGAAAACACTTCAATGAACTCTTTGACTACTGGAGGAAGGTTACCACTACTAGATTCTTGTTCCAACATAGCTGCAGACAAAAACAACTTACTAAGCTTTGGAAGAGACCCCACCCGACTAGACCTCGGATCCCATGCTCCATGAAACACAAGGGACTTCCCATCGGAAGCAATAAAAACACCCGACAATGATAACAATCAATTTGAGCCTTGTGAGCGATCAACCAATCCATCCTGATAATCACATTGAAGAGGTCCAAGTCGGGAACCAAGAAATCTCAAACCAGCTCTACGTCGCACATGAAGAAAGAGCACGAGGGACATGAGGTGTCGTCAATTCAATAACGAATGACATGAGTTCCGTTGAAAGTTTTAGAAGATCAACTATATGATTTGATACAAAAGAATGGGAGACATGTGTATCAAAAAAAGCAGTCGCTAAGGTAGAAGCAACAGAAATGATACCTCTCAAAGTCGCAGGACCCATATCAACCTCCGCTAGAAACTCCTCAACTACGTGTGGAGGCCTGTGGCTGGAACCCATAGTCCATGAAGTATCCGGTTGCACCGCAGATCCTCTAGGTGCCGATGAGGTTGTACCAGAGCGAGGAGAAGATGGAGCTCGACAAAAATTATACAAGTGGCCCTGGCGCCCACACGAGCTGCAAACCTTCGAAGGCATGGGGCAAAAGCCCTCCAAGTGTCCTGTCTGGCCACATTGATAACATGTCAAGCCACTAACCGTTGATGATGGTGCGGGAAGAGACCACTGAGCACCACCACCATTGTTTCCCCTATGAAACTCACTCTGCTTCCTTTTTTATAGGGAGGAGAGTGCACAAGCGGATCATTTGGAGACACCTACTCTAGCAGGTCAGTTGGAGACACCTACTCTAGCGGGTCAGTTGGAGACACCAGTGTTAAAAAATTATGTTAGACGAAATGAAGGGTAATTTGGTCTTTGGCTTGAGCCTGCGGCTTATATTATTTTGAGTTGGCTTCGAGGGGATACGATGGAATTACTTTCAGGCTGCAACAGTTGCAGAGGGTTTCGGTCTCAGTTGGGCTCCTGGAGAGACAACCAGGGGAGTTCTTCTCTTTTCCTTTCTTCTTGTAATACTTTCCTTTGGCGCATGCCTACCAGTACTGTAAAGTTGTTGATGCAATTTAGTTTGAACGAATGAATTTGCTAAGCTTCTTGTTTTGATCTACAGTTCTATCACTTAGGTGCTTTGGGTGCGTTTACTGAGAGAGTCGTGCGGAGTTGATTCAAAACTGGATAGGACCGAATTGGTTGGTGGATGTCGACGAGGATGGAAGTAAGAATAGCAGCAGTGGAAACACGAATGGATCGATTGCGACAGGTACAGACAGCAGAAACTCTACGGCATACAGAGATGCAGCAAAACAACGAAGGAAGTTTCAGAGAGCTTCGGCGGACAGTAGAGGGGCTCTCGCAGAAACTGCAAGTCCAGTTGCAGGCATCAGTGGACGAGCTTTCGCGGACTCTACAAGAGAAAACAAGGCTATAGCGGAGACATTTGTACGTCGGGCAATTCCGGATTCGGTACAGCGAGTAGAGGAAGAACCGGAGTCTTCGAAGGTTCGCCTATAAGCTTCGGTGGCGATAGGAGGGGAGCGAAACAAGTCCAACGCAGATCGTCAGGTGCAGGGAAGTTTTTTTCCACACTCTTGTTTTGTGAAACGTGCAGTCAAACGAGAGGAATTGGGAACAGTGGACCGGACTAGTTGCGAGAAGAGTGACGTAGGAGAGGCCATGCGAACGGAGTTGAGTACTCTAGCTAAGCGAGTAGAATTACCTACTTTCTTTGGGGAAGATCCAATAGTATAGATAGCACGGGCGGAGACATATTTTATGATCCACAAAACTCACCACCATTTGCAGGGGTACCTATGGCACTGAAAGCTGGAATATAAGTTTTTTTTTTGAGAATTGCGACCAGAAATTGAGAGCACAGTGGCTACTCACAAACCTGGAACTAAAGCGTGGCTTATTTCACTGACACAGCGTGAAACACGAGTTAATAGTTAAGCGAGTCATTCGTGGTAAGGAAGTTTGGAGGTCAGCAATACCTATGTCTTATGTACGCACTGGCAGCGGTGGGACAGTTAAATTCAATCATGTTCTGGTGACTTTGGACAGGGGACGACATGCAGAAAGGACGACATCCTGATGGTTAAAGGGGCTCGCAATATTTCTCGTTCAGAATTTGAAAAACGAAAGGTTAAGGGCCTTTGTTATTCTTATGAAGCGAAATTTGGTCCAGCTCACAAGTGTCCAGACAAAGGCTTCCAACTGATGGTGTGGGAGTGTATCGAGCCTCAAAGCATGGTGGAAGATCTGACAGCACCCGAACCGTCAGATTGTGACGGTGAAGAAGAAAATTGGGAGATGACCTGTCAAGCCTTATGCCTTAGCACGTTGGCTGAGCAGAGTCTGGGGAACTAAATCAATAATTCTCGAAGGCTCAATTTCGAGAGTGCCTATACTAGTGATTGCGGACAGTGGCGCAAGCCACAATTTTGTTTCGAGATCATTGCTTAAGATATTGGTTGTACCAATGTCCCAAACTAAACCTTTTGGAGTACGATTGGGAGATGGCCAAGGAATAATCTCCAGTGGAATGTGCAGGTCTTTGTCCATTCAGCTGAACAATTTAGCTTTCGAAATGGAAGTTTATCTGTTTAACACGTCTGGACCAGACCTTGTATTGGGAATGTCTAGGTTAGAAACTTTGGGATATGTTACTTCCCATTGGAAGAACTTAACAATGAGCTTCGTTTTTCATGGTCAGACAGTAACCTTGCAGGGGATACAGACCAGTCAGGACGCTCCTCTAGCTTTGCAAACAATTCTAACTGAACATTTTCACAGAGGGCATCCAGTGGCACCTAGGAATTCACGAGACCAAGGTCGACCATTCCACTGTACAGAAATTTGTTACGACATTGCACAGGTTGCAGGAAGAGTATACTCGACTTTTCGAAGAGCCCAGGTGCCTACCGCCTCGCCACACGACAGATCGCGCCATAAGGATGCATGAATCGGTGTCTAGTTAATGTTCAACCTTACAAAATTGCTTATCTAATGAAGAATGAAGTAGAGCGGCATGTGGTAGATTTGTTACAGCAAGGGGCAATTCGCAGCAGCACAAGTCCTTATTCTAGTCCGATCATCTTGGTCCAAAAAAAAAGGGCGGGTGGCGCATGTGTGTTGACTACCGAGCATTGAATAAGCAAACTATTCTAGATAATTGTTAGATGAATTGTTTGGGGCCCAATACTTTTCCAAAATAGACCTTAAAATAGGTTTCCACCAAGTAAATGTCTGGGGGGATGGTGTTGAAAAAACTGTTTTCCGCACCGTGAAGGACACTACGAATTTTTGGTTATGTCATTTGGCCTTATGAATGCCCCTGCCACGTTTCAAGCTACCATGAATATCCTCTTTAAACCATTGTTGTGAAAGTTTGTTTTAGTCTTTGATGATATACTTGTTTATAACAGTAGTTGGGAGGAGCATTTGGGACATTTGGCCCATATGTTAGCAATCCTGCAGCGTAACAAATTCCATGTTAATCGTAAGAAATGTTTCTTCGGTAGACCTGAGATTGAGTATCTGAACCATCAAATTACTCAAGAGGGTGTTTCTATGGACCCCAGAAAATTTTCTAACGTTCTGGACTAGCCAATTCCACGGAATGTCAAAGAGGTATGTGGGCTTTCAAGCCTCTCTGGTTATTACCGTAAGAATGTTAAGGATTATTGGAAGTTAGCAAAACCACTTACGGACCTTACAAAAAAGACTAATTTCCAGTGGGGGCCACAAGCTCAATCTTCTTTTGAAGTTTTTAAGCAGAGTTTGGTTACGGCTCCTGTGCTATGGTTACCTAATTTTACTAGACAATTTACCGTTGAGTGTGATGCTTCGGGAGGTGGTCTAGGTGCGGTACTCATGCAGGGAGGACTATAGCTTATTACAGCAAGGCATTGTCTGCTGCCACCTTACACAAGTCTGTATATGAGAAAGAATTGATGGCGCTCGTGTATGCCGTTATTCATTCGCGGCAGTACCTTTTGGGCAGGCAATTCATTGTTTTTACGAACTATAAAAGTCTAAAACATTTGTTGAGTCAGAGAATCGTATCGATGGACCAACAATGTTGGCAAGCCAAGTTGTTGGGTTATAATTTTGATGTCGTTTACAAATCTGGAAAAACAAATTATGGTGCG
Organism: Viscum album; assembly: GCA_963277665.1. Classification (NCBI taxonomy): domain Eukaryota; kingdom Viridiplantae; phylum Streptophyta; class Magnoliopsida; order Santalales; family Viscaceae; genus Viscum; species Viscum album. The sequence continues at coordinate 1,163,241,216 of OY728126.1, forward strand.
GATGCTCTTTCCAGAATGCATGAACCACCACAATGTTGGATTGTTATGCCACTGATCCGAGTAGAAAACAGCCAAGATAGATTGGTCCAGGACCATATTTTAGCTCTCCACACTCAGGCTCCTGTACCTGCGGGCTTTTCACTACATAATGACATGCTTTATTTTAAAGGCCGCATAGTTCTCTCTAAAACCACCTGGCTGATTCCCACATTGCTACATTATTTCCATGCTTCCCCACTTGGTGGTCACAAGGGCTATTTAAAGACCTATAAACGTTTGGCAGCGAGTTTATATTGGCAAGGTATGACTCAAACAGTAATCAAATTTGTCTAGGAATGTGCTTATTTGTCAGCGGCAAAAATACCAAACTTTAAGTCCAGCGGGTTTAATACAACCACTTCCGGTTCCAAACTTGATTTAGGAAGAAATCTCTATAGATTTCATTTTCGAGCTTCTTAAATCACAAGGGTATGAGGTGATCTTTGCTGTGGTGGGGATGGAATGGTGGTGGGAGAATGTCACGACCCAATCATGGGATCCCGTCCCACACCAGCAAGAATCTTGTCCTACACCAGCAAGAACATCAACGTTGGGGTTCATGTGGTTTTGTCCCTATCGAAGATATAGAAGTCGCCCCAACAATGTGGAGGATGGTGCGTGTCAGTCCTGACACCACCCTAGTTGAGAGTTGGAGCCACTCTCCTGATGAGTCCATGGCAGGACGAAACCAATGGAGCCTACTCCTCAAGTGGAGTTGAGGAGATCAACAAGAGTAAGAATGTTTGTGTAGAGGTATTCATCATCCTTATATTATCTGTTATGGAGAACCATAATGTTTTGAGAAAAGCAATGCAGTTGAAGGAGTCGAGCAGGTGGGAGTTGGCTATGGAGGAGATTTCCTCATTGCATGATAACAACGCTTGGGAGTTGACACTTCGGCCACAAGGAAAGAAAGCATTGCAGAACAAGTGGGTATATCGGATTAAAGAAGAACATTATGGAAAGAGGAGGTACAAGGCAAGACTGGTGGTGAAAGATTTCCAACAGAAGGAAGGTGTGGACTTCACTGAGATTTTCTCATCTGTAGTGAAGCTTACCACCATCCGGGTGATTCTCAGCATTGTGGCATCTGAAGACTTGTATCTTGAGCAGTTTGATGTCAAGATTGCTTTCCTTCATGAAGATCTGAAAGATGACATCTATATGCAGCAGCCAGAGGGATATGTTGAGTCTGGAAAGGAAGACCTGGTGTGCAAACTCCAGAAGAGCGTATATGGGTTGAAACAGGCACCCAAGCAATGGAACAAAAAGTTTGATGCATTCATGACTAAAAATGCATACAAACAATGTGGAATGTATCAATGTTGTTACATCAAGTATTTTGGTGATGAATATATTATATTGCTTCTATATGTAGATGATATACGCATTGCAAGATCATGTATGCAGAGAATTGATGAGCTGAAATGAAAGATCTTGGAGAAGCTTGCAAGATTTTGGGGATGAAGATCAAGAGAGACCGCGCAGTTGGAACCTTGATGTTATCACAGACTGACTACATTGGAAAGGTTCTGAGAAGATGCGGTATGTTGGAAGCAAAGTCAATCTCTATTCCCTTGGTGGGTCATTTCAAACTATTAAAGCAGCAATCACCGAAGACGGTAAAAGAGGTTGAGTACATGGCAAAGGTTCCATACACATCAGCTGTTGGAAGCCTGATGTATGTCATGTTCTGTACTCAACCTAACATTGCTCATGCAGTGGGAGTTGTGAGCAGGTACATGGCTAACCCTGGAAAGCAACATTGGGAAGTTGTGAAGTGGATACTAAGGTATTTGAAGAGCAGTAAGGAAGTATCTCTGTGTTTTGGGAAAGGAAATTCATTGCAGGGGTATGTGAATGCTGACCTTGGAGGTGACGTCGACATCAAGAGAACCACAAGTTATGTATTTACTTGTGGAGGAACTGCAGTAAGCTGGATATCACAATTGCAGAAGGTGGTGGTTTTATCCACCACAGAGGCAGAATACATTGTTGTAACAGAAGCTGAAAAGGGGATGGTTTGGCTGAAGAACTTCTTGGATGAGCTGGGTAGAAAGCGAGATGAACATGTATTACACTATGATAGCCATAGTACTAAACATCTTGTAAAGAACCCGGTGTTTCATGCTCGGACAAAACACATTCAGCTGAAGTACCATTTTATCAGAGGTTTGATACAGGATGGGTTGCTGACATTGCAGAAGATTTGTGGAACCAACAATCTGGTATACATGTTGACAAAGCCGATGGTAGTACAGAAGTTGAGGCATTGTTGTGCCTCTGTTTGTCTTCACTGATGAATGGAGGATGAGAGGCGGAATATGGGAGGACACCATGGGAGCACAAAAAAGAAAACAGCTGGTATTTTCACAAATTGAAGTTGTGAATGGGGAGCACGCACTAATGAATGAAAAAAAGGAGCTTAGATTAAGTAAGTTGTCTAAGTCAGTGACATCAAAGCAAGTCAGCGTAGCGGATCAGGCTCCAAGTGGGGGATTGTTGGATTGATGTAGCCCGATCTGGTTTGGTTAATGTTGGGTCGAATGCTTGCGACCCATACTGAACACCAAGCCGCAACTCCGCGAGTCGAGCATTGCGATGAGCATTGCGATGACCATCCGACACTGACAGGGCACTGTAGTAGTACGGACTTTGGCACGACTACTATAGCAGCTCAGACTTTGGAGATAGTGGTACTGTAGCTCCAAGGACTTCCAACCGCCGGCCACTATAGCATCTTGGACTTGGGTGGCCACAGCACTGTAGCGATGCGGACTTCCAACCATCATTCACTGTAGTAGTGCGGACTTTCCGTGCGGTTGGTGGCACAGTACTACATCTTCTTTATTAACCCATTTCGGAAAACGGGTTTCTGTGAGTGAAACTTTGAGATCTCCCTATATTTTGTGCTCTCGAATCATAGTGATATTTCTGTGTCTCTGTGGACGTAGGGATTATTCCCGAACCACGTAAATCGCTATGTATGTGTTCTTATTCTTCTTCTTTTGTTTCTGTATTTTCTTTATCCACAAATATGTTATGTCGCTGCGACTCCCGGCGTTTCTGCAACAGTATGCTCATTTTTTACCACTCAAACATCCTTTTTCAACAAAGGATGTCGTTGATTTTTTTCATGAAGGAAGTTGTTTGTTTACATGGCATGCCTAGTGCAGTTATCAGCTATCGAGATCCGATGTTTACCAGCTTATTTTGGAAGGAATTGTTTTGTTTACATGGTATTAAGCATAAACTGAGCTCTTCTTACCATCCTCAAACGGATGGTCAAACTGAGATTGTCAACCGAAGCCTTTGAAACTTATTTGCATTGTTTTTCTTCTCACAAACCGAAGCAGTGGGTTTTTTGGTTACCTTGGGCCGAATTCAGTTATAATACCTCCTTTCTTGTTTCCACTAGGCACACTCCCTTTGAAATTGTTTATGGGCGAACACCCCCTACTCTTCCCCATTATACTACTGGAGACACTGCCCTGGACACTGTGGTCGCAGCATTGATTGACTGCGATGATGCTCTTTATCACTTAAAAAATCATTTTTTGACAGCCAACAGTCAGCTAACAGAAAACGGCGGGATGTTTCTTTCCAACCTGGTGATCATGTTTTTATCAAGCTTCGATCTCCTAACCCTATTGTTTTCGCTGCCAAAGTTTGTCCATTGCTCAATGATTTTATGGCGCTTTCACAATCCTTTCTAAGGTGGGGGTCGTTGCCTATCATTTGGATTTGCAAGAACACAAAAAGATTCACCCTATCTTTCATGTCTCTAAGCTTAAGTTGGTTGTTGGGGATCCCATTCCAGAACATCTCCCCAAGCATTTTTGTGAGGATCACCCCAAGCAGGTTTTGCCAGAGTCCGTACTAGCTACCAAGGGACGTGGCTATGAACTTCAATGGCATGTTAAGTGGCGCCGGGGTCCAACTAGTGACGAAACTTGGGAGAATGTCCAGTTATTTCAGGCTCAGTTTCCTTTCTTCCACCTTGGGGACAAGGTGGAAATTCAGGCGGACGGGATTGATAAGGAGGGTGCTCATGGGGGTCATTTGGAGACGCGTACTCTAGCGGGTCAATTGGAGACACCAGCACTATTAAAAACTTATGTTAAACGAATACGTCCAACTGTTTTAAATGAAGGATGATTTGGTCTTTGGCTTGAGCCAATGGTTTATATTGTTTTAAGTTGGCTTGGAGGGGATACGGTGGAATTACTTACGGGCTACAATCAGATGGCTTCAGTCAGACTCCTAAAGAGACAACCAGGGGAGTTCGTCTTCTCTTTTCCTTCTTGTAATACTTTCCTTTGGCGCATACCTACGAGTATTGTAGCGTTGTTAATGCAATTTAGTTTGAATGAATGAATTTGTTAATCTTCCTGTTTTGATCTAGGATTCTATCACTTTTTCCCTTATAAGAGCCATTGGAGCTACCACCAAAGAAAAAAGGAACTCCGGTCAATCCTGACTTGCCTGTCAGCTCAAGCTCTGTCATCAACGCTTTATCCACCACCTAAACATAGGTAGTCAGCTTTAACATGAATACCTAAAGACCGGATATCAGAACGAAGACCCATCTAAAACCTCTGAACCTTCATTTTCTCATTAGACACAACCTCATAAGAAAAAGCAAAAAAGCTCAACTAAGCGATTAGCGTACTCCATCATTGATCGATTCCCTCAAGTTTGAGAAACTCCATGGATTTCGCTATGATCATAGATTCCGGGTAGAACTGATCGGTAAAGATGGCTTTGAAGTCTTTCAACTCCAAACCCTCATGCTTTAGCCAAGACAACAGAGTCCCACCACCTTCTACTCGGACCTTCAAGCTTGAAGACGGTGCACTTCACTTTGACTGAATAAGGAGTCTCCAAGAACTCGAAAAATCTCTCGAGTTGTCTCAACCAATCCTTCGCCTCTTGAGGATCATTCATCCCTTGGAAAGACGGAGGTTTCTGGTGAAGAAATTCTTAGGCTCAATCGCTGTCCTCGTCCCTTTGAGGTTTTGCCTCTCTAGCTTGAACAAGGGCAGGTGCCACACCTTGGTCCATAGCTCGGACTATGCACACCGCTGCTTCGATCAGATTATGGTCAACTAGAGGGTTTCCCCATCGTGCTTCATCGACAACACCCTCCTGGGGAATCACTGGAAGTCTTCTTGGAGGCATGGTACTACACATCAACAGACAGAGGCACCAAAACATGAGATCCGTGAATCAATTCCAGTTTAGTACAACAAGTCAACTCGAATCATCCAGAGGCGAACAAAAAGAAAGATTGGGATTAAAACTCACCAAATCCCAAAAGACACAATTTCTAACAACCCATGGTAACTTAGGCTCGTCGCAAGGGGAGTTGGTCAGGCACTCGCTCGCAATATGCCCCTTAGTCCCCACATTCTTATCTCCCGTCTACCATGACATCCCAAGGTGCATACCGACAATGGAAACAGACAAACCGCCCTCTTTGATACCAATTTGTCACAGACCAACCCGGGTTACCCAAACCATCCATAACCCGAGTTGTTCCCAAATGTAGTTTTTGATGCCCAGGCACTTGTCATCAGCCCGTGAGAATCAGGAACGCCCTTTGGGCCGTGTCAGGACCGATTCGGGTTATGGATGGTTTAGGTAACCCGGGTTAGTTCATGACAAATGGGTATTAAAGCGCGGTCTGTCTGTTTCCGATGTCGGAATGCACCTTAGGATGTCTTGGTAGACGGGAGATGGGAATGTGTGGACTTAAGGGGCATGTTGCGAGCGAGTGTCTGACTAACGCTCATCGTGACGAGCCTTAAGTTACCACAGTTTGTTGGGAATTGTGTCCTTCAGGCCGTGTCAGAACCGATTTGGGTTATTGATGGTTTGGGTAACCCGGGTTGGTTAGTGACAAATTGGTATCAAAGGATGTCTGGCACTTGAATCCCACAAAAACTTTACCCCTTTTCGGGTGAGAGCGGTCAAAGGAGACGGAAGCTTTGAGAAATTCTTTACGAATCGCCGATAATATCCTGCCAAACCTAGGAAGCTACGCATCTCAAAGACATTTTGCGGTTCTTCCCATGACATGACAGTCGCCACCTTCTTAGGATCAACTGAGAAATCATGTTCTAAAATTACATGTCTCGAGAACTTAACTTCTTAGATCCAGAATTGGCACTTTGATAAATTAGCATAAAGGTTGTGATCCCTTGAAATTCCCAAAACATGCCTCAAGTGACAAATATGATTTTTGGTCTTAGAGTACACCATGATGTCATTCACGAACACTACGACAAAAGTGTTAAGATACTCGTGGAAGATTCAGTTCATCAATGCCATAGAAACAGAAGGAGTGTTGAGCCAAACGGCATCACAAGATACTCAAAATGGTCATACCTCCTCCTAAAGGCGATCTTAGGAATATCCGACTCCTTGATTCTTAGTCGGTGATATCCAGACCGAAGATCAATTTTAGAAAACCACATTGCCCCCTTTCAACTGATCGAACAAATCATCAATGCGAGGCAAGGGATATTTGTTTTTGACAATTGCTCGATTGAGCTTCTGATAATCGACGCATAAGTGAAGAGTTCCATCAGTCTTCTTGGCAAAAAGCACAGGGGCTGCCCAAAGTGACTGATCTGGGCGTATTAAGCCCTTGGCCCTCAAATCATCCAACTGAATTTTCAACTCTTTCAATTCAGCTGGAGCCATGCGGTATGACATCATCGATATCGGTTGAGTTTCGGGAACTAAGTCAATCGAGAACTCCACCTCCCGCTCTGGAGTCAAACCCGAGAATTCATTCGGAAACACTTCAAGAAACTCGTTGACTGCCGGAGGAAGGTTACTGTTGCTAGATTCCTATTCCAACACAGTTGTAGACAGAAACAACAACTTATTAAGCTCTGGAAGAGATGACCTTGTCTGACTGGACCTTGGATCCCATTCTCCCTAAAACACATGGGAGTTCCCATCGAAAGCAATGAAGAATACTCGTCGATGATAACAATCGATCTGATCCTTGTGACTGATCAACCAATCCATCCAGATAATCACATCGAAGAGGTCCAAGTCGAGAACAAAGAAATCACAAACAAGCTCTACGTCGCACATAAAGAAAGAGCACGAGGGGCATCAATCCCTCTTCTTTTCTAGAGGCGTCACCAATTCCCTAACGAATGGCATGAGTTTGGAAGATCCACAATACAAGTCGAGACAAAAGAGTGAGAGGCACATGTATCCAAAAAAGCAGTCGCTAAGGTGGAAGCAACAAAAATGGCACCTCTCACAATCGCAGGACCCATATCAACCTCCACTGGAAACTCCTCAACTGCGTGTAACTGCTTCGTTCTGAAAACCTGTAGCTAGAAGGGCTACAGGTAGTCCACCAGCCAGCCGATGGAAGGCTGGCGATAGGGATTTCCTACGAGAATCCCACTGGCCAGTGGTCTACCTGTAGCTGGAAGGGCTACAGGTAGTCCACCGGCCAGCCGATGGAAGGCCGACATGCCTGGCACCATTGGCCAGTCAGTGGTGTTTCCAAAAGCCCAGGCATTCTGCCTAGCAACACCAGCTAGTCGGCGGCGGCATTCTGAGTCGAGAAACTCAGGGGAAGTATTGTATTTCCACCCCCCGAAACACCTGTTTTAATTCTTAATCAACCTTCAACCCAAATTCGACTCACTCGGTTTGGAGGCTCTGTTGGATTATCTTTGGCTCTCCCAACACAATTCTTTGGCGGATCGAAGCGTTGATCGAAGTTGTGTTCCTCTCTTGGTAAGTTGATCTTCATTTTGGTCTTGGATCTTCTTATTCTTCCAATTCCTCATGTTTCTCTCTATGGATTGGCTTCGTCAATGGTGGGAATTGTTGATCAGGGTTTCTAATCTAATTCCTTTTAGATTCACTGCGAAATTGAGGGATGTTGATCGGATCTTCAATCCTCGTGGTGTGTTAAACGGGTTTGTGGTGGTAAGTGTTCTCTTTGGTTTTCTTCGTTCTAGAACATGTCAATTTAGAGATTTGTGATTGGGAATTCTTGATATATGATCCCTTCTCGATTCCAAAGGCCCCCAACTCGTCTTGGCTTATTGTTTACCCGTGGGCGTTGTTATTCCAAGTGTTTCAAGGTAGGTGGTTTCATGATTCGACTTTGTGCTATGAACCTTGCTTGCTCTTTTAAATTGATTTCTAAAGTTGTTTAAAGGCATGAAAATGGTTTCTATGAAATATAGTGGTTTTGGATATGGTTTTGAAAATGGATTCTCCCCTTGGTGTTTTAAACGGAAATGGTTTTAAAGCATGAATTGTGTGATTTCAAAGATGAAATTCCTTGAATGATAATGTTGTTGTAAACCTAAATGTGGTCGAGGATGAGGCAGGGAGTCATTCTCAAGGATGAACTCTTTCCCCCTAGACCTGTTCCGTTAGGGTCATGTGTGCACCAGGTTGCCTAAGTTGTGGCAATAAGTCACTCTCAGGAGTGTCGTCTTACCCCTTAGACCTGTTCTGCTAGGATAATGTGCACACCGGATGGCCTACTAATCACGATAATTGAACGAGGATCCTCATTGACCTGAAGCTATTGGTACCCATGGGCGTGTTTTCTCTAGTGGCTATCTTTGAAATGCATGTTTCAAGTGTTTATAAAAATGCTTTGAAAACATGTTTTTAAATGTGAAAAGGGTGATTTAACCTTGCTTTGTATTAAACTGTAACTCATGCTTTGCTTTTATTCACTTGCATAATTGGTTTATTTTATAAAGCCTACTCATGAAACACTTTGTGGGATACTAGTGGGCTCTTTTGCTCACATCCTGCATATACCTTTGGGTGTATGTAGATCTTGTTTATCGGATACAGGTAAGGGCAGGGCGACGCATGGAGGTGGCGGGTTTGTTCGTTAGCAGGGTGTGAGAGTCCAGAGGTGATATCGTGTCACATGGAGTTGGGACTTCAAGTTTTTGAGTACTTAGGTTGTTTTCATGTATCTTGGCACTTGTTATGTCGGTTGATTGTACCTAACTGTCGTTGTCTTGTTTTTGGCATACCAACATATTCTATTTGTTTATCACCTTGTTTCGGGTTCTTTGTGGCAAAATTGTTCTCAAAGGTAGTTCTTGATGCTCAGGCACTTGTCGCCAACCCATGGGTATCGAGAACACCATTCGGGCCATGTCAGGACCGATTCGGGTTATTGATGGTTTGGGTAATCCAGATTGGTTCGTGACAAAAACTGTTGTATTTTCCAAAAGAGTACAAATTTGAGGACCTGATATCCCCCGCGCACATTGTGTGATATTGAAGTGCAACTGATAATATGGCAATGTTAATTGACTATAAATACATGAAAAGGGAAACATCCAGAGATCACTTCTTCCTCAAATTTATAATGAATGAATATTTATTTTTAGCAAAATTGGAAATTATTTTCTTGCATAGATGTGTTTTATTTTTTCATTCTGCTATTTATCTTGCCTGTCCTGCCAATCAGGAAGATGCCTCATCTTCCCAAAACAAATCGTTGGCTGTCAAAAATTGAACCACATCTTCGTTTGCATGATAAAAATTCAATCAACATATGCATGGTATGAAAAAAAAATAACTATAAAACAACTTAAATTCACATGTCAAATAAAGAATCCCCCGTATTTGCTAGCATGTGATTGCAATGACTTACAGTCTTATCAGTCACCACCCGGAACAACCCTGGCACTGAGATTCCAGCCCCAATTCCCATCGTAATGCCATCCAATATAGCCACCTGTAACAGCAAGAAGTTCAAGGCCCTTTGCACATTCAACACCCTTTGGAGGGGGTGCTATATTAAAAACTAATGAATTTCAACAAAGTTAAGAACTGGTACTGAACTCAGTATTCCAAAAACTATTCACAAAACAAAATTCAAATGGCATCGTGTCAATAGAAAAAGAAACAAAATATTTTAACAAGCATTCAATAGGAATATCCAGAATTATTGAAAAATACTAAGTAAACTATCACAACTTCAAACCATGAAATATTACTGATTTAATTCAATGGTAATTGAATGAAGGAAGAACATGTGACTAATTGACTGGAACTGGAAAATAAAAATCCATTACATGTTTAATTCACAAAGGCCACATGGGGGAAGAATGAGGAGGGATCAAGCTGAACGATCATAATAGACTATTTAAAAAAAATTAAAGGATTATTATTTATACAAGAATCAAAGGATAACCTCAGTTTAAAGACTAGATTTTGTAACAGTTGATATTAGATTCCAAAAAACATTTAAATTTTTTTAAATTCATTCAAGCCTCCTACCATACTGCAGCATCAAAACCCCAAAATCAAAAGGCTTCAGTTTAGCAAACCCCTATCACATCTAAGGTGCTTGCAGATGGGTTAATGAAGGTGACCATGAAGGTTGTAAGATGTATGGAGGTAAGAATTAGAACACCAAAGCGGCCTTCGCAACCAATGAAGGGGAGACCATTCAGATGAAGAACAGTAAATGAGCAGTCATTTTTAACCTAGACATGGAGACGAATTATAATCGCGTAACTTCTCAGAGGAAGAGACGGGCACAAACAAGGTTTCAAAAATAGATGTGGATTCATAAATATACATCCACAGCTAATTTCATTACTGTCACTAGTAACCTTAAGAATTGTTTTCAATATATTATTGGGCCTAGAAATTTAAATTATCATCCCCATTAATATTTACATTGGAATGAGAACTCTAAGCAAGATTGTGAAGATGGTTGTAGATAATCAGCTACAGATCCGGTTTAGTGTGGGAATGACCAAAGAAGAAATAACTATATCATTCACTATTTTCTGATGACATTGTCCTGTTTTTTCATCCAATATAATAAAGCACTATTAAAATGAGAAGTGTGTTTTTGAAGTTTGAGACTGGAACAGGTTTAGGGGTTAATCTTAACATGTATAGAATGGAAGAGAATGAAATGCGAGAGGAAGTTGATGAGGAATTCTTGGCTTGCTTAGCTTGGCATGGAAACTGTGAAATATACAATATCTTATTTTGGCTTCCCCCTCCGAGCCAATTGCAAAGAAAGGCTCGTCTGAGAAAGTGCATGAGAAAAAACACAAACTGTAATCACAACAAATCATAATTCAAGTAGCATTCTCAAGCTCGTGGCCAATGATCATAACTTTTACTAATGATGATTCTTTCTGAAGACATAATCAAATAAAGAAAATTGACCAATTATTAATGTAGAGCCCTAATGGATCGTGCAGGGACACTGGGAGTTGGGGTGAATCAATGTACTCAACTTTTTACAGAATTTACTTTCTTTTCAATTCGCCCATTTTACTCTCGAACCTCTGCCCCGGTTAAGAGGAATGGATTTGTTGTGTGCTCTCAACAATTACATACACATGTGTAGAATGATAAAATAGGATGACCCGAACCCCCAACCCCCAAGGTGCAGACTCCAACAACATGCAATGCAAATAATAAGAGACAGAAGCACACAAGGATTTTTACAAGGTTCGGTACTAAGACCTACTCTTTGTCATGATCAACCTGTGGTTGTTTCACGGATTCTCTTATCACTATATCTTTGAAGCGATTACAAATGCCTGAAATTGGCACACAATGTTTATGCAGGAAATAAACAATCTTCCTGCGTTAGTGGTGTTGTTTATACTGGTACCATCAACCTTCAATGGTGTTTGTTTATACCGACACCACCAGTTCTTCAAAGATAATCAAAAAACACTATGAACAAGATCTCTCTATTACACTGGATGACTTTGCATCAACTGGATAATCTTGTTCTGCAACTAAAGGACTTCGACTGTCACTGAATCAGCAATATTTTATGCACGTCGGCCTACTGCTCTTTAATAAGTGAAAGATGCAACTTTCACTCCAGCTCACTGCCAATTCAGAATGATCAGCTGATGAATCTTTCAACACACTGCAAGTTGTCTTCTTCCTCAATATATCAATTGCTCGGGCAGATGCCCCTATCAATGAAGTTCCCGACCTCAATAAATGTGTGCAAATAATGCACACAATTTCTTCAATGTTATTTTATGCAAGATAAAATTTGCACACCTTAATTCCTTTCTCTTCTTGAATTATCAACCAGATTAAATCATATGCTCTTTATGCATGATGCATGGCATGTGAAACCTTAGCACATTCATTTTCTTTATTGTCATTTTATGTGCTATCTTCAATTCTTTCACGTATCTCAATTTGCTCCTTCACATATGCATACAAGCATGCATAAACTATTCACCTTCTTTGTTGCTTCATGCACACGTGTAAATGCACACACATTGTCCATTGTTTTCTTTAGTTTTAGGTTCAATGCATGTGTCATGCATGTGCAAGGATGGGTGTGGACACACACTGCCTTCTTCGCGCAAAGTGCGATTCGCACAAGATATATTACGGACAGTCTTCACCCAACACACTGTCTGTGTGTACTTCCTTCTTGCGCGCAACAATGAATCGCGCTTTCACTTGATCAGGCAAACCACGCGCAAACCAGTATGGTTAATCGGGCGGGTTATGTGTCTTCTTCGTGCAATCCAGGAGGATAACGCGTATGAGTATCGCGCTATCTCAAAGTACTTCGTGGAAAAACTTCTTCGCAAAGCACTACGAGTGTGCTATGCACATATTGTATGCCCGCGGAGTCCTCTTCTCCCTCACGCAAGACAAGGCTTCACGGAAACTCTTCCTCGCGAAAATGGCATCTCGCGGTGCTCTGTTTTTCAGGAAACAAAAGCTCTCAATCTCTAAGGGCATCAGCACCTCTCGGTCGAGGGTCTTCGGTATTTATAGGCAAAGAACAATGCCTTGCACCGCCTCAGATTCGCTTTTCAAGCCGCGTCTGTGCTCCGAGAATTATATCGTGTAGAGGACTTCTTCAAACACCAGAATCATTCGGGTTAATTCAAACATACGCCGAATTTCATAGTGTCTTTGTGTTTCTCCTTGCTACGAAGTCCTCACGTGCATGCGATGTGATCTCATGCTTCATCTTTTAAGCTCGAACTCCATCAATGGTAATTGGATAACCGAATGGCCTCCTACAACTGTGTTTGCAGTCGGTCGAAAGCATCTTCGATTTATTCTAATGCATGCAAGACGGAGATTGCATGCATGGCTTCGGTTCGGTTCGAGCAGTCTCATTCACATGAGGTAATCACTGGAGATTGTCGAACCACGAGCTCACCATCGAACCAATGCGTGTTGGGAAGGCCGAAAACGCAGACGAGGTAGAAGACGATGGGCATATTTAAAATATGCACGGCTATTTCAAATACAAGAGGCGTGGGAGATCGGACGGTCCAGATCGCTCGAATCGGACGGCCACGGTTATATGCGTAACTTAAGTGACACGGGAACAATACCCACACTTAGTCGTCCCACATCAAACTCGCCATCGGTCTGCGGTATGGTTTATCAATCAAGGCATGACTATCGATCCCCGAGATGGCTATCGGGGATTAGCACTAGTTACGCATCACACACGCCACACGGTCGAGCTCGCCTGCGTGGCCATCGGCACCCTGCAGGTGCGCTGCATGCGCACGTCCGCTCCTACGGGCCTTACACACGGGCATGCGGAGGGCTTATACATGGCCATCCATGCTTCTTGTGGGCTCTTGCCCGACTACGCAGCTGTTGTGGTTGGCTGGGGTTGACTCTAGTGCCCACTCTGAGTCCCTTGGTTGGCTCAACAGTTGGCAATATTTTTTAAGCCCACAATAAATACTTAGCAAAATGCTAAGTATAGAATATAAGCACCTCAAGCCAAGCCAACTTAAAATGTCTTTAAATATTCTTCATGCACAGTATATATTTATTTTGCATGGAATATGAATTTTGCATGGCAATCATAAATCCCCTTCTCTTCATGCAAATTGATGATTTGCATGATCTTCAAATCTTTCTCTTCAAAAACATTTTCTTATGAAAATTAATACTTGCATTGTCTTTATGCAATTACAAACCCCCCATGCAGTAATGTTCATATTGCATGGTCTTCACTTAATGTGTGATCTCCAAACAACTCTTGCGCATATCTTGGACATTTTTAACACCACAAACAATCATCACATTTACATGGAGAATTGTCCAAGCGTGACATTCAATGTCATTAGATGAATCCATAACAATTCTCCAAGCATCATCACCAATCATGGAGAATTGTCTTACCAAGTGACAACCAATGAGTCTATAACAATTCTCCAGGCATCATCACTTCATCCTACATTGACTTTTAATTCCTTATTATATATTGACAACAAATACAACCATACTCATCAACCATCCACATGGGCTTTTCAATCTCTCCATTTGCCTTTGTTGTCAATACCATTTCCTTAAAGTCAATGTCTCTTCTCCCCCTTATTGACAATAAATGCAAAGGATTGATGGAGGGGAACTTCTCCTTTTATGAAAGAAGGAAGGAACCGCATGGTTCACTTAGCAAAGAACATTTAGTTTGTCAACTCTAAGTCTACGTGGGCTAACCTGTAGAAAACAAGAGAGATACAACCAAGGTTGTCTAAGTTGTCCGTTAACAACCATGCATGTGATATCATGCTCATAACATATTTATTTCTCAAAGTGGGGGCTGTATAAAATAAATTTATCAACAGCAAACACATCAGAAATTTCAAGTGCAAGAATATTTTACTCCCCATTTCTATGAGCTTACTCATCAACCAATACTCCCCCTTGATGCACATATTTGATACAATCAAGTCAAAGGAAGGAAATGTAATTGGGTTACCTTTGTCTTCAACTTCTGTAGAGATAACATGAATTTCCAGATATTCATTAAATAAGCCTTGATATCATCTCTTTTATGTTTGCTCCCCCTCAAGGGGTGCACTCCCTTTCATTTGACGTGGTGGAAAATTTCATCAGATAGTCTTCAAGATGTTCAAATTGATGACTCGCCATTGTGGAACAATTCAAGTTTCTATCAGATCTTGAATAATCATTCCAACTTGTTGTCTTCCACTTTGTCCCCCCAGTCCTCTTGGGAGTGATCTTCACCTTCAATTTCCTACAATGTAAGCACAAATACTGCACAAGAAATAAGGGAATAAGGTAGAACACTTATGAGCTTGTCAATAAGTGCAACAGGGCTGAGAATTTTCTCTCAACCGAGAGAATCTTTTCCTTGTAGCTCTAAAGTGTCTGGCACTCTTCATGCTTGTATCTCCTTTAAATTTCCCATTCTGAAATTTCTTTGACACCGTGGACACTTCACTTCCATTCACCTTCATCTTGTGTGGATTGTTTGTCCTCACTTCTGCCAATAATGCAGTAGCTTTCGCTGGTGCTTGTTTTTCTATCTTCAACATCTCCCTTGGAGCTGGTAGAACAATTATACAATTATTTGCATTATGTCCAGTTTGCTTGCACCTTCCACACAATTTTTGTGAGACACTTGAGTTGTCATGTGTTGACAACCTCTCATGAAATTCGAGATCTTCATGTGGAACAACCTGTTTTCCTTTTGCCTTTGCTCTAGCTAGTTCTTCATCTTCAACTTTCTGCATTTCTCTAGCAGCTTACTTGTTCAGGAAAAATGATTCTGTTTTGGAGTTTCCACATGACTTCTTCAATATTTTTTAGTTACCCTTCTTGGGAAACTTATCAAAGTCTTCTTCAGGAATGTCTTCAATCAATCATATCTTCTTGTTTCTCTCCTGGATTGATTCTCTTCTTGATTTCAGGTTGTTTCCACTCATTTTCATGGCCTGTTTGAAGTGGTCCATGATATGACCTCTCTTTCCACAGTAGAAGCATCTTTTCTTGGTTGATATGACATTTTTGGAGTCCACCTTATCATTCTTCTTGGGAATAGCTTGATTCACTGTTTTCTTGACTTCCTTCTTCTACTTATTCCCCAAGGAAAACTTTTCAGCTTTTGTTCTTTGATTCTGCATTTGTTGTGGTCTTTTCTTCTCATCAACATATGTATAGTGTATGGTAGGTATATACTAGCACTTACCATAATTGTGACCACTTCTGTTGCAATAATCACAGAAGTCTTCAAGATAACCAAATCTGTTCTTGATAGACAAATCTTCTTAATCTGTGTATTCTGCTTCAGTTTTGCAGGTTTCTTCATTTCTTCACATCTACTCCCCATGAATGTAGGCCTTCTATAATTTTCATCTACTGACACATTATGCCAGCAATCAATGGCTTTATGCCCAAATTTCCAACAACACCAACAATAGCCAACAAATCTCCTTCTTTTTCTCTTAGTGCAAGTTTGGCTAGATTTAGTACTACGTTGTTTCTGGGTTTGTCTTTCCTTTTTTGGAACATCATTTTGAGAGTTATTTTTCTTGATCTTTATCGTATCCACCCTCAATGTTTTGGTGGATTTGTCATTAATTTTATCAACCCATATCTTCCCAGATTTTAGCATTGAACCTGCACTAACAGATGAGACTGTATTAGTAGAAACAGAATTAACTGGGTTATGAGTTACCTTATTCCATGAGCTTATAGAAGGTTGATTAAGAGATGATCTTGTTGCGAAAGCGTCAGGAGTCGCAACAGAAACGAGATACGGAAAGAAAATGCAGAAGAAGAAAAAACACACGGGACACACAAATTTACGTGGTTCGGAAATAATCCCTACGTCCACGGAGAGGTAGAACTTCACTATTATTCGAGAGCACATATTACAGAGTGTTTTCGGTAAGACGATCCACTGTTTGCACAGGAAATCCGCGACAGTTGCAGGCCACAAGCATTCGGCCCAACCGGATCAGCTACACCAATCCAACAGATCTTGAGTTCTTCTTGCCACCAATATGAGTCTCTTTAGAGACATGGGCCTCATCAACAGTTTGTACAGCAACATCCCTTTTTGAGGGTTTAACTCTCTACATATGTTTGGGTGGCAGAATTCTTCTTCTGAGCAACTTGGGAATTTCCACCATGTGTCTCCTTCAAATTTCTCAATTCAAGCTCTAGTTCAAGACTCTTCATGCTGAAGGCAAACTTCTCATTTTCAACTGATGTCAGTCTGTCTTCCCAATCACTTGTAAGTGTAATAATTTGATCTTCATGTTGTTTACTACCTTCACTCAAAAAGTTGTCAAGGTCTTTGATTCTTCTGGCTTTAACTTCCAATTGGGCTTTCTTGACACTAATAGTAGCTTTATGAGATCCTTCCAGAGCATGGATCTTCTGCATATACTCATCATGCAACTTGGTTTTTTCTTCCACTAACATGTCAAGCTCTTTAACCTAACATGTTTTGTCTTCAAGTTGAGCATCTCTGACATTCATGAAAACATTGAACAATGTTTTAAGTGTATGGATTACTTCTCCAAAAACATGTTTGGTCAAAGGGGTCTCATAAGCATTCAACGAGGTCTATGAGAACATTGCACCTTTTGAATTTCTTTGCAAGTGAATCCTCTTGTATATTTATTTCATCTTCAAAATGTGCTCTATTATCAAAAAGCTCTTTGAAAGAACAAAGTATATATGAAATCACTTCTTCAGGAACATTCTTCATATACCTTTCAAATTGAGAGTAAAAGTCTCAATTTTGATAGATTCATCTTCCTCATACTCTCCACAGCTTGAGCTATCAAAAGGATCATTGTCAACTGATTTAATAGAAGAGCATTGATCGTTCTCTTCCTTCTTTGAGATTTTTCTCAATCTCTTTGCTTCCCTCCTCTTCCTGTTTTTTGGACTCTTGGCAGATACCTTCATGTTTTCTTCAACAAGAGTGGAGATTAAATTTTCCACCCGAGGTGCTTCAAAATCAGCTTCAAATTTGTGCTTCATATAAACCTTGTAAAAACAACTGTGACAAAAACTTTGATCCAATCAGAGGCAGACCTACGCTCTGATACCACTTGTAGAGCCTAGATAAATCATGCAGGGACACTGGGGGGTGAATTAGTGTACCCAACTTTAAACCGAATTTACTTTCTTTTTAATTAGCCCCTCTTACTCTCGAACCATTGCCCTAGTTAAGAGGAATTGATCTCTTGTGTGCTCTCAACAATTACATACACATGCAATGCAGATAATAAAAGAGACAGAAGCACACAACGATTTTTACAAGGTTCGGTACTAAGACCTACTCCTTGTCATGATCAACCTATGGTTGTTTTTCGGGTTCTCTTATCACTATATCTTTGCAGTGACTACAAATACCTGGAATTGGCACACAATGTTTATGCAAGAAATAAACAATCTTCTTGAGTCAGTGGTGTTCTTTATACTGGTACCACCAGTCTTCAGTGGCGTTGTTTATACTAACACCAGCGGTTCTTCAAAGATATTCAATACACTCTAAACAAGATCTCTCTACTGCACTGGATGACTTTGCATCAAATGGATAATCTTGTTCTACAATTGAAGGATTTCGACTGCCACTGAATCAACAACATTTTATGCACGCCGGTCTACCACTCTTCAATAAGTGAAAGATGCAACTTTCACTCCGCCTCACTGCCTATACAGAATGATCAACTGATGAATCTTTCAGCACACTGCAAGTTGTCTTCTTCCTCAATATATCAATTGCTCGGGCAGAAACTTTTCTGTCAATGAAGTTCTCGACCTCAATAAATGTGTGCAAATGATGCACACAATTTCTTCAATGTTATTTTATGCAAGATAAAATTTGCACACCTTAATTCTTTTCCCTTCTTGAATTATCAGCCCGATTAAATCATGTACTCTTTATGCATGATGCATGGCATATGACACCCTAGCACATTCATTTTCTTTATTGTTATTTTATGTGTTATCTTCAATTCTTTTAGGAATCTCAATTTGCATATGCATGCAAGCATGCATGAACTATTCACCTTCTTCTTTGTTGTTTGACGCACGCATGTAAATACACACACATTGTCCACTGTTTTCTTTAGTTTTAGGTTCAATGCATGTGTGTCATGTAAATACACACGCGTATGAGTATCGCACTATCTAAAGGTGCTTCGCAGAACAACTTCTTCGCAAAGCACTACGAGTGTGCTATGCACATATCATGTCTGCGGATTCCTCTTCTCCCTCGCACAAGACAAGGCTTTGCAGAAACTCCTCGCAAAATTGGTGTCTCACAGTGTACTGTTTTTCGTGAAACAACACCTCTCAATCTCTAAGGGCACCAGCACCTCTCAGTCGAGGGTCTTTGATATTTATAGGTAGAGAACACTGCCTTGCATCGCCTCAGATCCGCTTTTCAAGTCGCGTCTGTGCTCCGAGAATTATGCCTTGTAGAGGGCTTCTTCAAACACCCGAATTGTTCGGGTTAATTCAAACATACGCCGAATTTCATGGCGTCTTCATGTTTCTCCTTGCTACGAAGTCCTCACGTGCATGCGATGTGATCTCGTGCTTCATCTTTTAAGCTCGAACTCCATCAATGGTGATCGAATGGCTGAATGGCCTCCTGCAACTGCGTTTGCAGTCGACCGGGAGCATCTTTGATTTATTCTCATGCATGCAAGACGGAAATTGTATGCATGGCTTCGATTCGATTTGAGCAGTCTCATTCACATGAGGTGATCGCTGGAGATGGTCGGACCTCGAGCTCGCCATCGAATCAGTACATGTCGGGAAGGTCGAAGACGCAGCCTAGGTAGAAGACGATGGGCATATTTAAAATATGTGCGGCTTATTTCCACTACAAGAGGCGCGGGAGATCGGACGGTCCAAATCGCTCGAATCAAAAGGTCGCGGTTATATGTGTAACTTAAGGGACGCGGGAACGAAACCCACGCTTAGTCATCCCACATCGAACTCGCCATCAGTCTTCGGTATGGTTTATCAATCAAGGCGTGACTGTCAATCCCCGAGGTGGCTACCGGGGATAAGCACCGGTTGCACATCACACACGCCACAGGGTCGCGCTCACCAGCGTGGCCACCAGCACCATGCGGGCGCGCTGCATGCGCCTGTCCGATCATGCGGCCCTTACACACGGGCCCGCAGAGGGCTTATACACGGCCCTCCATGCCTCTTGTGGGATCTTGCCCAACTACGACGCTGCTATGGCTGGCTGGGGTTGACTCTAGTGTCCACTCTGAGTCCCTTGGTTGGCTCGGTAGTTGGCCATATTTTTTTAAGCCCACAATAAATACTTAGCAAAATGCTAAGTATAGAATATAAGCACCTCAAGCCAAGCCAACTTAAAATCTCTTCTTTAAATATTCTTCATGCACAGTATATATTTATTTTGCATGGAATGTGTATTTTGCATGGCAATCATAAATCTCCTTCTCTTCATGCAAATTGATGATTTGCATGATCTTCAAATCTTTCTCTTCAAAAACATTTTCTTATGCAAATTAATACTTGCATGGTCTTATGCAAATTAATACTTGCATGGTCTTATGCAATTAGAAATCCCTCATGCAATAATGTTCATATTGCATGGCCTTCACTTCTTTCTTCGAATGTTGTAAAAATGTGTGATCCCCAAACAACTCTTACACATATCTTGGACATTTTTTAACAGCACAAACAATCGTCACATTTACATGGAGAATTGTCCAAACGTGACATTCAATGTCATTAGATGAATCCATAACAATTCTCCAGACATCATCACCAATCATGGAGAATTGTCTTACCAAGTGACAGCCAATGAGTCCATAACAATTCTCCAAGCATCGTCACTTCATCCTACATTGACTTTTGATTCCTTATTATATATTGACAACAAATACAACCATACTCATCAACCATCCACATGGGTTTTTCAATTAATTTTGTATAGCTAGGAATTCAATGATTTAAAATTTTCATCTTAAAGCAATGGTATAACATATTTGGATGTGAATCTCACAAGATAGCCCAAAAATCCAAATGCTTACCTGCGGCTTCATATATGTGCCTAGATTGTATATAAATTTATATAATGACTGGAAAAATGCCTTATATTCTTCAACCTCCCCTGCAAAGATCAGATGGACAAATATGAAATAAGGACTCTCACAATTTCCACAGCAGCAACAAAAAATTTAAAATCGATTCAAAAGAATAAGTTTATAACGGGAAAAAAAATTGCTTGAGCACTGCTTGTTAGGATGTAGTGCTGTCTATCAGATGTCAAGATTATTCAATGATAATGTTCACAGTAGCCCCTAAAATTTGTTTGACCCGCTGGATTTCTCTGATTGTTTATTATTTTAATTCCAGTCCAAATGGGATGGATTGGATCTAGAAATTCTTTTTTTCTTGTTATCATAAATGGCAGCCTAATCAAATTCAACTGCAACTACATTGGCACAATGTCCCCTTGCTTGCAACTTGTTCTGGCAGCAGAACTGTGATGTGAATGTTAACCCAAATAACAAGATGAACAGGACCAACAATGAAAAATCACTCAACACGCAGTAAATTATCAACAGTATAAGAGTATAAGCTGAAAAAATGCAAATAAAAAAAAATCCATCATACACCTAAGAATATATTCTAACAGCATTGAATCCGTTGCAATGATTCAAACACGTGAATTAATGCAGGTAGGCAATAATTAACAGGAGAGTTTGACAAAAATGTTGAAGTCTCAACAAATTCAAAACAGAAGAATTATAAACAAAGATAAATTACCTACCATTATTCAGCAATTCATAGAGGGAAACAACATCTGAACCAGCACAGAAGGCCCTACCAGCACCCTAAAATAATTGCAAGCATTACAAACATTGCAGTTTGGAAAATTTTAGGACTCTAACCTCGAGAAAAAGCTAAAAATGGCAATAATATATGCAGTCATGAAACTTGGTGTGTAAGATACATCAAATGGAAAAATAACTTTACAAAACGATTCATTTAGTCAGGAGATAGAGAATTGCATGATATTCATTCCAGTCGAATATTCCCATCATATTTACCATGTAGATTCTGAGAAATCTTGGGAAGAAAATGTTATGTTGAAAATCAAACACAACACTATAATTTTGAGAGTGAATGTGAGTGTATGAAGATAAAGGAGCACCTAGTTATTATTGTTTTTTTAATGAATACCTTGATCACCACAAATCCAAGATCTTTGTTTTCTTCCCAGGAATTATACAGATGGCTGAGCCGATCTACCTGTGAAAATTAAAGATCATTAACAAAAGCAACGAAGGACTAAACATGAATTCAGAAAGCAAAAATAGTTTAAAAAATAAGGATTTGAGAGCAAACCATAGGTGACGTGATGGCATTAAGTGCTGAAGGTCTATTAAGAATAGCTATTCTAGCTATTGCCAATCCTTTCACAGCAACCTACAAATTTATATATTAGATAACAACACTTCAGAAAATTGTGCGTGGATTGACAAGATAAACTAATGATTAAGAGAGGGAGAGAACAACGAACAGCCACTGTTAACAACGTTTAAGTGGGAACAAGAGCGAGAGAGGGGAACGGTTATCCCCGAAAGCCTTACCTCATGTATTTCATTACTTCTGGTGTAAGCTGGTTGAGCGTAAGTAGTGGCCTTCCTACCGAACGAGAGAGAATAAAGTCTCTGCCACGGTCGCGAATGTAGAATCAAAGCCTTCAGCTTATACATCTCCCTCTCTCCCTCTCTCCCTCTCTCCCTCTCTCCCTCTCTCACGCCCTCCGTATCCACCGTGTCTTCCGATCGAAATCTTCCCTCATGGCGGCTTTGCCGGGAGTGGCCATGGCGTTTGGGGATGAGGACACGTCCTCCCCTTCCATCTGAGTCGTCATTTAAGTTGTTCATCAACTCTATGAGGACTAGACTCATTAAACGATATCACTTCTAAACTCGTATAGATAAAATATTAGGATGTGTTTCCCTTATTAGAACACATAACTCATCGAGTATTAATATTTTATTAAGAGTTTATAAATCAACATTCAATCATAATGAATGATATTGACATCAAGTAGTTGGGGTTATAATCATCAATACCAACAATCATCTTCATGGCTTGTTTTTATCCATTAAACATTTTGATTGTGATCTATCCAAAGAAAGTGTTTGGCTTCCATTACAAAATGACTTATTCTATGGGTTTTGACTTCATCTCTTTATTAGTTGCACGAATGATCTCTCTCGGCTGATATTTTGTGAACGGATCCGTAAGGTTTTTACACGATCTTACATAGACAAATGTTATGGTATCATCTTGTAACAATTGTTTCACATAATCGTGTCTCAAACTTATATGTCTAGACTTTCTATTGTACATGCAACTATATGCCCTTGATAAAGTTGGTTCGCTATCACAACTGATAGAGATATGAAGCATCGAACTAAAGCACAATTTAATATACAATAATAGATTCTTAATCCATTCAACTTCCTTTCCACATGCCGCTAAGACGATAAATTCTGACTCCATGGTCGAATGTGAAATGCATGTTTGTTTCTTACTCGCCTAAGAAACAACACAACTTCTAAGAGTAAACAACCATCCATATGTGGATTGGTTATCAGCAATACTTGTAATCCAACTCGTATCGATGCATCCTTCTAATACAGCCGGATAATCATTATAGTATAAACTTAAATCTTTGATCTTTCTTAAGTATCCAAAGATTCTCACTATACATCTACAATGATCTACGTCAGGATTACGAGTATATCCACTTATTTTACATGTCGCAAAAGCGATATCAGGTCTAGTGCAATGCATTGCATACATTAAAGAACCAATTGCACTTTGCATAATCAATTTGTGTTATGGCTCCACCTGTATTCATAAACAGTTTGACACTAGAATCAAATGGGGTATTAGCATCCTTGAAACCAATATGATCAAATTTATTTAACATTGTTCCTATGTAATGAGACCGACTAAAAGAATAACCCCAACTATGTTTTCTAACTTTAATATCTAGAATTGTATCAACTATTCCATGGTCCTTCATTTTTAACATAGAGGGTATATAATTCATTATCTCATTTACACCAATCATATTAGTTTTAAAAATTAGCATATCATCCACATATAAACTCACAGTAACTCCATGTTCTTTTATAAACTTCGAATAAACACATTTATCCACATTGTTGTGAGTAAAACCATTAGATAAAATAATAAAATCAAATTTCTCAGGTCATTGCTTCATAGCTTGTTTAAGGCCATAAAGAGATTTAATTAGTTTACATACTTTCTTTTCATTATCCTATAAAACAAACTCTTCTGGTTGTTCCATGTAAATCTCTTCATTTTACTCTCTATTTAAAAGGTAGTTCTAACATCCATTTGATGGGCATACAAATGATTAATTGACGCTAAAACAAATAAAATCCTTATTGGAGTAATTCGAGCTACAAGAGCATAAGTATCAAAAAAATCAATCCCTTCTTTTTGTATAAAACCTTTGGAAACCAATTTAACTTTAAAAGTTTGAATGTTGCTATTAGAATCATACTTCTTTCTGAAAACCCATTTACAACCAATAGGTTTTGAATCTTTTGGTAAATCTTTAATGACCCAAGTATTATTTCCCATAATGGAATCTATTTCACCATTAATTGCTTATTTTCAAGAAGCAACATCTATAGAAATCATAACTTCTTTATATGTCTTTGGGTCATCTTCTATAGTCAATACCATAAGACACTTCTTCAGAAGATGATTATTTTGATCTCCTTCAACAAGGAAAACTATGGAATCAGGATAAATAAAATATACATGTATATGTTTCTCTTTCCTAAGTCTTGTACTCCGTTTAGGTTCAACTCGAGAATCATCATTATTCTCTACTATTGTATTTGAACTAGATGGAGTACATTAGATAGGGGTATGAGGAATAATCTCTTCCACATCATCTTTATAAAATTTATTTTCAAAAAACTCTACACCCCTTGATTTAATAATTACATAAGCTTCTAAATCAATAATTCTATATGCTTTGTTATTTTCTACATATCCAACAAAAACACCTTTAATTACTCTATGAACAATTTTAGTTTTTTTAGGATCAGGAACTCTATAGTAGGCTAAACACCCCCACACTTTAAAATATGAAAGATTCGATCTTTTACCTTTTTAAATTTCATAAGGGGATAACTTAGTTTTCCTAGAGGCAAACCTATTATGAATATGACATGCAACTAATAAAACTTTGCCCCATAAATTTAATGGTATCTTAGATTTATTAATCATGCAATTTTCCGTTTCTACTAAAGTATGATTTTTTTCTCTCAACTAAAACCATTTTTCTGAGGTGTGTAAGGAGTATTACTTTGATGGATTGTACCATTTTTTCACATAACTCATTAAACTCATTCATAAAGCATTCACCACCACTATCTAAGCATAATACTTTTATCTTTTTGTTTAATTAGTTCTCAACTTCTACTTCATACTTTTTAAACATATTAAAGGTTGCATCCTTTGTTATAAGAAGATATATATGTAAATATCTACTGCTGTCATCAACGAAAGTAATAAAATATCTTTCTCTTCCATGAGATAATAAACCATTTAATTCACAAATATCAGAATGTACTAATTCTAATATATCATAATTTCTTTCAACATTATGAATATATTTTTTTTAACTATTTTAGATTATACACATGTTTCACATTTATTAAATTAATTTCCAAAGTTAATTAAGTTTAACTTCTTCATTACTTTTAATGAATTATAATTAAAATGTGATAAACGATCATGTCATAAATTAGAGGTCTCAATCAAGTAAGAAGAATATTCAATCATATTATTAATGGACAGTTGATAAATGCCATCATTTAAGTACCCCTTCCCTGTAAACATGCCTCCCTTCGACAAGATAACCTTTTCAGATTCAAATGAAACCCAAAATCCCTTCTTACACAAAAGATGAACAAAAACTAAATTCTTTTGAATTTTGGATACATACAACACATTAAGAAGAGCCAACTTCTTCCTAGAAGTAAAGTCTATCTCAATGCTTCTTTGTCCGCTAACATTGATGAATGCATTATTCCTAAGGTGTACTACATTCATGATAGTATAATCATCAAATGTTTTGAACATCAAATGATCCTTGCACACATACACTATTGCTCCGTAATCAAGCCACCATTCTATCTTCATCAAAGTTATATTAACTTTGTATATCATTTCAACTAAATTCACTTTAGTTAGCATATTTGCAGTGGGTTTATCAACTTTATTTCGATAACGATATTCCCTTGAAAAATGTCTTGGTTTTCAAGAGACAAATCATCATCCTTTCTTCTTGGAAGGATTATATTTCTTATTGAATTGTTGAATTTTCTTCTTGACATATAAGGAAGAGTTCAATTGCACCTTTTCCTCAATGATATTAATCTTGGTATCAGATTGTGAAGTCATACCCACATCTCTCAGCATGGATTTTTCTTCAATGCAAATAAGATTTTGCAATTATTCTAAAGAAATATCCTCACTCTCTTTAATGAGTGATTTACTAAAATCTTTCTACATATGTGGAAATTTAGAAATAATTATACCAAATTGGAAAGTTTATAGTGTATTAATATTAAAGGAAAAAAGTGTATTTTCTTTAACTTGTATCTCATAAAATTTCTACAACACCAGCTTGTTATCAACCATCTTGAAGTTTAGATACTTTTCAATAAGAAATTTATCGGTATCTTCTTCCTCAACTTTGTACTTGAACTCGAGTAAATCCCATATCTCTCGAGCGAACTTCATTTGGAGAAAATAGTCATAAATACGATTTGATAATGTGTTGATAATATGTACCCGATACAAAACTTGACCGTTTTCACGTTTCTTTCTCGTTTCCTGAATGTGATCGACTTGAGTCACATCAACGGGTGTACCGTTGGGATTTGGAGTAGGCTCATCGGGAATGGGAGGAAGATTCGGTTCTAGAATGTAAAAAATCTTAAACACCGTAAGAAGAAACTTTATCTTCTCTTACCACTAGGAGAAGTTGTTCCCATCAAAACAGTCAAGTTTGACCATGTATTGGTTCATAACTTTGACGGATTCAGAAACCATCTTCTAGGTTTTTCTTGGCTCAAACCTTTTTTATTGTTGGAAAAAATAATCATTCAGATGGAGAAAGTAGACTGAATCTCGATGTGTAAATTTAATTCACTATCCAAAAGGGTTTGATCCACCCAAACTTATTGGTTTATGGTTCTTAGTGGAATTTTTCCTTGAGGATTTCACCAAGATTTTGGGGATTATGGTCACCAAAAATAGACAGCCCTGCAACACTGATGTTGGGAAATTTTATCTAGAGAATTTCATATTGATGGAATTAATCTAAATAAGTGATATCGTCGTCACTTATTTATCGATCAAAATCAGTGTGAATCAAACTGATTTGATCTCAATGTTTTGTTCAAATAACACCTTGGTTCAACCAAAATGAGATAACTCTTGGTGGGGGGAACCCGTTCAGATTTTGAAAATTCAAAATCTAACAGTTACGACTAATCACGTTGTTAGTCATTTTTATAAAATATTTTATTTTATTTTTTTTATTTTGTTTTGTTTTATATATATAATATAATATATATATAAGAAAACATTTTACTAAATATATATTTTTTAAAGACACTTTAAAAGAATTGAGGAAAATATATATTTTTATTGAAAAAACCAATTCCTAAGGCTCCTTTTATAAGTGATAAGTTATAGAAATTATACCCACTTTCCAACGTGGGATTCTTATTGTTTTCCACCTCATCAATCCAAGCAAAGGGTGTTTTGACCAATAAAAATACTTTGTTCATTTTTATTATTATTATGAATAAAATTATAACAACTCTTGGATGGGGACACATGTCTAGGTTTATTGTCGGTCATTGGATAGATGCGTGAGGGTGGGGTAGGTATGTTGAATATTTTGAAGATGGGGATGAGTTTTTTCCTTTCATGCCAGCACCCTAAAAAAATGCATGATTCCTCTCTACGATGATTTCAGCGATTCCATTGATTCTTCTGCTGCTACTGTGAAAGGCGTGATTATTCCACTAGTTTATTGAAGAACATTTGTGTTTCTCCCAACTTTAGAATGCAAGGTTTTCATTCCTCCTTTGGGAAATTTAAGTGATTCTTCACCCAAACTCCATGGAATCATTCCACTATTGTGTTTGCCTCAAAATAAAGGATTTATTTTTTTAATCTTCTACTAGTCAAATATTCATTAACACACTGTTGTGTTTCTCCCACACGACTCTCTATCATTATAGAAAAGATACACCAATGATAGATAGTGGTAGGTTATGTATTTGTACTGGAACTTTCTGTGATATTACAATTGGAATTAGTATTATTGTTATCAAGTTTCATCGAAAAATTTCACCTATCTTTTACTTATAGTATATTCATTAACAAATATAATTAAAATTTCATTGTAACTTCCATGAATTTCCACTACTCTTGGAAGTTTCACTCGAAATTCACCTTTAGTAATTACTGGAATTTTCACTATAATTCGTGGAATACCCACAAACACATGTTCAAGACATTCCACTGAAATTATATAGGTTTGAGAGGGGAAATGGATAGGTAGCTTCCACACAAAAATTTCAATAAAGTTCCACCAAAACTTAAAATAGAACTTTCAATCCTATTATTCTTAGAATTTACAGTGGGAAGAAAGCTGAAGGGATGACTAGAAGTTCCCCTAAAATTTGAGGAATACTCACCAACACTTGCCACTGAAATTTTACATGCTTGAAAGGGGTAATTGAAAGGTTAATTCCCTACTATAACTTCCATGAAATTTCACTAAAACTTATGGTCCTCTTATTCTTAGAAGTTTCAATGGAAATATAGCTGAATGGATGACTAGAAGTTCCATTGAAATTTGTACAATACCCACCAACACTTCCCACTAAATTTTTGTAGGCTTACACTATAGGAAAAACAGAATTTGGCAGCGGTTTAAACCACTGCTAAATGTATTTTATTTTTTTAAAATTCTTTTATTTAATTTTAGCAATGGTTTTTCAAAAATCACCACTAAATCTATCTATTTATTTATTTTTAGGGGCAATTTTGAAAAACTATTTCTAAATTAATAGAAATAATGATAAATATTACATATTTAATTGTGATTTATTATTAATAATCATCATTTAATATTTATAATCATTTATTTTTTATTATTTACAATTTTAACTAATTATAATGTGTTAATTATTAATCATTTGTAATTATTAGTTAGTAATTATTTAAAACTTAAATTAATTCATGGATAAGTTGAAAATTAGGTTTCAGCATCAAATAAAGATAACCTTTGATCAATATGTCCATTTTAACCCTATAACCAGTCAAATTGAAGCTTATGAAATGAGATACAATGACATTAGATAATAATTTGGTAATAATTAGTAGAATAAAAAATATTTTAGTTTTATGAGAAGTTGAAATTCAAACTTGAACTTCAAATTACCATAACTTTTGATCTGGATTTCCATTTGAGCTCTAACACATATCCAATCAAAGCTTGCAACGAGATCTATGTTGTATTGACCAAGGGGGGGCGATCACTAATTTTCAAGGTCAAAAAGGCCTAAAAGGCCTCCAGAACTGAGTTTTTGGTTCGAATACCATGATTTATGAACATTCGATGATATTTTAGCTTCATTTTAAAGTGTCTTCATTTGCCTATTGGGCCGTCTATGATTTTATTTCATGCATTTACATTCTTATTGATTTTACGGTGTTGTAATTGTTGTGCCTTTCCCTCTTTTGGTAATTTATTATTTATCACACACACACACACATTTTTATGTATTTATATACATCTATGTGTATATATTTATTTAAAATTATACATAATTGTATAAATGCATGGATATTTATATGTATTTATGAATATTTATCTATATTTACATACATCTGTAAATATTTATACATATTTATGTTTATATTTTTTTAAATCTTATATGGGTGTGTGTATATATATATATAGATATCTACATTTACCCGTGTTTATAGATATCTACATTTACTTGGTGGTGGGGTGGTAAGGGTTTGGGTGGGGTGAAGGGTAGGTCGAGGGGTCAAGTCCCCGAGCCTGCAATTTATTGCAATTTCCTTCTTTGCGTTGTGTTTCGCGATGACGGATGTAACCGACCTAGTATATATATTTATATTAATATGCAATTATATACATGTATGCATTGATATATATTTATGTAACATAAATGTTTTCTTATATATATTTATGTAAATTTCGTTATATGTATATATATTTATAGATGTTTATATCCATTTATTACTTATTAATTATTACTTATTATTTATTATTTTTTCATTTATTATATATTATATATTATATATTATATACTATACATTATTATTTAATATTTATTATATATTTTTACATAATATTTGTAATTTATTATTAATTCATTATTCATTATTTATGTATTACTTATTAATCATTTATTAATGATTATTTATTATTTATTCATTTATTATCCATTAAATATTATTTATTTATTTATTACTTATTTTTTATATATTAATTTATTATTTATTATTAATTTATTGTTAATTTTTTTTAATATTTATTATTAATTTATTATTTGTTATTTATTATTCTTTTATAATTTAGGTATTATTTATTATTTATTTTAATTATTTATTTATTTTTCATTTATTTTTATTAATTTATTTTTAATTCATTATTAATTTTTTATTAATTTTTTATTTTTTATTTATGTATTACTTATTTATTATCTATTATTTATTAATTTATTACTTATTTATCATATATTAAATTATTATTATTTATTAATTACTTATTTATTATCTATTATTTATTTATTAATAATTTATAATAATTTATTTATTTATATATTTATTTATCACTTATTAATTATTAATGATTATTTATTATTTATTATTTATTAATGTATTATTTATTTATTTATTTATTTATTGATTGATTGGTTTATTTATCATTTGTTTATTATTTATTAATCATTTTTTGTTAATTATTAATTATTAATTATTTAGTTCGTATTAATTTGTTATTTGTTTTTTAGTTTTTTACTACTTATTATTATTCTTTTTTGTTAGTATTATATATATATATATATAAATATATTAAATTCTCTTTACTCACCACATGAAGAGCTTGCTGAAGCGGTAAAGTCTTTGTAGAATAACCAAGAGGTGTGGGGTTCAACTCTCACCCAACACATATATATGCTTTATTTCTACATGGTAGATTCATGCATGCATGACATGTGCATATGCAAGAAACAATAAATAATAAGTCAATAATAAATAATAAATATATACATAAATAAATAAATAAACTATCGTGAAACAATTTAACAACAGTTTAAATCGCCGCTAAATTATTCTCCTGACTTTAAAAAAACCACTGATAAATCATTCTATAGTAGTTTTGGAAAACCGCCTCTAAATAATTACTGACACACGATTTAGTGGCGGTTAAACACAAAAAAAACCGCCATGAAAAGCTTATTTTGGTGTAGTGTTGAGAGAAGCAATTGAAAGGTCATTTCCCCACCAGAGCTTCCATGAAATTCCACTAGAACTTCTAGTAGAACTTCCAGTCCTAATCTTGGAAGTTCCAGTGGGAAGTCGGCTGAAGGGATGAATGGAAGTTCCACTGAAATTTATAGAATACCCTCCAACACCTTCCATTGAAAATTTTCAGGCTTGAGAGGGATAATTGAAAGGTTGCTTCCCCATTAGAACTTCCATGAAATTCTACTTGAACTTCCAATGGAGCTTCCAATCCCTTATTCTCAGAAGTTCTAATGGGAAGCCAACTAAAGTGATGACTGAAAGTTCCACTGAAATTTGTAGAATACCCCCGACACTTTCCACTGAAATTTTGTAGGCTTCAGAGGGGAAATTGAAGGGTTGATTCCCCACTTTAACTTCCATTAAATTCCACTAGAACTTCCAGTGTAACTTTCGATCCTCTTATTCTTGGAAGTTTCAGTGGGAATCCACTTCAAGGGATTACTGGAAGTTCCACTAAAATTTGTGGAATACCCACCAATACTTTCCACTGAAATTTTGTAGTCTTGAGAGGGACAATTGAAAGTTTTCTTCTCCACTGAAACTTCCATGAAATTCCAATGGAACTTCCAGTCCTCCCATTCTTGTAAGTTCTGGTGGGAAGCTAAGGGATGAAAATTCTCGAGCTATATTTTCAAACCTTGGGGAATTTTTTTTTTTCATTTAGACACAATTAAATGTTTTTTGTTACATTTTCTTTTTTAATACATCTATTTTATATTTAGTTTTCTTTTAATATTTATTTACCATTTCTAAAATCAGCTATTTAGATTTAAAAGCTACTAAAGTTTCACTGGAAGTTCTGCTGCAAGTTCCAGTGGGAATTCCACTTGGGATTCCACTGGAGAGTGCACTAGAACTTTCACTGGATTTTTCATTGGAACTTCAAATGGATATTCCAGTGAAACTTACAGTGAAACTTTGAGTCCTCTTCTAGAAAATTACAGTCCAAAGCTACCTTAAGTTTTATATATTGTACTAATATTTTTGCAGGATTGAAACGGGAAGTACTCATTATTTACCCATTAGAACCTCTAGTGCAACTTCTATTGGAACTTTCAGTATTATTCAATGTTCTATGATTCCCACTGATATTTTTTACTTTTAATTTTTAGGTGTGAATTTTATGTCAAATATGACCTCCTTACAATGAGTTGTACAAGAAATCAAACCAAATTTAAAATATGGTCATAAAAATTCAATGTGGGACACTTCGTTTTGGAATATGTTTCATGATTTTTTATCCAACAATGTCTCGATGTTAGATTATAAGAAATAAAATGACTCTATTTTCTATGTACTTGATAGCTATTATTACTCAAAAAATACATTCTAAATTGGTGGAATGGAAACACAATTTTGTGAAGGTGAAGTGTAAAGGATATTCAAGATAATTGAAGGGGAAACTAAAATGAAATAATGTTATTATTTCAAACCAACCAAGGCACACTTATATATATGGTGATTAAAAAAAGGAGTCAGATTACTCACATAGAAGACAATGAAAACAACACTTTTGGAAGTTTTTACAGGCAATTAAATAGAGGACCATGTTGACACAACAACACTCTTTTGTTTATACACATGTGTTACTGTGTTTTCCCTACTATAGGTGCTTAATTAAGTTGGGTCTTCATCGCGTATGTGGATAGTTTGATAGATATGAGAGCACCAAAGTGGTCTCATGAAATCCACTAGCAGTCGATGAATTTTGTCAAAGAATTTCATAAGCACTGGTCAAATATTTTGGGGTCTATTTATCATAATTTCACAGGCACCAATCAACACCACAAATTTACATTATACATTACTCGTTTTTAATGTGTATAAAAAACATTTCAGCCACTACAACTCAATGCAACCTTAGTTGGATGGTGGTAGACATGATATTTAGTAAAAGGATGCATTAGTATTGGTACAATTTCTCCTCTTTAACATGAAATCCATTTTAAAATTAACCAACTGGTCTAATTAATTTTCTACAACTCTCCACACTTACAAAAAGCATTTATTGAAGAAATCATCAAGAAATGGAGCCCTGATTACTTGGAAAATAATACTCTCATGTTCATTATGGAATATACCCCTCAATAGGGTGGCGCAATCATGGATTACACAATAATAGTTTTCTATATTATGGAGAAGATGGAAATAGATCAATCATATAAGAAGAATCTATCCTAATAAGAAGTTGATGACCTGTGACTTTATATGGCGCATTGTTTTCTTATTGACCATGCTAATAACTGGTTGAAAACATCTTTTAGAAGAAGGAGTTTCCTATTGGATTCATTGCTTCCAACATCCAGATAAACGATCAAACAACCCTGGTTTATGAGTGTGACATGAAAGTGGAATAGAACATGTTGCTTGGTTCTTGGAATTGTTCAATTTTTTGGTATTGTAGAAGTAGTTTTGTTTGAACAAAAAATGGAATGAAACAACATTGTCAATATAAGTGGTCTCAAATACCAATTTGGATGCATTAAAATTTAAAATGGAACATTTTTTCTAGGTCTATCAGTAGTGTTTAAACATCATTGGAACATTATGTCGGTATAGATGGTCTCAAATAACAATCTCGGTGCTTTACAAATCAAAATAGTTTCTGAATGTATAACAATTCTCATATAGCACTCACGCATACAAACTACAGTTTCTTAAAATGATATCCCAATCCATTATAATTTAAACCAGCCTATAAATGCTTCTGTGGATGCATTACAATTCAAAATAGTCTGTACATGGTTTGGAGGCATCATAATTCAACCCCAAAAAATAAATTCCATCCAATGTCTGCACCGCTCCGCCTCTCTTCCAATTCTATGGAAGTCTAGCTCTAAATTTTAAGTTCCAAATTGGTCAACTGGTCTTCCTGCAATAGAGAAATAAAATAATTACAAAACCTATAGACAAGGATGATGATACTAAATAAATTACATTTAAAGGTGTTTTTGCGGTCGCAATAGCTAAATCTAATTTTTCTTGATCTGCAATTCCCTACGTGCAAAGAAAAATGATATCAGATACCACATTAACATTAGAAGAATTATCTTATAAATGAAATGCATCATAAAATGAAACCATGTCACCATCATAGCACTGGACTAGTCCTTATTTTTATTCAATTGTGTCCGCTTTCAGTCTCTGGTTTCTAACAAGATTTTGATTCTATCACCTCCTTTTCTGTTTTGTTTCCTTTTAAAATAATATTTTCTTAACATTGTGTCATATTTTTCAGGACCAACCACTCTATCTATTGATGTATTTATAGTAGGAAAATCTTTTAAAAAAAATACTAAAATTAGATAATAAAATTTCATAACCCACATCTATCTCACAAAAAATGATAATCAACTTTATTCCCATTCATGCTAATTCTTTATAACATTTTATTATAAGTAACTTTATATCAACATTGACATCAACAAAATATCCATCAAACAATAGAATGTTTCTATCTGATCAGGTCCACCTCTCTAAAATATATTTTTCAAGTATTGATCTCATATCAATCTGATCAATTTTTTTTAAATATGACAACAAAGATACCCAACCAACTGAAATTTTTGACAAGAACATTGAACAAATTCATTTGAAGCTTCATATGATAAACAGAAATGATCTTCATATCTAATCATTCCAATAACATAACTAAATTTAACTCCACTTTCATTATATAATAACAAAAAACAAACACTGATCATTTGATATTAATGTAGAAATAAATCAAATAATTTAAGTGTATATCTAGTAGAAACTTGAAACATCAATGCATGGTAGGGGAAAATATTATGAAGAAAATTCTTCCGTATCTCAAATTTGACCTTTGTTTATCGATATGTATTCTTTTCAAACAATCGTTCAATTTTTTTAAAGAAATTGACAACACTTAACTTATGATGAATGTATTTTTTAGGTAGTCCATTAAAACTTTCACTTAATTGAGTGTTGAAAATACCCAACGTTAAAGCATATTTCAAAAAGAAATGTGTCCACTTTTCTCACAACACAAATACATTATCTAACCATTGAGATTTCCAATCCTCATATTCTACTCTGAGGCCAACCCAATCCTGGTCAAATTGATGTGCATCATGGTATTGAAATATACACTTCTTAAATCTAGTTAGAAAACTATATCCATATTTAATCCAATCACCTAAATATTTAATGTCACATTGCATCAAATTCCACTTACAATGGTAGTGTTGAGTTCCCACTAAAAATTCATAAATGGATTTTCCTATTACTGTATCCTGATCAGTAAATATAGTTTGAGATGATTCATGTGTATTTTTTTTGAAACAACTAATAAAATGAACTCACAACTTCATCATATAACAAAGATACCCCAAAAACGAAAATCTCCCAATGATTATTGAAGCCCAAAAAGGCACCTAAAGTTCTATACTCTTTATTAGTGTTGAAAGTTGTGTAAAAAACAACAACAACTTCCACTAATACAAATTGGGGCTTTAAAAACGCTAGTTAAGGGGGTTTATTAGCGCTTAAAAAGTGATGATATTGTGAGTGATGTTGGGGGGGGGGGGTTAATAGTGCTAAAAAAGTGTTATTAAAAAATATGGGGAAAATAATGATTTTTTCACGCACCCCCAACACCCACCTTTCTCAGCACTTTTTTATTAGTACTGATAAAGGGAGGGTCTTTATCGATGCTTTTTTAGAAGCACTGATAAAGACCCCCCTTTATCAACGCTTATAAAAAAGCGATGATAAAGGGGAGCTTTTATCAGCACTATCTTTAGCACTGTTAAAGACTCCTTTTAACAACACTAAAAAAGCGTTGTTAAAGATCCCCCTTTATCAGCGCTTTTTCTAGCACTGATAAAGGGGGTCTTTAACATCGCTTTTAGCTAGCACTCGATAAATCCAGTTTTTCAGTAGTGACTAAATAACTCATAATCTATCATCATTTTTGGATCAATCTAGAAAATATTTGTAATTTTCTCAGCCAAGTCAAAATGCATAGTATAGAAAAATGATTGATTATCCTGAATTTGTCTTTCCAGATACTCTAATATGCAACACACATCTCCATGAACCAATTCCATTTCCCGTTTAGACATTAAAATTTTCAACTGATCCATACACGTGTACCCAATAACAGCTCAACCCCCTACAATAGTTATTGTTAAGGAGAAAGAAACATTTGGTTTAATACCTATTGAAGCATTCACATCTAAAAGAGGTGCTTGTGCTCCTATTATTTTTCTTTGGGACCTCATCATATGAATTGATTCAGGTTTTTGCAAGGGATGATTATGCCCTTCAACAAACACATTACATATATATTTCCCACAATACAACAAAATAACCCTCATTCAAGCAAGGAAACTTGTACGCGTCTCATAACAAGGAAATTTCACCATGCTATCACATTTTCAACCTTCCTATAACCTTCTTTTCTACATGCATAAAGGCATGATGCGAAAATTGATTTATTATTTCTCTTTTTATTTGAGTATTTTTGGCATACACTGAACTCATTTAGTCCCCCATATGTAACATAGAAACATTGTGCATCCTCAAGTGATTTGAACTTCACCCCTACAACTGGTTTAATAGATGATGATGCAACATCAACATCATTAGCTTTGGAACAACTTACAACATAGAAACTTTAGTTCCAGGAAAGTACAATAAACACTCATATAAAATATATTTAATATGTTTTTTTACAAAAACTTTATAAATAACATTTATAAATCCTTATGTGACGGTTTTAGAGAAAGTTCCAATGTAACTTCCAGTCAAAGTTCTGAGAAAAATGTAGTGAAAGCTCCACTGAGAGTTCAATGAACCTCTAAACTTATAATAAATACACTTATAAAATATATTTGATATTTTTTTTACAAAATCTATATATATTAAAATTATAATTTTACTGAAAGTAAAACTATCAGTGGAAGTTCCAATAGAACTTTCAGAATAGGAAAACAAGTATATATTTATAAACTACAAAATATATTAATAAAAATTAATTTTTAATGAATATATTTATAATAAATTAAATTATATAAAATATGTATTATATTTATGACATAATTTTTATAAATATAATATAATTTACTATTTAAAAATGTATACACTATATGGATACAAATGTAAATAAAATTTATATATTTAGGAAAATAAATATTTACAAATATAGAAAATATAAATATATTTATGAAATTATAACTAAAACTAAATTTATAATAAATTCACTTATAATATATATTTAACATATTTTTAAAAAAATTAAGTAAAACTTCTAGTGGAACTTTCAGAATACAAAAAAAGTACATATTTATAAACTACAAAATATATTAATAAAAATTAAATTTTAATAAATATATTTATAATAAATGAAATTATATAAAATATGTATTATATTTTTTACATAATTTTTATAAATATAATATAATTTACCATTTAAAAACGTATATACAATATGAATTAAAATGTAAACAAAATTTAAATATTTAAGAAAATAAATATGTAAAAATAGAAAAAATAGAAATATATTTATGAAATTATAAATAACAATAAATTTATAATAAATACACTTATAAGATATATTTAACATATTTTTATAAAATCAAGTAAAACTTCCAATGGAAGTTCCAGTAGAAGTTCTTGTGAAAGTTTTAGAATACAAAAAAAGAATATATTTATAAAACTAGAAAAAATATTAATAAAAATTAAATTTTAATAAATATATTTATAAAAAAGTAAATAAAATTTATCTATTTATGAAAATAAATATTTAAAAATATATAAAATAAAAATATATTTATGAAATTACAACTAAAACAAAATTTATAATAAATACACTTATAAGATATATTTAATATATTTTTTACAAAATTAAGTAAAACTTCTAGTTGAAGTTCTAGTTCAATTTCAACTAGAACTTTCAAGGAAACTTTCATTTAAAGTTTATGAATAAAACAAAAAGTTTATATTTATAAACCTAAAAAATATATTAATAAAAACTAATTTTTCATAAATATATTCACAATAAATTCAATTATATAAAACTAAATTTAAAATAAATACACTTATAAAATATATTTAATATAATTTTTATAAAATATTTATAAATATAATTACATTTTTAGTGAATGTTCCAATGATAGTTTTAGAGAAAATTTTAGTGACGATTTTAGTGAAAGTTTTAGTTTTAGTGCAAGATTCATTGAAAGTTGCATAGAAAGATTCAACATGAGTTTCATTTATTTATTTTCATAAAACTTCCAATAAAAGTCATCACTTCAATAAAATTATGCATATGGTATTGGGAAGAAAATATTTCAAGTTTAACCACAGATCTAACATGTATAAACCTCAAATAATAACATATAATACCTTCATCTATGGCCATTATAAGAAAAATAAAAAAATAAAAAAATAAAAACTCAAAATGAAGTAGAATACAATCTACTATCCCCCACAACATGATGAAAATGAGTTTCATAATCAAAAGTGGCCTCTGGTAAAATTTATAAAAAATGAATTACATAATCACAGTGCAACTCGAAGAAGCCCAACAAAAATTACCTGCATAATCGAAAGTAGCCTCCAGTGAAACCCAATGAAAATGTCCCACAAAAATTTCACCCCACATATAAAATATGAGACATTTTGTGTGTTTCATTTTCCCATGAGATGAAAATGATCTCCAGGAAATCACTACATCCAGATCCTGCCTCATGTAAAAACATTGATGTGTCAACATATCCCATCACATCACTGAGCTATCTTGTAAAACGGGGAATCAAATATGATAAATAGTTCCAAAACCCTAGGCGCCTCTTCCAAAACCTTGTTAGTCAATGTCCCAAAAAATTATTGAATATATATATTTACAAGTTCTTATTTCAAATTAGATCTCTCTCAAAATATTGTCGACGTATATGATTTTAATTTGTTTGTGAACTTTGATCAGATCTCTATATCTAATCAACCAGGATTTGGAAAGAGTTGAACATGGTTTACACACTCTCCCACATGGCCTCTCCCCTAATTTATTTGAAGATGCCCAAATTGGTACCATTGAAACATATCACCTCACAAATCATCTCAGTATAGGTTTTTTTATTTATTTTATTCTGAACATGTTGTATTTTTTCCATGAAAATTTTATGTTCTCATTTCTCTATATGAGTACTTTTTTCCCTATATCAAAATTTTAGTCATTTTCTCCCCATTTATTATATACTATAAAATTTAGTATTATTCAACATTTTTTATTTATATAGTCATTTTTTATATTTTTAGTCAACTAAAATGGTAATTCCTTATGTTATTAGAAATCTAGGATATACCAATGGTTTAAAACTGTTGATATAGACCTGAAAACTGTTGATATATCTTATACTAATAGTTTCCAAAACTTTTGGCACTATCCCTATTGAGATAGGTCAACACCAATAGTTTCTAAAAACGATTGGTATAGAGTTTCTGGTATAGCCTCATACCAACGGTTCCTTGGAACTATTGGTATAGAAGACATACCAATGATAATCGTTGGTACAACCTTGTACCAATGGTTCCATGAACTGTTGATATAACTCTTCTATACCAATGATTCAAGGAACTATTGGCATATTCCCAACACCAGGAAATGACTTTCATCTAGCTTGTACTCATTTCAAATAACCTGAAAACAAAACATATATACAACCAATCATAATACACATTCAAAATAGGACACATATTATATATTTTACATTCAACCAGTTGATAACTTAACAACCAAATGATAACAAATATATATAATTAGTTTCAGTCATAATACGCCATCCAAAAGGTTTTAAGTGTCATAAATATGAAGTTAGAAATAGAGAGAATCAATATCTCACTCTAAACATTCCTTTTCATGGTCACCATTATCATATTGGTCATCACTACTATAATCTCCATCCCAAACCTCATCAGAAGAATCATTGTCTCAAAGAACTTTATTATTATCAGAACCCAAAAGGTCATTACCTTGATCATAATGGGGATCTCTATAACCATCACTCAAAGCATCATACAATGATAACATTATCAAAATACACGTACCAATAATCATAGTAATATATGGTGGAAGTGATAGACGCATAGCCATCATTACTTTTATGAACTGCTTGGTGATTTTTTGACCTCTTTCAAGCTCCTGGACTACCATTTTTTTATCGTTTCTACTTCTAAATGTGCCAACTACTACTTGTTATTAGTAGAGACATTTGAATTTATTAAAGTAAAATAATACCTAGTAGGTAGGATAAACTTCTTGGGTTGACAACAAACCCTCCTCAGGTGATCCTCACCTAATATTTATCACAAATGATCATTGGGGCTGAAGTTTTCACTTTCTTTATCATAAAAATCCCATAGAGAATGTTATTGACATTATAAAATAGATAAATATGTAAGAAATAAATGTTAAAATTCTAAGTCCACTGGTATAAAAATATGTTTTTTATGTTGGTTTTTTGATGTTTTTAATGTCGTTTTTTGGTGACTTTGCTATAAGCGATGTAAAAAAATATATTTTTTAATAGTGGTTATTATAACTAACATTAAAATTATTAATTTAAAGACTTTTTATGTTGGTTAGTGTATTACCAATGTAAAATCTAACATTGGACATAGATTTTTATATAACCAACGTTGAAAATCACTTTTGACATTGGTTATAAAAAACCAACGTTGAATGTGACTTTTTTACATCGGTTATGCAATAACTGATGTAAAAAATGTCTATTTTTTTTAAAAAAAAATTGATGTTGATTACACCCTTCTATGAAAGTAAAAGATCAATAAAGGTAAAAAAATCACATAAACCAAATAAAATATAAAAAGAAAAACTTAAATCTTTAACTTAATTTCCTTTCTTTTTGTAGTATTTTTCAACATAATTTTCTTTGGAGGAAATAACTCATGAGGGAATTTGAAGCCATGACTTGTAAGACATTTTAGACTCTAATAGATGTTTTTTATTTTTAACTAAATCCTATGAAGCATTATTCATTATAAAAAAATGAGTCATTAACAGGTGTATTGGTTGAGAAAATTAATCATAAACAAAATAAATCATGGAATAATAATTATAAATAGCCTGATGAAATCATCTAAAGAATAATTGGTAGAACAATGATGAATATTGTAAGAGTTGATCTGAAATGAATACATGTGAAGTGTGAAAACATATAAATGAAAATGGAAAAAGAATATCACAATGTCATAAATTTTAGACGGCAATTGAAAATTTCAAAGGCACACTATGAAAAAAATGGAACACCACTTTGGCATGATCCAAAATTTTAACTTTCACATTAGTTATATTTTAACCGACATTAAAAACTCATTTTTAACATCGGTTTTTAAACAATCGACATTAAAAATTGAGTTTCCACTACTAGAAAACTACCCTATACCCATGGTTTTAAACCATGGGTATAGCCCCTAAAACCACGGGTTTAGGTGATACCCATGGTTTTAGGAATCATGGAAGTTAGAGGCATCGGTATAGCTCTGATCTATACCCACGGTTTGAAATATGATATACCCATGGTTATCAACCATGAGAATACGTGTATGGAAAATTTTCCACCATGTTAATAACCCTATACCTCCAAAGGCCGGATTCGAACCTTGGATCACCACTTCAAAATCGACACACCTAACCACTAACCCAAATACGGTTATGTGTATATAAATATATATATTTACATATATATATTTTTATAAATTGTGGATACATGTGAAAAACCATGGGTATAGGCTTTCCTGTGGATTTTTTGTGTTCCCGTGGAATATTTTTTTGCCCCACGCTTATGTGGGAAAGCTATACCCACAGTTCTCAAGAACTATGGGTATAGGGTTGAAATATACCTACGATTTTTAGAGAACCATGGATATAGGTTTTTAACCAAAACCTATACCTATGGTTTCTGGAAAACTGTGGGTATAAGTATTAAAACAAACCCTATACCAACGGTTTTGAAAAAACCATGGGTATAGGGGTGACCTATACCCACAGTTTTTGTAAAACCATGGGTATAGGTGGGAATTTACAACCTATACCCACGGTTTACCAAAACCGTGGGTATAGGTTACCAACCAATCTCTATACCCATGGTTTTTTGAAAATCATGGGTATAGGGGTGACCTATACCCACAGTTTTATCCAAAACCATAGGTATAGAGTCATTTTATAATAGTGTTTTAACCTCTGTTTTCAAAAAAGTAATGTTAAAATTTGAGTTTAAAGTCGATTATTTAAAAATAAATATTAAAACTACAATTGAAAAGTTTTTAGAATTAGTTATATAAATACATGACATTAAAACTCTAACATAAAAGCTATTTTGTGTACTAATAGGCATATAATAAATCTTATAATTTTTTCTTGTTCATAATTAATAAAAACTACTTATTTCTTCTTTATGATTGAGAATAATAATTTTCTAAAAGTACACACCCATCAATGTTTAACACCACTCACTACAAATGTCAATGCATGTAAGAAAATAATATTCAATAATTTGGTTAATGATCAAAACTCAAAAAATCAAAACTACATTTACAACATGATGTTTCTTATTCTCTAAATACTAAAAAATATAATCATTCCCAGTTGTACTTAAAAAATACAAGGTTTATCTCATGTTATGACATGGTCGTTCATCCCAAACTGTGCACATAATTCATAACACTCTATTTTCATTGTGTGAAGAATCCTATAAGTGAAAATTATTAGTTTAAGAATCAAAGTGTTAATAGAAATCATAATCATTTTCAATCAATACTATCAAATTACAATAAAACCATAAACTGGCCACTCTTCCAATAGTCAATCAGCTCTTATTACTATGTGACTAGACAATCATTGAGGACTGACACACCCTCTAAATCTTTTCCAACTCTACCGGGCTAACCATTATATAACTCATGCTTATATGTTCTTCATAGCTCACCTAATTCCATCAATTGTGCAACCCTTGCAGTTGAACATTGATGAAATTATAGAAAATTTACCACTAAAAAATTAATTTATATGTATACAATAATAATATATAATTTAATCTAATAAATTTTTCAACAACATCTGAGCTCATGAATTATCCTTGATTTCATATCCAATGTGTCTCTGATGTGGCCTTTATTCATATATTTTTCCGCACCTCTTTTGTTGAATAAACTATGTATTTAATGCTTTAACATGTCTTAATTTGGTTAATTATAGTGTTGTGATCATTTGATCATTTAATTATTTAATTTATGAATTATTTGTTTAATTGTGCATTTTTTATGTTTAAATTATTAATCGATTCATTCTATGAATTTATGTTTCTTTTATTTTTATTTTATTTTAAATTTAATTTTTAAATATTAATTTTAAGTGTTTAATTTTTTAGGTTCTTAGTAATCTATTCTATCAATTTTTATGTTTATGTCATTTTTTTAATTAATGTTAATTTAATTTAATTTCCAATTCTTCCTGATTAATGTTATTTACATTTTGAAATTTTAATTTATCATGTTTAATTATTTTAGAATTATCATATATTTATTTATTTATTTTAAAAATTTATTTATTTTATTTTATTTATTGTGGTGTAGGGCATAAATTTACATAAGATATTTGCTTCACCTGTGTAAGATATTTGTTGCATCCACATAATATAATTATTGTGTAAAATAATTAGAAGGCATGACATAAGATAATTTTTGGAGTTATGTGTAAGATAATCCTCTACCTGCAAGATAAATGGTCGACAATCTCCCCATAAGAGAACTTTTTTTAAGATAATTTACCCCTTCCATGGAAGAAAATTTTCGATCGAGCTTGACCAACTCAAAACCTTCAAAACTGAGATCAATCAACCTCGAGCTGATTGAAGGTGAGAAACTGGGGAGGAGGGTTTGTGGGACGATGTTGTGATGAGATCAGATAAGGAAATGTTGAACCAAAATAGTCTGAGACTCCAACACCTTGTGGACTAAAGCTCGAATGCGGAAAATTTTCTAATATACCCCAAAATAAAAAACAAATGCCCGATGTACTGCAATGGGAAAACAAATTCCCATTTTATGGTTGTGGCACTGCACCTATGGTGGGATGTTTCTGAAGGATGGGCGCCTATGGAGAAGTCACCTCCCTTGATTTATATTTTGAAGAAGATACCTAATAAGAAGATGCCTTCTTCAAAATGATTTC
Organism: Viscum album; assembly: GCA_963277665.1. Taxonomy (NCBI): domain Eukaryota; kingdom Viridiplantae; phylum Streptophyta; class Magnoliopsida; order Santalales; family Viscaceae; genus Viscum; species Viscum album. The sequence continues at coordinate 1,163,285,959 of OY728126.1, forward strand.
ACAGAAGGCACTGCCTGATTAGGCACCTTCACCATTTTTTTTGTATTTTTGTTCTTTGTATATATATATATATATATATAACTAAACAATTAAAAAATGTTTAATTATTTTCAAATAATTCAATAGATAATGTAATTAATAATAAAAATATAATTATTAATAATTTAAAATAGTGAATATAAATAATGTCATTAATAATATATTTAATTTGATATTTAAAAATAATTAGTAATAATTAATAATCTAATAAATATTAATTATTTTATTATTAGTTTAGTTAATAATAATAATAATAATAATTATTATTATTAAATAATAATATTCTGTTACATGTAAATTATTTTTTGTTTATTAAATTTACGACTAATAATAATAATAATAATATTAATGATGATCATGTAAATAATAGTATTATTATTAAATATTATTATTATTATTAAGTAATATATTAATTACTATGACTTCATAAAAATAATACATTAATTATATTAGTTATTATTAATAAGTAGAAAATATTAATTATTTTTATTTATTTATTTAATTAAATTATTACTATTATTAAGTCATATATTATTATTAATACTTAATACTTATTATTTTTTATTTTTATGAAATTATTTTCATTTTCAGTTATTTTATATGTTTTAAGTGCATGTCTTAAATTTAATTTAAAATCTAACTATATTTTATATTTTACAATCTTTTAGAGTTGCTTACTTTTTTTAAATTCCAAATTATTTTTTTAAACAACATTGTTTTGTATCATCTATATTATTGTCTCTTTATTATTTTGATGAAAATATTTTTATGTTTAGTTATTTTTTATGTGTTTATTCTATGTTTTAAATTTCATTTTGATTGTATTTATAGTTTATTTTTTATAATCTTTTCAAAGTCGCTTGCTTGAAACACAACAAGATTTACTATGTTTCAAGTAAGTAACTTTATAAGTCTATAAAATATAAGATATAAGAACAATCTCAATGAAACATAAAACATGGATTAAACATATAAAAAATAGTTGAAAATAAAAAAAATCATAAATATAAAAAAAAACTAATTGACATGACACAAACTTTATTAATTAAAAACATAACATTTACACTTCAAAAAATTTATGCGCATAAAATATAGAATAAATAAAATATAAATGAAATTTAAGACATTGATTTTACAATCTAAACTATAAGGCGTCTTTTAAAGCCTATGACATATAAACTATAAGGACAATCTAAATGAAACTTAAAACATGGATTAAACATATAAAAAATAGTTGAAAAAAAAACAATTAAGTAAAAATTATTGATGAAAAATAATTTCAATGGCATAAAATATTGTTGTTTCAAAACATAACATTTGTATTATTAAATTATTTTGACAATAATTTTTTTGTGAAAATTTATTTTTTTTGTTTATTATTTTTTTACTTGCCTTTTATTTTCAATTAATTTTTATTTTCACAGTCAATGTTTTAAATTTCATATAGATTTTATTTATACTATATTTTATGCGCATAATTTTTTTGAAGTGTAAATGTTATGTTTTAAATCAATAAAGTTTGTGCCGTGTAAATTATTTTTGGTTTGTTACATATATATTTTTTAATTTTCAACTATTTCCTATATGTTTAATCTATGTTTTAAGTTTCATTTATATCAGTCATATAATTTATATTTTATAGGCATCCCAAATCACCTACTTTAAAGGTAATAATGTTTCAAGTAGGTGACTTTGAAAGCCTATAAAATATAAACTATAAGATCAATCTAAATAAAACTTAAAACATGAATTAAACATATAAAAAATAGTTCAAAATAAAAATAAATTTGTAAAAAATGTTAATGAAAAATAATTTATAATCTTTTAAAGGCACTTGAAACATTATTATGTTTCAAGAAGGTGACTTTGGAAGCCTATAAAACATAAACTATAAAAAAATCTGAATGAAACATCAAACATGGATTAAACATATAAAAAATAGTTGAAAATAAAAATAATTTAACAAATATAACAAACCAAAAATAATTTACATGACACAAACTTTTTTGATTAAAAAAATAGCATTTACCCTTCAAAAAAATTATGTGCATAAAATATAGTATAAATAAAATATAAATGCAATTTAAAACATTTAATTTAAAAATAAAAATTAATTAAAAATAAAATACACATAATAAATAATAAATAATTATTATTATTTTTTTATTATTGTTAAATATTTTAAATTACATTTGTAATAAATAAATATAATATTTTAAATTATTTTCATGAATTACAACAATTATTATAAATAACGATGTAAATTATATAATCCTTAATATATACAATAAATTAGTTAATAAAATAATTTAAAATAAATATTAATTAAAATTTTAATATAGGAAATATAATTTTTAATAATAATGTTATTATTAACAATTTATAATAAAATTATTAATCATTTATAATAATCATAATAGTAATATAATAAATATTTTAATAATAAACAAATTAATAAATAATTATTTTAAATGTTATATATAATTTAATTATTTATGTATTTAATAATACTAAATAATAATATTATTAATAATGTTATTAATTATAAATAATCATTAAATCGAAATGAATATATTTGCATATTTAATATTTAATAATAATAATATTTAATGACAACATGATTGTAATTTATTTGACTATAAAAAGAAAATATTAATTATTTTAATAAAAAATATTATTTATATTCAATAATATATATATTATATTTTTATGTTTAATAATAATAATATAATTATTATTTTGTTTATATTATTTTAATCATATACATCATTATTATTATTTATTGAAAATGTGTTATATATATATATATATTTGTTCACACACACACACACATAAACAAAACATTGCAAAAAAATTAAAATTAAAAATTAGAAAAAAAGAGGGAAGGCGTTGTCTGAAACAACGCCTTCTTCAGAACATTTCTGAAGAAGGTGTTGTCTAGGACATTTCCTTTTTGAGAACATTTCTAAAGAATGTGCTTTATAGGACAATGTTTTCTTCACAAATGTTCTTAAGAAGGTGCTATTTCAGAAATCACATTTTATTTAATATTTTTGAAGTGGGTATTGTTTGAAACAACGCCCACCCTCCTACCCAAATCCTCCCCGATTCAATGGTAGATTGAGAAATATTTTCCCAATATACTTTTTTGGAAATAGTTTTTTTATTTCCATTATATATGGAAATTTTCCCTCCAATGCATGAGAATGGGATCACTGATGACTAGATCTTGAGAATGTTCAACTGAACGCAAGTTTGTTGAAGATGTTTTAAGGCCAAAGTAAGTGCATCGCCAACCAAGTATGAGTTGCTGATGAACCAGATGAACCCTTTCATGTGGAAGATGTCTGTTGAACCTATTTTAAATTCTTTAACTCACCTAGAATTGAAGGAGATGATGTCATCTGAATTTTTTGATGAACCAAGGCCAGTGTCCCCAATGCTTGGATTGAGAGTTTGTTTTATTTTGAACACATGGTGCTTGTTATAATGCCTCATCAAAGTTGAGGTACCCACCAATTGAAAAATTTTGTGAAGAAATCTATCTGGATCGAAGATTCATCATTTGACTAAGAAATTGTGTAGATAACCAGAAGTGATGAATCAAGGTCAAAGTGGTGGAGTCATGTTGGATTGGAGTTTGAGGATTTAAGGATGATTTAAACTGAGGATAAATGTGGAAGATAATACATGGTTGAAGAACATGATACATCCAAGCCTACTGAATGAGTTGACCTTATTCCATTGGGCATCAACCGATGAGGATGGCTGCTGACATCGAACTCCATAGCGAAGATGAAGTTTTTTTTTGATGTGAATAGTTTGATTGCAGGTTCGATTAAGAAAATGAGAGAAATGGGGATGAGATGAGCCACACCCTGCTTAAGTCCTAACCAAGTGAGGATTAAAATCAAGAAAAGTTGAAGACAACCTTGTACAATATAGAGGATAAAATTTGGTTAGAGTTCGTTGAGGTTTTGGAAACACTATTGAGGAAGATGAATTTGTCAGAAGCTTGAGTGCTGGTCTAAATGAATATATGTTGGAAACCACTGACACATGACCATCAAGTTACTAGATAGAGAAATAAAATAATTTTTTTAAAAAAATTCAAAGTATCTAAGAAGTTTTTTCCTAGAGCATTTAATGCTCACGTGTAAGTGGGTTGGAATTTATTGAAGAGTTTTATTAAAGCTATAATACTAGTGACTCAAGGATAGAGAATTAATTCTCTCGGGTGACTTTCATGGAAATAAAGAGGTGTTGGGAGGTTGTGACCCTTTTTCAAAAATAAAAGAGGCTTCATAGCCATTTGATGGAGGATGGATTCATTCATTGGGAGCACACAACAGTGGATATGATAATGTTGGGAGAAGTTCCTAGAGATAGAGACTGAGGAAGGAGATATTCTTGCCAGAGAGGTTTTCTCTTTTCTTCCTTATCACGTATTGATTTCTATTCCTACTATTCATAACTAAATAGATTATGGAATTCAAACTGTAATGAATTGAAATACTTTAATCCATTATTCTTTTGTTAATACAATTGTTTAGTGCATTTTAAGTTTGACATTATCTTCTAGTTCAATTATGAGTACCATTTCATAGTATTCAAGAACTAAAAGGTGGTGATAGTGAATCAATTGACTCTTTATCATCAAATCAAGTACCAAAAATTGGAAAAGGAAGATGCATATCTTCTCCATAATTAACAAATTAATTCATAAGTTTCGATTGAGATGCCATGATTAAAGAAAGATCACTGAGCTGTGGAAGTTCACTGAAGTGATAACTCAGTGAATCTTTATTTTTCTGTAATCACTAAATGATAATAATAAACTTGATTAGGATTGGAGAATATTTTTTTATTCAGTTCAAAATAGTCTGGAAACCCTAATTTTATCAATTTTCTTGTCTCACTTTCTATGCAATTGTTATCCTTACTCTACCTCCACACATATTTTGTCATTTATCACTCACACATGTAAAAAACTTCCCTATTCTTCATCACTACTATTTTTCTTTGATTTATATTTGTTTTGGTCACACACTTCCATTTAACCTTCCCTATGGATACAATACCTCTCTCTCCATTATACTAGTAGTAAGTAGGGTTTAAAAAAAAATTCACGTGTTCAAGGAAATTCGTGTCAAATTTTTGGTGTTATTGTCGGGGAGGGTATGGGTGACCAATTAGAAAATAATATTTTTTTAATATTAAAAAAAAAATTCAAGAAAAAAACATATATTAATAAAATCATTTAAAAACCATTAAAAAAATGCTTGTTTTTCTCTCTATTTGTGTGCTATTTTTCACTATTAAAACCTTTATTGAGTACACACAAGGGCTACAACATCATATTATGAACCTGGAACTTTTATTCTATAAATTAACAAACATTGTAGTTCCCTCATGAAAAATAAAAACAAAATTCAAATGGATAATATAAAAGTTCTAGATGTTGGAAATTTAAACCATAAAATAAATTTACCATAGCCTGAAAATCATGCCCCTAAGTGACATGGACTTAGGGAGTTTTAGATATATTATGTGTCAAGAAATACATTATGTATAAGTTTATCCCATAGGTTTAGGAAATATAAAATCAAGCCATCACACCTCTCTATGTTTACATCTTTTAATGACCCACCATAGAGAATTCTTTGGATTTCATTAGATACTTTTATAGCTCTATGAGACAATTTTCCTTTTGAGGGTTGAGTGAGGAGGATATGAGGTTGAGGGTGTTTCCTTTTTTCCTCATGGTAAGGTCTATAATCTGGTTCAAGAACCTTGACGAGGAAATATTTGATATCTAGGATGAGTTATTCAATGCTTCTGTCACTAAGTTCTACCCCAAAAATACGAAAATTGAGGTGAGACACAAAATAACCTGTTTTGTTTAGGATGAGGGAGATCTTATTCATAAAACATAGGATAGGTTTAGAACCTTATTTAGACAGTGTACCTATCAAAAATTGTCTCCCCATCCACTGATGGACACCTTCTATAATGCTCTTACACCATACAATCAAAATCTCATTAATCAATCTTATGGTGGATATTTTTTTTGATTTAACCACAAATGAACTAAAATTTTATTGATAAACTTTCTAAAAAATTTCATCACAAGTGTACAAGAATGATATTAATTCATAGAGATAAAAAAACACTCAAGATGTTGTTGTTGATGATATAGTTCTTAGAGAACAATGTTTCCATTATGGGATGTATAGTCACACTTGAAACTGCTATCCTAATTTTTATATTCCCATTCAGAATGACGAGAGTGCTTAGTTTTTTAACTACATGGATAGGAATCAAGGAAATAATGATCTATTTTCAAACTAATAGAATAATGGATAAAAATCACCTAACTTGTCTTGGAGAGATCAAAGAGTGATTAAACAACCTACTTCCCCTGCTTTTCTGCAATAACCAATTTTTTTCCAAAATCAATACAAGGTTGAGTATTAAAACTCTCAAGGGGAGTTTAAGGAGATGTTACAATAATTGTTTGGTGAAATCAGTTTATTAAAGAAAGATATAGATTTTATGATCAATAATTTGTAACTTCAAATGGGTCAAATTGCTAGAGATCTAGGTGGGAAAGATAAGGAAAAGATTCCCAACACAAAAATACCTAATATAAGAGAGAATTTCATGTATATAACCACTATAACAGGTATTAAAACTCAATAACATGTTGAGGAACAACCAAGGGAAGTCAAAATTGATGAACAAACTGATTTTGAGAATGAACATATGGAAAATTCCAAATATGTAAATCTAGACAGCAAGGTCCAGTATGAACAAAATGGTGAATATTTAATTGAAAAATCCTAAGAAAAAAGGAAAATGAAATTATAATTAATAAAAGAGGGAAATAAGAAGGTGAGGTTTAAGGATACGAAGAATAATCAAGCTATTTTAAAGAATTATTCCCCTCCCATCCCTTTTCCCCAAAGAGTTAAAAATATTGATGAACCTGATTATTTGAAGTTTCTTCTGATGTTTAGGACTATTAGAATTAGCATGCCATTTTTAGAGACCTTGAAAAATATTCCATACCATGTCAAATTTATTAAAAGGTTCTCATCCAACAAGAGGGACTACAAATATTTTAGAATCATTAATATCAATGAGGATTGTAGTGTGATTGTTCAAAAACAGTTACCTCCAAAATTAAAATACCATAGAAGATTTGTTATTTATTTTAAAATAATATTAAGTGGGGTAATAAACTATCTTTGTGCCTTAAGAGCTGGCATAAACCTTATGTCTTATTCCTTGTTTCAAAATATTAGTCTTAGGTAATTTAAACCAACATTTATTTCTCTACAATTAGTTGATATGTTAATTGTGTATCCTTACAAAAGAGTAGATGAATTGTTTGTATTACCCGCTGTTTTTTTTTGAAATGGAGTGTAATGAGAAAGTTACTATCATTATAGGGAGATCTTTCTTAGCCACAAATGGGGCTTTCATTGATTCTTGAAAAGTAAACTTACTCTTCAAGCTATTTAGGACCAAGAATAATTTCATTTTTTTCAAAGAGTCCCTCTTTTTGTGAGTTTTAAGTTGATAGATGTTGCTAAAAAAGTGTTTAGAGTTGAAGTTATGAGGGAAAATCACAATAATTTTAATTATTTTCTTAGTGAGTTTGTTAAAGAACATTTTGAAGTGAATTTTGTTAAATCTAAGTGATATGTAAAGGCTATGGAAACCTGAGAGTCATATTATATGATTCATTTCTTAGAACCATGAAGTGGTCCATCCAAACCAAAGCTTCCTAGTTGAAAGTGTTTCTCATGCCGCTGTTTAAAATTTACATCCCCCCATGTACCCAACCTTGAGAATAATTCTTGTTCTTTACAACCTGGGAGATGCGAGTCTTATTTTGTTGTTTCTTCATTGGATGAGAATGAGTGTTTTGAATCTAGTGAAGAGTCTATGATTAATCTTGTATTTCACGACCTGACCCACCAGGTCCTGCCTGGATGACGGTAAGCTGAGTGTGACACCCCAAGACCACCTCCAAGAGGCTAGGGGTTGGTGACAAGTGTCGAGTTGGTATATCAGTTAAATGAGAGGCCATAGACTAATGCACCTATATGCACACACACATATAAATCCATACAATAGTGTAGAGATATAATAAAAGAATAAAACATCTAGAGTGTAAACCATGCATGAAACAACCTCTAAGAAATATATCAAAGTAAAACAGTGTGATGTAAAATATATAAAGGGTAAAAATATATGTCCAACCTGAAATGAGGTCCCAACTTAACAAAAACTAGGAGAAAATAAAGACTGTAGATCCCAAATCACAATATCCAAGGTTGACCATCAAACACGTTCAACACCTCCAAGTACTACTATACTCCTCCAAAATCACTGATGATTTTCCTATCATCTGCATAAGACATAAAATGTTTGGATGAATTCCATAAAAAGGTGAGTATATACATACCTAGTAGGATGACTCAAAAACTAAAAAGGGAACAATATAAATAGCAATAATCAGTTCAACCCATAAAGTAAGGGATAAAGAGAAACCTAACAGATATTTTCAAAGAAACCCAAGTGAGAGAGAAAGGGGATCTCCATCTCCACAATAAATTAAGAATGATGAGTTAAACTACAGCTCCCAAAGGTCCATTTTATATTCCCAACACCATGTATAACCACACAAGAATCCATCTGGAGGGCCCACACCTCACCATTGCACTCCATAACCGAGGGGGGACTAACTTCAATGGAGGACCTGCTCCCCACAAGAGATCAAATATGGGGGGAGGGGTACCACTTTGTAGATTGAGGAACCACACCCTTTATAGTATGTGGGTTACCGACTCTACCCATGTAATGAGTGTAGGGGACCCACTCCCTAGTATGACAGGTGGTACTAACCCTAAAATCTCCTTGATGATCAAACTCGATCACTACCATCATCCACACATCACTAAAAGAATAATACTTATCATAATACCTCATTCCATATATCTAATTGAAAAACAAAGGACACCATTATGTTCTACATGAAAAAATACTCAGGATAGGCTACTTACATGCCCAATTCCAAGTTTCAAAGAAGGAAATACACAAGGTAAAAGTCTCATAGAAAAGTACATGACATATACGTATGGTCACATGGCATGTGACCTCTCCAAGACACCTGAGCATGTACTCACCTTTACATATCTTGTATATTAATGTGAATGTACATGACATGTATATAGAGTATATGACATGTCATGGCAACCTAGGGTATGCTCGTGCCCATGTAATCTGGCTGTGACTGTGTACACCAGCTATGTCATGGTACCCTAGCCATATTTGAGTACATAATCATGCTCGTGTACTTTGGATATGCCTATGTGCCTGTGCGTGTCCATGCCCGTGTACTCCTGGGGTACACGCTGAGCTACCGACACTAGGTTACACAATGTGTATGGGTTATACATGGTGTGTGATATTTAATCATGCTCAAAACTCTAACCGCCACAATAAGGGTACTACATGACATGTGTTCCTAGACTACATGGTGTATATGTCAGGATTTTACAAAAACTGATGAGATTTTCACACGACTCACCCACACCCCTATCAACACCATTTCTGCCACAAATCATGCTGAGGAACTCAGATCTAGGGATGACCGTACCTAATCCGCTGTGGGTGGTTGGATTCCGGCCACCCAAACCACATGAAAATCATCCCCATCACACCGTGTCACCACATTGCCTCACCCATTGATAAAAACCCATGAAATGACCTCTGATCCTTGTCACCAACACCCGTATCATGCATCACATCACAATTCAATTTCAAAATGCCAATCTCTAACTCTTTCATGTATCCGACACAAATACGGGGGTTCAATTGCACTCTAATCTGACTGAAAAATATAGAATCACCTACCCCATGGGCCAACAATGAAGAATACGAATAATGGTGGGAGAAAAGCAAACAAATGATGTGAATCCATCATTTGTCCAATGTGATTTTGACCAACAATTACATAAATTAGTTTAGGGGTGAAAATCAGGGCACAAAAAACCATCAATTAGGTTCAAGAACACTATTAGGAATCATGATCATGTGAAGAATGAAAAATGCAAAAAAATAAGATGATATGATAAATCCATGCTTAATGAATAAAACATGGGAAAAAATCCATGAAATAATGTTCCCTACCTCGAGTTTGGATTGTGTAGGATCGAAGAGTATAATAATGGATAAGAAAGAGGGAGGGGGTGAATTGTAGTTTAAAAATTTAAACTACTTAAAAAACCAAACCTATTAATTGTTATTTAATGGACACAAATATCATACAATTTTTAGAGTTACTATATTAGACACATAGATCATCAGAGATATCAGAGTTTTGTAAAGTTACATAAATTAAAACTTTCTAAACAAATGCACAATAGAAAATAATAACTTGTTAAAAAAGTGAAGCTTAAAACAAAAGTAAGAATGAATTAATTTTTTTTTTATAAAAGATTTATACTATTTAACCTTATGATTTAAGGAATTTACAAACCTTGTTTTTGGGTATCCTGATTTTTCAACCTAACCGTAAGGTATGTATTTCTACAACAATAAAGACCAATCACAAATATCATAATCAACCATATCCTCCTAGCAACAAAATCCCTCAATCATCTTGATCGAAATTAGTAGTCTTCCTATCCCTAAAATCCCTTAATCTAAACCTAGATCAGACATGATGAATACAAATGAAATATATTATAAGGAATTTTAAATCTGCACTTGTATTCCTTAGAAAAAAAATTCTCTAAAGATTTATAAAGAATAAGTAACAATATGTTACAACAGAGTAAGATTTAGATGGGTTGAGTCACAAATGCATCAAATCCCACCTCTATGAATGTGCCTCTATTTATATGGAAAACTCCAATAGTCATATTCTATGATTCTCAAAGTTGGATACAATGACCTTGGATGAGCTCCAGCTTGATAGCTCAGCAAGTTCTATACATATTTTTCCAATGTCGTTTTGTTAGCATCGTCACAATGCTAAAAAAAATCTTTCATCAGGTAGAAATAATTTTAATCATTAGATTATAAAATTTATTATTTCAATGGAATAATTTTTTTCCCTGATGGATCGAAACTACGTTAGTCTAATGGACTATACTTGGTCAGTTTGATGGACTAAACTCAGCCAGTCCAATGGACCAAACTTTGTTAGTCAGATGGACTAAACTAAGTCAGTCCAATGAACTAGACTTCTTCAGTCAGATGGACTAAACATTGTATTCCCATCCAAATATAAAGTCCATATTCATCTGATTATAAATGTTTTCTACACCTGGTAGAACTGAATGTTTTCTTAAAAAACACTATGAAATATTAGGATATAGAAAGTTAGTAAAACATGGTATTTAATAAATTGTATTGTGATTTTTAAAACTAAGGATAGAAAGTGTAAAAAGTAGTACCTTCAACTAAAAAATCTCCTCATTTTTGAGAAGCACAAAAAACAACACTTAAATAGAAAAACTAATAAATTTGAAAAAATTACAATCACTTTTAATTTATACATTTGAGAACTTCACTCTTTTATTCTTCTTAAAACATTTCCCCCCTTTCTTTATTATCTCCCCCCTATCTTTATATCTCCCTTTTTATTCAACAAAATTTGTCTGGAAGATTTGTTAGAATAATGGTAAGATAATAACTTCTTAAATATAAAGTCTCCCCAATAAAAACTCCCCCAAAAAATTCTCACACTTTATAATTTTCCAAAAAAATAAGGGAGGTATATGTCACGAACCAGACCGGGTCGCCATTCGACCCGATGCCCGAACCAGTCTACGGTAAGGCCCGAGAGACATTCCCTATCCTCCCGGGTTGGCGACAAGCGCCAGGGCACCAACGGGGCAAGTGGGAATGATTTCGCCCAATGAAAATAAATAAAGCAGTGAAAAAAAGGTAGAACAATGTACTAACCTGACCACAACCAAAAACTCCCCGTGACCTCGAGAGTCACTCTCCAAACCACAACCAAGTCTCTCCCACGGCGAACATGCTCGTGTCAAACCTGCAGCAGAAACTAAAAACAAGAAAACACTATAGGCATGAGTATTAAAACTCAGCAGGTAGACCCGACTAATTCTATTCCCAACGCACATGCCATTAAATAAAGAATTCACTAATTTTAAGTTTGAACTACATTGTATAAAAGTAAGTTTTTCTAAGTATTTTTCTCAAAAGAAAAGTACAAACCATTGCCCTTAACCATTTTCAAATCTAGATTCATTTCATTAGTGTCAATGGCTTTTTAGAAAGGGAAAGCGGTGTTTATATTTTTTTCAAATTTGTACGAAGAGTATTAAACACTTTCATTTGAAAACCATTTTTAGAAACCTAATTAAAATCAGTTTACCAGTTTCCAAGGAGAACAATACATCAGAAATGCACAAAAGAAATCACATGGGAAGGGCAATGTAGGTATACATATAAGCATCATAATCACTACTGCAAGCAACAAAATCCAAATAGACATGGGTCGAACCTAAGAGCTCAAGAACAATCTAGAACGTACCATACATGTGACTCATCCTAAAGGCATGCCCTAACTCGATGACGTCATAACACCCATACTACTACCCGGTATAGCCCTGCATGGCCTAACCGAGGGGCCCAATCCCCATAGCAGCAATAACACAGTATTCCCCTGCTATGGGGCCACTAGCCAGTGCATAATCTAAACTAGTGCAGCATCGTTCACAAAAATTCACTTACTATGCCAGGTTCCCATGTCAACGTGTGTAATAAAAGAAGGGGGGTGTGAGTCAACAAAGTCAATCAATCAGTACAAACATCACACAAAAATTATGCAGTCAACGTACATCAAATATCACATTTGAGTCACCCCAAATAGAGATTTCCAAAATAATTTATTTTATTAAAGTGCCAAACGAGCCTTCACCAATTTTAAGGAAAATCCTCATTTCTCAAGTGAACCAAAACAATTGTTTGCGCTTCAAAATAAATCATTTACCAATAAACCAAAACTACACTTAAAATTCCTTGAATTATGTTTAAAGGATAAACGGGCATTCTTTCACTACTGGGTGTCCGCTCATCAAGAAAACATTTCAAGTGTCGTGTATAAAATAAACGGCTCTTTTTTACATCGAGTGATCATTTAAAAATTTATCATTTAATATTATTTTTTATTTATTAAAATTTATAAAATATCAAGAAATTAATAAATTCTAAATTTAAAGGCAAGTGCAGTGGGGGACCTACCTCGACTTGCTGCTCGATCGTGATGACACGACTCGCTTCACACTTGCACATAAGCCTGTGCAAACCGATAACCGCAGTGTTGGGGACTTTCGTTGACGACACGCTGCAACAACCGCAAGACTTTAAATGCCAAAAACCTTTACCCAATTAGATTAAAAATAATTTTCAACCTTAATAATTATTTAATAAAACATTTTAAAAATTTTATAAATAAAATTTTAAAGACCATTTCCACGGATAAAAAAAACACTAGAAAATTTATTAAACAGTTTTCAAGATATTTCGCATGACTTTAAATGACAAAAACTTCACTCAAAACATCCTTTTAAAAACAAACGCACCTTGGCACAACACCAAACCACCTTTTAGACATGTTTCGCACCATTAATATAATTTAATAAACCGTTTAAAAAAATTTATAAAACAATTCCTGAGAGGTATCACAAGACTTTACACAATACCAGAATACAAAACACTGCACATCAACACCAAACCAAAACACAAACCCAACCAGAACACAGTACGCAACAACAACACCAAACTAAAACACAATACACAACAACTGAACAGCTAATTAAGCATACACAAATTCCATTTTGAAATAATACACACACCAAAATAGATTTTTAAACAAGATTTGCAGCGCACAAACAAATTAATAAAAATTCTAAATTAATTAAATAAAAAAACTAATTTGTCAGATAAAATTTATACGCGGAACCACCTTCCTCGGTGTAGGAAAACCTCAAAATTTTGGCGCAAAACCTCTTCCGCACGTTAGTGGCACCTCAAATAACACAACTAAACCCTAAAATCAAAGAATCAAATCAAATACACCATAAACAAAGCAAATGCAATACCAAACCCAACCCGAAAAATCCCTAAATCAAGAAAACAACCCAACGAAGGGAAAACGCACCTGCGGAGAAGGTGCGGATGGAAAACTGGGTGAGGGGAAGGGAGGTCAGAGGTGCGTCACACCGGAAAATCAGCCGGAAGGGAGGGGAGGCACGGGTCTGGTCGTGCGAGGCAGCGGGGGCGACGCGGGTGAGATCGAGGCATGGCGGGCGGTGCGACCGACCAGAGAGGGAGGAAGAGGGAGGGGTGACGCTGGTCCGGGAGAAGGAGCGGAGGAGGAGGGAGGTCCCGGAGAAGGAGCGGAGGAGGGGATAGGGTTAGGGGAGGAGAGGCCCGCGCGAGAGAGGGGGAGAGAATGAGAGGGAGGGAAGAAAAAGAGAGAAAAGAAAAAGAGAGGAAAGAAAAAGAGGAAAGAAAAGAAAAAATAAAAGAAAAATAAAATTATGGATAAATTAATATCCTATTAAATTCTAAATTTAATTTTAATAATAAAACCAAAATAATAAAATCAATCAATATAATAAGATTATTTATTGAGGATGGACACCGCGTACGGTCGCGCGCATGGTCATGCGCCTGGTTGCACGCATGGTCACGCGCACGGTCACTGCGCATGGTCGTGTGCCTGAAAGAACCCAAAAATAATCAATTTAAAATAAAGCATCGGTTGGGGTGTGACAATTCTCCCCACCATGACACTTTCTACCCCCAGAAAGTCCCAAAAAGACTTGGTTAACCAAAGTTTCCAAGAAAGACTGCGAAGACCGGAAGATATTTTAAACAAAACCTTCATCGCTCAAAGACCGAGCATTTAAGACACCTATAACATGAAATTCCATAGATCTCAAAACTATAATCACCAAGCAAAAATACCAACATCAAGAAGCTCACCTCTAAACACAACTTCAACATGGAAGACTCTGACCCCTAACTTAGGAAACACCAGGGATCACTTGAGACCTCCAAGAACACTCACAAGGTGACCCACTACCTGAGCGAACCAATTACAATGATCAGGGTCGGGCGAAGCAGAAGCAAGGGGTTGCCCCGCCAAGCGCACTTTCAAAACAGAGCTTCCCCCAAGTTCGTCCTATGGTGGTCTCCCCACCATATTAGGATTCTTGTCAAACACTGGTTCTCCAAACTAAGACGACTCACAAACCCAGAAAAACCTCCGACACTAGCTTGACCATCCAAGCTCCCTAAGTTTAACCAACCAACACAAGAGGGGACATCGACGAGACCTGCACTAGGTCTCCCCACCATTTTAAAATTTCCTACCACCACGGAACCTGTGCGGGCATTCTCAGTTTACTTTGAGAGATACGAACTGGATGCTTCATCACAAACCCACCAACACAGTTTGACGTGCACGAAAAATTTCCATAGTGGACCACACTCGACCACATAAGATGGTTTTGATAGCAAAAACCCCAAAACTTAGCGGCAAACTGGATGGGTGTGTTTCAATTACATAAGATGAGAGCATCCCCAGAATGAGTACAATTTCGACTCCTAAGCGACCCACAAGATGGTTTACAGAGCCCGCCTATTGGATTTACAAGAATACAGATTCTTTGAACCTTTTTAAGGCCTATAAGGAACTCCCATAAACTAAGACTACAATAAGGATACACGACCTTCATACCCATCACAAAAAAATGAACACTTCAGAGGCGATACCGCAATAAGGAAATTTAAGTCGTCCTAATCCGTTATTGCAGACTTAAGTCGGACCAAACTCGTACCACGTCCAATGAGTTTTGACTGCGCGCAAGCTTCACCCCGAGACCTATGGTCGGGGACATAATGTCTGAAGCATCTACCGCCTCGTATTCATAAGCTGACCACCTCTGACTGAAACTTCCTCCACTAGAAAAGCAACCTGCATACTACCCCTCATTCCCCAAGCGGACACTCCATCAATATATCAACTAATAATTACAGTGAATGACTTAGGGTGTCCGACTGACCACACTAGAGGTAGGAGATTGAGCAGTCTTTCAAACGCGTGACACAAACTGACAAGAGGGGCACTCCGAGAACAAGTACCTTTGGTTAAAACTCTTCATCGGATGAGGAACCTTCACTTACCACAATATGGACGAGACCAACAACTATTACGCACTTTAAGCAAATTGTTCCACACAACCTATGGAGAACATGAAACCAGCTCAACAGAAAGGTCAACGCACCCCTTCCCCACCTGTTGACTGGTCGAGCACCTACGAGATCAACCTCTTCCCCTCACCTTCACTTCTTTAGGTGAAACCTCAAGATGGAGGTAGTCTTGAGGATCACTCAAGAAATCCTCATTCATAGAAAATGAGACGATCATCGTTTACTGATCTAGTATTGCTCCTCCAAACACACTCGAGAAGACTTACACCCACACAACATTCAGAGTTCCTCAAAAACCGAAGAAACTCCCAACTTCACAAAGCATTCAACAATACTCATTCGACCTCAAAATCTACAAAAAGCTGACACAACCGAGAAGAACCCAACTCTGTCACTCCACTGAGAGTCTGGGTCGGGCCAAGAACTAAGAGACTTTCTGGAAACCCATGGGACATTTCTAGGGGGCATATCCCAAAAAAGAAACACAAAATAGCCTTCCACAAATCCAAACACATCACAAATAAAACATCCATACATCAGACACAAATCAAACAATTTCAATTTAAAACGTCAATTCATCCTTAAAGAAAACCATCTTCTTGAAAAACCAAGCACAGTACAATAAAACCCAACAAATCTTTTGAACCCATCACTTTCACTCCGGACTCAAAACCATTTCCTAATTCCAAAACTATTTAAGCACAAAAACCTTTTTGAGAGAAAACCCCACTTTTCAGGAAACAAGATTCAGCTTTTAAAATCAATTACTCACCACTGATATTCCTGGATGCCTCGCCGATTTTCATTTCCGTGCCACCCAAGCACCCATCCACACAATCCACCAACTATCCATTAATCACATCCACATTCACACGTGAGCATCCATAGAAATACCACTAGACAAAGCAAGGTTATTCCGCTTTCAAAAATAAAACATTCTCAATATTCCGAAAATATTTTTTTTTCCAAAACTATTTCAAAAACTCAAGACAAATTTTCAACATGCTTTCTATTTATAAAACAACTCACTCCAATTTCAAATAACCCAAGTCATTCTTTTAGAAATTCAACTTTGACAAATCAACACCAAATTCCAAAAATACGGTCCAAGAGAAATGCACCCCAAAAATCATGCCAACCAGACACCAAAATAAAATAAGAGCAACACCAAAGTCTGCTTCCATTTTTTAATGGAAAACAACTTTGCATCAATCCCAAAACTGAAGCAAAGACATCACAAACATTAAATCACTTGGGCAGAGGACTAGTGGTCATGTCTAACCCGACTACATGGTTTAGCAAACCATGCCCTAGGCAAGCACCAACCACTAAGAGTATCGAACCGTACTCTCGGGAATCACATGGGTCACTACTCCATGGGAGACTGCGCACAGTACCAGTTCACTCCTATTATCATCCCCCATCCACAAGGACCAAATCCAAAAACTTAAATCCCAAACTCCCCTGGTTACTCGAGGATCGAAATGAGTAAGAGTTCACGATGATCTTCTCGCACCTATCCCTCGAGTACCAACAGTCCTCTCTCCAATCTACCTGACATCCCGAATAACAAGAGAAAAAACCTGCTCTGATACCATTTTGTCACGAACCAGGCCGGGTCACCATCTGACCCGGTGCCCGACCCGATCCGCGGCAAGGCCCGAGAGGCGTTCCCGATCCTCCCAGGCAGGCAACAAGCGCCAGGGCACCGACGGGGCAAGTGGGAATGATTTCTCCCAATGAAAATAAATAAAGCAGTGAAAAAAGGCAGAACAACATACTAACCTGGACACAACCAAAAACTCCTCATGACCTCGAGAGTCACTCTCCAAACCACAACCAAGTCTCACCCACAACGAACATGATCGTGTCAAACCTGCAGTAGAAACTAAAAACAAGAAAACACTATAGGCATGAGTATTAAAACTCAGAAGGTAGGCCCAACTAATTCTATTCCCAGTGAACACACCATTAAATAAAGAATTCACTAATTTCAAGTTAGAACTACAATGTATAAAAGTAAGTTTTTCTAAGTATTTTTCTCAAAAGCAAAGTACAAACCATTGACCTTAACCATTTTCAAATCTAGATTCATTTCATTAGTGTCAATGGATTTTTAGAAAGGGAAAGTGGTGTTTATATTTTTTTCAAATTTGTACGAAGAGGATTAAACACTTTCATTTGAAAACCATTTTTAGAAACCTAATTAAAATTATTTTACCACTTTCCAAGGAGAACAATACATCAGAAATTCAGAAAAGAAATCACACAGGAAGGGAAATGTAGGTATACATATAAGAATCATAATCACTACTGCAAGCAACAAAATCCGAATAGACATGGGTCGAACCTAAGAGCTCGTGAACAATCTAGAACGTACCATACATGTGACTCATCTTGAAGGCATGCCCTAACTCGATGATGTCATAACGCCCATACTACTACCCGGTATAGCCCTGCATGGCCTAACCGAGGGGCCTAATCCCCATAGCAGTAATAACACAGTATTCCCCCACTATGGGGCCACTAGCTAGTGCATAATCTAAACTAGTGCAACATCGTTCACAAAAATTCACTTACTATGCCAGGTTCTCATGTCAACGCGTGTAATAAAAGAAAGGGGGTGAGTCAATGAAGTCAATCAATGAGTACAAACATCACACACAAATCATGCAGTCAACGTACATCAAATATCACATATGAGTCACCCCAAATAGAGCTTTCCAAAATAATTTATTTTATTAAAGTGCCAAACAAGCCTTCACCAATTTTAAGGAAAATCCTCATTTCTCAAGTGAACCAAAACACTTGTTTGCACTTCAAAAAAAAATCATTTACCAATAAACCAAAACTAATTATGTTTAAAGGCCAAACAAGCATTCTTTCACTACTGGGTGTTCGCTCATCAAGAAAACATTTCAAGTGTCGTGTATAAAATAAACAGATCTTTTTTACATCGAGTGATCATTTAAAAATTTATCTTTTAATACTATTTTTTATTTATTAAAATTTATAAAATATCAAGAAATTAATAAATTCTAAATTTAAAGCCAAGTGTAGTGGGGGACCTACCTCGACTCGCCGCTCAATCCTGAAGACACGACTCGCTTCACACTTGCGCATAAGCATGCGCAAACCGATAACCGCTGTGTTGGGGACTTTCGTTGACAACACGTTGCAACAACCGCAAGACTTTAAATGCAAAAAACCTTTACCCAATTCGATTAAAAATAATTTTCATCCTTAATAATTATTTAATAAAACATTTTAAAAAATTTATAAATAAAATTTTAAAGACCATTTCCAATGATAAACAAAACACTAGAAAATTTATTAAATAGTTATCAAGATATTTCGCATGAATTTAAATGCCAAAAACTTCACTCAAAACATACTTTTAAAACCAAACACACCTTGGCGCAACACCAAACCACCTTTCAGACATGTTTCGCACCATTATTATAATTTAATAAATCGTTTAATTTTTTTTTATAAAAAAATTCCTAAGAGGTATCACAAGACTTTACACAATATCAGAATACAAAACACCGCACATAAACACCAAACCAAAACACAAACCCAACCAGAACACAGTACGCAACAACAACACCAAACTAAAACCCAATACATAACAACTGCACAGCTAATTAAGCACACAAAAATTCTATTTTGAAATAATACACACGCCAAAATAGATTTTTAAACAATATTTGTAGTGCACAAACAAATTAATAAAAATGCTAAATTAATTAAGTAAACAAACTAATTTGTCAGATAAAATTTATATGTATAACCACCTACCTCGGTGTAGGAAAATCTCAAAATTTTGGCACAAAACCTTTGCCGCACGTTAGTGGCACCTCAAATAACACAACTAAATCGTAAAATCAAAGAATAAAATCAAATACACCATAAAAAAATCTAACACAACACCAAACCCTAACCCAAAAAATCCCCAAATCAAGAAAACAACCCAACGAAGGGAAAACGCACCTACAGAGAAGGTGAGGATGGCAAACCGGGCAAGGGGAAGGGAGGTCGTAGGTGCGTCGTGCCGGAAAATTGGCCGTAAGGGAGGGGCGGCGTGGGTCCGGCTGTGCGAGGCAGCGGGGGCGACGCAGGGGAGCTCGAGGCGCGGTGGGTGGTGCGGCTGACCGGAGAGGGAGGAAGAGGGCAGGGCAACACTGGTCTGGGAGAAGGAGCAGAGGAGGAGGGCGGTTCGGGAGAAGGAGCAGAGGAGTGGCTAGGGTTAGTAGAGGAGAGGCTTGTGCGAGAGAGGTGTAGAGAATGAGAGGGAGAGAAAAAAAAGAGAGAAAATAAAAAGAGAGGAAAGAAAAAGAGGAAAGAAAAGAAAAAAAATAAAAATAAAATTAAGGATAAATTAATATCCTATTAAATTCTAAATTTAATATTAATAATAAAATAAAAATAATAAAATCAACCAATATAATAAAATTATTTATTGAGGATGGACACCGCGCACGGTCGCACGCCTGGTTGCGCGCATGGTCACACGCATGGTCACCGCGCATGGTCGCGTGCCCGAAAGAACCCAAAAATAATCAATTTAAAATAAAGCGTCAGTCGGGGTGTGACAGTATAAGTATACCTGAAATGTTAAATAATAAAAAATACAAAACAATTTAGTTTAAATAAACATCCATCCAAAAAATATAGAAAGAGCATTCAACCAACTATGATTGGAAAAAAATTCAAACAAAAAATATATAGAGAGTGATTCATTCAAAAAAATATTAAATCAAAAGTTTTATTTTTAAAAAAATAAGAGTTCATAGAAAAATAATCATTCCTTATTCTTTAATTTCTTTACAATCACTTTTACCTTTATAAATTCATCTTGATTCTTCTCGGACTATGCTACTTAAGACTCTAACTTAACAATCTTCTCTTCCAAAACTTGAAAATTTAAAATATATTGCTTTAGTATGATAACATATTACTCAAGAAATTAGAATTTTATATTCTCAAATTTAAACTTCACAACTTCTTCTACAAGAGAAAAATTAGTTTTCATCAGTTTTGATATTTCTTGATCTTGAGATTCTAAAAAATTATTCATCTGATCAACAAGCTTGGACTTCTCAGAAACATCAAAAAATTTTTTTTCAAAAGAATTAGAAATATCCAAAGATGATTTCTTAACAACTTTGATTTGATCATAATGAACTTTTAAGTCTATTTATAACTATTTAATCCATCCAAAAACTTGTTTTAACCTTCTTCTTTCTACCTTAGAATCAACTTTGAAAGATTTGAAATTAGTTTCATTTTTCACAATGGTTTTAGCTAACTGATTCAATGCATCTAAATTTTATAAATCATTCAAGCTTCTATGAATATGCTTGAAACAAGATTCTATACTCGGTATATAAGGAATAACATCAACAAGATTTTTCAATGCCTTATTAAAATAAGTAAATCTCATTTCAACCCTTTGATCAGATTCACTGTCTATAGAATAGGTTGAGTCTGATGACACATCATAAACTTGTCATCGATAAGTGTCAACATCAATTTTATCTTTCTATTTCTCTTTCACAACATCCGATATTACAAAAAAATCAACATTATTATAAGACTCACCCCTGTCCGATAGCTTTGTATGAGATTGTTGATTTTCTGATTCCTTATCTAAACTTTGTTCTTTCTCAAAAACTTCCAACTCATCATCTTTTTTAGACTAAGATGTGAAAGGGGAAGTCTCATAAGAACCATCCCTATCTCTTCTTCTTCTTATTCTAAAGATTATTTTGAGTCTTCTTCTAACTATTTTTCTAAATATCTTTCCAACTTCTTATAAATTCTTAAATATTCTTTCCTATATTTCTTAACACTTTCTTAAACTTATGCTTCAACATGTTCTGTTGAAGTTTTTTCAACTTACAAAATTTTACTTACACATTTATCAAAAATAGTAGGAACACTAGAAGTTCCAAATTTCTTTAGTTCCAATGGAATAGATTGAGAAACATTGGATTTTTACTAAACTAATTAAGGATCAGTCAAAGTATGTATTGATTGAATAAAAAAATAGAGAAATTAAAAGATCTCCTTCTAGACTAGAAGCACACAAGTGTCCATGAACTTTCTCCAAACCTTTAATAAAGATTTAAATAACTTTAACTTCATAAAATATCTCCTTATCATTTTTTTTCTATTTAGAATTTAAATTTTCATGAGTTTTTTCCTTTAATTCCAATTTCTTTGCTTTGTCTAAAACAAAAACTGGATCACATGGCTTCTTTTTAGCTTTGTGCTTCATCAACTCCTTATACACCTCACGAAAAATTTACTTTACTTTATTTTTGTCCTTGGTGGAGAATAATTAACTTTTCTTTTTTTCTTTAAACTTTTACTTTAATTGAATAAATTCTTCATTATACACAACATTGTTCGATTTTTCAAAAAAAAAATTTCAGCTCAGGCAAAAAAACCAACTCCATTCTAAAAATAATTTCTTCACTAATTAAAGAAACCTTCTCTCTCACTGAAACTTAAAAATTATTAATCTTCATCACAATCATAAAATTTACTAAAATTTTGTTGATGAAACATAGAAATAACAAAATCCTCATCTTCATAGAAATTTTCTTAACCGCTTCAATCGATAAAAAATGAACTTCACTAAATTAAACCTCCTCATACACACAAATAATTTTAAAATAAAGATATCTAAAAATTTTAACGTATCTATGTCCCTTTTCTTAGGATAATATATCTCTAAATACAAAGAGTTACAACTATTTCATCCATTATTAAATTAAAAACTTTCCTTATATTTTCATAAGAAGAAAATAAGGAATTCTCAGCCTTAGACTTCTCAAAACTACCAAGATTGTCTGGAAGCTTGTGGGTAACTAGATACACTTATCCTTCTAAAGTAACCTCTACTAAATCAACCACTTGTTGAATATTCAACTTATAACATTCATCAAATAGATTTAAAGAAATAAGATATATACTATCATCAACACAAAAATCCATAGAAGAATAAAAATCTTTCACTATCACTGGATAGTGAAGATTAAAATCTTATTTTTTAACACATACCTTTTCCCATCCATGAAATATGATAACTTCTTTCAGAAATGAATCATATTTATCAAACCACAACTTTACAATCAACCTTTCCTTCACCAATTCTTTGTTTTCAATTTCTTTAGTAGAAGTCATTTTATAAATACTAACAAAGATTGCTGATACGATGAGGAAAACTGACCGGATAGATGCTAAACAATAAAAAACATGAGAGATTTCAGGGATGAGATTCAAGACCAATCTGAGAGATATATGTGGGATGTGGTGACCCAAACTCATATTTATAGGCTCATAGGCGACCTTTCGACTTCCAAAAATTTGAAAATTTGAAATAAAACCCATTTTTAATCTAACAACTAATATTCATCCTTAAAAGACACTACAAAAAAATAGCACATTAGAGGGGGTTATTTAGAGGGGGTTATGCACAACCCCCTCTAAATTCAGTTTCTGTAACATTAGAGGGGGTTCTGTACAACCCCCTCTAAATTAATTTTCTATAAAAATTAGAGGTGTAATTATTTACAACCCTCGTTAATCATTGAATTTGAAGGGGGTTATTGACCCCCTCTAATTGAACCCCCTCTAAAATTTTTAACATTGTTTTATTAATATCTAGTTGGATTTTAGAGGGGGTTCAAAACCCCCTCTTATATCTTAAATTAGAGGGGGTTGAAAACCCCTCTCTAATTTCTTAAATTAGAGGGGGTTCAAAACCCCCTCTAATGTCTTTAAATTAGAAGGGACTGAAAACCCCCTATAATGTCTTAAATTAGAGGTGGTTTAAAACCCCTTCTAATGTCATTAAATTAGAGGGGGTTCAAAACCCCCTCTAATTTAATATATCACATGGGGTTGTGAGCCCCCATTTTTTTTGAAAAGCAACTTCTATAAGACACACACACACACACACATATATAAACACACATATATAAATACATATATATATATATATAATTAAAACACAATATATAAATGTATTTATATAAAATATTTATATGATTGTATTTATTCGTATTTATATTTATACATAAATATGTATAATATTATGTACATTAATATTTATTTATTTGTATAAATTTTATTTCATATAATATTAAGTATAAATGTCTATAAATTATATTTCATATAACATTGATTATATATAATACACATATTAATTATATATAATATACAATTGTATTTCATATAACATTTTATAAATATTTGTATAAATCGTATTTCATAAAATATCAATTATATATAATATACATATTTGTATAAAATGTATTTCATATAATAATTATTATATATTAATTATATATAATATTATACTATTTATACAAATAAATATATATTAATATAAATAATAATAATAAATATATGTATTGAAATACATTATATAAATATATTTTAAAAGACCTTATATAAATATATTATGTAAATACTTATATATATATTCTTTAAATAAACACATATATAATATATAAATATGTATTTAAGTATATAAATAATTTATATAAATATATAATATAAATGTATTTAGTATAATATATTTATGATATAAATCATAAAATAAATGTATAGTATTTATAAAACCAATATATAATTTTTATAGTTTAAAAAATAGGTGTAATAACAACAACAATAATTAATAATATTATTATTATGATACACACACAGAGATACATATATATAAGTATATAAAAATAATTAAATAAATATATTATAAATATATTATAATTATATTATATATTTAAATATTAAAAAAATACATAAACCAACATAGAGAAGTATAAATGTATTTATAAATATATATTTATATATGTAAATATAATTATTTATATATATTATATGAAGAAACATATATATAATATATAAATATGTATTTAAGTATATAAATAATTCATATAAATATATTTATAAATATATAAACATATATATTGTTTATATAAATTTATAGATAGGTTATTATTTAAATGTATTAAAATATATTATTTGAATAATATTTTTTAAAAATAGATAATAATATTTATATATAAATATAGAAATCTATAAATATATATCAAAAAATGAATTGGCGTAGTGGTGCAGCTAAGGGATTTCGAGAGCCAGAGACCAGCTGGTCCCGGGTTCTAATCCCACAATCAACAAATTTATTTTATGTGGGAGGGGCGTATGGGGAACATGGAACATGAGGGGCGCTGTGAACCGGAGGGGGGGGGGGGGTTGGGGAACATGCAATAGGAGGGGTGCCTGGAACTAGAGAGGTGATAAGAATCGCATAATGGGAGGATGAGAGGGCGCGGGGAACCAGAGGGGGAGACTGAGGACGAGTGCAGGACGATAGGGTCAGGGTGCAGGACGAGACGGGTGCGGGACAAGGTCAGGGTGAGGGGTGTGGGGGTAGGGTGCGGGAAGAGGTAGGTTTGCGGGGGCCTGGGTAGGGTAAGTCAGGGACGAGGCGGGGGCGCGGGTGAGCTGAGGAACAAAAAATAATTGAAAAAAACATTAGGGGCGGTTTTCAAAACCTCCCCTAAAGTAAACAACATTAGGGGCGGTTTAAAACACCCCTAATACACTCCATTAGTGGTGGTGTCGACTATAACCGCCTCTAATTCATGAATTTTCAGCAAATTTAAATCAACATTATAGGGGGTTTAAACCCCCTCTAATGTATTCGCTGCTAAAGTCTTTGTGATTGTACCAGTAGTTCCTCAAAACCGTCTCTAATGATAGTAGGCGACAACATTAGTGGCAGTTTCTCAAAACTGCCGCTAATGTCTTTAGAAGGGGTTATAACCCCTTCTAATGTCAAAAATAACCCCTTCTAATGTAGTGAATTTTTTTAGTGAGATTAAATATTAATTCTAAACTCTTAATAGGTTTTTAAGAAATAATTTTTTGTTCAAAAATCTTGTTCAGAAATATTTTGTAATTTTTTTTATAAAACAGAAAAGTTATAGACAACAAAAAAAAGAATGGAACAAAATATAGTAAATACTAGAGATTAGAAATTACCTCTTAGAGTAAAAATGAAACACTTTGTGAGAATGTTTTTCTGGTAATTGTTCTTCTTGTTTTTCTAAAATAAATTTTGAATTATAATTATTTTTTTGGAAAAACTAAAAATAGAAAAACCAAAGTTTTTAGAAAAACTAAAAATAGAAAAACCAAAGTTTTTAGAAAAACTAAAAATTATAAAAAAAAAGTTTTTAGAAAAACTAAAAATTTTAGAAATACCAAAGTTATTAGAAAAAGTAAATTTTTTATAAAATCCAAAGTTTTTAGAATTTTTTTAGGAATTTTTTTTAGAAAAAACCAAAGTTTTTAGATAAACTAGAATTTTTAGAAAAACCAAAGTTTTTAGAAAAACTAAAATTTTTAGAAAAACCGAAGTTTTTAGAAATTGTTTTTTAGAAAAACCAAAGTTTTTTGAAAAACTAAATTTTCTAGAAAAACTAAAGTTTTTAGAAAAACAATGACATATGTACCCCCTCTTTGAAAAGGAGTTTATTTCCATAAGGAGATGGATAAACAAGAAGTATATATGAATGATCATTTAGTATTGAATATTCCTAGATTCTATTTAATATATTAAAATCTATCAGAATTAAGAGGTTTAGTAAATATATCAAAAAGTTTTTCTTGTATTCTGATGAATTGTAAAAAGATATATCCTTTTGTGTGTGTTCCTGAAGGAAATTGTGTCTTATATCTTGATTTTCTCATGAGTGATGTGATGAGTTTTAAATTAAAGCTGTGGAACTTGAGTTATCACACAAAATTGGAGTTTTACTAAAACTCAATCCAAAGTCAGTGAGCTTGTGTTGTATCCATAACACTTGATCACAACAAATTCCAGCTGCCACATATTCTGCTTTAGCAGTGGAAAGTGATACAAAATGTTTTTTCTTACAAGACCATGAAACTAAATATTCTCATAAGAAATAAAAAGTTTCAAATGTACTTTTTCTACCCATCTTACAACTATCAAAATCAGCATCTAAAAAAATTTTAAGTTCAAAATCATTTCCAAAAGAACAAAATAATATAGGATCCGTAATTCCCTTAAGATAACAAAAAATTCATTTTATTACTCTTAAATGTGATTCTTTGGATTATCTTGATATCTTACACATAATCATTCAAAAAACATAAAATCTGGATGACTAGCTATTAAGTATAGTAAACTACCAATCATTACTATAAAGATATTTTGATCAAATGGTTTCCCAGATTCATCAATATCTAAATAATCTGAGGTTCTGATAGGAGTACTTATGCTTTTGGTGTTTTCATATCCAAATTTCTTAAGAAGATATTTTATATACTTATGTTGAGATATAAAAGTTCCTTCCAATTTTTTTTTTTAAATTTGAAAACTAATAAAATAAGTAAGTTCTCCCATCATGCTCATCTCAAACTCGGATTTTATAAGATCCGCAAAGGAATCTATTAAAATTTTCCTAGTTGAGCCAAATATAATGTCATCGACATATAACAATGATGGTATCTTTAAAAACTTTCATAATAAAAAGTGTTGGATCAATAGATCCCTTAAAAAAATTATTTTGTAAAAAAAATCCAGTTAATCTATCATACTAGGCTCTAGGGTATTGTTTAAGTCCATAAAGTTCCTTAGAAAGTCTAAATATATGATCCATAGATTTTGTATTTTCAGAACCAGGGGGTTATTCTACATAAACATCCTCCTATACATATCCATTAAGAAAATAACACTTCACATCCATTCGAAAAAGTTTGAAATTAAGAAATGTTTTATATGCTAAAATAATATGGATAACTTTAAGTATAGATACTAGAGAATAAGTTTCTTCATAGTCTACTCCCTCTTGTTGATTATAACCCTTTGCAACAAGTATAAATTTATTTATAACTATAATTCCATTTTCATCACATTTATTTTGAAAAAACCCATTTTACACTAATAATAGGTGAATCTCTAGGTCGTTCAACTAAATTCTAAACTTGATTCATTTTGAATTCATTGAGTTCATCTTGTATAGATTTTATCCAATCTTAATCACCTAAAGACTCATCAAGAGTCTTAGGTTCAAATTGTGATAAAAATATACAATGTTTAATTTTGTTTCTCAAGGAAATTCTAGTGATAACTGGTTGATCTACATCACCAATGATATTATCATTAGGATGATTCCTAAGGATCAACTTATTCCTTGGGTTTATAAATTTTTTTTCTTCAATAATAGGTTGAAATTATTCTTGAGGTAGAAATTTAGAAAAAAATTCTTCAGTTGTTCTCTCATAAGAAGAAATTAACAACATGGTTTGAAAATCAATTTTTAAAATAATATATGA
This sequence comes from Viscum album, assembly GCA_963277665.1. Classification (NCBI taxonomy): domain Eukaryota; kingdom Viridiplantae; phylum Streptophyta; class Magnoliopsida; order Santalales; family Viscaceae; genus Viscum; species Viscum album. The sequence continues at coordinate 1,163,314,648 of OY728126.1, forward strand.
ATATGTGAATTAAGGTTGTTTGAAAACAAAACGATCAGTTTTATAAAATTTAAAATGCATTATTTCCTTAATAGTACTTTTGTTTTTATTAAAGACTCTATTGGACTTACTAGTTTTAGAATATCCTAGAAATATCCCTTTATCAGATTTTAGAGAAAATTTATCTAGATTATCTTTATTATTCAGAATAAATAATTTGCATCCAAAAACATTAAAGTAAGAAAGTTTTTGTTTCCTTCCAGTCCACAACTCATATATAGTTTTATTTATAAAAGGTCTTATTAAAACTCGATTTATAGTATAACATGAAATACAAACTACTTCAACCAAAAAATGTTTATAAACCGAGTATTCACTTAACATGGTTCTTATAATCTTCTAAAGAATTATATTTCTTCTTTCAACTACACTATTTTCCTATGGAGTTCTAGGTTCTAAAAAGTTATGAGCTATACCTTTTTTACTACAAAAAGTTTCAAAGAAAAATTTACAAAATCTCCACCTTGATCACTATGAATAATTATCAAGGGCAGATTTTTCTCATTTTTAACATGGGATATAAAAGTTTTAAAATAGAAAAAGACTTCTAGTTTTTTTACTAGAAATTAGACCCATGTATATTTAGTGTAGTCATTAACTAAAACATATACATAGTATTTTCCATTGATACTTCCACTTTGTGTAGGACCAAATAGATCCATGTGAACTAACTATAAAGAATCATAAGTTGAAACTTCATTAATAGATTTAAAACTTGACTTATGTTGCTTTCTAAACTAACAAGGATCACAAACTTTAGAAGAATCAAACTTAAGATCCAGTATATCTTTAACTAGTCATTTTTTAATGTCCCCCGACCAAAAAATCTCTCAAAGGCCGAACCGGGTTGGTTACATGACCTCAAGTGTGCCTACTCGTATGCTATAGGCTGCTGACTAGTAGTGGGGGAGTGGTGCATACAGCGGGGAGACTATACCCCATGGTTTAGAGTCACAATATAGTGGAAAATATATAAATACCAGAGTATGAAAATAACAGAAACCACACAACACAATAGACAAACCAAACAAAAAATGCCAACTGGATAATCTAATAAATAATAAAATAATAATTTAATGATAGGATAGAGTATAACTAAAATTAATACTAAAAGTAATACAAATAAAACACTAGAAGACTCAAATGAAGACTGAAAAGTCCACAGTTCCAAACCCCATGTTGGTACTATCTCTAAGCTCCAACCCCTCAACAGGGTCCTTTTCCATTATCCAAACCTGCATCCATGTAATATGCTTGAGCACCAAACAACGACTCAAATAGGGTGTGAGTAAAACTCAGTAGGTTAAAACCATTGTGTCTAAACAAATCCATCTAATAATAAGTACCTACATTGATTCAATAAACAAGTGCATTAATTAATTTAAAAATTAATATTATACATCAATCAATCTACTTAGACACTATACTAGAATGTCTATGAGCATATAACACAACCATGCCATCCATAAACATGAAACCGAACAACCTACTTCGGTACCATGCCAGACTATCTCTGAGCATGTAGCAAAACCATGCCAACCACAACCGTATACACATGGTATAACATATCACTAGTACAATCCCACTATATAAGAATATCAATGTGTGTTGGGGCTTAGCTTAGTATATAAGCATTGGAACATGTTTTAGGGCCTAACTTAGTATATAATTATCACAACATGTGTTAGGGCCTATCCCGGTATATAAGAATCGTAACATGTGTTAGGGCCTAGTCTGGTATATAAGAATCATAACATGTGTCAAGGACTAGCCTGGTATATAAGCATTGCAACACTTTTCAGGTCCTAGCCTGCTATATAAGCATCATAGCATGTGTCTCAAGTGCATATCACAACAATAAGAATATCACAACAGCAAGCATATCACAACAGTAAGCATATCATAATATAACCACATAAGACCAAATGGTTAATTCTGCTAATTACCATTTGTATTTCAATTTACCAATTTATTCAATTAATATAATAAGCCATTTTACAAGGTGAATAAATAACAAGCAATCAACCAAAACACATGTCATGCTAAAATCACATGTAAACCATTTCCAATTAATTATTTCCCAAGGAAATCGCAATCCAGGCCGCATATCAATAGACCCAAAGGGATCCAAGGAGTGATCCGATTACATTATTATCATTTCCATTTAATCTATTAATTAATGCACACATTTCATCGATACAATCACATATATTTTACATACTTCAGTAATTGAAATCAGACCACAAGGTTAGGTTTTAGACCCCCTACCTTGAAAGTGGAGAAGGGGATGACAAAATCTCACATCCACAGTAGTAATAAACTTCTTACTTCCTTTTAACAAAATCTATAAATTAATTCAGCAATATATTAAGAAGAACGTGAAGAACTGGGATGTGTACCTTACAAATCTAGTTTTGGAGATCCAAGATCTAACATGTTCTCACTTCTGAATCGAAGAAGACTCAAAAATCATCCTCGAAAGGTCTGTAGTTGATACTGAGGTGTGTATAGGGTATTCGGTCGAAGATAAAGACACACAAAGTGTCTGTAGTCTAATAGGGAGGTGTGCATTATAAAAACACAATATAGGATGGCCTTTAAAAAGGCTGGGTGTCACTTTTACATGATGTTAATTTATTTCACATCGTGTAAGTATCAAATCCTTTTTTTTCTATTTTACCCAAAATCGCATCACCATCCATTTAAAAAAACATTAAATATATATTAAACATTGTGTAAATTGATTTTGTGACATGTGATACTTTTCGTTACATGTTTAATGGGTTTTTAAAATTTACAGGGTGTATTTTATGACATGTTTATAGGGTGTGTATAATTTATAGGGTGTGTAAATTTTCATGACATTTTTACAGGGTGTGTAAAATATAAAGGGTGTGTAAATTTTCATGATATGTTTACAAGGTGTAAATTTATTCAATCCATGAGTTAAATTCATAGGGTCTACCCAAAACAATCCACCTCATGGATTAGGTTCACGATGTGAATTTGTTCTGCAACTAGAACTCACATCTTATTCCTGCTACACCCCTAAAACACTTAACCCACCCTGAACCTCAGCTCAAAAACCTAGGTTTATAAAAAAAGACAGCCCAACTCAATAAATCTAACCAAAAATTTAAAAATTAATGCACCTAAAAAAATGGGATCTTACAACCTCCCCACCATATAAAAACTCATCCCTAAGATACTCCATGCATCACTATGGGGTATCAACGATCAAGTCTGGCCATTGTGATTGCATATTAGATTCTATCTCTCAGGTATCCTATTGAACACACACATGTTGCCACTACACTTGTACTAAAGGCACAATCTCCACTGAGAGATTCTTCTCACTACGGTCCACAATAAGGATCAAATTCTCCTCAAAGGACGCATCAACATCCAGCTCAACATCACCAACATCTATCATGTGATAAGGGTCAAAATGATATCTCTGAAGATGTGACACACAGAATACATCATGAATGGAACTGCAGCATGGTGAAAGGTCTAATCAGTATGCCACTATACTGAACCTTTACACCATCTCAAATGGCATGAAAAACCTCGGTGTAAACTTCCCTTTATTTCTAATATGGAGTTTCCCCAACCTAGGTATCACCCAAAGAAAAACTAGACAACCAACCTCAAACTCTATAGGCCATCTCCAATGGTCAGCATACAATTTCTACCTACTCTACATGGTCACTAACCAATTTCTAATCAATTAAACCTGCTCAGTCATCTCCTACATGAGACTAAGCCCAACTAGTGTTGACTCACTGACGTCTAACCAGAAAAGAGGGAAAAAACATGGTATTTCATACAAGTCCTCAAAATGTAAGATCCTTAACTTTTTATAGATATATCTAAGGCTTGGTTTCAGGTATATTTTTCCTTATTTTGAGTACTTTTTGTTTGGGTGTTACCTTGGGGATTTTTTGGGTGAAAGTGGAGAAAATTGGAAGGAGGAGAGGTAGAGCACATTTGGTGCACAATTTTCTCAAACTGTGCACCCAACCCAACAAACTGTAAAACCCAAACATAGTAGATTCATACATCTAGCAAAAATTTTTTCAAACCGTGAACCCTATTATAAGTAATCGTGCACCCCCCCTAAAAGAGACACACGATTTAGGTGCACTGTTTGAAAAATAGTGTGCCCCTGCCCAAGAAACTGTGCACATGGTTTTAATTAACCCAAAAAATTGGTTTTAAAATTTCCCAAACCCCCATATTATATCTATAAACAACCTAAATCAACCATAATCCATTCCTCCTATTTTTGGAGGCTCTTGTATGAATTCCTATGGCTCATGACCTCCGTTCTTTATGATTCAAAGTTTGGATTGAAGATCTTCACCCCCCAATAAGAGAATATCATCTCGATTAGTTTCTTGTATTTTTCCCATTATTATCCCATCCTTTTAAGGTATGTTTTCCTCTATTGGTTTTATATCTAGATCTATGTTTGATGGATCATGATCCATTTAATCTTGTTTCTAGTATATGATTCCATATCTTGTTCTTTGTCATGGGTTTGACCTATCTATTTCAATTTAGGGAATTTCTATTGGGCGATCACTCATCAAAAATTTGAGGTAGGTGGTATAAATTCCAATCCCATAGTCTTGATTTAATTATTTTTATATAATTGTGATAATTGTAATTTCCATGATTGGGAAATTTCATTGATAATCAAACTTATTTGTTTTAATTTCCATGTGTTAATGATTTAGTTTAATTGGGGCAATTGTATTGTGGAATTGAATTAATTAATTTTTGAATTAATTAATGGGACATTGTGATTGTGAAATTGGACTTAATTGGATTAATTAATTGTTAAATTAATTAATATATTGTGGTGAATATGGAATTGGATTAATTAATTGTCTAATTAATTAATGGATTTTTGTGAATGTATAATTTAATTAATTAATTTTTGAATTAATTAATGGATTATTGTGATTTTGAAATTGAATTAATTAATTGGTGATTTAATTAATGAATTGTGTGATTATCCAATTAATGTGTTTAAGAATTAATTGACAATTGAAATTATGAGATGGTTGGTTAAACCTTTATGTTTATGAAATTGTGACAAGAGGGTTAATGCTGATTAAACTTGATTGATGTGATATCTGTGATATTTGTATATATGTGCTATTATGATATATGTGATATATGTGTGTGGGATATGGTCTGCTATATCAAAATCCCATAGTGATAAATTGATTGATATACATGTGTGGGACATGTTCTACTGCATCAAAATAACCTAGTGATGAATTGATTGATAAATGTGTGTGGGGAATGGTATGATGCATCAAAAGCCCATAGTGATGAACTGATTGATAAACTTGTGTGGTACATGGTCTTCTACATCAAAAACACATATGAGATAGTGAGTATGGGACAAATAATGAGGATCCAAATACCCATGTGACATTGAGGTGTGGGATTGTAACTAAGGCTCTAAATACCCATGGGGTGTTAGACACCATGTTCTACACCCATGAGTTGACATTGGACCAGTCTTAGGGCACCGGTGTGTGTCACCCGGGTTGGGACTTTACAAAATGGTACCAAAGGAGTTTTATTTTCTTTTTTATTTTGTCTTACTATTTGGGAAAGGTAGAAAAGAGAATAGGATGAGTAAGGACTTGGTTAAGAGCTCGTGCATAGGAGTAGTTAACCTATGTATGAGGGTAAATTCCAATTAACTAGTGTGGGATTGTTGTTATTGATGCGTGTTGTTACAGTTGATGCTATTTCACCTTGAGTGATGCACTTGTTGTGTGATGTGATGATTGTTTCTAATATTTTTTCTAAGATTTGAATCCTTTTATGGTATGGAATGAGAGTTGAGTATGCATGAATAATTCTAGGGGATCATTATTATTTTTGTTACATGCATCATTTTAGGCATACATGAGAAAATGATTTTTGGTTAAGTGGTTGAAATTGATTTTTTTCCTTGCTTTTGTAATTGAACTGAAAATGGTGTATGATATGAAATTTAAAAATGACGCAAAGTGTGAATAAATGGGTGTATAATGAGAAACTTTAATGATGAGAATGAATTTACCCTTTGTTAACCATGACTTAAATTTATGATGGTTAAGGACAGTGATAGCGCCTTGGTTTTGACCATGTGGTGGGGAAAGGGGGAATGACTTGTTATAGATTACGTGAATCCCTTTTTATTAACCATGTTAATGTTTTGTTATGTGTCCTGATATGCATGATTGGAATTTTATAGATATGCCACCATGATGATGCTTGTTGAGAGGATTGATGATGTGGTAGATCGGGCTCTCATAGTTGAGGGAAACCTGAAGGAGGCTTCTAGTGGAGGAATATGTGGTTTCTGATGGATGATCAGGAGGTACATATTCTGAGGTTAGGAAGAATCACTATGATAATATTGACTAGAGCAGTGGAATGAAGAGTGGTCAGGGGGAAGGATCAGTTACTTAGGATCTTAATCGAGTTCTTTTCCACCAGTGCGGTAGGCTGAGACACTATTGTAGACACTGTCCCCGACCACCAGTAGAGTTCTAATCTTTCGTCAATATAGGACATCTACAAAGGTTCTGTAGGAACCCATGAAATATGTGTAATGATGGAGTAGCTAGGAAGAATCAGAGTGTAGGAAGAATATCTTCTACACCGTATCAGTCTGGAAGCTAGAGTTCTACTGGCCATGGAGATAGAGTCAGTGGATGTGGTGATTATGGGCATGAGCACCCGTATCATCAAAGTGGTGTATCTCTGGGGACTCAAACTGCATCACAGGGAAGAGGGGCATGATGGTTTTATGCAGTTCATCCTACACTTATGGATAGAGAGGTTGGACTATCGACAATTATAGGTAATATTATTGTATCTTCTACACTATCTAGTGCCTTATTTTATATTGGTGCCTCTCATTATTTTATTTCTACACAACTTGTGAATGGGTTGAGTCTAGAAATGGAGTTTGTGAGTGGGATTTTGATGATAAATACATATTTAGGAGTATGATAGAGGAACATCTTCCTATGAAAGGGGTGTTCTCTCAAGGTTGGGGAGTATCAGCTGTTATGGGATCCATACATCCTTGATATGTTAGGCTTCAACCTAATTATGGGTATGGACTAGTTAGTAGCATACTAAGACCACTTTTATTGTTATCGTAGGAGAGTGAACTTTATGTCTCATGAGGGTGACAAATATGTTCACCATGGAGAATAAGATATCTAGATGGGCCGTGCAGGGCCGGTTCATTATCAACTATGGGATCTCACCACCCAATTTTATAGTCTATTATTGGATGATGGGGGTGTGAAACAAGATGTCTTTCTACCCATAGTGGACCGATTTTAGGATGTGTTTTTTGAATACTTCTCAGAGCTGCCTCCTAAGAGAGACGTGGAGTTTACAATTGAGATCATGCCAGGGGATGAGCCAATTTCTGTTCCACCATATAGAATGGAACCAACAGAGCTTCAAGAGACCATGAATCATCTGGAAGAGCTGATGAATAAGGGGTTTATCTATCTGAGTATGTCACCTTGGGGTTCTCCAGTTTTTTTTGTTAAGAAGGATGATGGGAATTTACACTTGTGTGTAGATTACCAGAAGTTGAACTGGATGACTATAAAGAATCGATATCCTCTTCTGTGTATTGATGATCTATTTGAACAGTTGATAGGATCTTTCATTTTCTCTAAGATTGACCTAAGATCAGGGTATCATTAGTTGAGAGTTAGACTTTTGGATATACTGAGGACTACTTTTAGAAGCAGGTATGACCTTTATGAGTTCATCGTGATGTCATTTAGGCTTAATAACACACTAATATTGTTTATGGACTTGATGAATATAATCTTTTACCCATACCTGGATTAGTTTTTGGTAGTATTTTTTGATTAAATCTTGGTGTACTCCAAGACTCATGATGATCATGACCAACATCTTGACTTAATCTTGAGTTCACTGAGAAAAAATTGGCTATACACCAAGATATTTAAGTGCCAGTTTTGGATTGATCAAGTATACTTTTTGGGTCACATCATCTCAGAGGAAGGTGTTTTAGTGGACCTTGAGAAGGTCTAGGTAGTTTTATCTTGGGAGCATCCCAAGAACATTTTTGATATCCTTATCTTTTTGGTGTTAGCTGGATATTATCTGAGGTTCATATAAGACTTTTCCCATTTGGAAGAACCACTTTCAAGCTTGAAAAAGAAGGGAATAAAGTTTTATTAGATGGAATCATGTGATAATTCCTTCTAAGAGTTGAAGAAGCACCTGACATCAACACTAATATTTATCCTACCTGATCCAGGTGTGGAGTATATAGTGTTTTTCAATGCTTCTAAGATCAAATTGGGAGAAGTGTTAATGCAAGGAGATTGAGTTGTGTAATATGGGTCTCAGTAGTTGAGAACACATGAATAGAACTATCCTAATCATGACCTCAAGTTAGTAGTAGTGGTTTATGATTTTATGTGTAGGTGACATTATCTATTGGGCATGAAGTTTACTATGTATACAAATCACAAGATCTTAAAGTATATCTTTTCACAGTGAGATTTGAATCTCCATCAAGAGAGATGGTTTGAGTATATACAATCATTTGATTTTGAACTAGAATATATGACTGATAAGGTAAATAGTGTTGGTAATGCTTTAAGCAGGAAGACTCGGACTCATGTAGTTTAGGAGTCCAGTGATGAGTTGAAAATGATGACTTTGCTGGTTGAGATACATGTTGTGGATCAGGAGAGTCAGGAGAATATGACTCTCATATCAGTTTTAGTGGATTATACACTTTTGATATAGATTATAGACATGTAGTATAAGGATACATGATACTTATCCTTGAGGGAAAACCTTAAAGGTGGGGAGACATCATCTGATTGGACCGTAGATGTAGATGAGATCATATATATCAGGAATCAGGTTATTGTGCCTATGAGTATGCAGGAGGAGCTGATGAGGGAATTTCATGCCTCAAAGTGGGTGGTGTATCTAGGTGTGACCAAAATGTATCAGGACCTATGATGATAGTTTTGGTGTCCAAGAATGAAAAACGAGATAACAGGGTTTGTGAAACGATGCTACACCTGTCAACAGGTGAAGGATGAACATCAATGACCTAGTGGTTTACTACAGCCATTTCCCATTTTGTAATGGAAGTGGGATGATGTTACCATGGATTTTATAGTGGGTCTCCTAAGGATTCCTTGAAAGAATGATTCTATATAGGTTATTGTGTACCATTTTACAAATGTAGAACATTTCTTACCCATACGAGAAAACTTCTTAGTGGAACATTTGGGAGACATGTATGTTTGGAAGATAGTCCATCTGCACAGGGTTCCATAGACCATGACTCTCATTTTACTTCGTGCTTCTAGAAAGGTTTATAGAAGGCACAAAGTACATATTTTTTTACTAAGTATGAAATTCCACCCATAGAAATATGGGCAGTGGAAACATACTATACAAGTACTTGAGGATATACTATAAGTGTGTGTCCTAGACTTTGGTGGGTCTTGGGAGAAGCACCTAGCTTTGGTGGAGTTTTCCTATAAAAATAGTTATTATAAAACTATTCATATGGAACCATGCAAGGCTCTTTATGGTAGTTCATATAGATTAACTCTATGTTGGATGGAGGCAGGTGAGTTAGAACTGTTGGGACCGAGTCTCATGTAGGAGATGTCAGAGCAGGTTTAGTTGATTCAAAGCATATAGCTATGGATCAGATTATATATAATTTATATCTTGATAGACATTGATGACCCATAGAGTTTTCAAAGGGTGATCGTGTATTCCTTTAGGTGTCACCCGGATTGGGTCACCATAGGATACAAAGACAGGGTAAGCTGGCACCCAAGTTTGTTGGACCGTTTGAGGTTGTGGTGAGAATCAGGCCAGTGACATACTGATTGGTTCTTCCATAGAGGTACAATTATATGAATGATGTTTTCACATGTCACAAATTCGGCGGTATCACCCCAAACCTTCTCATATGATTGATGTGGATGATATTGAGCTTGAGATAGATGCATCCTTTGAGGAGCATCCGATACGTGTGTTGGATCGCAGTGATAAAGTGTTGTGAGGGAAGACCATGCCGATAGTTTGTGTATTGTGACAACATGGCCATGTTCATGAGGAAACATGGGAGAGAGAAACATATATTAGGGATCAATGGCCTGATATTTTTGACTCGAAATCTTAGATATTCTTGGGAGTATATCTTGAGGATGAGTTGTTATAAGGTGGGGAGATTATAAGATCTTGAAATTTTTATGGATATTTCTTAGGCTTGTTTTTTGGTACTCCTTTTCCTTGTTTTGATTACTTTTTGTTTGGGTGTTACCTTGGGGAGTTTTTGAGTGAAATTAGGAAAAATTTTAAGAAGGCGAGGCAGTTCACGGTTTTCCCAAACTGTGTGCTCAGCCCAACAAATCATGAAAACCCAAACGGAGGGTATTTGCATGGCTGGTGCATGTTTTTTCAAACCATGCGCCCTATTAGGAGTAACCATGCACCCCCCTTGAAAGAGGTTCAAAGTTTAGGTGCACGGTTTGGAAAACCGTATGCCCCTACCTAGGAAACCACACATGTAGTTTTAATTAATCCGAATGTTTCTTTTTAAATTTCATGAACCCCCATCTTATATCCCTAAGTCCCCTAACTCAACCATAATCGATTACTATCATTTTTGGAGGCTCATAGACAAATTAATAGGGGATTGACCTCTTTTATTCATGATTAAAATTCCATATTGAAGATCTGTACCCCCCGGTAAGAGAATCTCATCTCGATTGGTTTCCGATCTTTTTCCCACCCTTCACCCATCCTTTTAAGGGATGCTTTCCCCTGTTGGTTTTATATTTAGATATATATTTGATGGATCATGATCCATTTAATCTTATTTCTAGGATTTGATTCAATATACCATTCTTCATTGTGGATTTTACTTATCCATTTCAATTTGTGGAATTTACATTGGGTGATCGCTCATCAACAATTTAAGGTCAGTGGTCTAAATTACAATTCCACAATCTTGATTTAATTATGTGTGTAATTATGATAATTTCAATTTCCTTGATTGGGTAATTACATTGATAATTTAATTGATTTGTTTTAATTTACATGTGTCAATGATTTAGGTTAATTGGGGTAATTGAATGGTGGAATTGAATTAATTAATTTTTGAATTAATTAATGAGATATTGAGATTGTGAAATCATATTGAATTGGATTAATTAATTAATTAATATATTATTGTGAATGTGGAATTATATCAATTAATTTTTGAATTAATTAATGGATTTTTGTGAACGTGGAATTGAATTAATTAATTATTGAATTAGTTAACAGATTATTGCGACTGTGGAATTGAATTAATTAATTGGTTAATTAATTAATGAATTGTTTTATTGGTGAATTAATGTGTTTAAGAATTAATTTACAATTGAAAATATGAGATGGTTGGTTGAACTTTGATGTTTATGAAATTGTGATAAGTGGGTTAATGTTGATTAACCTTGATTGATGTGATATCTGTGATATTGGTATATATGTGATATTGTGATATATGTGATATACGTGTGTGGGATATGGTCTAATGCATCAAAATCCCATGGTGATGAATTTATTGATATAAGTGTTTGGGACATGGTTCATTGCATCAAAATTCCATAGTGATGAATTGATTAATAAACATGTGTGAGACATGGTATGCTGCATCAAAAGCCTATAGTGATGAATTGATTGAAAAATGTGTGTGGGACATGATCTACTGCATCAAAACCCCATATTAGATAGTGAGTATGGGACAGGGAATGAGGCTCCAAATACCCATGAGACATTGAGGTGTGGGACAGATACTGAGGCTCCAAATACCCATGGGGTGTTAGACATGATGTTCTACACCTATGAGTTGGCATTTGACTATGGTTCTAATTGGTTGTGACATGAATTTATATGAAATGATAAATGTTTACCCCAGTTATTTGATATGATTCAAACTCTAACATAGGCCGAAGCAGGTACTGAGAGAGTTTAGGTGTCCTTGGGAACCTGATGGTTTATGTGGTAAATACAACAATAGTTGATAATGTGATAATTGTTTACTTATGCATTGTAATTTATTATTTATATGAATGCATACACTTTTATTGACTAGATACTATTTTAGATGCCATTTGTGTTGGCCTACTAAGTTGTACTCACACCCTACTCGGGCTACCCAATCAGTGCCCAGATAGATTTCATGGTTGTAGGACAGGATAAGGGAAAGATCCATACATTATATGGCTGAGTCGGGATAGAACATGGATGAGGGAACCAGACTTGGTTTCAGGACCCTCATGGAGTTGTCAGTGTCTGAATTTTGGGTTTTTCATTTGAAACTTGGCACATACTTAGCATGGAATATCTATTGTTTTAGTTTGGATATGGTATTTCTGTTTTAATCATCATGTGATAATGGTTTTGTCTAGTTATTTGGTTATATAATTTGGTTTATCTTATTTCTTTTCACTGTTGTGCTGCTTTGATAAAGAGGGTACAGTATCCCCATGATCTATATTGACCCTCACTGCTATTCGGAAGCCTCTGGAATACAGAGATGTGCACCTGAGGTCATGTGATGACTGGCTCGAGGAACTGGTGTGTGGTTTCCGAGTCGGGATGTTACATTAAAGAAGCCATTTGGATCGATGCATGGAAGCTATTATTATAGGAAAACCCCACAAGTGCCAAATGATGCTCCCATGAACCACAAAAATCCCAAACACAAGCTCATAACATATCCTCTAGAATCTGAATGGTCAACTCAAATTGGTTTTATATCTGAGGATGATAGGTTGTACTTAGAATAACCTATGATTCCAGTGCTTTCTGAAGACCCTTATAGAACTGAGATGCGAAACAAGGATCTTGATCAAAAATTATTCTCCACATAACACCATGCAACCAAACTATCTCATGCATGTAAAGACTATCCAAAACATCAATGGTGAAGGTCTCCTTGATAGGAAAGAAGTGGGAAACATTCATCATTCATGTTGAGTCAAAAGTATTCTTTTAACTCTTCCATTCCTTTTTGTTTTGGAAATAACAAACTCTCTCTTTTTAAATGAATACAAATAATGTCTTAAGCCTTTTGTTTTATAGATATGATTCTTTTCATGCAGATATGATAATTATCATACCCACTTATTTTATAGAAATAATCATTTCATATAACTATTAATATGATCCTAGATACGATTATCATCATACTCATAAAAATCTATCTACAATTTTTATTGGTCTCACTAGTTGTGTATTTCATCATACTCATTAATAAAACCTCACTTCCTAGATAATCATACTCACTATTTTAAATGAATATTGTCTTATCGATTTACTATTCACTCTTTTATTTTATCGGATAGGCTATATTCTTTTTGTACTCACTTTATTGTATCAAGAAAATAGTAGTGTATTGAAATGTCATACCGATTTACTTTTCAATATTGTATTTTATCATATAGGCCTTATTATTTTTTTACCCACTTTATCACATCCAGAAAACAATCTTGTATAAAAAATAATAACCTTAAATCAAAACGATGTTGTGTATTTTGTTTTAAGTATTAAAATGATGTCATTGTTTTATTTGAAATATGACTATTGGAGTGCCACCTATCCAAGTTCCTTTAAGATTTCAAGAACAAATCCGACCATTGGCGGAGAATATGACCGTTGGGATGAAGGCTATAAATACCAGGTCATTTGTATGAGCTCATGGCTACTGATATTTGAATTTACTAAAACTCTGCCAAAATTGTTTTATGCGAAAAGCTTTGAAGTGATATAGTTGTGAACATATTATTTGACACACTTTTCATCTTCAATTGATTTATTTTTCTTTGTGCGACACTGATTTTTTCTGAATACAATTGAGGGATTCCAAGGACAGGAATACAGAAGGCACCAATCACCATATTGATCAGGGGATTGTGGGGATTGTAAGACAGACTCCAATCATTGTATTGAGGGATTACCCTAGTGTGGTTAAGACAAAATTTCTTAAAAGTATAAATCAAGAGACCCTTATCCAAGGTTGTTGGATACCATTCTCTTTGAATTAAAATATTTGTATTCCTTTACTTGTATTTTTACTTTCCTCTATTTGTAATATAAAGTTAATTATTCACTTATTCATTTTCTATTGTATATTATTGAAATTGTAATTACTCCGATTATGATCAATTACATAATTACGAATCATTTTGTGATTAAGATCTTTTACAATCTGTGCAATACGATTTTATACTCTATATGGTAGAATCTATTTATTTTCTTTACTCTGTAAATCATATTTATTGTGAATATGATCCATTACCATGCATTTGTGACTAGGATAAAATAATGAACTGTGGAATACTTCTGTAATCATCTGATTATTATTTTTATCAGACCTAGGGTCCTGTCCAAATTGATTTTTGTAATAAAATAGTGGTTGTGAATAATATTAGTCTAATTCTATTAAACTAAGTTTTAAAAATGAGAGTTTTTAAACTTACAATTCACCCCCTTTTGTAATTGAGCATCTGCATCTACATTTCGATCCTACAATTGGTATTAGAGAAGGTCTCTATGTTATTGATATATACATTTAGTATTAGAATAATTTTTCATTTCTCAATTCACTTGCATTATCTTTAATTTTGCAGGCTGTCTTTAATTTTTATTATAATTTTTTTTCACTAACTTGTGTTGTGGAAAAAGAAATTTTTTATTTTTCTAAAGATGGTAGGAATGAATATCGGATCCATAGATAACCTGAATTCTACAAGACTTCCTATCTTTTATGGAAATGATTATGATTACTAGAGAGATATAATGAAGACTTATTTCATCAATGTTGGTGTGGACAATTTTTTCATGCTTACTGGAGATTACAAAATTTCAGATAAGGAAGTTAGACTTTTTACAAATCAAGAGAAGCAATAATATCAATTGTACTATAAGGTACACAACACTTTGTTGTGTTTAATTACCAGGAATATATATAGCAAGATATCATCATGTGAAGCAGTAAATTGTATTTGGAATAAATTGGAAGTTACACATTTTGGTACTTCTAAAGTTATTGAAATAAGAAGATCTAGTCTTAGAGCTGTTTATCATGGTTTTGTTTTTCCTTATGGAGAACCTATAGTTAAATTTCAATAGAGATTAATGACCATTGTAAAAAACTTATAATCACTGGGATAAAAAGGATTAGATGATGATATTGTTGTAGATAAGATCATAGATATCATGAATAATGAATGAGAATAAAAGAGAACTACTATTGATGAGTCAAGGAAAGTCACAATAGTAAATCTTGATGAGTTGTTTGAAACTCTATTGCAACATGAGAACAAATTTAAGATATATGCTAAAAATTTAAAGAAGAATAATGGGAGTGTTGATTTTACTACTACCTAAAATCAGATGAAATCCAAAACTCTTGATAAAGTTGTTAAGTCAACAAAGAAAAATAAAGTTGTAGTTTAATTAGACTCTAGTGAATCTGAACAATCAGAGAATTAGTTAGCCAATCATGCTTGAAGGATGAACAAGATTATTGGAAAGAATAACTTTCAATACAGATACAATAAAAAGTACAGAAAGGATAAGAAAGATTCAAAAGTCACATGTTATGAATTCAAAAAAGCAGGACACATCAGACCTTATTGTTCTAAGCTTAAAAGGAAATAAAGAAAAGAAAGAAATTATAAAAGGAATCAGAAGTAGTATTATAAGTCTAAGGTAAAAAAAGTGATAAAAGAAAATGATTATTGGAGTTCCAATGGTGGTTATTTTGCAAATGAATCTTCATATATTGAATCTTATGGAAAGAAGAATATTGGTCTTATAACCATAATTCCCATTGAAAATCAATAATTCATGGATAAGGTACACACTATCGAATCCATTACCAATATTTCTCTAAATTCTAACTACCCTGATGAAGAAAATTCTAAATTCTTAGATGAAGATTATTCCTCAGTAGAGGATAATTTACCTTCTTTGGAATAAGTGTCTAGATTTTCTAAGTTACTTGAAAATGAGAATTGAAAAATAAAAAAGAAACTTGATAAAGAAAATTCTAGAATCACTATTTAAAAAAAAGAAGTATCAGATCTTTCTAAATATATTTATAAGAAAAAATTTTACTTTGAAACTATTTCAAAAACCATTCAGGTAGTAAATTGTAATAAGGATAAACTTTATAAGTATTTTAAAAATGTTTTTTCTGAGAAAAATGTTTTAAAGACAAAACCCAATTCTAAAACAAATACTTGTGAGGATAAGAATTTAGTCATTAGACTAAAGTATGAAATATTTTCATTAAATATACTTTTATCAAACTTCACTTCTGGTAGGAAGGAATTTTATAAAATGTATTCACAACTTTTTCCTCCAAGGAATATTTCTAGAGTAAGTTACTCTCATCCAAAACCAGTTTTTAGTCACAACTATTTTATTCCCAAAAGTGCACCATTTTGCACCAAGTGTCAAAGTGGTGGACACTAAGATAATAATTATTTAAATAAAATTCAATCCTTAGGATTTCATAAATCCCATTTTTCTAAGTAAATATGGATTCCTAAGATTTTACTTTCTAACATTTCCTGATCCAAGAAAGTTTAGATTCTGAAAACCTAACTACTTTTTTAGGAAAATAAAGAAGGTACCAATAGTAATACATGGTATATGGATAGTAGATGTTCCCAACATATGACTAGTAATAAAAAATTCCTTTAAAATATTATCAATATGAAATGTGGAAAAGTAAATTTTGGAGATAATTCTCAAGGAGATATTGTTGGTATATGTAACATTGTTCTTCTTGGAAAAGCTTTGATTTAAAATGTTTTATTTGTCAAAGGTCTTAAGAAAAATATCATAAACATAAGTTAATTATGAGATTAAGGTTACCTTGTGAATTTTAGAAATTATAAATGATTAGTACACAATTCCAAGGATGAATTCATTCTCTCTGCTCATAGGCATGAGAATGTCTACACACTTATCTTAGAAGACCTTAGGATCCAAGACTTACCTTACCTTAGTGAAATTGTATATCATTATTGGTTATGGAATAGAAGAATAGGAAACTGTAATCTTATGAACTTATGTAAACTATCTAATAAAATACTTATTAAGGATATACTAGATCTTAGATTAGATTCTTCAAAAGTTCGTGACCCTTGTGAATATGGAAAGAAACACAAGTCTAGATTTAAATTAATCAGTGAAGTCTCAACTTCATATGCATTACATTTAGTGCATATGAACTTGTTTGGTCCTACACAAACTATAATTATTGGAGGAAAATAATTTGTATTTGTTTTAGTTGATAATTACACTATATTTACATGGGTCTATTTTCTAGAAAAGAAATCTGAATCCTTTTCAAATTTCAGAACTTTTATAGACAAAGTTAAAAATTATAAAACCTTCCATTGATAAGTATTTTTAGTGATCATGGTGGAGAATTTGAAAATTCAGATTTTGAAACTTTTTGTAGTAAGAAAGGCATTACTCATAAATTCTCAACTCCAATAACTCCTTATCAAAATAGTGTTTTTGAAAGAAGAAATCAAATTATTCAAGAGATAGAAAGAACCATGTTGAGTGAATACTCTATTGTAAATTTTTTTTGGCCTGAAGCTGTTAGTACTTCTTGTTATACTATAAATCAAGTTTTAATAAGTCCATTTCTTAATAAAACACCTTATGAGTTATGGACAGACTGAAAACCAAAAGTAGCATACTTCAAAGTATTTGGATGCAAAGTATTAATTTTGAATACAAAAGATAACTTACACAAATTTGAACCCAAATATGATGAAGTAATTTTCTTAGGCTATCCCACTACCTCTAAGGCTTATAGAGTTTTTAATAAAAATTATTATACTGTTGAAGAAATAGTACATGTCAAATTTGATGAAACTGACCCTTTTATTTTCAAACAACCCCAACCTACATCTTCGAATGTGTTTTCAAAAACTGATTATCAACCATTGACATAATAATCTTATAATAAGAAAATTATTCAAGAAATTATTTCTGAAGTATTTACCCCAGAATACTTTCTACCTTTTTTTGATGAATAGGTTTTACAAAACCCAAATTAGTTATTTCTTAGGGATCATCCTAGTGATAATATCATTGGTGATATAAATCAACCCGTAATGACTAGAAGTTCCTTAAGAAATTAAGTATAACATCTAGAATTTATTTCTCAATTAGAAAATGAAATTACTGATGAGGATTTGGGTAATGAATATTGGATAAAGGCAATAAAAGATGAACTAAATGAATTTTAAAGGAATAAAGTCTGGACCTTGGTTGAAAGACCTAAAGAAATCTCTATAATTAGAGTAAAATGGGTCTTTAGAAACAAATGTGATGAAAATGGAATCATAGTAAGAAATAAATCAAGATTAGTTGCTAAAAGCTATAATCAACAAGAAGGAATAGTCTATGAAGAAACCTATGCTCCGATAGAAAGACTTGAATCTATTAGAATTCTACTAGCCTTTGCAACATTATTTAATTTAAAACTATTTAAAATGGATGTGAAGTTTTATTTCCTTAATAGATACGTACATGAGGAAGTTTTTTGTAGATCACCCCTAGTTTTGAAGATACAAAACATCCTGAATATGTTTACAATCTTACTAAAACTTTATATGGACTTAAACAAGACCCTAGATCCTGGTATGATAAACTTATAAGATTTTTGTTACAAAATAATTATGTTAAGGGAACCACTGATCCAAAAAAAAATTTAAAAAAGGAATTTTTTTTTGTTATTCAAATTTATGTTGATGATATTATATTCAGATCAACTCAGCAATACTTAACAATTTTTTTGTGAATCTTATGAAATCTTAGTTTGAGATTAGTATGATGGGTGAGTCAAAATTCTTTCTTGGTTTTCAAATTTCTCAAAAACCAAAAGGAACCTATATATATCAACATAAGTGTATAAAATATTTATTCAAAAAGTATGGATATAACAACACTAAGAGTATGAGTACTCTAATCGGTACCTCGAATACCCTTGATCTTGATGAAGCTGGACAACTAGTGGATCAAACATCTTTTAGAGGTATGATAGGAAGTCTACTATACTTAATATCTAGTCATCTAGACTCAATGTTTTTAGTGTTCTTATGTGAAAGATATCAATAAAATCTAAAGGAATCCCATTTAAAATCAGTGAAAATAAATTTTCACTATTTGAAAGGAACTATGGATTTGGGACTATTTTACTCTTTTAGAAATGAGTTTGAATTAATTTTTTTTACAAATGCTAGATTTAGTGGTTGTAGAATGGATGGGAAAAGTACATTTGGACATGTCATTTCCTAGGTGATTCAATAGTTTCTTGGTCTTTCAAGAAACAACACACAGTAGCACTTTCCACTACTGAAGTTGAATATATGGAAATTGGAAGTTGTTGTGCTCAAGTGTTATGGATGCGACACACACTCATAGACTATGACATGAGTTTTACTAAAACTTAAATACCACGTGATAACACTAGTACCATTTATCTAAGTAAAAACCCCACACATCACTCACGTTAAAAACACATAGATATTAGGCATCACTTTCTTAGGGATCACACATTTAAAGGAGATATCATTTTACAATTCATCGGAACTCAACAAAAACTTGCTGATATATTTACAAAACCATTACCTTACAATAGATTTGAATACATTAAACAAAATCTAATAATGATCAATATAAAGTAGTCATTAATATATAATTCTTGTTTAAATCATATCCTTACATTAAAATACTCTTTATTTAACATGGAGTACATATATTTATTTTTAGCATCTCACATTTTTATCAATCTCACATTTTTATCGATATAACATCTTTATCGATCTCACAATTTTTTATCGATATCACATTTTTTATAGATATAACTTTTTTATCGATCTCAAATTTTTTTATCGATATCACATTTTTATTGATCTCACGTTTTTTATCGATATCACATTTTTATTGATCGCACATTTTTTATCCATCTCACATTTTTATCGATCTCACATTTTTTATCAATCTCACATTTTTATCAATCTTACATTTTTTATTGATATCAAATTTTTATCGATCTCACAATTTTCATCGATATCACATTTTTTATCGATCTCACTTTTTTATCGATCTCATTTTTTCCCACATTTTATCGACATTAAAAAAAACAATCTAGTGAAACCTACAAATCTATCCTGAGATCCTAAAAGGTACAATTCCTTATACTCATTTTTTTTTCAATTCATTCACATCTATTAGTATTTGTTTTTTAAATACCCTATCAGATTCATTTTGAATACGATGAATTTTTTTAAATTTTCATTTATTTTTCTTAAAAAAAACCTCAAGAGTTATATTTTTTTCAACCATCAGATCTATTTAATCTAATCTAAACCATAGATATCCAATGGTCACTTCTCCACACCTATAAATAGGGACACCCCATCCCACATAAAAATTCTCAGTGATTGCGGTGAATCTCTACCCTTCTTCAAATAGATCAGAATGATCTTTTCCATACCCAGAGTTTCTCCTGTGTATTCATGTCTGAGTCCTCAGCAACCTCTCCAAACAGATGGAACCGAAAGATTTTGCGAAGATGAAGTTTTTTTGAGAAAGGCTTCTTAAAATGAATTTCTATAAGAAGTATGATTATACTCTAAAATTAATTATCCACTTCCACGAATGGGAATAAGTATGTTTTGAGAAACTAAAATCTCAAATTATGATCATTTCAGATGAGGTAATTAAATTCTATAAAACTATTGAAGTTAATAAAGATAATTTGAAAGTTTCCTTTAAAATCTATGATAGTAAATTCAGTTTATCAGCCAATGAGGTAGAAAACTTTCTAAACCTTCCATCTTAGGGTGATGCATTCTGTCCATGTCACAAACTGCCAAAGAATTTGGGATATTTTAATAGAGAAAATGCCGAGAAAATTTTGTTTGAGATTAATAAAGACAAAAGAGAGGTAAATCATTTGTTAGCAGACAATAGATTAATTTCTCTCTAGATATAAGAGATCTAATACCCAAGATAGGTGATAGAAAAACCTTAAAGGAATTTTATTTATTTATTCTTTATTACCTTGTAAATATGAGGAAGATCAACCTTATGGGTTATATATTTATAAATATAAAAAATATCAAGTTTGGAGTTATTAAATCTTAGTTTTTAATGTTCCCAGCTATTCTAAACTAGCTTACTTTTGAAAGCCTAAAGTTTTGTAACATCACTCTTGAATAATTACCGAGAAATATGATAATTTTTTGGATTAGTGATGATACACTAAGAAGGATGAAAATCAGTTTTGACTCTGATTCTAAAAATTTGTTAATTTTGATGAAGTAAAAACTCTAGAATAAATAGTTGGAGAAACTCAAGTGCCACTTACCTTAGAAAAAAAAGAAAGAAAAGTATGATATTATTCCAAAAACAAATAAGAAAAGTATTTATGGTGAAGGAATGGATAAAGTATGGAGGAAATAACATGATAATAGAAAATAAAGAGATCCATGATTTGGTCTCAATCCAACTGAGGCCCTTGCTAAAAAGAATCGCACTGATGAAACAATTAAATCTCTAAAAAAGAGAAAAAAGGATAAAAAGAGAAAATCCAAGAGTTTTTATATTGTTAGTTTATTGAAATACATAGATAAATACAATGATACTATAAAAATTAGGTATCCAACCCCTATTAAGTCAATAATACCCTATATATAGGATAAAGAGGAAAATAAACAGAGAGTTGAAGAAGAATAAGCACCACAAGAAGAAGAGGATTCTCAAATGAAGCTAATAGATGAATACATTTATGAAGATCAAGAAAGTGAAGATAAAACTAGCGAGGAAGAGAAAAGTACTTCAAAAGAAAAGGGAGCTAGTGAAATCCAAAAATCTCATGCAGATACAATACCAGTTCAATCCTCAAAAGCAACCTCAAGTAAATTTCCATCCCCAGGAATTCAATCCACTTTGAAAGCTACTAAGAAAAAAGAATCAAAGAAAGTGATCCAAGTATCAGATGGAGAATATACATAAGAACCTAATGATAATGAGAATAAAAATACTAAGGATGTGTTAATAGGAACTCACTATGGTGATATTCCTAATTTCAAATAAGACACTGATTTTGATAAAATAGTTGAAATCAAAGGAGTTTAATATATTGAACAAGTTTTAAATAGGATGGAAAAGATAATCCTCTATTTTCCAAAGTTAGATACATGGATTGATATTCTTTCCAATAGTCACAATGAAAGAACAGACCTAGTCAAATTTTTCTTGGATAGATTTCTGACACTCGAAACACAATTCAAAGTGTTTGAAGAATGTTATGTGAAACACATGAAGGATTGCAACAAAGTTGTAAAATGGTATCATAACATTGATAACAATGTCAAGCATCACAAGGATATGATTGAAGATATAAGGATATTGATAAATGATCTCTCAACCACTTTCAATAAGTTTTTTTGTGAAACTAATGCTAAAGTGAAGGAATTTTAAAAACCCAGTTCCTCAAAAGATTCTAAATTTGGAGAATACAAGGATCTCAAGGATTAAGTATCTGAATTGAAGGTTGAAAATGTATTACTATCCAGGCTTCAATCTTAAAAGTTTCAATCCCAGGAAGAGAACCTTAAAACTCAAGAAGAAAATCACCGACTTCAGGAAGAAAAGTTCTAGGCTCAGGAAGCTCATATTCAGTCTCTGGAAGAGAAATTGTTTTCTCAAGAAGAATCAATTTGGAATCAGGATCAGTTGTTTACAGTCCAGGATAAAATTATTCACTCTCAAAAAGAATCTCTAAAAAATACAATGGAAGACAGGAAATAGTTTTAAGAAGATGAATATAACTATTTTATAATTGATAAAGAAAGACAAGGAGAAAGAGAACAATAAAGGCAAGGTCACCAAATAGTTTTTTAACTCTTGTTGTATTATTTTGAAACATCAATGCATGATTTTTGACATCCATTTATTTATGATTGAATGTTTTCCTTATATGGATGAATGTTCTCTTAATCATTTTAGATGATCAAATCACTTTTTCGTTTGTATTTTTTGTTTCTCTAACCTTTTTTCAAGTATTAGAAAATCTTCCCCATTCTATTTTGTAAATCACAAAGGGAGAGACTATTTTATTTAGGGGAATAATATATAAAGGGGTAGAATTAAAGAAGGGATATTGTGGGAGAATTTCTCAAAAAGAGAATACTCTAAGTAATGGGGAGTTTATTCCTAGAATATGATTCTTAGGGATTTTATTATCCAAAGGGGGATATTAGTCATATTCAAATCATATTCAGAAGAGTTTTAAAACTCAAAGGGAGATAAGTATAAGTATTTTGAATACGAAATTGATTTACCTTTTCCTTTCTCTATTGTTTTAACTTATGGTTTATGCTTTCCAAAAAGGGGGATATTTTTGAGTCAAAAGTCTTATTTTGACTCTTCTATTCCTTTTTGTTTTGTAAATCACGAACTCTATCTTTTTAAATTAATATGAATATTGTATTTAAGACTTTTGTTTTCTAACTATGATTATTTTCATGTGGATATGATAATTATCATACCCACTTGTTTTCTAGAAATAATCCTTTCATATAACTATTAATATGATCCTAGATATGATTATCATCGTACTCATAACAATCTATCTACAATTTTTATCGGTCTCAATGGTTATGAATTTCATCATACTCATAAATAAAACTACACTGCCTGTATAATAATACTCACTATTTCAAATGAATACCATCATATTGATTTACTGTTCTCTATTTTATTTTATTGGATAGGCCATATTCTTTTTTTACTCACTTTATTGTATCAAGAAAATAGTAGTGTATTGAAATGTCATACCGATTTACTTTTCACTATTGTATTTTATTAGATATGCCATATTATTTTCATACCCACTTTATCGCATCCATAAAATAGTCTTGTATCAAAAAAATAACCTTAAATCAAAATTATGTCATGTATTCTATTTTGATAAGTATTAAAATGATGTCATTGTTTTAGTTACAATATGACTGTTGGAGTGCCACATGTCCAAGTCCCTCTGATATTTCAGGAAGAAATATGAATTTTAGAGGAGAATATAACAGTTGGGATGAAGGCTATAAATACTAGGTCATTTGTACAAGCTTGTGGCTACTGATTTTTGAATGTACTGAAACACTATCAAAATTGCTTTGTGCGAAAATATTTGAAGTGATATAGTTTTGAACATCTTGTTCGACATACTTTCCATCTTCAATTGCTATTTTTTTCTTCATGCGATGTCAATTGTTACTAAATACAATCGAGGGATTCTAAGGATAGGAAGGCAGAAGACGCCGATCACTATATTGATCGAGGGCTTGTGGGGATAGAAAGATAGGATCCAATCATTGTATCGAGGGCTTACCCTGGTGTGGGTAAGACAAAATTTCTTATAAGTATAAATCAAGGGACCCTTATCCATGGTTGTTGAATACCCTTCTCTTTGGGTTGAAACATTTGTATTACTTTACTTGTATTTTTACTTTCCACTGTTTGTAATGGAAAGTGAATTATTCACTTATTCATTTTATATTGTATAATATTTACATTATAATTACTCTAATTACGATCAATTACGTGATTATGAATCATTTTGTGATTATGATCCTTTACAATCTGTGCAATATGATTCTATACATTATATGGTATAATCTCTTTATTTTCTTTACTCTGTAAATCATATCTATTGTGAATACGATCCATTACAGCACATTTGTGACTACGATAAAATAATGACCAGTGGAATACTTCTGTAATCATATGATTATGATTTTAATTGGACCCAGGGTCCTTTCCAAATTGATTGTTTTAATACAATAGTGTTTGTAAATAAAATTAGTTTAATTCTATTAAACTAAGTTTTTGAAAATGAGAGTTTTTAAACTTATAATTCACCCCCTCTTGTAATTGAGAATCTACATCTATATTTTAATCCTACAATTCGATCCAAAATCACCCACACAACATTATTCTTATGAGGTGTCTGGGGTAATCCTATCAAAAAATACATAGTGACATTATCCCACTTCCACTCTGGAATGGGGAGAGGCTACAATAGCTCAGTAGGCCTTTGATGCTCGATCTTCACTTGCTAACAAGTGAAACATCTCACCATGAATCCCACTATCTTCTTCTTCATCCCTGTCCACCAATATTTTATATGAAGATCATGATAAATCTTTGTCAAAACAGGATGTACCACCCATCTTGATGCATGAAACTCTCTCATCACCTCCCCACACAAACCCATAGGAACCCAAACTTTACCACAAAAGAGAAGAACATCATCATGACAAGATACCATCCTGATGGTTTCTACCCACCATATAAGTTATCCCTCTTAGCTAATCCCTCCAGACCAGATAACTTCTTTATCTTTATTTGTCCAAGAAGCACATGTATGACATATTCTGAAGTTAGAGCTACTCATCCTTGGGACTCCTAAACATCAAGATTCATATCTTCAAATAGTTCCATCGGCTACCACTAATCACAAGATTCCTACACTACCTCTATCTGTGTCTTCTAGCTCAAGGAATCAACAATGACATTTTCCTTTCTTGGTGTGTAAGCTAAATCAAAGTTTAAAGGCTATAGAGACTCAACCCACCTCCTCTGCTGAAGGTTTAGGTGTCACTGAGAAAATATGTACTTAAGGCTGTTGTGGTCCATGTACACCACAAACCTATCACCCAAAAGATAGTTTCTCCATCATCTTAGAGTGTGTACCACCACTTATAACTATATATAATGAGTAAGATACTTCATCTCATGTGGTATCAACTATATAGATCCATAAGAAACCACACAGTCCTCTTACATCATAACTACTTTGAGTCCAACTCCAGATGTGTCACAATACACAGTATACTCCTTATCAGACTTAGGTAAGGTGAGGATTGATGTTGATGTCAACCTACTCTTCAACTCTTATAATTCTCTCTCACAGGCATCTGACCAAACAAACTTCACCCCTTTCTTGGTCAGCCCGAACATCGGTGCTACTAGATAGAAGAAGTCCTGGATTATTTTCTAATAATAAACTTCTCGACCAAGAAAAATCTAAATCTAGAAGAAATTCTTGGGTATCTCCCAAGATACCATGACTACAACCTTCTCTGGGTCCACTAAAATTCCAACCTATGAGATAACATGGCCCAAGAAGTGCATGATATCAATCCAAGAACTACATTTGGATAGCTTGGAAAAAAGATGATACTCTCTCAATGTACTCAAGATGATTTCAAGATGTTGGGGATGATCATCTATTGAATGGGAGTACAATAAGATTTATTCAACAAAAACTACCACAAAATGATCTAGTAAAGGATGAGATATTCGATTCATCAAGTCAATGAATACCACTAGTTCATTCTTCAAACCTAACGGTATCACCACAAACTCATATAAGCCATACTTGCTACTAAAAGAATTTTGAGGTATGTTCAATGTTATAAAGTTCAAATAGTGGTACCTTGATCTCAAATTGATCTTTTAGATAATCCTAGAACCTATCAGATGATCAAAGAGATCATTAATGCATGAAAGGGAATACCAGTTCTTGGATATCATCTAGTTTAGTCTATAATAATCCACACATAAGTGCAATGTACCATCATCCTTCTTGGTGAAAAGAATTAGAGCACCCCACAGAGATGTACTAGGACTGTAAAGACCCATAAATTTCAAGGGAAATTTTTTCTTAATTTTCTTTAGGATTTTACGAGTATGCAGTTTCCGACGGCACCTAATTCTGAGGCACGATGTTCCAGGAATTAATTTCCGAAGTTTAGCTCGGGTACGTTCAGTAAACGAACGAGCGGGTTTTCCTAACTTTTGAACCAGTGCTCGGAATCGAAATCTGAGGGCACCGATGAAACCGCAACACCGATATTTTCTTAGGAAGACCTTTTCTGGAGTTGCGTTTTCTCGGGGATAGTTGTTAAAAAAAGCATTAAGTATAAAGTGAAATAAAAATCGTGTTACAATTTTTATTCCACTTTCATAAGTGGTTTAGCCCATGTGATGGAGTTGGGGTGGGACCAACATATGTTCTAACTCCCCTTGTGAGGATTTAAGATGAGGTGGGGCCCACACGAGCCCCCACCTTTTCATTTTCCCTAACTCCTTTTAAAAAAACCTCTCTTGTTATTAATGTTGCCAACACTCCATTTTAATTTGACAAGTTAAGTTTAATTAAATGTAGAGAATTCATTTCGAATGTTTGAAATTTAAAAATGTTGGCAAAGGTAATAAAATAAGGCAAATGCCTTATTTTATTTTTGGTTGCATCATTACGTTGAGAGGGAGGAGCGTTCTTAACATTGGAATAACTTCATCTTTCCAGCGAAGAACTTTTCTACCTCGACGAAGAACGCCGTCACACCGATTTCCGAAGAACGACGATGGGATATCCTTCGTTCTTCTTCCCGTGTCAAAGGAAGGGAGATGCCGCTCTTCTTCAGGCGTTCAATGACGACGTGTATGGAGCCTTGTTCCTCAACGCCATCTTCTGCGATGCCATCTTCTGCGACGTCCTTTCCCCGTGACGTCCTTTGTTCGACAACTCCTTGAGGTAGGGGTTTGAGTTCAAATATTATGGATTAAATTTTCGCTTGCTTGACGAGGATATTTATTCTTTTTTTTGAGCCGCCTGTTATCGTTATAACAGGAGGAGGTCAGACCGCACGAACATGGCCGACCCTTATCCCTCTTTGTTGTTGTTCTTGTTGCGGCACAAACAAAGGTAGCGCGGTGCAACGACACCGCGCAGGAACATGGAGAATCACGACGAAGAAGCGCGGCGCCGTCGCGCCACGCCGTTGAGGCCGAACGAACCCTCGGCCGGAGTCAGGCCGCAGTGAAGGGGTGCGGTGCCGTCGCGCCGTGCCGAAGAACCACAAGGAGACCGCAGCTGGAGCGGGGCCACAACAGAGGGGCGCGGTGCCGTCGCGCCGTGCCGATCGGACCAAGGCTGTGGCGGAGCAGGAGAGGGCGGCTGGATCCGCCGGCCGCCGGTGCACAGGGGGAGGGACCGGCTGGTCCCGCGCGACACCCTGGTCGGCCATTATGGCAGGCCAGATCCAGAAACCGGGGGTCGTAACCCCCGGCTGGCAAGAGGAAGCAGGCCCCATGTGGGGGCCGCCGTTTCAATCAGGGGGCAGCGCGCCCCCCCTTTTCCGCGATAGCTCGGCCGAGCTGAGCTGTCTGGCCACGCGGGCCGCGCTCGTGCCATGCCAACCGGCCGCCCAGGCTGGGCCGAGCCGGGCCGCGCCGGCTGGGCCGGCCCATGCCCTAATGGGCCAAACCCGAACCTGGTTCGGGCCGACCGAGGGGGTCTTGGGCCGGGTCGGTCCGGGCCCAAAACCCCCTAATACCGGACAGGTTCATTTAAATGCCTGTAAATTGGGCTACAAACCACTGATCGACGCACCGTCAGTTGATATGCGATCCTTGTATCGAGACGGTCATTTTGGTATATTACACTCAAGGTTTAGGAGAACTTGGGGTACGACCAGGTTGGTTCGAACACAAAACCAACCGGGCTGTCGGAGCGGAAACATATATAACTTGAGCTCTGGATGTCTGATTAACGTGCCGTCGACTTTTTTGGATTCCTCTCAGTGATACAAACCTTTTGGCTTACTCCTCTTGAGGTTTGGACGTAGTTGGAGTACGGTCGGGTTGGTTTTGACTTAAAAACCAACCGGGCCCCTGAGAAGAGAAAACCGATAACTCTCAGACCGGGCGTCCGATTGACGCGCCGTCTGTCGTGTTGAGTTCCTATCGACGAGACGGAACTTTGGGATACATCAACTCCAGAATATGTGTCAGTTGATGTATCAAACCCTTGGATCGTGGAGCGGACCCTCTCGGAAACGAGCATGCTGTGTGCTGGAACCCTAGAGCTGGCTGTGACTGCGACGACGATGACGACTGCACTAAAATCTTCCGTGGGTTCGGCAGCGATGACGACTACACTAAAATACTCCATGGGTTCGGTAGCGATGAAGACCGTACTAAAATCCTCCGTGGGTTTGACGACGATGACTACTGTTCTTGTATCCTATGTGGGTCTGGCAGTATTACTGTTCTTGTATCCTACGTGGGTCCGACAGTATTTGACCTCTATTGTAGTATCCTACGTGGGTCCGACAGAGTAGCTGGACTTGTATCCTATGTGGGTCAGACAGCTTAGCTGGTTTAGTATCCTACGTGGGTCCCAGCTTAGATGAATTAGTGGCTACATCTAATAATCTCTATCACCTTACAAAGAAGTATACCTGTGTGAGATGAGTCTTGACTTTAAATTATTATCTTCGATATGATTGACTTGCTTTCCTATGTGGATTGTGTTGTGCTTTCCTGTGTGGATTGGGTTGTACTATCCTGTGTGGACGTGATCGAACTTGGGCTCGGATGTTGGAGCCGAACTGGAATTGATGACTTAGGTATATGTATGGGTATATACCTAAGTAGTGTTGGATGTTACTTCGTGATTGTATCTTTCCTTTGTGGATTATCCTTTGTGGATTCTGGGAGACCTTCGGGGGTCTCAGGGTCCCTAATGAGTAGCGTATACTCACCCCTACATGGGATATGCCCGTACTACGTTGTGTTGGATGCAGATGACGGAAAACGCTGATCATGGTTAAGGCTTGTGGAGCAGGTCGGTACCTGGAGGTGGACCATTGGGCGGGATGTACGCGGAGCGGACGGCTGGACCCGAGGAGCTGAGGAGGCTATCTGTACCCACCCTTCAGGTGGGACTTCCAGTGGACGGCTCGCCATTGCTGCTTTACTTTCAGTTGTTGTACTTTCTTTCCAGTTGTACTTTACTTTCAGTTTGGGTTTGTATTCTAGCCCATTTACTTTCTGCACTTACTATTGTACCCATTTTTACTTAGTGTTTACTTTTGCTGTCTTACTCTGTTGTGTTTGTTTACTTTATAAGGCAATGCCTTCCCATTTTTCTAGGATTTACACCTTTGGTGCTAGTCTTCAACCCCTGATCTATGGGAGGAAGGCTTGGGGTAGTCATGACACGGGTCCTGAGGACAGGTCGTGACAAATTGGTATCAGAGGAGTTCAGTTCTACCGCAGAACTCAGGACTCTGATATTTCTTCTATGTGAAGCAATAGTGTTAATGTTATTGAGTGTGGTTATCAGTCTAGGGAGTCCAGTGTTAGTGCGGCGGCCGATGTATCTGTACACCAGGACCCTGACTTCTGATTTTCGACTCAATGCACGAAAACATTGATTGCATGTGTGTTTCAAAAGTTTTCTTTGTGATTAATTTGTGTAATCTCACCAGGTATACTGTTTTGACCGTGGCGCACCTGTTTCTTTTTAGGATGGCCCCACGACGGTAGACAGCTAGGGTTTTGAGCTTTGTACAAGACGACATCCCACCGAGCGACGAGGCCTCGGTGCATGGCCCTTTTTCAGCGGAGGCACCGGCGGTACCACTACCCGCCGAGCCACCGATGCCACCAGCCCCAGTCGCTGAGAGTGCACGTCGCCTTAGTGCACTGCACGAGTTTCAGCTTCAGAGACCGCCCAGGTTCCGCGGGGAGACAGACCCTTAGGCAGCCGAGGAATGGCTGGAGGCGGTTGTTCGAGTTTTCAGGTTAGTGGGGACACCATCTGACCTCATGGTGATCCTTGTAGCGAGCCTCCTGCACGCGGCAACAGGAAGATGGTGGAGCTTGATGCTCCAGGTGCACGACGAGGCATCTCTTCTCTGGACGGACTTTGAGAGCCTCTTCCGATCGAAGTTCATCCCAGCCACCCTCCATGCGGTGCGCATTCAGGAGCTACTACAGCTGCGGCAGGGTAGCATGACGGTAGCCCAGTACTCGGCGAGATTTACCGATCTCTCGCGCTATTCGAGGGACATGGTACGAGACCCATTATTATGGGCCCGGACCTTCGAGCAGGGACTGAGGCATGAGATTAGGGCATCGATGATCTCCATCAACATTCCGACACAAGAAATAGTACTAGAGAGAGCCCTTATCATGGAGAGATTTCTTGCTGAGCCTACACCTGCAGCGAGACCTACCTCAGGGAGGCATGTACCAGAGTCGTCTGCAGCTGGAAGTCGACGGACGTCACATGGGTCCAGGTGGACCATACCATCAGGCGGATGACCTTAGGACACCGACTTAGAGGTGTGGGGCACACGGCGCAGAGCTAGCCTTCTGAGGAGCAGAGAGTGATACGCATGCGGCGGGCAGGGCCACATGGCTCGTGACTGCCCGACACGCCGTGCAGAGGAGCAGCAGACGGTTGAAGGGCCACCTAGGAAGAGGCAGAGGGTCGACCGTGGTGGTCCGCAGGGAGCAGATCTACGAGGAAGAGGAGATGGCCGAGCAACAGGTGGTGGACGACGCTTTAAGGCTTTACCACCACCACCACCCGGAGGTCCACCCCGACCACAGGGAGCTGGCGGGCAGAGATAGGTTTAGCTTCAGGCAGCAGAGTCCTACGACCACGGTGCGCCAGAAATTATTCGAGGTACTATCTATGTCTACTCCACCCTTGCTACAGTTATTATAGACATAGGAGCGAGTCATTCTTTCATTGTCGCTGCCCTTGTTCGAAGCTCGGAGATTCCGATGGAGCCGTTGGCTCGATCCTTACGGCTAGAGACTCCTACGGGAGCAGACTCGACGATTACGCACTGGTTCCGGCAGTGTGAGCTTACTCTAGGAGGCAAGAGCTTCAGTTGGGATCTTCTTGTAGTGGCGTTGAGGCCTTACGACGTCATCTTGGGCATGGATTGGTTATCTACAGTCCATGCTTAGATTGACTATATTAGGCGCAAGGTGTGATGTGTTCGCACCGATGGGAGCAGGTTCACCTTCATCGATGAGAAGGGAGCCTTAGAAGCATAGGATGTACTCACGTAGAGGAGAGGACAACCGATCACTCATCAGTTGGCTAGCCTAATCCTAGGAGCAGTTGACGTGCAAAGTCTTAGTTTTCATGTAGTGGTGGATCAGTATGCGGACGTTTTCCCGGATGACGTTCCAGGACTACCTCCTCACAGAGAGGTAGACTTTTATATTGACCTATACCCCGGGACAACCCCGATATCCACTCCAGAATATCGAATGGCTCCCGCTGAGCTTCGAGAGCTGCGGGTACAATTGGAGGACTTTTAGGGCAAGGGATTCATCCGACCCAGTGTTTCACCCTAGGCTTCCCCGATTTTGTTCGCCAAGAAGGCAGACAGGAGCTTACGACTGTGTGTCGACTATCGTCGCCTGAACCAGGTGACCGTGAGGAACAAGTATCCGCTACCAAGTATTGAATACCTCTTCGATCAGCTCAAGGGAGCACGGTGGTTCTCGAAGATAGACCTCAGGTCAGCCTATCATCAGCTCAGAGTTCGGGACAAGGACGTGTAGAAGACGGCCTTCATATGTCGGTATGGACACTATGAGTTCTTGGTTATGCCTTTTGGCATAAACAACACTCCAGCAGTGTTCATGGGTCTCATGAACATGATCTTTCAGCCATACCTCGATCAATTTGTCATGGTCTTCATCGACTACATTTTGATATACTCGACCACTGAGGAGGAGCACGCCTACCACTTGCGGGTTGTACTGGACACACTACGAGAGAACCAGATTTATGGTAAGCTCTCGAAGTGTCAGTTCTGGTTACGTGAGGTCCACTTCTTGGGACACGTCATCTCTGAGGAGGGAGTTTCGGTGGACCCTGTGAAGATCAAGGCAGTGCTAGCTTGGGAGCCACCTAGGAGCGTGACGGAGGTGCGGAGTTTCTTGGGTCTAGCTGGGTACTACTGAAGATTTGTGCCATACTTCTCTAGAGTTGCAACACCGATCTCAGCTTTGACGAAGAAGGGGAAACCCTTCGTGTGGTCAGATAGATGTCATCAGAGCTTCTAGGAGCTGAGACAGAGGTTGACCAGCGCACCTATCTTGAGGCTACCGGAGGAGGGAGTAAGGTACGTAGTCTACTGAGATGCATCAGGGACCGGGCTCAGATGTGTCTTGATGTAGGAGCGATCAGTGATCACCTATGGATCATGACAGTTGAGGTAGCATGAGCAAAACTACACTACCCATGACCTGGAGTTGGCAGCAGTGGTCTTCGATCTGAATATGTGGCAACACTATCTGATGGGCGAGTGCTTTACAGTCTACTAAGACCACCAGAGTCTCAGATACATGTTCTCGCAGAAGGACCTGAACCTGAGATAGCTGTGATGGCTCGAGTTCCTCTAGGACTATGAATTTGAGATAGTATATACTCCTGGAAAGGGGAACATAGTAGCCAATGCTCTCAGCAGGAGGATGGGAATTCAGCTACTTGGAGAGGCGATGGAGCAGCTAGTTGCTTTGCAGATATCCTTCATGGATAGATATTGAGCAGCCTTTCTTCAGTCACTCACAGTCACTCCTCCACTACTATAGCGGGTCAGAGAGGCACATTGTGGGGATGTTGACTGTGGGATGTGGCGTGCACAGATATCCTCAGGACAGGAAGCTGATGGATTCTCTATAGGAGGAGAGCATGATTTCCTTTTCAGAGGACGTACCATGGTACCAGCTACTTTACGGGAGGAGGTGCTAAGGGAGTTTCACACTTACCCTTTAGTGGTACATCCAGGAGTGGCGAAGATGTACCAGTATCTTAGATGACAGCACTGGTGGCCAGGTATGAAGAAGGCTATAGTAGAGTTTGTTTCTTGATGCCACACCTGCCAGCAGGTGAAGGTAAAGCACCAGGTACCAGTAGGCTTGGTACAGCCCTTGGAGGTCCCGGAGTGGAAGTGGGACGGGATATCTATGGATTTCATGACTAGACTTCCACGTACTTCCAGAGGTCACGACTCCATTTGGGTGATTGTCGTCCGAATCACCAAGTCGGCCCACTTCTTACCCATCAGAGAGTAGGGATCAGTAGAGAGTTTGGGCTGTCTTTACGTTCAAGAGATTGTACAACTTAATGGTGTTCCATAATCTGTCGTCTCTGATCGAGATGCTCACTTTACTTCTCGGCTTTGGAAGGGGTTGTAGGAGGCATTCGGGATGCAGTTACGTCTGAGCACCGCCTTTCACCCTCAGACGGATGGTCAGACGGAGAGGACCATTCAGACTCTCGAGAACATGCTCTGTGCATGTGTCCTCGACTTTGGTCACAGTTGGGAGGACCACCTACCCTTGGTGTAGTTCGCGTACAACAACAGCTACCACTCCACCATCGGGATGACACCATACGAGACATTGTACGACCGACCTTGCAGATCACCTCTGTGCTAGACAGACCCTGGGGAGTCAGCACTTGTGGGACCATAGATGGTCTAGGCCACAACAGAGAAGGTCCAGGTCATCCAGGAGTGGATGAGGATAGCTCAGAGCCGACAGAAGTCTTATGCTGACAGGAGGCAGAGACCACTAGAGTTCAAGGATGGTGACCACGTATTCTTTCGGGTCTCACCTCGATGTGGATTACGTATATTTGGCTGGGGTGACAAGTTATCTCCACGCTTCATCAGACCATTCCAGGTTCTCATCAGGATAGGCGAGGTGGCTTATCGCCTGGCTCTACCACCTCAGTTGCACCGGGTGCACGATGTCTTCCACGTATCTCAGCTGAGGAGATACGTGCACGACCCGACGCATATCATCGACCATGGGGAGCTAGACATTGACGATGGGGTGACTTTTACGGAGGTCCCAGTGGAGATCGAAGATCGACAGGAGCGGGTCCTACGTGGGCGGTCGATTCCTCTAGTGCGCATCAGATGGCAGCACAAGAACCTCTAGGAGAGCACTTGGGAGTGGGAGGCTCAGATGCGTGCTCAATATCCTCATTTGTTCCCCTAGTTTTGTGTTGTATCTTTACGAGGACGTAAATACCTGAGGTGGGAGTAATGTAAAGACCCGCAAATTTCAAGGGAAATTTTTTCTTAATTTTATTTGGGATTTTATGAGTACGCAATTTCTGACGGCACTTGATTCCGAGGCCCGGTGTGCCTGGAATCAATTTCCGAAGTTTAGCTCGGGTACGTTCAGTAAACGAATGAGCGGGTTTTCCTAACTTTTGAACCGGTGCTCAAAATTGAAATCCGAAATCACTGATGAAACCACAACGCCAATATTTTATTAGGAAGACCTTTTCTGGAGTTGTGTTTGCTCAGGGATAGTTGTTAAAAAAAGAATTAAGTTTAAAGTGAAATAAAAATCGTGTTACAATTTTTATTCCACTTTCATAAGTGGTTTAGCCCATGTGATGGAGTTGGGGTGGGACCCATAGATATTCTAACTCCCCTTGTGAGGATTAAGATGAGGTGGGTCCCACACGATCCCCCACCTTTTCATTTTCCCTAACTCCTTTTAAAAAAACCTCTCTTGTTATTAATGTTGCCAACACTCCATTTTAATTTGACAAGTTAAGTTTAATTAAATGTAGAGAATTCATTTCGAATGTTTGAAATTTAAAAATGTTGGCAAAGGTAATAAAATAAGGAAAAGGCCTTATTTTATTTTTGGTTGCATCGTTGCGTTGATAGTGGGGAGCGTTCTTCACATTGGAAGAACTTCATCTTTCCGGTGAAGAAAATTTCTACCTCGACGAAGAACGTCGTCACTCCAATTTCCAAAGAACGACGATGCGCCATCCTTCGTTCTTCTTCTCGTGTCAAAGGAAGGGAGACGCTGCACTTCTTCGGACGTTCATCGACGACATGTACGGAGCCTCGTTCCGTGACTCCATCTTCCACGACGCCGTCTTCCGCGACGTCCTTTCCCCGCAACGTTCTTTGTTCGACAACTCCTTGAGGTAGGGGTTTGAGTTCAAATATTATGGATTAAATTTGTGCTTACTTGACGAGGATATTTATTATTTTTTTGAGCCGCCTGTTATCGTTATAACGGGAGGAGTTCGGACCGCACGAACACGGATGACCCTCCTCCCTCTTTGTTGTTGTTCTTGTTGTGGCACGAACAAAGGCAGTGCGGTGCAACGACACCGCGTGGGATGATGGAGAATCACGGTGAAGAAGAGCGGTGCCGTCGCGCGACGCCGTTGAGGCCGAACGAACCCACGACTGGAGTCAGGCCGCAGCGAAGGGGTATGGCGCCGTCTCACCACGACGGAGAACCAAGAGGAGACCGCAGCCAGAGTGGGGCCGCAGCGGAGGGGCAGAGCAGGAGAGGGCGGCCGGTGCACA
Source organism: Viscum album (assembly GCA_963277665.1). NCBI lineage: Eukaryota > Viridiplantae > Streptophyta > Magnoliopsida > Santalales > Viscaceae > Viscum > Viscum album. The sequence goes on from OY728126.1 coordinate 1,163,351,070, forward strand.
GGGGGCGGGACCGACTGGTCCCGCGCGACACCCTGGCTGGCCGTTACGGCCGGTCAGATCCGGAAATCGGGGGTCGTAACCCCCGACTGGAAAGAGGAAGCATCCTCCACATGGGGGCCACCGTTTCAATCAGGGGGAAGCGCGCCCCCCCTTTTCCGCGAGAGCTCGGCCAAGCTGAGCTGTCCGGCCACGCGGGCCGCGCCCGCGCCAGGCCAAACGGCCGCCCAGGCCGGGCCGCGCCAGCGGGGCCGGGCCGCGCCCTAATGGGACGGACCCGGACCCGGGTCGGGTCAACCCGGTTCGGGCCGACCCAGGGGGTCTTGGGCCGGGTTGGTCTGGGCCCAAAACCCCATAATACTGGACAGGTTCATTTAAATGCCCGTAACTTGGGCTACGGACCTCCGATCGATGCACCGTTAGTTGAGATGAGATCCTTGGATCGAGAAGGTCGTTTTGGTATATTACACTCAAGGTTTCTAAGAACTTGGGGTACGGCCGGGTCGGTTCGAACACGAAACCAACTGGGCCCTCGGAGCGGAAACACATATAACTTGAGCTCCGGACGTCCGATTGACGTGCCTTCGACTTTGTTGGATTCCTATCAGTGAGATGGACCTTTTGAATTACTCCTATCGAGGTTTGGATGCAGTTGGAGTACGTTCAGGTTGGTTTTGACTTAAAAACCAACCGGGCCCCTGGGACGAGAAAGCCGATAACTCTCAGACCGGGCGTCCGATTGACGCGCCGTCTGTCGTGTTGAGTTCCTATCGATGAGACAGAACTTTGGGATACATCAACTCCAGACTACGTGTCAGTTGATGTATCAACCCCTTGACTCGTGGAGCGGACCCTCTCGGAAACGACCATGCTGTGTGCGGGAACCTTAGAGCTGTCTGCGACTGCGACGACGATGACGACTGCACTGAAATCCTCCGTGGGTTCGACAGCGATGGCGACTGCACTGAAATCCTCTATGGGTTCGGCAGCAATGAAGACCGTACTGAAATCCTCCGTGGGTTCGACGACGATGACTACTGTTCTTGTATCCTACGTGGGTATGGCAGTATTACTGTTCTTATATCCTACGTGGGTCCGGAAGTATTTGACCTCTGTTGTAGTATCCTATGTGGGTCCGACAGAGTAACTGGATTTGTATCCTACGTGCGTCCGACAGCTTAGCTGGTTTAGTATCCTACGTGGGTCCCAGCTTAGATGAATCAGTGACTACATCTGATCATCTCTATCACCTTACGAATAATTATACCTGTGTGAGCTGAGTCTTGACTTTCAATCATTATCTTCAATATGATTGACTTGCTTTCCTATGTGGATTGTGTTGTGCTTTCCTGTGTGGATTGGGTTGTACTATCCTGTGTGGACGTGATCGAACTTAGGCTCGGATGTTAGAGCCAAACTGGAATTGATGACTTAGGTATATGTATGGGCATATACCTAAGTAGTGTTGGATGTTACTTCGTGATTGTATCTTTCCTTTGTGGATTATCCTTTGTGGATTCTTGGAGACCTTCGGGGGTCTCGGGGTCCCTACTGAGTAGCGTATACTCACCCCTGCATAGGCTATGCCCGCACTACGTTGTGTTGGATGCAGACGACAGACAACGCTGATCGTGGTTGAGGCTTATGGAGCAGGTCGGTACCTGGAGGTGGACCATTTGGTGGGACGTACACGGAGCGGACGACTGGACCCGAGGAGCTGAGGAGGCTATCTGTACCCACCCTTCAGGTGGGAATTCCAGTGGATGGCTCACCGTTGCTGCTTTACTTTCAGTTGCTATACTTTCTTTCCAGTTGTACTTTACTTTCAGTTTGGGTTTGTATTCTGGCCTATTTACTTTCCGCACTTACTATTGTACCCAGTTTTACTTAGTGTTTACTTTTTCTGGATTACTCTGTTGTGTTTGTTTACTTTATAAGGCAATGCCTTCCCCTTTTTCTAGGATTTACGCCTTTGGTGCTAGTCCTCATCCCCTGGCCTATGGGAGGTGGGCTTGGGGTAGTCATGGAATGGGTCCTGAGGATGGGTCGTGACAAGGCCATATAAAACCCTTGGCTTCTATATTTTACAACTGAACTTTCAAATCATGAAGCTATATTAGTTCTATCCTATAAGATGGGATAGAAATTGGATCAGATCATGGAACTAACTCGATAGTGAACTCAATCTCCCACTTGGGTGGTAAGACAGATAACTCTCTAGGATAGACATCGTGAAAATGGTCCACCACTAGAGGAAAATTATCCTGCTATTTTCATCTATCATCTAGAAAAGATTTTCTATTTGATCCATGAGACAATCTAATATGAACTGAATTAGTCCTGCACGACCAACTTGAAGATCCTTCTCACCCTGGAGTGTAAAGATGCTCCCATCTAGAGATAGAAAGAAAACTCTCCTCTAATAACAATCAATATGATCCTAGTATAGAACTATATGATCCACACCAAGAATCAAATTGAATCCTATCATTTCTAGCACAAAAATATCCCAAAGGAATTGATAACCACCAATTTCAAGAGAACACTCCTTACAACACTTGATACCCTTTGACCGTACTCCCAAAGGCATGTCAATAGTCATAGAACTATACTCTGCAGGTTTCTTAAGGTGATTGAAGATCATTTAGACTGAATATATCCAGAATTCAGCTACCTGGGGACCTCCCTCCCTAGCGAACATAGGAAGATGCTACAACCGAAACTCTGTCATTAGCTCAAACATTGTTGATATGGTGTGAACCGTCTCCCTTTCCATAGATGAAATGACCCTAAAGAAGATTTTGTGAAGCTAAAAATACATATAATCCTTAGGAACAACATGAATATCTGTTTCAACTGTATTAGGAGTGTGTTGATTTCCATTCTATTACTGCTCAACTCGAAGACAATGGGGATTCATTTTATTTATAAGAAAAACACACTCCTTAGAAAACTAGATAACAACCAGGTCAACTTTAACAGGTGATAAAAACATATAACCAATGGATCATGGTCTATATAAACTTGGATTAACAAGTGATTTAGCATGAAATATCAGTTCTTTCTTTTCATTTATCAGAAATAACAGATATCCTATTTCACAATTCATATAGGAAATTATATCACGTGTAATAAATATGTCCCTATCATGAACAATTTATGTCAATATATATCTCCATGTACCTATCAAGATGCATACATACTCACCTTGTTCCATATCGGGCCATGAGTATAAATCTCAATAAACAATAAAATCACAAAACATATGAATCACCCAAGGTGAAATAATGGTAACCATAACAAGCAAACATTATAAAAAACAATCCCATCAATGGACACTTATATTTTATCAAATAAATGGGTTAGATACTCCCATGAAAAATCTCATTACTATTTCCCAACATATAATAGTCTCCTTTTTACCTTTCCCAAATAATAAAGAATCAGAAAAGAAACCTAGTGCTCTGATACCACATTGTAACGTCCCCCAACCTGACACTCTCTCACGTGGCCAAAATAGGTTAGTTACATGATCTCAAGAATGCCTCCCTGTATTCCATAGGCTGTCAAATAGTAGTAGTGGTATGTTGAATATACGAAAGACTATAACCTCTGGTTTTGAGTCACAATATAGTGTAAAATTAATAAATATCAGAGTGAGGAAATAAAGGAAACCATACAACACAGTGAACAAACCAAACAAAAAATGACAACTGAATAATCCAATAAATAATAAATTAATAATGCAATGATATACTAGAATGTAACTAAATGTCATGCTATAAGTAATATAGATAAAATAATAGAAGACTCAAATGAAGACTCAAAAGTCCCTGGTTCCAAAACCCATGTCGGTCTCACCTCAAATCTTCAACCCCTCCAACAAGAAACCATCAACAACAAGGTCCTTTTACCTTGTCCAAACTTGCATCCATGTAATCTGCTCAGGTACCAAATAGTGACTCGAATAGGGTGTGAGTAAAACTAATTAGGTCAACACCACCATGTCTAAACAAATCTATCTAATAATAAGCGCATACAATAATGTGATAAAAAAGTGTATTAATTAATTAAAAAATTAATATAATACATCTATCAACCTACTTTGGAACCCTATTGAAATGTCTCTGAGCATGTTTCACAACCATGCCAACCACAACCATGAAACCAAACAACCTACTTCAGCACTATGTTGTACTGTCTCTGAGCATGTAGCACAACCATGCCAAATGCAATTGTATACACATGGTATAATATATCAATGGGCCAAATCCATAATATAAGAATCTCAACATGTGTTAGGGCCTATCCCAATATATAAGAAACAAAACATGTGTCAGGGACTAGCTCACTATATAAGAATTGAAACATGTGTTAGGGCCTATCCTGGTATATAAGCATCCCATTATATGTCAAGTCCTAACTTGGTAAATAAGCATCACGACATGTGTTAGGGCCTAGCCTGGTATATAAGCATCGCAACATGTGTGAGGGCCTAGTATAATATATAAGCATCACAACATGTGTCAAGGCCTAGACCATTATATAAGCATAACAACATGTGTCACAAGTGCATATCACAACAAAAAACATATCACAACAATAAGAGGATCACAACAACAATCATATCACAATATAACCGCATAAGACCAAATGGTTAATTCTACTAATTACCATTTGTCTTTCAATTTTCCCATTTATTAAATTAGTCTAATAATCCATTTTACAAGGTGAATCTATAATAAGAAATCACCCGAAATACATGTCATGCTAAAATCATATGTAATCCATTGCCAATTAATTATTTCCAAAGAAAACCACAAGCTAGGTCGCATCTCAACAGAACCAAAGGGATCCAAGGGGCGATCCAATTACATAATTATCATTGTTATTTAATCCATTAATTAATTCACATGTTTCATTAGTGTAATAACATATATTTTACACACTTTATCAATTGAAATTAGGCTATAGGATTAGGTTTTAGACCCCCTACCATGAAAGTGGATAAGGCGATGAAAAAACCTTGCATCCTCAGTAGCAATCAACTTCTTGCTTCCTTTAAACAAAATCTAGAAATTCCATCAACAATATATTGAGAAGAAGAAGAAGAACTGAAATGTGTACATTATAAATCTAGGTCTGGAGATCCAATATCCAATGTGTTCTCACTTCCGGATCAAAGCAGTCTCGTAGAAATCATCCAAGGAAAGTCCATATTTGATACAGAGGAGTACAAATGGTCTGTAGTCAAAGATGGAGGTGTGCATAGCATATGTGGTCGAAGAGGGAGGTGCATATTAGAAAAATGTGATTTAGGATGGAATTTAAGAAGTATGGGAATCAATTTTACATGACATGAATTTATTTCATGTTGTGTAAGTAACAAAACCCTTTTTTTCTTTTTTACCTAAAATACCAGTGCCATACATTTAAAAAACACATTAAATATATATTACACATTAGGTAAAATGATTATGTGACATGTGGTGGTTTTCATGACATGTTTATAGGGTGTGTAAAATTTATAAGGTGTTCAAATTTTTGTAACATGTTTATAGGGTGTGTAAAATTTACAAGGTGCGTAAAATTTATTGACATTTTTACAGGGTGTGTTAAATATAAAGGGTGTGTAATTTTTTTTGACACGATTACAGGGTGTGAATTTATTCAAGACATGAATTAAATTTATGGGTTATGCCCAAAAAAATTCACATTATGTATTGGGTTCATTCTGTGAATTTGTTCTGCATCCATAACTCACATATTATTCCTACTACACCCTCGTAACACTTAACCCACATAGAACCTTGACTTGACAACCTAAGTTTAAATGAAAGACTACCTAACACAAGAGTGTGAAACAAAAATTTAAAAAGAGACGTATCTAAAAAAATTTAGGGTCTTACACCTTTCTTAGAGAGTTTAAATAAAGTTATAACATCACAGTATCCAAATATTCTCTTCCATAACCAATATTGATCTTCTATTACACTAAAACAAGGTAGATATTGTCTCCTAAGGTCTTCTAAGTTAATTATGTATACATTATCAGGATTGTTGGTAGAAAGAATAAATTTATCTTATAAACTATGAAAAATACATTTATCATTCACAAAGCTCAAAATATATCCCTAATAACATAATTAACTTACGCTAATAAGGTTGTTCTTAAGACCTAAAACACATAAAACATTTGAAATTAAAGCTTTTATAAGAAGAAAAATGTTACCCATTCTAATAATTTCTACTTGAGCATTATCACCAAAGGTAACTTGCCACATTCCATTTTAATAATATTATTGAAGAAATCATTATTCCTAGTCATATGTCTCAAATAAATACTATACATATACCACATATTTTTGTTGGAACATTTATTATTTTCCTTAAATTAAAATGATTAGAATTTTTGAACCCAAACCTGCTTCAGTCCAGCATTATTAAAAAATCAAAAATTTTAGAATCCACATCTTTCCAAATTTATTGTGTTGTGTAGTTGTCAATTATTTAGAAAAATAAAATTTGTAAAATCCTAAATATTGTATTTTATTTAAATAATGTTGGCCCATAAAAGATTGTTGGCCACACTATCTGGTTTTAATAATCAAAAATCATGTCAAATATTATTAATCATGTATAATCATTTAATTAATGTTTATTTAAGTTTCAATATGTATAATTATGTTTATCTATGATCATATATAAGTTTAACACATTCTGATAATATTTATGTTGTAACGACCTGGACCCAAATAGCCACCCGAACAGTGCTAAACGAGTTGGGTGATACTACCTTAGGCGCACCTCCCTGAATGCCAAAGGCTGTCGACTAGCAGCGAGGGTCTGATAGGTATAGTGGGGAGGCTATACTCTTTAGGAGGATAATAATAATGGTACTGGTCCAAGTATAATAGTTGAGATACAGCGGAATAAACGACTCAGCAGACTCGAACCAGACCCGCAGAGTGGAAGCACATTCAATCCCAATAAACAGCAAAAGAAATAAATATAACAAAAACAGTGAAAATAAACAAAATAGAATGTTGATAACATGTAACTACTATTAAAAAATAAAACATGCATCCAAAGTAGGTCATACATATCTGAATATAAAAAGGCGCCAATGGCTAACCAACTATAGCTACAAAAAATAAGCATGCTAATACAGAAAAGAAAAAAAATAGCGTAACTCCAGCTAGGTAAGACCTTATATTCCATACCATCTCCATGAAACAACTAACGCAACCCAGCTCCTGAAGCTGGCCTCTTTCCTGCACGTAATTCCATAAAGTCTACATGCATCCCGAAGGGCCCGTGCAGGGTGTGAGACAAATCTCAGTAGGATACCACCCAACGGTGCGTACCTAATATAAGTGTTTACGCATGAATGAATTTATAAGGAAAACAATAAACAGAACGATGCACAAATAAACACTAACTCCACTGGTGATCAGTAGCCACCATGGAGTGTCACCTGCTTCGACCAATGCCAGAATTCTGTCATGCAACCCGACACCATGTGCCCCCCTGACACTGCGTGTCTCAAGTACTGACGTCCCAAAGGCATGCCCAAGAATAGTAACCCGGAGCCTTGTGCCTCCTGACACCTCGTACCTCAAGTATCGACATCCCGAAGACACGCCCAAGAATAGTAACCCGGCACATTGTGCCTCCTGACACCTCGTTCCTCAAGTACCAATGTACCGAAGGCACGCCCAAGAAGTAACTAGGAGGAGCAACGATGTCTGCCCTCAAATAACATATCTAGAGGGACACTGATATCTACCCTCAAATAATGGCGAGCCTCAGCCCCCAACCCAATAGCCTCAATTCTATCCTCTGAAGGCTCCTCACCTCCCATGTGTCTTTCTACGGCAAGCACCACCAACCAAAGTACCTAAACCGCATCTACGGGGGCCTCTACCCACATGAGTGGTCAAAACCACCTCATCACGAAGTATCTCTATTTGCACACTAATCAAAGTTTTAGGTGAGCAGTAATCACCAAAATAGTACCTAAGCCAGCACACATCTGACACCTCGTGTCCCTAAGACCATGCCGCTCAAGTCTGATGGCCTCACCATCTAAGTAACCTGGGTGAAGCCCAACCTGACAGTCATACTGCCTCAAGCCGGCGTCCATGACGCCCATTCCCATGGTCAAAACCACCCAAAGTAACACGGGCCAAGCCCAACCTGTGATCAACACCACTCAAGAATATCCGAGCCATTCCCAACACCACCCGAAGGTTCCAGCATATGCAATTCAACATATACATATAAAACAAATTTAAACAGAACACATAACAGGAAAAACCATCTAAACAGATGAATTGTAGTAAGCAAGTGCTGTCCCATACCAGCACCAAGGTTTCTAAGGTCTCTAACAATTCATATCAAGGTTTAAATAACTAAACCTAACAGTTTAAACCAAAACAAAAAAGTATTATCATTTTGGCAACCCCGACCAAAATGCCCCATGTGAGCAATGAACTCTCGCCCGACCCTGCTCAATCAAGATAGGACAAAGGGCATACCCAAAGGTATTCCATAGGTCTAATAAGCAATTTAAATAAGCAGTAGCAGATAAATTAGGGTCTCTCTCAAAATACCCAAAAACGTGCCGAATGCCGCGCTACCCAAATGAACACAAAAACACAAAAAGAGGTATGCACCACCTACCTCATACGAGTACGATGTTACTCCTCTGATGACAGCCTTCAATTAGGTCTAAAACACTGTAGATCTATAAAAGAATCAAAACTTCTCAAACCCCAAAAACTCATTATAGAAAAAAAATCAAGAAAAATGGCTCAAGGGGAATAAAGGCCATACCGAGGGGGTTCTAACGCATCAAACAATGTTCGAAACGGGGTTAAGACGAAGATCCGGGAAGGATTTGAAGGTCCGACCGACTCTCCCCACGCGAGCCACAAGAGGGAGGAAGAAAAGAGAGAAGAATGGGAAATCTAGAGTGGCTCAGAAACTAAAAACCCTAACTTTAAGTGGCCGCATGGTTACCCCACACGGTTTGGAAAACCGTACGCCAACCGTGCGGTTGCCACTGTCTCACCCAGGGACTTCGCACAACTTGCCCGCACGGTTTGACAAACTGTGTGCCGCCTATGCGGAGCCCACTGTTAAGTGTGCATGGTTTCCTGGGCTGGCCGCACGGTTTGTTCAAACCGTGCGCCAACCGTGCACCCCTGTAGAACCTCCACAACTTTATAATTTTTCCTAGATTTTCCCAGTTTTCTCAGAACAAGCCAAAGTTTCAAACATGGTCGTAATTTTGACCCATTCCAAAACCCGGGTTCTTACAATCTCCCCACCTTAACATATCTCATTCTCAAGATATCAAACGAAACCCAAATATGGAACCGAACATACCACCCCGATCAAAACAACCCTAACTTCCCGGGTCACAAGGTTCTGTCTAAATTCCTCAAGGGGCTCCCCAACTTAGAAATCACCTAACTCGATCTCAACCTGAAAAAACTCAGAACAAGAAAAGGTTCGCTAACCTGTTTCTGAACTCAAGGTCCTCTCATGATGCATCGTCACCCCTACACCTCATTGGCGCCCCCTGTGCCACTTCCTAAATCCAATGTATCCCGCACCGCATCAGTGTCCACCTCCATGAGGTCCTGCATCCCATGGATGCTCAAAATGAACCTGGTGCCTAGCACCTCAAGTAACCCGCATCCTCGATACCCTGATGCCCAAGGCACCTCAAGTAACCCGCATCCTTGATTCCCCGATGCCCAAGGCATCTCAAATAACCTACATCCTCGATGCCCCGATGCTCATGTCACCTCAAGTAACCCGCATCCTCAATGCCCCTGATGCTATGTATCTCATACATATATACATAGATATATCACGCACTTGATATGGTTCCAATCCCACTAACTAGCATCTTGTCAGTCCACATAGATCCTGTGCATCACGTGCACTCAAAAAAAAACATGCCTCTACAGGTCATGAAAAAAAGGAACATGGGAATCACGGCCACACCCGTGGTGTACCTCTAACCGTCATCGGATCACCAGCCTGCTCGGCCTCTAGCAGCTCCACAACATGCACCTGGCCAGAAGTATGACTGCCTGATGCCTAACCTCCCTACGGTGATGCTCCAGCCACCGGCTACTGACCCCTCAACTGGATCCCGTTGTCTCTGTAATATCCGCCACGTGCAGTTGAACCTCGGCTACTTTCTCCTGGTACCAAACCTGAACCAACTTCAGATGCCGCCATCTGTCCTGGTCCCTGTCTGTTGGCTATCTAGAAAGGCTACTTGTAAAACCTCTCCAGATGCCCGACCTGTCCACATGCCCAGCACTCCTTTGGAGGCCTATCGCACTGAGTCCGAACATGCCCTGGCTGCCCAAACTAGAAGAAAACCACTATAGAACTGCTACGAGGTAGTCTAGCTGAGTCCTTGGCCTGACTGCCCTACTGGAACTCATCCCTTCCTCTCTTTCTTCTATCCAAACCATCACCTGAAGCTGTCGCTCAACCAACCTGAGGCCTATCCCTCTAGTTTCCCTCCTCTATGAGCGCCTGATTCACCGCCTCCGAAAAGGAACCCAGCCTGAAAATATTCACATGGACCCGAATGGCGTGTCGTAATCCATCCTCGAAGTGCCTCACCCTAGCTGCGTCATCGCTTACCATACTAGGTGCAAAGTGAGACAGCTTAGTGAAAGTAGCTGCATAGTCTATGACGGACATGTCTCCCTGCTGAAGACTCAAGAACTCCCGAGCTCTCTCAGCTCTCATTGTCTCTGGATAAAAGTTCTCAAAGAACCTGTCTTTGAAGTCCTTTCTTGCTAAACCCTCATGCCTGCGGGCTTGAACCTGCACATCCCACCAATGCTTTGCCGGTCCTCGCAACATGTATGTTTCCAGCTTGACCCTCCACCCTGGAGGCATCTCGAGCTGCTCGAAGATCATCTTCATTATCTCTATCCAGTTCTCAGCCACCTGTAGACCACCCTCACCCTGAAAAAGTGGCGGGTGCTGCGACTAGAACTCCCGCGTCAGATATGCCATAGATGGATCTATACCCTATGAGCCTTTGTAGATCCCCTGCAAGACACGTACCAGGCTAGCTTAGAGCTGCTCGTCGAGCCATGGTCCGAAAAATACTAAACCTGGCTACTTCCCTGCCTGAACTGGATCCTGAACCTATTCCTATCCCTGAGCCTGCACTTGCGGCTCGTGCTCTACCTGTACCGAATCCTGAACCTGATCCTGCACCTGCGGCACTGTATCCTCACTTGCCTGATGCTCCATTGAGACGTATAGGAGGAACCCGCTGAATACCATAAATGGTCAGACAACTCATATATATATAACAATATATATTCAAAATAGATAAGGAAAGCAGTAAAAGGTAGCACACAACAACCACCCTTACTCTCCCCCACTACAACCATGCCCCATGACATCCCGATCTCATGGACTCCTTACCCTCCCCTATCATGGAAAAGTATCAAAGTACCTTGGGCCATGCCCGTCCTGACAAATAACGTTTCCTAAAACCGACGATTGAGTCACCCAATCCTGGTGATCAAAATCATCTCAACTAAAGTACCTGCCTGCTCGTACAAGAGCCAGACCAGAATATCCTACCACATGAAATTCTACAAATATAAAAGGCATGGAATACACATTGCGACAACAAGAAATTCTATCAGGAATTTCACCTATTCACATTTTAAAGCATACAAACATGGAAATTAATTTTATTCACATGGTATTATCACTTCACAAAGCATACATACAGTTATGAAATTGAAATACCCTAAAATGCGCCTATCAAAAGCCAAGAAAACAAGCCTTTACATATCGGGCCAAGGTCCAATTCTCCCTTACTGCACCAGGTCAAGGGTTATACATCACAATCAATAACATCACACACCAAGTGAGCCACCGAGGTGGAAATAATATAAATTATAATCTGAGAAAAAAGCAACAACAATTCCCACCCATTGGCAACTCGGTCCATCCCTCGTACCTGGGGCTGCAGGCACCCAAGCACAAGCTAGAAACCCAATTCCAGAAACAACCTATCTCTAATCTACCATATCCCAAATAGTAAAACCAGATTAAATAAAAATAGAAGTCTCAAACTCATTATTAGTCAGCAAGGAACTGCTACTAAATCCCTATCAAGAACTCCTCTGATACCACTTTGTAATGACCTGGACCCGAACATCCACCCGAACAATGCTAAATGGGTTGGGTGCTACTACCTTAGGCTCACCTCCCAGAATTAAAAAGGATGCCTACTAGCAGTGAGGGTCTGATAGGTATAGTGGGGAGGCTATACCCTCTCAGAGGATAATAATAATGGTACTGGTCCAAGTATAACAGTTGAGATGCAGCGGAATAAACGACTCAGAAGACTCGAACCAGACTCGCAGAGCGGAAGCAAATTCAATCTCAATAAACAGTGAAAGCAATAAATATAACGACATCAGCAGAAATAAACACAACCACATGATGATAACATGTAACTACTACTGAACAATAAAATATGCATCCAAAGTAGGTCATACATATCTGAATATAAAAAGGCACCAATGGCTAACCAACTGTAGCTACAACAAATAAGCATGCTGATACAGAAAGAAAACAAAACAGAGTAACTCTAGCTAGGTAAGACCTCAAGGTCCATACCATCTCCATGCAACAACTAACGCAACCCAGCTCCTGAAGCTGGCCTCTTTCCTGCACGTAATTCCATAAAGTCTACACGTGTCCCAAAGGGCCCGTGTAGGGTGTGAGACAAATCTCAGTTGGATACCACCCAATGGTGCGTACCTAATATAAGTGTTTACGTAGGCATGAATTTATAAGGAAAACAGTAAACAAAATGATGCACAAATAAACACTAACTCCACTGGTGCTCAGCAGCCACCATGGAGTGTCACCTGCTTCGGCCAACATTAGAATTCTATCATGTAACCCGGAACCATGTGCCCCCCTGACACCGCGTGTCTCAAATACCGACATCCTGAAGGCACGCCCAAGAATAGTAACCCGACACCTTATGCCTCCTGACACCTCATGCCTCAAGTACCTACGTCCCGAAGGCACACCCAATAATAGTAACCCGACACCTTGTGCTTCGTGAAACCTCGTGCCTTAAGTACCGACGTCCTGAAGGAATGCCCAAGAAGTAACCCAGAGAAACCACAATGTCTTCCCTCAAATAAGGTATCCAGAGGGACAGCGATATATGCCCTCAAATAATGGAGAGCCTCATCCCCCAACCCGATAGCCTCAATGCTATCCTCTGAAGGCTCCTCACCTACCACGTGGCTTCCTACGACAAGCACCCCCAACCAAAGTACCTAAACCACATCTACGGGGGCCTTTACCCACACAAGTGGTCAAAACCACCTCATCACGGAGTATCTCTCTGTGCACACTACTCAAAGTTTCGGGTGAGTGGTAATCACCAAAATAGTACCTAAGCCACCACACATCTGACACCTCGTGTCCCTGCGACCATGCCACTCAAGTCTGATGGCCTCTCAATCCAAGTAACTCGGGCCAAGCCCAACCTAAAAGTCATACTGCCTCAAGCCGACGTCCATGATGCTCAATACCATGGTCAAAACTACCCAAAGTAACCCAGTCCAAGCCCAAACTTTGATCAGCATCACTCAAGAATATCCAGGCCATGCCCAACACCACCCAAAGGTTCCAGCATATGCAATTCAACATGTACATATAAAACACATTTAAACAGAACACATAATAGGAAAAACCATCTAAACAGATGAATTGCACTAAGAAAGTGTCGTCCCATACCTGCACTGAGGTTTCTAAGGTCTCCAACAATTTATATCAAGTTTTAAATAACTAAACCTAATGTTTTAAACCAAAACAAAATAAGTATTATCATTTTGGAAACCCCAACCAAAATACCCCATGTGAGCAACAACCTCTCGCCTGACCCTACTCAATCAAGACAGGACAAAGGGAATACCCAAAGGTATCCCATAGGTCTAATAAGAAATTTAAATAAGCAATATCAGATAAATTAGGGTCTCTCCCAAAATACCCAAAAATGTGCCGAAAGCCGTGCTACCCAAATGACCATGAAAACACAAAAAGAGGTATGAACCACCTACCTCGTACTAGTATGATGTTACTCCTCCAATGACAACCTCCAATTATGTATAAACGCAGTAGATCTACAAAAGAATCAAAAACTTCTCAAACCCCCAAAACTCGTTCTAGAACAGAAATTAAGAAAAACAGATCAAGGGGAATCAAGGCCTTATCGAGGGGGTTCTAATGCATCAAATGATGTTCAAAAAGGGGTTCAGACGAAGATCCGAGAAGGATTTGAAGGTCCAACCGGCTCTCCCCGTGCGAGCCACAAGAGGGAGGAAGAAAAGAGAGAAGAATGGGAAATCCCGAGTTGCCCAGAACTTAAAAACCCTAAATTTAAGTGGCCACATGATTACCCCGCACAGTTTTCCAAACCATGCGCCAACTGTGTAGTTTCCACTGTATCACCTAGGGACTTCGCACGGCTTGCCCGCATGGTTTGACGAACCATGCACCGCCCGTGCGGAGGCCACTGTCAAGGGTGCACGGTTTTCTGGGCTGGCCGCATGGTTTTTTCAAACCATGCGCCAACCGTGCGCCCCTATACGACCTCCACAACTTTAAAAGTTTTTCCTATATTTTCCCAATTTTCTCAGAACAAGACAAAATTTCAAACAGGGTCAAGATTTTGACCCGTTCCAAAAACCCGGGTTCTTACATATGTTATAAGACAGTCCAAACCGAAATATTTCCTAAGTATGAGAAGCTGACACTAATAGATAATTGAGTCACTGATGCCGAAAAAATAAGTTTGACTCACTGATTCCAACATCAAAAAGGAATCATCGATACCAAAAGACAGAATATCTCACCAATAGTTCAAATGAGTCACTGATAGTTTAATTGTCTCACTGATGGAAGGACTGACCTACCAATGCATGGTACTACCCACGCTTGGTGCTATTGATGCATGGTGCTACTGACACAAGGACACACCAACACATGGACAAACCGACAGAAGGAGACACAGATATAATGAGACTCTGATATCAATAGAAGGAATCATCGATGTAATAAGTCACCAAAACATTATTCACTGATAAAGGAGTCACCCATAGGCTGTTTAAACTTACTTTTAATTAATACTATTTATAACTATCACATTTTGAGTGTTTTAATGCGACTGATTAATTTAATACTTTTTTTAGACATCTTTAATGAGGATGTCATAAGTAAGAGGTATAACACCTACCTAAAACATTCATATTGTCGGGCTGTAGAATATAAAATAGGAAATCTATCAAGCTGAAAATACATATACAAATATATGAATAGACACAGTAGCATTCCCACACGAGTAACATACAGAAAGGAAGAACACATGAGGAACTCTTAATTACTACTTGATGTGAACTAGAGAACTCATATCCACAAAAGTTTTAGCATATTTGCAGTATTCAACTGAACCTAAGGATAAGAACATATTATCTTTCTAGAAGATAGAACACAATGCTCCATGACACTCTATTTCAGTGTCTACTTCTAGAAGAGGATTCCAGCTTCAACTTTGATACATCAAAGAGTCCAGAGCAGAACTACATAACACACAGATCCTTCTAAACACTATATAATATTTATTGCTCTGTTGTGTGCCTTTTTATTACATTTTCAAGCAACGTGTGAATCTATTTGTAAAACACACATTGTCTCCTACACTGAACTGGAGAATACTATATATCCTCACACAACTATCTTTTTACACTTATTTATCCCACATAGAACTATGGTAGAGGTCCTATGTGAGCTGTTTGTATTTTTTTCCCATGTAAAACTATGGTAGAGGTTAGGTGACCTGGACAGTTGTAAAATGCTGTGTAAACCCCAATCCAGGGTGTGGATCGAAACTTTTATCTATATATACTGCTTGGTGTCATGTGATCACTAATTAGAGGTGACTAAGACTCAGCTTGTGATTGAAACTCTTTTTTTATATCTACTGTGTTTTAATATTTAGTTTTCTCGATTTTTACCTATATTTTAGAAAACTAAAATTCACTTTGATAGTTAGTTTTAGCTAGTGTTTATAACTGTTTTGTCTTATTAGGTTAGTTTTAAAAGTTGTATCAATATCTCATATTGTTACAACTAAGAAATCATAAATCTTCTAAGAAATTAGTTGAATAGTCAGAGTATTATAAATTCACTACTTTGATTAACTGTCCTATTAAGTTTTAAATTGGTGGAATCTTTTAAATAAACTTTTTAACAATTTTTTTATAGGAACTCAATTCACCCCTTCTTGAGTGTCCTACTCCAACAGAAATTTGGCATCAGAGGTAGGTTCTTTAAAATCTTTCTCAAATATTTTCAACTGTGATTTATTTTTGTTTTAAAGATCTCAAATTTCTGTTACTTCTAAATTTTTAGCTCTTTAAAAATCTTTTCGTTAGTATAGATAATAGATTGGAAGGTGCTGCTACAAACAGGCCTCCCTAATTTAATGGAACAAACTATGCCCAGTGGAAGATTAAGATGAAAATGCATTTAGAAAGTATGGGATTTGATATTTGGACAATTATAGAATATAAATACCAAATACCAAAGACTGCTTGTAATATATGGAGTGATGCCACAAATAATTCTTGTAATAACAATTGCAAATCTATGAATACTCTGTTTTGTGTACTAGGAGATGAATAATTTAATAAAATATCTGATTTTACATCTACCTATGAAATTTAGTACACTTTAGCTATTTCACATGAAGTAACTTATAATGTTAAAGAAATGATACTTAACACTTATACTATTAAGTATGATAATTTTAAGATGAAGCCCGATGAGCCTATTTCTGACATGTATCTCAGGTTTAATGAAATTGTGAACACCATGATCTCTCTGGGAAGAGCTCTTATAGGCAAGGCTAAAATCATGAGAATACTCAGATTCTTACCAGATAGATGGGGAGGGAATTCTGTATCAATAAGAGAATCATGCGAACTTAACACTTTTCCAATGAAGAAGTTGATAGGCAAGTTGATGATGTATGGGGAAGAACTAAATGTAAACAAAGAAGAGGATGATGGACCCAAAATAAAACCTGTTGCTTTCAAATATACTGAATCCAAACTGAAGGACAAAGATAAATATGAAACTGAAAGTTCAAGTGATGAATAATCATCAATATAAAATGATTAGGAGATGACTCAGATAGCCATAAGGTTTAATAAATTCTACAGGAAGAAGAAATTTTTCAGAAATTCTAGCTATAAAGGTAAATATGAAAATAAGGGCACCTAGAAAAAGGATTGAAAAAGAGATGATACCTTAAATGATATAATATTTTATGAGTTCAAATGAAAGGGACATGTGAAGACTGACTATCCCAAAATAAAGTATAAAAATAAGTATGAGGAAAAAGATAGGAAATACAAGAAGGCAATAAAGGAAACATGGAGTGATTCTAAGGATAGCTCAAGTGACTCAGAATCCTCTCATTATGAAAATACTAGTAAGGAAAATATGTATTTTATGACAAACACATCTAAGGTAACACTAAAATCTCCTGAACATAATGCTTATTATTCTAGAGATAAAAGTGATTCTGAAAACATAAACAATGAGAAAATGTTTGAATATTGTTGAATGCTTGAAGAAACTTGTAATGAATTAAAAGATAACTATAAATCCTTGAAGAAACAACATGATTTTACTAATAATGTTAAATCTAAACTTGCTGTAAAAAAAATAAAAATTCTCAACTTCTTGCTATAGAAAAAAAGAAAAATGCTCAAATTCTTAAGGGAAAACAATGAGCTTAAATTTTCAAATGAGTAATTAAAAAAGGATTTATAAATGTTTACCAATGGTAAATATATATTGGTTTAAATGCTTGGTAAACAAGTTTCACCCAAATACACTAGTGGTATTGTCTACCAACCTGGTAAAAGAAATTTTTTCAAAACCAATTTTGTATCTAAATATGGAAAATCTAGTTTTATTCATAGTTCTGGAAATTTTCTGCAAGTTCCAGCCATGAAACATCTTCTACTATTTCAATTTTTTCTAGACCAAATAAAGTATATTTCTAAAATACTTTACATGTTGATTATAGGAAACCCATGAAGAAAATTTGGGTTCCCAAATTTCTTATTACTAATGTTATTGGACCCAAAAAAATCTAGGCACCAAAATCTTTTCTTGTCTAATCTATTTATAGGAAATATGTTTAAAGAGATCCTATATAAGTCTATGGTATTTGGACAATGTTTGTTTAAGACACATGATAAAAGATTACTCATTCTTCAATAATCTGATAAATATTGATTGTGGGTATGTCACCTTTGGTGACAATGCTAAAGGAAAAATAATTGTCCTTGTCCAGATTGGTAAATCTAACTCAGTTTTAATTTCTAAAATACTTTTTTTGATGGATTAAAATATAACTTACTTAGTATCTCTCAGTTATGTGATGAAAATTTTAATGTTAAATTTGAGGATGGTGCATGCAATGTTTTTAATTATAAAAATGAGTTAGTATTTTCTGCTTTTAGAAATGAAAATGTTTATGCTGTTGATTTAGATTCTTTAATTTCTCAAAATGTTTCTTGTTTGAGTGATTTTCATAAAGATTCTTAGCTTTGGCATATGAGATTATGAAGTTGTAATATAAACTCACTTAGAAAGCTTACTAGAAAAGTCTTAGTCAAGGATTTACCCAAACTTGAGTTTCCAAATGACAAAGTTTGTAATCCTTGTCAAATGGGTAAACAACACAAAATCTCTTTCAAACCAAAGAAATAAGTTTCAACTTCTCAACCTCTCGATTTGGTTCACATGGACTTGTTTGGACCATCTAGAGTTTCATGTCTAAGTGGGAAGAACTATGTCTATGTTCTTGTATATGACTACTCTAGATATACTTGGACATTTTTATTGGCTCACAAAAGTGAATATTTCTCTCATTTAACCAAGTATGATAGAACTGTAGAAAATATTAGTGGAATTAGAATTAAAAACCTAAGAAGTGACCATGGCCATGAGTTTGAGAACTAAGAGTTTGAATCTTTTTTATCACAAAATGGCTATAGTCATAACTTCTATGCTCCTAGGACACCCCAGAAAGTGAGTATGACATACCTATATACTTTTGGGTAGAAGATTTCAATACAACATGATATATAATAAATAGAGTCTTGATTAGACCTATCCTTAAGATAACTCCTTATGAGTTGTGGATCAATAGAAAACAAAAAGTTAACTACTTCAATGTTTTTGGTTGAAAATTATATATTCTTAACACTAAGGATAATATGGACATATTTTTCTCCAAGAGTGATGAAGGAATTTTCTTAGGTTATTAAATTTCTAGTAAATCCTATAGAGTCTTCAATAAGAGAACCAAATGTGTGGAAGAATCTGTACATGTTAAGTTTGATGAGACAGATCCACATGAGTCAAAGACCTCTCTAGAAAATCTTGAGGATGATATGTCAAATCTGGACATCAATACTAAATCTTCTGACCATCCTATTAAGGAATCTGTTAAAACTTCCAATTATAGAAATTCTCCAGACTCTAGTCATGATGAACCTGAACCTATAGAAGAACCTGAAGTGACTAGCGCTTCTTTTTCTATACTTGTTAGAATGATCATGAACCATCCTTTAGATTCTATAGTTGGAGATTTAGACAAAGGCACTCAGACTAAAGATTCTCTCAGAAATCAGGATGAACATCAAGATTTTTTGTCACAAATTGAACCTAAGAACATAAATGATGCTATCAATGATGAATTTTGGGTGGTGGATATGCAAGAAGAGTTAAATCAGTTTAAAAGAAAAAAAGTCTGGAAACCTGTAGATAGACCCAAATAAACCTTGACTATAGCCACTAAATGGGTGTTTAGGAATAAAGTAGACGAATCTGGTAATATATTTAGAAACAAAGATATATTGGTTACACAAGGTTATAGTTAAGAAGAATGGATTGACTATGAGTAAACCTTTTCACCAGTAGCTAGACTTGAGGCCATTAGAATCATACTTTCTTATGCAGCATATCTAGATTTAAAACTTCATCAAATGGATGTCAAGAGTGAATTTTTAAATGGTTATATAATTGAGGATGTTTTTATTGAAAACCCCCTAGTTTTACAAATCCCCACTTTCCAAATAATTTTTTTAAATTAACTAAAGATTTATATGGTTTAAAGAAAGCTCCAAGAGCTTGGTATGATAGGCTTATCACTTTTATTATTTCTAAAGGTTTTATAAAAGGTATTTCTGATCCTACCCTTATTATAAAACGAATTTCCAAATATATTTTAGTATTAAAAATCTATGTAGATGATATTATTTTTGGATCCTCTAAAAATTATTTAGGTGTTGATTTTCAAAGATTACACAAAGCTAATTTGAGATGAGTTTGATGGGGGAAATCAAATTCTTTCTTGGATTTCAAATATTTCAAAATAAAAATGGTATTGTTTTGAATCAAAGTAAATATACTAAGAATATTTTAAAAATATTTGGCTTTGAAAGAACTAAAAATAGTAACACTACAATGATTACCACTTGTAAGTTGGACCTTAATGAACATGGTAAATCTGTTGATCAAACAACTTACATAGGAATGATTGAGAGTTTACTCTACTTAACTGCTAGTATGCTAGATATTATTTTTAGTGTGTTCATGTGTGAATGTTTTCAAGAAAACCTAAAAGAATATAATTTAAATTCTATCAAAAGTATTTTTAAATACCTCAAATATACAACCAATTTAGGAATGTTCTATTCTAGAGGACAACCTTTTGATTCAGTGAGTTATTCAGATGCTGACTTTGGTGGCTGTAAGTTAGACAGAAAGAACACGTCTGACACATGTCACTTTTTGGGAAAGTCTCTAGTTTCATGGTGTAGTAAGAAACAAAATTCCGTTTCATTATCTACTACAGAAGATGAATACATAGCTGCTAGTAGTTTTTGTGCACAAATTTTGTGGATGAAACACACACCACTGAACTATGGATATCAATTCATAAATGTCCCTATAAATTGTGATAACACAAGTGCTATTAATATTTCTAATAACATTGTTTCAAATTCTAGGAAAAAACACATTTATGTAAGACATCACTTTTTAAGAGACCATTATCAAAAATGTGATATCACTTTAGAATTCATTGATACTAAACATCATCTTGATAACATTTTCATTAAGCCATTGAACACTAAAAGAATGAACTAAATCAGACATGTGTTAAGAATGATCAATCTATAGGACCTTATATTGTTATTCTGTTGATAGTTTTAAGTTAAGTTGTCATAACAATATTGGGAAAGTCAAACAGATAGTGTCATGCCGACACTGAAAGTATGAAGCTGAAAATGTAATGCTGACATTGATTACTTTTTCATACCGATGATATGTCATGCCAACATAGTTGTCATTCCAACACCAATGCCTTGTCATGGCGACACTATTAGTGTTATACAAAATCTATCACGCCGACACTGATGACGCACTGTTTTTATCCATTTTATGTTTTTACCAAAATGACACTGTTTAATTTATTTTCTTGAACCCGATTCATAATTTTGTGATCTCAAATGCCCTAAATGATATAAACCGAGTTGATCCACTCTACTAATTACCCTCCCACTTTAACCCTTACACTCTCCAGCTGTTTCTTTTTTATTAACTTTGAACTTTCACCTCCCAAACTTCAATTGAACAATAAGAATGGTGCGTGTGAAGCATGTTATGGAAGGTGGTTTAGGTGATGAGTCTCATGTTGCTAAGAAACAAAAAGGGGAGTGTTCAGGGCCTGTGAATCCTACACTTTCAAGCTGAGTGTTTACTCTAGAAAATGAAGTGATGGTTGAGTGGTTATTGGAAAGAAAATCCTTGATGTTTAAGGTGTTATAGGATCAAGGCTGGCTTGAGTGGTTTTCAGAAAATGAAAGACCTTTCTACCAGAAGTTAGTTCACGAGTTTTACATGAATGTGGAGTTTCTTCTAGAATGAAGTGAAGTTTATTGGATTATGTCAGTTGTTAAAGGAAAGAGGATCTCTTTTTAATCTAGACATTGGGATAAATGTATTAAGGTACCCTATGAGGATGTGTTTGGTGACTATCAAGGTATTTATCCACCTGAGAGTGAATTTTTCTATTATGAGATAGATCTCAAGGAGCTTACTGATAATGATGATCACAAGAGACCTACTTCTACAGAGCTAGATGGGGAGTGCCGGATACTGTTCAAATTTATTGAGCATCAGATATGTCCCAAAAAAGGGGACTTTTCATCCTTAAAGTATCAAGATGTTTATTTAGTGTACCTACTAAATAATGGAATTAAGGTAAATCTATGTAGATATATCATGGTTCATATTAGTGATATGATCAAGACTTCTTGAAAGACCAACTCTTTGTTTTACCCTAGGATGATCTCAGCCATGTTGAAAGAGAAGAGATGTGTTAGTGATGCTGATGATATTGTTTTTGAGTGTAGTGGGATCTGACTAAGCAAATAAATATGTAAAAGGATGAAAATAAATTGTAACCCATGGAAGAAATAATGGGTTGGGGATGAGGTGAAATTATATGAGAAGTTCAACCCAGTGGAACACCCTGTTAGGCCAAGGAATATGGTGGATCCAAGCCTTGGACCAGATGCTCAAGTTGTTTACTCTTCAGATGAGGAAGAATATCCTACCACACCAGTCAGAGATCAAGGGTCACCTATCAATGATAGGAGTGATCCTAACACCATAGGAGCACCAAAAGGTTTTTCTTTTGGACCTCCAATTCCACCACTTTCTTTACCCTCAAATGAACCCATTTTTGGCACTAATGAAGATGAGGAGACAAAATTATTAGGTAGTGTAGAGTATGTTAGAAATTCTAGTAGCTCTAAAGATGAATCAAAAGTAGAAGAAGAAGATGAGAGAGAATAAGAAGAAGATAACAGTGATGAAAGTAACAATGGCAGTGAAAGTGGTTTTGGTTCAGGCAGTGAAAGAGGATATGATGAGAATGCTAATGGAAGTGTCAGTGAAGAGAATGCCTATGGACATGATGGTGATGATGAAGGCAGTGGTGAAGGTGATGAAAGTGATAGTGACCATCATGAGGATTATCAAGGGGGAGATGTAGAGGTGGTTGATGATCTGGTCCATAAAGTTGTTGTAGAACCTTCTATAGTTGCTGTTGAAGAAATAAGAGTAGTTGAAACTCAAAGAGAAGTGGAAGTTCAAGTGATCCCTACACTTCAGTTAGTGTATGAAATAATGAGACCTCATGTTAAGGGTAATCCACCAGTGAGGAGAGAAAAAATTATGGGGGAGATTCATGATAGAAGAGCTCAAGTTGAGGAGGATCCTCAAGATGAAAGAGTGAAAGTTAACACACTCAATCTTTTGGAACCCTTTGTGCTATTTGAATGTCAAAGGAATCCTGGGAATATTGTCCATAACTTAGGTTATTCTGACTCTGATGCTGAGGAAAGTGTAGAAGTTCCACAAATACCACCAGTTGAAGAGCATGTTCTTGTTGAGACACCTTAGGCAGTGGAATCTGCCTCAGTCCCTACTCATTATGTTGTTTCAGTTCCTAGTGACTATGTCACTAGATAATATTTTGAGAAGTTAAAGGATAAATTCTGTTCATCTGCGAGAGTATCAGTTCAAAATCAAATGGTCCATGAGTTTCAACAATATAGAATGAAAAAAACTCAACTGATTAATGAATTAAAGTCTCTCAAATCTTCAATAAAAAAGATGAAGCGGTCTGTGAAAGATGCTCCTATTCCATTTCAGACAGTTGGTGTGAATGAGACTGATGCAGTTAATGTTTTAGAGAAGGTTATAGTTGATATTCAACCAAACTTAATCAAAACGGCTGAAAAATTTGTTGCAAACATCACCAATCTGAGAAAGTAAATGAGTGGGCTTGTATCTGAAATAAATCATATGAAATCTGAGTATAAAGGTTGTTTGGAGATCATGCTTAAATACCTTAAGGACCACACCTCAGCTCCTGTTATTCCTTCTACCTCTAGATATACATCTTAGGCCTTGGACATTAAGGCAGTTAGAAATGTTGTTCAGGAAGTGTTTCAAGCTCTGTTTGGTGCTTCTGGAATGGACAACCTTGCAAAAAATGAAAAGAATAGTGACCATGTTCATGATATGGTCAGGCTATATTCTAAGAGTGCTGAGACTTCCAATGATCAGATTATAGAGAAGGTGGATTATTATTTCAATAATATTATTAATAATAATAATTTGATAATACTTTTTAGATATTTGATAGAGAATTTGAAATTACCTCCAGTGAAAAAAGATTTTAAGGATCAAGTTAAAAAATTAAAGGACTTCACACCTCTTCTTGACAAGTTCATGGAGAATAAAGATGATTTTGAGAAATCTATGAAGTATGGTGGTGAAATAATTGAGGATTTCATCAATCTATTAAATCCATAACTTCATGTGTAGAGTGAAGCAATTGTGGTGCATGATACTACACCTATTGGAAATATTGGATTAGTGCCTCCACCTCAGATGACAATTGCTCAGGATTTCAGTTAGATTTATCCAGTTATCACAGCATAGGATCAACCTTGCATTTTGTCAGAATACAAGCCTAGCCTTTCCCCTACTATTCCAGAAGGAGTGATACTACCTCATTTGAAGATCCATTCAGACCCTCCTACATCTCAGCCTCCACCTTCTACTGGACCTTCAATTGATCCCTCAGAGAAAGGGAAATCCAGTCTTGACCTTAATAAGTAGGGTGGATGATTTTTGATAGGGATGATGTATTATACTTTTGTTGTCTTTTACTAAATATTGTAATACCTTTTACTTCACTATTTAATGGAATTCAGTGCTCTTGACTTTCATTTATTTGTGTTATATCTATTATTCACTAATACATCTTATTCCTTTGAAACCCATTTCCTTGATCATTCCTTTGATTCCATTTCATTATTGATTTTATCCTTTTATACCCTTTCACTTTTTGAAAATCCCAAAAGGGTCATAACACTTTGGAATTATCCTTATTTATTTTACCTTTGATACCAATATTATGTATTTTATTTTCCTTACCTATGATTACATATGGGAAGAAAAGGCATTAGTCTTTGATACCATTATTTTTGTTTCCTTTGATACCATTACTATTTATTTTACCTATGAAACTTATCTATATATTGAGAAAATTCATCAGTAATGGGAGATGATAAGTAGAATGATTATATCACACATCAAATGATTGTAATTTATAATTCCATGATTTGTGATCATAAAAAAGGGGGATATTGTTGGCCCATAAGATATTATTAAAATCCTTCTTCTTTATCAACTTAAAATATCTCACATTCTCCTTAGTACATGTCATCACCTGAGGATATACATCAAAGAAAGGGATGAGCTAAAAGCCCAGTAAGAGGAGGAATAAGAGACATGAATCAATATAACATGAGTGAGCATAATAATCATTATCATAACAATGAGGGAACATTTGATATAGGCATGGAATGTGGTATATGCATAAAAATTAAACATCATGTCATAGTGGTTAAATACCACACATAGTTGTGAACAAAACTAGCATTATGTTCATGCATAACATATGTGCATAATCATAACATCATAATTATGAACAAATATAGCATCATGTTCATGTATAATACACATGATATCATGAGATACATCACATTACCCAATTAATTAGAGGGATATATAATTTTAGCCCCACCTATCACATCATAATATTTATATAATCATGCATGCCACATAGAACGTATAATAATCATAGTCATGAAATAAACCATGGAAATGAATGAGTTTCATAAGGATTTCATAAATCATACATTAATAAATAAAATTTAGGGTTCCAAAATAAAAAAGGTAGATCATACTTTGGAATAAAAGATAATTTTTATTTGGATAAGAAACAACACATGAGGAGTTGAAGATTTGTTTTGAAATGAAAAGTTTTTTGGAATATCATTGTATTTGGATTAAAAAACAAGGTGGAAACATGAATATACCTGATTAAAAAAGGAATAATATTGAAATTATTTGTAAGGAACATTATATTAATATCCATATAAAAAATTACATGAAATAGGGATAACCTAAATAAAGGGAGTTGGGTTCGATAATCCCCTTTCCAAAAACCCTGCTTTATTTCATTGTTTTTCCACCCACTGAATAATAAAATTAGGTTTATTAAAACATAGTTTCAGAAGTTAATTCTGTTAAATTTTTCCAATATTTATTCATTTTAATTATTGGATTCTATTTTATAACACTCTTTGTTAAATTTTATTTTTTTGATATCATGTTTTCATTAAATTTTCCCATTTTGTTTCGATGTCTCTATTTTTGTTCAAGGTAATTTATATATAAGTGAAATTAAATAAATAAGATTAAAATAAATATATTTATACATAAATATATCAGAAATAATTTTTTGTAACTATACATAGTTTTTGTGATAAAAAAGGATTGGAGATCTCCTCATTGGCGATTAACCGACCGTTGACGGGACATTATCGAAAGAGCGGGAAAGGGAAGTTTGAAATTTATATATGTCATAAATATGATACTTAAAGTAGTATAAAATAATTAATATAATATTAAAATACTTCCTAATTAATTTTATAATATTTTTTTTGAAATTAATTGGGAAAAAATAAAGATAAAAATAAATAGAAAAATAAAGATAAAAATAAAGAGAGAAGAGTTGATAGAAACATAATATTTCCTTGGCGTAGCTTCTCTTATACGACACTAAAACCCCCATGATGTTTGGAGTTTGTTTAATCCAGAATTTCCATAGGTATTATAAGGGTATTTATAGGTAGTATTTGAGTAGAAATTAGTATTTGGAAAATGTGAGAGGAGTGGTTTTCTAATTGGAGGGAGAGGGGTTATTTATACTCGAAGAGAGGGATATTTTTAGAATAAAATATTGAATAAAATACTTTATCAAAGGTAAAACTTATAATAGTGAATTTTAGAAAATATAAATTATATATAAATATTATATAATGGTTTTAATACTTTAAACCCCTTTATAATTCTAATTCACTTAGGAAAGTGGAAAAAAGAAAAATTGTTATTTTAAGGGATCACTTTTGACTTTAGTTTTTGGAAAATTATTTTTAGGTTTGGAAACTAATTTTATTGTATTTTAATGACTCATTTATGAAATTAAATATATTTTGGATGAACCTAAAGTTCTATAAACTGTCATATTATTATTACATCATGAATGATATAATTTAAGATACACCAGTTACATGAAAAACTGTATTTTTACTATTTAATTGAAAATTGAAGTATTTCAGAAAATTACCAAAAAATCACCCTTGTATAATTTCAATGTGATGATTTAAAAAATGATACTCATTTTATCAAAAATAATTTCTAACCTAGGTAATTTTAAATTTTAATATAAAAATTATGATTTTTATGAAATAATTTAAAATACGGTTTATTAAAAATGTGTCTATATTTTATGTGATTTTTTTAACCATTATATTTATTTTTCAACATTATAATATTTATATTTACTTATATTACTCTTTATAATAATTATTTATATCACAATTTATTTTTTTAGGTTAAATTACAATTCCAACAGTCAGGTTACTATTCCCAATGGCTAGGCTACTATTCCCAATAGTCAGGTTACTATTCCAACAGTCACATTACCTCCTATAAATACCACTTCATTATTTTAAAATATATTCAATAAAATTCCTCCCAAGGTTATATATTTTTATTTTCTAATATGTTGATTATTTTACTAACATTTTGTTTCATTTCAGAGACATGGGGGCGATGATTCTAATAGATTGGGGCGATCCATATTTCCCCATTTTTTCTTTTATATTTTATATTTTTTGTCCAATTGTATTGTTTGACATTTTAATTGGTTTTATAGATGACTAATGTAATGATATTTATTAATGAGATAAAGTTTTGTTGGTTTCTCTATATTTTTTATGTGTATAATATTATATAATATAATACAACACACATTTATTCAAGAAATAAATATTACTAATAAACATTGGGTCATAATATTCTACCCCCCTTAGAAATTTCATCCCTGGAATTTCAACTCACATTCTTGATTGAGAATAAATAAGGGTACTTATGTGTCATTATTTCTCTTGGTTCCCATATCACATCTTTATACTTATGGTTGCGCCATAACAATTTGAAAAGGTGTTTTGTCTTATTACATAGAAATTTGTCTCTATAGTCCAAGATCTTCACCAATTACTCCTCATACGAGAGGTCATTCTCCAGTTATACCACCTCCATATTCAGTACATGTTAGGAGTTGGGTATGAACTTTCTTAAGATAGATACATAGGATGCATCATGAAATTGAGAAATATTTGTTGAAAGTGAAAGCCGATATGCCACTAATCCTATACGATCCTGGATCTAAAATGGGACAATTCACCTAGGGCTAAGCTTCTATTTCTTTCCAAACCGCATGAATCTATTCCATGGTGATATTTGTAGGAAACCTTTATCTCTAAATTCAAACACCAAGTCCCTTAGATAGTTATTAGCATAGATATTCTACTTACTCCGAGTATATTTTATATGCTATTGGATGGATTAAACCTTATCTGTCATATCTTATATAAGATTAGGTCCAAGTAGATTTCATTCACAAACTTCATCCCAAAAAGTTTGAGTTCTACATTTCTTCCCATATAGAGCTTCATATGGGGCCATTTTAATACTTTATTGAAAGCTATTATTATATGAGAACTCAACCAATGGGATATTATGATCCTATCCTCATTTAAATTATATTGATCATGATCTTAGAATTTCCTCAATAATCTAAATATTCCTTTCACATTGGATATCATTATGGGGGTGATAGGCCATGCTAAAATTCAATTTAGTATTCAGAGAATGTTGAAGTCTTCTCCAAAATTTATAAGTGAACCTTGGATCATGATCTAATATGATTGAAAGTGGAGCCCCATACAACCTTACCACTTCCTTTACATATATTTTGACAAGTTTTTCAAGTGATAAATCTTCTCTAATAATGATGAAGTGGAAATCTTAGTGAGTCGATCCACCACTACCCATATCACATTGTTTTCTTTAGATGTCTTTGTTAGACTAGTGAAAAAAATCTATGGTGATGTTATCCCATTTACAAATGGGTGTAGACAATGGTTTAATCATCCCATTAGACTTATATCACTCTAATTTAATTTTATGACATACCAAACACCTTGAGATATGCTCCTCAATCTCCTTCTTCATATTGTCCCACCAAAAGTGATCTCGAAGAGCATGGTAAATCTTAGTAATTCTGAGATAGATAGAGAAAGGTGAGGTATATACATTATCCAATAGATCCTTTATCTCAAGTGATTAAGGAACACAAATTATAGTTCTAAATATAATGATGTTATCCTCATCGTGTTGAACTCATGTAGCTTCCCTTTATTTTCTTTCACCTTTTTCTGAATGACCAAATAATCCGATTATACCTCCTTGATATGCTCTTGGATAGATGGTTGTGAAATAATTTGGGTAAGGTAGGATTTATTTCCTACCATTATTATTTACAGATACATAATTTGTATATCCATGAAGATAAGGTCTTTCTCAACCCTCATCATGGACAAAGTAGCAGGTTATTTTCTACTAATAACACCGTCTACCTTGTTTTCCATTCCTAGATGGTAGTGAATAGAGAATTCACAGTCCATTATTAACTCTAAATATATACTTTGACACATGTTGAGTTCCTTATATGTGAAAATATACTTCAAAATCTTGTTATTTTTATAAATTTCACACTTTTCTTCATAGAGGTAGTACCTCCAAATCTTTAGGTAGAAGATCACAGATGCTAACTCCAGATCACACTTTGGGTATTTTTTTTCTCAAGGATATTCAACCTTAATGAGGAATAGGCTATCAATTTTTCCTTCTATATGAGCACACAACATAAAAATTTATTTTAAATATCAATTTATATCACAAAAACTTCTACACTTTTTGGTAGTGTGAGTACAAGCATAATGATTAGCCTCTTCTTTATCTTCTTAAAACTTTCCTCACATTCTTCCATCCATCAATATTTTATCCATTTCTGTGTTAACTTAGTTAGTGAGATATAAAATTGATAAAAAAATATTTTATTGAATAATTTATTGATAATAAATGATATAATTTCCTCAAATTGTGTTAAATATGTTTAATTAGAAAGTATTTGGGGTTAGATCATTCATTTGAATATTTGATAAAAATTTCAGTTTTACCCTTTATAGTTCACTGTAGTATTTAGAAAATAAATATTTTTATATTTATTATTTGAATTTGAAATTTTGTAACAGTGTTTCTAACTTAATTATCTACAACTTTTATTCAGGACAATAGAGCTAAAGAGTTCATTTGATTGTTGAAAATGGGACATGAAGTCAAAGTTGGGCTGGACTCGCCAGAATAGAGAAGCTTCTGGATTTCGGCCATAACTACTTGATCTGGTCCTGGATTAAGCCCAAATTTTTATAGGAGATAGAGGACCCATATTACCACATATTATCCTTCTGGAATGCCGGCCAATTCACGCTTTTTGGTGGTCAAATGGGCGGTGAAATTTGGAATAAAATATTTGGCCGAATTTCCACATTCACACTTGAAACCACTTGTAACCTCTCCTCCCCTCCCCTCTATAAATTGGAGTTTTTCTCATTTGGAGGGGTTGGGAAGTGAATTGGGAAGTTTAGGGAAGATTATAAGTGTATCCACTCCAATTATCCAACCATTTCAATAAGGGTAGCTCTTGAAGCAAGGATCCCTTCGACGAAGCCTTCTTCTTCTCCTTCATGTTATAATGATTTTGTTTGTGTAATAAACTTCTTTGTTATTATTTTATTTCTTCTATTTTCTTCTGTTTTGTTTAAATTTCTTCTTCTCTTAATCTTCCTATTTGGTCTGGAATTCTTGAGTAGAAGCGTTATTGGGTTATACCTATTATAAACCTTTGCACATGCAAAACGCTTCTACGATGATTACGCCACCCATGGAAGAGTAGTATTTTAGTAATCGATCTATCTTCTAACCTCTTCATTTAATTATTTTGAATCATTGAGATACTGTAATTAACTTAATATTATTCATGAATTGTGTTTTTAAATTGTAAGAAACTAATCAAGCAATTGAACAATTAATACAAAAACACGCGAGGTCGGGATTTTGTGTAAATTGTGAGAGCGCAATCTTAATTGGTAATACAAGACCACACGGGATAAATTTGTAGAGTTCAAATATAATATCTAAACAAAATTCATACTAATTTATAGAATGGATATGTGCTCTAATTAACCACTGATCATAAGCTAACCTTAGAACAACAATCAAAGCAGGGTGCTGCGATTGCGTGTTCCGAAGCTAGCCTAGGGTTTAAGTAATTCCATCTTTGTGGTTAAGTTAACTCTTGTAGGGTTTGAGGGTTAAAAAATTATGGGATCATAATTAAGTGGATATTTATTTAAATGATGATGATTAATAAGTAAATTAAGAGGTAGAGTTAGATCGATTACGTATTTTAAATATTGTCTAAAAAATATCTTTTTGTTGTGTCATTTTAATCGAACTTTATTTCAAAACTAAAAACAAAGAAAAATACAATCTTCTTACAGAAAACTTCTTCTAGATTCATAAAATATAACCAAACCCCATACTTTAAAGTAGTGTTTTTATTCTATTCTATTTTATTTTTTAGAATACCTTTAATAAGTTGTTAAATTCACTTCCTCCTTTGAGAGACGACCTTGGTCAGCCACTCTGTTGCACGTAAGAACCCCAAAATCACATTAATCATTTGAGGGCACCCATGACAGCGCTCTATCAAATTGGCACCATTTCCAGGAAGGCAAGTAATTTATTCAACCATTTAGAGGTATTTCTTGTGTTTTTCATTTTATTATTTTCTTCACCTCTCTCTTTCATCTTTCCCCTTTCTCAAGTTTTCATTTTTTTTCATCCTCTTCTTTTATTTTTGGATCATCAACTCAAACTTCTCATTTTTATTTTTACTATGGTCCACTTTATTTCTTTTCATTTTTATTTGATTTATGACACGAACTAATCCCGAATATCTCTTAGATCTTGACCCTGAGATTGAACGTAGCCTTAGGGCTCGAATCAGACATTCTTAGTCTATGGGAAGTTTCAATATTCAACCAGTTGGTGAATTCCTCTCTTCTGGAAACATTGAAATTGGAATCTATTCAAATTAAAACATAAAAGAAGAACCAATGGCTGGAAATAATAACAATGAGCTAAATATAACCATTCTAGAATTGGCTGCACCGGATATTAACTATCAACCAAATTGTATTGCATACCCAAACCTCGAATCGGACTTTGAATTGAAATATGGATTAATTCACCTTCTTCCAAAGTTTCATGGATTATTTGATGAGGATCCCAACAAACACCTTAAGGAATTTAATGTGGTTTGCTCAAATTTAAAACCAAGAAATTTTTTTGAAGATCAAATTAAATTAAGAGCATTCCCATTCTCACTTGATGGAGCTGCAAAAGATTGGATGTATTATTTGCAACCTGAAGATGTAACATGTTGGAATGATTTGAAACGTCTTTTCTTGCAAAGATTTTTTCCAGCATCAAGGACCACATCCATTCGAAAGGAGATATCGGGGATCAAGCAAGCCCAAAGAGAGTCAATTTATGAGTACTGGGAGCGATTCAAGAAGTTGTGCGCAAGATGTCCGCATCACCAAATCAGTGAGAAAATCCTCATCCAATACTTCTATGAAGGACTCACACCTATGGAGAGAAGCATGGTAGATGCTACAGTAGGAGGGGCATTGGTGGACAAGACACCAGTAGCCGCACGTGCATTGATCGATAAGATGGCCCAAAACTCCCAAAAATTTGGTGATAGAGGTACACCACATGTCAGGGGAGTACATAAGGTAAGTCCTTATACTCTTGAAAGTCATTTGATTGATACAAAGTTGGAAAAATTGACCACTATGGTGAGGCAGATTGCATTGGATCAAAAGACATCCCAACCCCCTCCTTCAAGGCCTTGTGGCATTTGCACTGAGACAAGCCACCCAACTGACTGTTGCCCACAACTACAAGAGACAGAGGATTGCGTAGCAGTATTCCCAGGGAGACCATTTCAGCAGCAACAACAACCATATCCCTAAAAGAAGTTAGATTCATTTGCTCCAACATACAACCAAGGGTGGAAAGATCAACCGGACATGAGGTATGGCTCTGAACAATAACAAAGATCACCCTTTCAACAAAACTTCCAAAAGCCTCCGCCTTACCAGCAGGGTTTCCAACAACCCCAAAGGAGATTTGAAGCTCAAACATCAACAAGACAACAAAAAGGGAATCCCCCACCCAAGGTAGATTCTAACACTAATGACCTTTTGAAGCAAATTTTTCTTAATCAACAGAATGAGCTAAAGAGTCAAGGTTCGGAGCTGAGGGAGTTGAAGACTCAAATGAGCCAGATTGCCACCGCCCTCCATGAACTTGTGAGTAAGAATTCTGGAAATATACCTTCCCAACCAACTCCAAATCCAAAGGGGAATGTTAGTGACATCACATTGAGAAGTGGGAAGAAAATGAACGATACATCTGGACCTACCATTCCACCGAGATTCACCTCTACTCCAGAGAATCCGCATTCCATACCAACTGATGAGCAATCCAAGGAGAAAGATAAAGGTAAGAAAAATATTGATGATGTTCCTCCTAAACCCCTTCCTTTTCCAAACAGGGTTGTTCAAACCAAGAAGATAGCTGAATAATCAATGCAAAAGGAGGTTTTGGACACATTCAAGCATGTGGAGAACAACATTCCTCTACTTAAATCCATTAAGCAAATCCAAAGTTATGCCAAATTCTTAAAAGAACTCTACACCAATTGGAGAGGGCTCAAGGGAAATGAGAGGATCAACCTTGGAAGGAATGTCTCAGCACTCATTACACCAAATCTAGCAATGCCAACAAATTGCAAGGATCCCGGGACATTCACCATCCCATGTACCATAGGGGAGTTGCACTTCTCTGATGCTCTTTGTGATTTAGGAGCTTCAATAAATGTGATGCCTCACTCTGTATTCTCTTCCTTGCAGGTTGGTGAGTTGAAGCCAACAAGAGTAGTGGTGCAGTTGGCGAATAGAGCTACGACATATCCAGCGGGAGTTCTTGAGGATGTACTTGTCCAGGTAAGAGACATGATCTTTCCAGCATAATTCTATGTACTTAACATGGAGGATGATCAGGTAAGTTCTCATTCCCCCATTATCTTAGGTAGGCCCTTCCTCAAAACTGCAAAAAATATCATAAATGTCAATGAGGGTACAATTTCCATGGAGTTTGGAGATGAAGTTGTGGTATTTAATGTCATGGAATCCATGAAGTACCCCTCAGAGGACCATTCTTCTTTTGTTATCTCCCATTTTGTACCACCAAATAAAAACTCCATGGAATTTTATTATCCTATTCTTAGGGAGATTATGAGTATTGGTTCGAGTTTGATGTCTAAGAGCACTTCCACACATGTTGCTGATACACAATCCTCTCTTGGATTTGATTTTGATGTGGATTCATATTCTGATTTTGATCATGTTCACTCAGATTATGACATGGCTGTTGAGTATGCTGATGGATTTGATGCTTTATTCTCTGATTTTGATGATGTCTATTCTAATACTAATGCTCTTTGTGCACATATTTCAGTTCCTTCAATGTCTCCATCCATACTACACCCTCCTTCATTAGAACTCAATACATTGCCACCAAATCTGAAATACTCATACTTGTTGAGTGATGAGAGATTACCTGTTATCATTGCTAACAATCTCCCTTTTGAACATGAAGAAAAGATTTTGAATATTTTGAGGGAGAACATCAGGGCGATTGGGTGGAAATTGGCTGACATATCAGGTATTAGCCCCTCCATTTGCATGCATAGGATTATCTTGGAGGATAGGGCTAAACCGGTGAGACAGCCACAAAGGAGACTCAATCCCACCCTCCTGGAAGTTGTTAAAAAAGAAGTTGAGAAATTTCTCAAGGCAGGTATAATCTTTCCCATTTCAGATTCTTAGTGGGTAAGTCCTATTCAGGTTGTGCCTAAGAAGAGTGGTGTTACTGTTGTTAAAAATGAGAAAGATGAGTTAGTTCCAATGAGGGTGCAAAACAGTTGGCGTGTGTGTATTGATTATAGGAAACTAAATCAGTCCACTCGCAAGGACCATTTCCCCCTCCCATATATTGATCAGATGCTTGAGATACTAGCTGGGAAGACACACTATTGTTTCTTGGATGGATTTTCTGGATATTTTCAGGTTCCTATATCTCTAGAGGATCAGGAGAATACTATATTCACCTGTCC
Source organism: Viscum album (assembly GCA_963277665.1). Taxonomy (NCBI): domain Eukaryota; kingdom Viridiplantae; phylum Streptophyta; class Magnoliopsida; order Santalales; family Viscaceae; genus Viscum; species Viscum album. The sequence goes on from OY728126.1 coordinate 1,163,386,609, forward strand.
CTTTGGCACATTTGCCTACCGGAGGATGCCATTTGGACTTTTCAACGCCCCAGGTACCTTCCAGAGATGCATGGTGAGTATTTTTTCTGATTTTATTGAGACCTGCATGGAGGTATTTATGGATGATTTTATAGTGTATGGATCCTCATTTGATGAATGTCTAAAGAGTTTGGGAAAGGTATTGAATCGTTGTATTGAGAAGAATCTGGTCCTGAACTTTGAAAAATGTCATTTCATGGTAGAGCATGGCATTGTCATAGGGCATGTAGTGTCAAAACATGGTATAGAGGTTGATAGATCTAAGATAGACATTATTTCATCCTTACCATATCCTTCATGTGTGCGTGATGTTAGATCTTTCCTAGGACATGCAGGATTTTATCGGCGCTTCATCAAAGATTTTAGTAAGATTTCTCTTCCTATGTCACGATTACTCCAAAAGGATTCTGATTTTGTGTTTGATGATTCTTGCATGACTTCATTTGATGAGCTAAAGAAATGTCTGAACACTCCACCTATCATACAACCCCCATGGTGGGAGATTCCTTTTGAGCTTATGTGTGACGCCTTCAACTTCGCGGTTGGAGCTGTCTTATCTCAGAGGGTGGAAAGACGTTCACATGTGATCGCCTATGCATCGAGGACAATGGATTCAGCCCAATAAAATTACACAACCATGGAAAAATAGTTTCTTGCTTTCATATTTGATTTAGATAAATTACGTTCATATTTATTGGGCTCTAAAGTAGTTGTTTTTTCTGACCATGCAGCTTTGAGGTACCTTCTAAAGAAGCCATATGCAAAGCCACGAATTATCCGTTGGATGATCCTTCTTTAAGAGTTTGAACTTGAGATAAAGGACAAGAAGGGGTCATAGAATTTGGTGGCAGACCACATGAGTAGGCTTACTCACACACTAGAGGATGACACCTTGGACCAGGTACCACTTCAGGACACTTTTCCTGATGAGCATCTTTATTCCATCTCAGGTACACATCCTTAGTATGCTAATTTAGTGAACTACCTTGTTGCCTCTGAAATACTTGCAAATTTAAAGAAACATCAAGTCCAAAAATTAAAAAGTGAGTCTAGGTTTTATGTGTGGGATGATCCTTACCTCTGGCGCATGTGTAGTGACCAAGTCATTAGGAGGTGTGTTCCCGATCATGAGTTTGAGTCTGTTTTGCATTTCTTTCAGACACTTGCTTGTGGTGGACACTTTGGACCCCAACAGACAGCTAGGAAGGTTTTGGACTCTGGATTATATTGGCCTAGCTTATTCCATGATGCCCATGTGTTTTGTAAGTCATGCTCTCGTTGCCAACACACTGGGAACATTTCTAGGAGACATGATATGCCCCAACAACCCATACTATTCTGTGAGATTTTTGATGTATGGGGCATTGATTTTATGGGTCCTTTTCCTAGTTCATTTGGATTTTTGTATATTTTGGTTGCTGTTGATTATGTGAGTAAATGGGTGGAGGCCAAGGTCACCAGGACTGACGATTCTCATGTTGTAGTGGATTTTGTCAAGGCTCAAATTTTCTGCAGGTTTGGAGCACCAAAGGCCATCATCAGTGACCAAGGGACACACTTTTACAATAGTAATTTTTCTTCCCTCCTTCGAAAGTATGGGGTGACACACAAAACATCAAAACCATACCACCCCCAAACAAATGGCCAGGCTGAGGTTTCAAATCATGAGTTGAAACAAATATTGGAGAAAACCGTGCAGCCAAATAGGAAGGATTGGAGCAAGCGCTTGGATGATGCATTGTGGGATTATAGAACATAATACAAGACACCCATTGGTATGTCCCCATTTCGGATTGTTTTTGGGAAAGCATGTCATCTCCCAGTGGAAGTCGATCATCGGGCATATTGGGCTATAAAGAAATGCAACATGGAATTGGCCCAAGCTGGAATTCAAAGGAAGTTGCAAATTCAAGAGCTTGAGGAGATTCAACTATCATCATATGAGAACTAAAGGCTCTACAAGGAAAGATCAAAATAAGTTCATGATAAAATGATCCAGAAAAGGGAGTTTCATGTTGGAGAGAAAGTCCTACTCTACAGTTCACGACTGAAGTTGATGTCTGGTAAGTTGCGTTCCAGATGGTTAGGTCCTTATATTTTATCTAATGTTTTTCCTTATGGTGCAGTGGAGATCACACAAGAGGACACTGGAAGGAGCTTTACAGTCAATGGGCAACGTTTGAAGAGATACATTGAGGGACTTCCTACTGATGCAGTGGATTTTATCACACTGCATGACCCCATCATCACTTGATCACATCAAGCTGTTCCTAACCCTTTCACTTTTATATTATTTGTCCTATTTAAAAATTCTGCATTTCATGTGCATATATCATCTCATGGTTTCACATTGAGGACAATGCAATATTTTAAGTCTGGGGGAGGGAACCTTTTAGTTTAGTAATTTCAATTGTTTTCCTTAAAAAAAAAACCAAAAAAAAATTGTGTGTTTTTTAAATTTTGTGTGTTTATTTTTCAATTTTCTTTGTGTTTTTGAAATTTTTGAGCTGAAATGATTCTCATCACAATTTTGAAATGCATATCAATGAGTGAAACAATTTTTCCCTTTAAACTAAGCTTAAATGAATGCTGAAAATGACTTTGTTTCAAGTTCAAATATTTAGTAATTTCATGGAAAGTACACCTAATTTTGAATCCCATGCCACATATCACTGTCTTTATATTTGAAATCACTTTCCTATGAGGCTTATGAACCATTATTTTCATATTATTTACATTCACCTCACTTCTTGAGAGAACCAAACCATGCTTGATTTAACCAGAATTTGATTTATTCCTATCAAAACTTGAGGGTTTGAGGTACATATGTTTAAATGATTGAGGCATTTGTTTGGTATTAAAGCCCCTATTTCAAAGAATCCTTTTTTATAATGGCCTACCTTGAATATTTAATCATTGTAGCCCTTAGAATTCATACACAACCTATTAGGTTAGCCACATTACAAGCCAATTTTCCCTATCCAACCAACTCTTGAAGTGAAATTACATAATAAGTTGAGCTTAAGTGTGGGGGAATCTATCTTGTGTTGTGCCACCACATTCTGTGATACTTTGGGTGGAGAATTAAATTCTGAAGAGATGTGTTTTCTACTGAAGAAAGTCATTATATTGAAAGCTGTGCCTTTTCTGGAGCTTTCATGACAAGTGAAGCTGTGCCTTTTCTGGAGCTTCTAATTGAGGTGGAAAGCTATGCCCATCTGGAGCTTTCAAGAAAATCATGTTTGAGAAGATTGAAATTTTTGATGCTGAAATGATGAATGGTGTAAACCTTTCATGACTTTTCATGATGATGGAGCTGAATTGATACTATGGGGATTGAGGAGAAGACCATATTTAAGTGAAAATTAGATTAATGAAATTTTTCTTCAAAAAGAGTCAAGCCCTCCTCATTCAGCCTCAGAATTTTTCACATCTAAATCCTACCAACCGAAAGCCACAGAACAACCCTAAAAAGTCCTCATGATAAACATATGTCCTTGACTCACATCGGTTAGTGATGTAGGAATCTATCAAGCCTATGTTGACCCTTGTATGAGTTTGGATGAGAAAGACATTGCAAAAAAATTGACATTTGTGTGATAAGAGAAAATTCAAGTGAGGTAAGTGTTTTGTGCATGGGAGGATAAATAAAGTGGAAATATATTGAATGATATAAATTAAGTACTTGAAATAATGGTTTTTTATGAGGCATGATATCTTCTGTTTCTTGGTGTGTAATTGTTTGATCTCAAGGATATGTATTTTAAAATTGGTTTTGATTTGATATTGATGTTTACTTGATATGAGGTTTTGCTCAGGAGTGCAAAAGGGTAAGTGTGGGGAAGTTGATAAAACACTATTTTATTGAATATTTTATTGATAATAAATGATATAATTTCCTCACATTGTGTTAAATATGTTTAATTAGAAAGTATTTGGGATTAGATCATTCATTTGAATATTTGATGAAAATTCTAGTTTTACCCTTTATAGTTCACTGTAGTATTTCAAAGATAAATATTTTTATATTTATTATTTGAATTTAAATTTTTTTAAAAGTGTTCATAACTTAATTATCTACAACTTTTATTCAGGACACTAGATCTAAAGAGTGCATTTATTTTTTGAAAATGGGTCATGAAGTCAAAGTTGGTCTGGACTCTCCAGAATGGAGAAGCTTCTGTATTTAGGCCATAACTCTTTCATTTGGGACTGTATTAAGTTAAAATTTTTAGAGGAGATATATAACCCATATACTCACATATTATCCTTCTGAAAGGCCGGCCAATTCATGCTTTGTAGTGGTAAAATGGGCGGTTCAAGTTGAAATAAAATATTTGGCCGAATTTCCACATTCACACTTGAAACCACTTGTAACCTCTCCTCCCCTCCCCTATATAAATTGGAGTTTTTCTCATTTGGAGGGGTTGGAACGTGCATTGAGAAGTTGAGGGCAGAGGAGAATTGGATCCACTCCAATTATCCAACCATTTCAATAAGGGTAGCTCTTGATGCAAGGATCCCTTCGACGAAGCCTTCTTCTTCTCCTTCATGTTGTAATGATTTTGTTTGTGTAATAAAATTCTTTGTTCTTATTTTATTTCTTATCTTTTCTTCTGTTTTGTTTAAATTTATTCTTCTCTTAATCTTCCTATTTGGTCTGGAATTCTTGAGTAGAAGCGTTATTGGGTTATACCCATTATAAACCTTTGCACATGCAAAACGCTTCTACGATGATTACGCCACCCATGGAAGAGTAGTCTTTTAGTAATCAATCTATCTTCTACCCTCTTCATTTAATTATTTTGAATAATTGAGATACTTTAATTCACTTAATATTATTCATGAATTGTGTTTTTAAATTGTAATAAACTAATCAAGCAATTGAACAATTAATACAAAAACACGCGAGGTCGGGATTTTGTGTAAATTGTGAGAGAGCAATCTTAATCGGTAATACAAGACCACACGGGATAAATTTTTAGAGTTCAAATATAATCCCTAAACACAATTCATACTCATTTATATAATGAATATGTGCTCTAATTAACCACTGACCATAATCTAACCTTAGAACAACAATCAAAGTAGGGTGCTGCGATTGCGTGTTCCGAAGCTAGCCTAGGGTTTAAGTAATTCCATCTTTGTGGTTAAGTTAACTCTTGTAGGGTTAGAGGGTTAAAAAATTATGGGATCATAATTAAGTGGATATTTATTTAAATTATGATGATTAATAAGTAAATGAAGAGGTAGAGTTAGATCTATTACGTATTTTAAATATTGTCTAAAAAATATCTTTTTGTTGTGTCATTTTAATCGAACTTCATTTCAAAACAAAAAACAAAAAAATACAATCTTCTTATAGAAAACTTCTTATAGATTCATAAACTATAAACAACCCCCATCCTTTCAAGTAGTGTTTTTATTCTATTCTATTTTATTTATTTTTAGAATACCTTTAATAAGTTGTTAAATTCACTTCCTCCTTTGAGAGACGACCTTGGTCAGCCACTCTGCTACACCTAAGAACCCCAAAATCACATTAATCATTTGAGGGCACCCACGACAGCGCTCTATAAAAAATAATGAGAAATTTATCCCAAAACATCAGTAGTACCCTAAAAATATAAAAAAACTATGGATTTCCGTGACACTAGTGGGTCTGGGCCATTAATCAACTACTTTTTTATTGGAAGGGTCCACGAAAATTCCCTCACTTATGATTAAATTACCTAATAATGTGACTTTATTCATCAAAAACTCACAATTTCTAAACTTATCATACATTTTCTCCTTCCTTAATATTTCCATCACAATCTGTATATGTTCTTAATGTTCCTCCTTTATCTTATATTAAATGATAATATCATTAATAAAAACAACCAAAAATTTATTTATGTAGTATCTAAAGTATCTATTCATAAAATCCATGAATATTTCAAGGGAATTAGTATGTTAGAAGGGAATCACTATGATCTCATAGTACCCATACCTTGTATGAAAGGTTGTCTTCTAAATATCTTCCTTATTCAACTTTAGCTGATTTCAATGTCTCGTAAATTCCTTGTAATTTTTTTAAATTATATGGAATTATTATGAGACCACAAGCTCTGATGACATGTGATTCCAAGTCCCAGAGTGCCCAGAATGATCTGTACAAAAATGTTAAGATTTAAATAACATGTGTGAGCAGTTTTCTTAAAAAATTGGAATAACTATTAAACGATTACCCGAATCAGAAATCTGAGGGCACCATTACATGTAGGATGCCAGTTTTACCCTAGGGGAGACTTAAGTTTAGTCGGCACAACCCTCTAGTGATAAAACCCGAAAATGGAATAATCATATGTAAAATAATTAAATTATTTTATTTTATTTTTTAAAATGCTTATAACTCACTAATGGTGACTCAGATTAAAAATCCAAGACCACCACTGAGCTCGTAAGAGTATTCTTTCCTTAGTCAGATCCTAACATTGGCCAGCGTAGGACAACAATGGAAGTTAGTTTTTGGCCATAAATAAAAAAACTAAGTAACAATTATTTTATTGTCAGATCCTTATAACTTCTAAATAGTAACTCAGATTGAAAATCCAAGAGTATCGTTGAGATCGTGAGGGCGTGTTCCCCTTATACGGAGCCTAACCTCAACCGACATGGGTCAAGGGTGAAAGTTAATTTTTGAACTTTTTTAAGGTACGTTCAGTAAACATGTGAGCATGATTTTTTATCTTTTGAACCAGTGCTCGGATCGTAAATCCATGGGTACCATTGAACTCAAAATGATGGGATTCACTTATAAATGACTTAACTTCGGCCGGAAATAGCTGAGCAGAAAAGTTATTTTTCGGACCTTTCAATAAAAATAATAAAATAATTTTAAAGAATTATTTTATTTCTTTCTCATTGTTGAGTGGAAGATGGAAATGCTGTGGTACAAAAATGAGGCAACGAAGAGGCACATTAATGGAGGATCAATAATGGCTCATTTGAAACCGCAACGCTATTATCTTAATGACCCATTAAATGCGGCTCATTAAATGTGGCTCATTTAATGAGCATCATTAATGGACGTAACATCACTACACCTTTTTATTTATTTTAATAATCCTACATGTTGGAGTTTGGGGAAATAAAAAACTCAGGAAAATCTCTAATGAACCACCGACAAAATCCCTCTCCAATGAAGAACGAAGAACGACACACCAACAGATCATCACCAGCTTCGATGTGCCTCAAATAATGGAGCCATAAGTGACATTGACATCCTAAAACCTTGAGGATGAACGCTTTGACATCGAACATCAATGAGGTAGGGGTTTATGCGTTCTAATTTTTTGATGACTTCTTCCTCGTTCTTGAGAATTAACGGTGAATGTGGATCAACCGACTAGTGGGTTGATCCGCAAATCGCTCGTTATTGTGGGTGGATATTGTGTGGGGGTTTGAATTGGGGTTTTACTCTTTCTGTGTGGTTGATAATTTCCCCCCATGCTTAAACTCTAATGTGGAGGGCACGGGCCAACACGAAAAAGGCCTAGAAGCTCTTCCAGAGTTGTTTATTGTGCGTTCTTCATGGATTATTCCTCGAGACGGCGACAAAGAGAGTTTGAGGCCGTCATAGTGAAGGTAACGACCTAATGTTTTTGTATACTCAAGCGGTTTGAGAAACGGACCACCATATCGACTTTGGTGGCTCGTTGAAGGTAACTACGACAAGGAGAAGTAGCACCAGGCACCACATGAAGGGAAGGCCTATGTCCGAGTCTTCTGGTGGCTGGCGAGCTACAGTCTGTCGACTACCACTAAAGGAGGCCCTGTGTCCACGGGGCAAACAGGGGAGCCGGATGCAGCGTGGTTGTCGCGTCCCAGATGGACGACAGCACACCGGCCACACCGTGCAGATGGTCTTTGGCAGGCAGGCCGCGCCCTAGCCAATAGGACAGGCCGGACCCATGCCGGTGGGCCAAACCCGCACCCTTCAGGTCGGGCCAGATCAGAAGGGGTCGCCGGGCGACCCGGCGGGCTTGACCCTCGGCCAAACCGGGGCTGGTCCAGCGAGGCCCATTAGGCCTGGCCCACTGGCCAGGCCAGAACAAACTGACCCAGACCCAAACCAGGTCAGACCGAGTTAGTAGGAACTAAACCGGGGTATGTGGGACCCCCGGGCCGAGTTGGTCGTGTCAGTTCGACCGGGTCGGACCAGACCCAGATGCAACTGACCCCCTACTTACTAAAATGATCATAACTTACAGACTGAACATCCAATTGACACACCGTCTATGGTGAAAGGACCCTTGAAACAAGGGTTTCCTTCTGAAATACTTCACTTGAGTTTTGTAAGAAGTTGGAGTATGACCAGGTTGGATCAGACTCAAATCCAACTGGGTCATTTTTACTAAAAATCCTATATCTTAAAGACCGAGCATCTGAACGACGCGATGTCTGTTGCATTGGAACCCTTACGACAAGAAAGTCCTTTGGGTTACTCTATGTGTAACTTCATGGTGGTTTAGGTCCGACTAATGGATTTGGGAGAAGATCCTATAGAAATCAAGAGTTCTAAGTGTGGGAATCCAGTGGCTGGTTGTGATGTGAATAAAAATAGCGATCTTGTGTGGGTCAACACCTAGAAATACTATGTGGGTCAACACCTAGCGATCCTCTATGGGTCAGTACCTAGAAATCCTCTATGGGTCAGCACCTAGTGATCCTCTGTGCGTCAGAACCTGGCGATCCTCTATAGTTTAGCACCTAGTGACCTCGTGCAGGTCAGCAGTAGAGCCTCTCGACAGAATAAGATGATCTAGCTTTACGACTAATCATATTTATTTTTATTTTTAAATTATACCTAGTGTGAAATATTTCTTTTACTTTGTGATATGTGGTTGAGGTCTTGATTAGTGGTGTTACCTCTATGGTATTTTCTTTGTGGTGTTTTCCTTCATGGATTACTGAGAGACATTCAGGGGTCTCGGGGTCCCTACCGAGTATTGTTATACTCACCCCTACACGAGCTTCGCCCGTACATGTTGTGTCTAGTGTAGACGATCTACGTTTCGATAGAGGTGTTTAGGGGGAATAGACTGATGGACTCTATGATAGTGGAATTAGTGGTCTAGGACTAGGTGGGGCCCAGTAGGAGTGGGCGGGCAGGACATACTATTTCATCTTTCAGTAGCTTCACTACTCTCACAATCCGGCGGGGTTTTCCGTGGATGGACATCAGAGTTTCCTTCTTGTAATTGACTATTTTATATTCCTTGTTGGATTTTTATTTTGTCCCACTTAATTTCACTTGTACTTGCACTCAACTTTGTTTTAGTGGTATACTTGTTTCCCCCTTTCAGTGTGTTGGGATGTGGTTGGACGTGTGTGTGTACAAGATTAAAGGAAATGTCTTCCCTTTTTGGGATATGCCTTTCCAATGCTAGTCACCAACCCTTGGCTTATGGAAGGTGGGCTTGGGGTAGTTACGACACAGGCCTCGGGGATGGGTCATGACAAAGTGGTATTAAATGGAGGTCGATTCTACAAGAAGAACTAAGAGTTTGTATTTTTGATGAGGTAATAATGTTAAGTTCTTTGAGTTTGGATTTCAAGCCAGGGAGTCCAGTGTTGGTGCGACATTTGATGTATCCATACACTAGGACCCTGAATTCTATTTTCCAACTTGGTACATGAAAACACTAATTACATGTGTTTTGGAAATGTTTTTTCTCTTGATCTCTTTTGAGTAAGCTCACCAGGTATAACTTATTGACTGTGGTTCATCTTGATTATCTTTCAAGATGCGTCCATGCAGACAACCAGCTAGGATTCCCGTGCATGACCATGAGGATGGTCCATAGAGTAATGAGGCTTCAGTATAGGGATATTTTCCCAAGATGTACCTTCAGGTGGTTTCCCAGTAACACCAATTCCTGTTGGTCAGTAGTTACTACCGGTGCTACCGGTAGAGGACACATGTAGGCTTAGTGCCTTACATGAGTTTTAGTGACAGATACCCCTCAGGTTCTGAGTAAAGCCTAACTCATAGGAGGATAAAGACTATCTTAAGGTGGTGAATGACTTTCCATATATCTAGGGCACTATTAGATCATATGGCGGTCCTGGCAGCGAGGCTCCTACGTGGCCTAGCAGGGTGATGGAAGGGTTTAGATGACCCCAATCTTATGTTGAGGTGAATTTTTCGTGGACAGATCTTGAGAACCTTTCTCAGATAAGGGGTCTATTTCTATAAAAATCTAAGGGGTATGTGTTCCTAAGAGCTTATACAACTTCAGCTGAACAACATGTCGGTAGCTGAATATTCATTGAGGCATACTGACTATTCCATGTACTCGACGAATATGATACGACCAGTGTTTCAGGGATCGAACCTCCGAGCGAGATGTGTTTAGGGACATCCGAGCTAGCATTATTCCTCTGTGCAGTCCTACTTATGTTAGGGTGCTAGAGAGAACCTTTATGGTTGAAATTTCTTTGGCTGAGTAGATATAGCTAGTGAATTTCAGCAGTGGGAAAGCGGGAAACTAACGTCAGTCTTAGATACTTGGACGTGTAAAATGTTTCGAGACGAGGAAGTGATAGAGATAGATGAATCTAAAGGGTATAAGACATGGAATAGGAGCTAGGATAGCATCAGAAGGTGGTATAAATTTTGAAATCTTACAACCACCACCCCAATGTGGTCCCCACCAGGCTCAGGGAGTTGGAGGACAAAAAAAGGGAGTAGCTTCATGCGGTCAAGGAGTATAAACCAAGGGCTATAGGAATTATTCTAGGTATGGTATATATCTAATACTAGCTACCATATTAATAGACATAGGTACTAATAATTCCTTCTTGTCCTGAATCTTGTTTAAGACCTATAATTTCTAGTTAAACTGTTGATTTGATCCTTACATTTGGAGATACCTATGGGAGGAGACTCGATAATCACACTTATGATGATGGTGTGATATAACCATTAAGGCGAGAGTTTTGGTTGGAACCTCTTGGTGGCAGCGTCGAGGCCTTACAATGTTAGTTTGGGTGTGGACTAGTTATCCATAGTTCATGCTCAGATTGATTGTTTTAGGCAAAAGGATGCGATATATTTGTAGCATTGGAATGGAATTTTCCATGGTCGGTGAAAAAAAAAGGAAACCCATGAGGCATGAGATAAACTCATGTATAAGAGGGTGCATCCAATAACTCTTGAGTCGGCTAGCCATACCCTAGTGGAAGCGGATTTTTTGAGTTTTCAGTTCCCAACAGTAGTGGTGGAGTGCAGGAACGCCCTTTCAAAATATGTTTCCAGGATTATCACCCCGTAGGGAGAGGGACTTCTGCATAATTCTACACCTCAATATGACACTGATATCAACATCAATATATCAGAGGGATTTCATAGAGATTCATGAGTAGGGGGAGTAGGTGGGGGACTTGTATAGGAAGGTATTAGTAAGACCCAGTGTTCGAGGTTATGTATGGATTATCGACACTTTAACCAAGTGGTTGTGGAGAACGAGTAACCACTACCAAAGGGTCAATGGGAACATCAATCAGTTAAAAGGGGTAGACTTTCACATGGATGGAAAGGTTCCCATAGGACTTTTAGCATTTGAGAAAGTGGATATGGATGGAGTTCCTATAATACTATGACTTTGAGATAGTCTATACTCTTGGAAAGGGGAATATAGTGGCAGACACACTCATCAGGAGGTCTGGTGTACAACTGCTGAGTGAGGTGACATGGAAGCTATCCACGATGCAGATATCCTTTATGGATGATGATGGATAAAATTACATTCAGCCTATGACTATCACTCCCCCACTACTTTAGTGAGTTAGGGAGGCAAACTTGTGGATGTTGACTATGAGGACCGACGTGATCAGATATCCTCAGGACAATATCCTGATGGATTTTCAGTAGGTGGGGAACACGTTATCCTTTTCAGGGGACACACCATAGTACCAGTGATGTTACAGGAGGAGTTGTTTAGGGAGTTATATACTTCCCCTTTGGTGGTATATCCTGGTGTGGAGAAGATTTACTATGTCCTCCGATATCAGTACTGGTGGCAAGGGATGAAGAAAGCAGTAGAAAAATTCATTTCATGATGCCTCACTTTTCAGCAAGTGAAGGCCGAGCATTAGGTCCTAGCAGGCTTGACACAGCCACTTGAGGTACTGGAGTGGAATTGGAATGGTATATACATGGAATTCGTGAAGAGACTACCACGCATGTCTAGGGTCCATGATTCTATCTGGGTGATCGTTGACCGACTCACCAAGTCGGCTCACATCCTACCTATCTGGGAGCAGGGATCGGTAGAGGGCTTGGGCCGCCTCTACATCTAAGAGATAGTGTAGCTTCATGGGGTGCCTTCAATGATCATCTCAGACTGTGATGCACAATTTACATCCCAATTGTGGAAGGGGTTATAGGAGGCATTCAGGACTCATCTGCGCTTAAGCACAACTTTTCACCCCCAATCGGATGGTCAGACGGAGAAGACCATACAGACCTTGGAGGACATGCTTCATACTTATGTCCTGGATTTTGGTCATAGTTGGGAGGACCACCTTCCATTGGTGGAGTTTTCCTACAACAATATCTATCACTCCACCATTGGCATGACACCGTTTGAGGCTTTTTACGAGTATCCTTGTAGATCACCCCTATGCTGGATAGACCCAGGGGAGTCGAAACTCATGGGTCCCAAGTTGGTATGGGCTACTACCAAGAAGGTGCAGATCATATAGGAGTGGATGAGGACTACACAGAGCAGCCAGAAGTTTTATGACGGTAGGAGATGAAGACCCTTTGAGTTTGAGTAGGGTTATCATAGATTCCTTTGGGTCTCACCCCGATGAGGATTACAGAGATTTGGCCGGGGTGGAAATATACCTCTAAGGTTCATCAGACCTTTTTATATCTTGATCAAAGTTAGAGAGGTGGAACACCACCTATCTCTTCCCCCACAGATTCACTAGGTGCATGATGTTTTCCAAATGTCACAGCTAAGGAGGTATGTGAAAGATCCATCGCACATCATTGATTGGGGTGAGCTAGACATTGACGATGTGGCAACGTTTGCAGAGTTCTCGATGCAGATAGAATATCGATAGAAGTGGGTCCTACATGGGTAGTAGATTCCTCTATTGCGAGTTTGGTGGCAGCACAGGAATCTCTAGGAGAGTACATGGGAGCGAGAGGCTCATATTTGTGCTCAGTACCCCCATCTGTTTGATTAGTTTTTATTTTGGATTTTGGGGACGTAAAACCCTAAGTGGGGAGATTTTAATGTCTCATAAATTCCATGTATTTTTTTTAAATTATATAGAATTATTCTGAGACCACACACTCTGAAGAAACTTGATTCTGAGGCCTGGAGTGCCCAAAATAATCTATCTAAAAATGTTAAGCTTTAAATAGCACACGTGAGCGGTTTTACTAAAAAAGTGGAATAACTCTTAAATGGGTGATCAGATTAGAAATATAAGGACACAGTTGCATTCAGGATGAAAAGTTTACCCTAGTTGCGACTTAAGTTTAGTCGGCACAACCCTCCACTGAGAAAAACCAAAAATGGAATAAATGTAAATAAAATAATTAAATAAAATTATTTTATTTTTCAAATGCTTATAACTAACGAACGGTGACTCAGATTAAAAATCAGAGACCACTGCTGAGCTTGTGAGGGTATTCTTTCCTTAGAAAAATCCTAAAATTTGCCGGTGCGAGCCAACAATGGAAGTTAGTTTTTGGCCATAAATAAAATAATTAAGTAACAATTATTTTATTTTCAGATCCTTATAACTCCTAAACGATTACTCAGATTGAAAATCCGAGATTACTGTTGAGCTCGTGAGGGTGTTTTCCCCTTAGGCGGAGCCTAACCTCGACTGGTGTGGGTTGAGGGTGAAAGTCAATTTTTGAACTTTTTTATGGTATGTTCAGTAAACTTGCAAGAGAGATTTTATATCTTTTAAACCAGTCCTAGTATAGTAAATCCGAGGGAACTTTTGAACTCAGAATGCCGAGATTCACCTAGAAATGACTTAACTTCGGCTGACAAGGGCCGAGAGAAAAAGTTATTTTTCGAACTTTTTGAGAAAAATAATAAAATAATCTAAAAGAATTATTTTAATTCTTGATCACCGTTGAGTGGTAGACAGGGAAAATGTGGTGTAGTGAAGAGGTGGTAATGAGGCGTATTAATGGAGGGTCAATAATGGCTTGTTTGAAACTGCAACACTATTATCTTAATGACCCATTAAATGTGGCTCATTAAATGTGGCTCATTAAATGTGGATCATTTAATGAGCATCATTAATGGATGCAACATCGCTATGCTTTTTATTTATTTTAATAATCCAACGTGTTGGAGTTTGGGGAAATAAAAAATGCAGAGAAATATCTGAAAAATCGCCGGAAGAATCCCTCTCCAATAAATAATGAAGAACGTTGTGCCAACAGATCATCACCAAATTCAACCTACCTCGAAGAACGAAGTCAGAAGTGATGTCGACATCCTAAAAACTCCAGGATGAATGCTTCAACATCAAACTTCAACAAGGAAGGGGTTTATGCGTTCTACATTTTTGATGAATTCTTCCCTGTTCTTGAGAATTAATGAAGAGCGCGGATCAAACGACTAATGGGTTAATCCGCAAATTGCTCATTCTTGTAGGTGGATATTGTGCATGGTTTTGAATTGGGGTTTTACTCTTGGTGTGTGGTTGATACTTTTCCCCATGATTAAACTCTAACGCGGAGGGTGTGAGCCGACACAAACAATGCCCGAACCCTCTTCCATAGTTGTTTATTGTGCATTATTCATAGATGATTTATCGATATGGTGGAAAAGCGAGTTTGATGCCGTCACATAGAAGGTGATGACCTAATGTTTCTATAGATGCAAGAGGTTCAAGAAACAAACCACTAGAGCGACTCCAGTGGCCTGTCAAAGGTATTACCGATGCGTTGTGGCAGTAGGAAGCCACAACCGGACGACCGCGATAGTGAGGAGATGTGGATCCATGTGTCGTGTGGAGGGATGAACCGCGTTCGGTCCATTCAGTGGTTGGTGAAACGCGGTCCGTCAACCATGGCTAGAGGAGGCCCCGCGTTTGAGGGGTTAGCGGGGGAGCCGGACGCGGCACGGCTGCCGCGTCCTGGCCGGATGATACCACACCGAATGCACCGTGCACCTGATCTTCGGAGGGCAGTCCATGCCCCATCTAGCAGGTTGGGCTAGACCCGCACTCTTTGGGTCGGGCCGGATGAGACCAGGTCACTGGGTGACCCAGCGGGTCGGACCCTCGGCCAAACTGGGGGGGGGGGGGGTCCAGTGAGGACCATTGGGCCTGGCCCACTGTCCAGGCTAGACCAAACTGATCCAGACCCAAACTGAGTCAGGCTGAGTCAGTCGAAACTAAACCGGGTTATGTAGGACCCCTGGGCCGATTTGGTTGGGTCGGTTCGACCGGGTCGGACCAGACCCAGACACAACCGACCCCTTACTTACTGAAATGATCATAACTTGCAGACCGAGCGTCTGATTGATGAACCATTTGTGGCACGAGGATCCTTGAAATGAGACGGTACTTCTGGAATACTTAAATTGAGTTTTTGTGGAAGTTGTAGTATGGACGGGTTGGATTGGACTCGAATCCAATCAGGTCCTTTTTACTAAAAAGCCTATAACTTACAGACCGGGCATCTGAATGACACGCTATCTATTGCATTGGAACCCTTATGATGAGACTGTACTTTGGGTTAATCTTTCTAGGAATTAATGGAGGTTGAGGTATGACCTATGACTTTATGATAACATCCTCCAGAAGTCAAGCATGCTAAGTGCAAGAATCTGGTGTATGGCTGTGATGTGAAGAAAGAATAGCAATCCTATGTGGGTCAGCACCTAGCGATCCTCTGTGGGTCAGGACCTAGAGATCCTATGTGGTTTAGAACCTAGAGATCCTCTGTGGGTTATCACCTAGATATCCTCTATGGGTCATCACCTAGAAATCCTCTGTGGGTCAGCACCTAGCGATCCTATTTTGGTTAGCACCTAGAGATCCTCTGTGGGTCAGCACCTAGCGACCCCGTGCGGGTTATAAGAAGATCCTCTCAACAGAATAATATAATCTAGATTTACGACTAATCATATTTATTTCTGTTTTTAAGTTATACTTAGTGTGAGCTGCATATTTTACCTTTTGCTATATGGTTGAGGTCTTGGTTAGTGGTGTTACCTCTATGATATTTTCTTTGTGGTGTTTTCCTTTGTGAATTATTGAGATACCTTTGGGGGTCTCAGGGTCTCTACTGAGTATTGTTATACTCACCCCTACATGGGCTTCACCCACACGTGTTGTGTCCGGTGCAGACGATCGACGTTTCGACAGAGGTGCTTAGGGGGATAGGACTAACAGATACTATGATGGTGGACTTGGTGGCCTAGGACCAGGTGGGTCCTAGTTGGACCAGGTGGGCAATACATACTACTTTGGCTTATAATATCTTCACTAATCTCACGATCCAGTGGGGTTTTCCATAGATGGCCATCAGAGTTTCCTTGTACTTTTCTGTTTCTAGTTCTTTGTTGGGTTTGTATTCTAGCCCACTTACTTTCACTTGTACTTTCACTCAGATTTGTTTTAGTGGTATAATTTCCCCCATTTTAGTGTGTTAGGATGTGGTTGGACGTGTGTGTGTATAGGATTAAAGGTAGTGCCTTCCCATTTTTGGATATTCCTTTCTAGTGCTAGTCACTAGCCCCTGGACTATGGAAGGTGGGATTGGGGTAGTCACAGCACGGGCCCCGGGGGACGGGTCGTGACACTGATGATATCTAGAATGAAGATCCACCTTTGATAAGTATTTATATCCTTGTTGTTGATTGAAAAAGTCATCAATACTTGGTAGGTGATACTTGTTCTTTATGGTGATCCTGTTGAGCTCTTGATAATCAATACACGGTTTCATTAATCCACTATTCTTCTTGACAAATAGCACCGACAAACCCCAAGGAGATTCACTAGGGTGTATGGAAATTTTTTATAAATTATCTTTAAACTACTTATTTAACTCATCTAGTTCAATTTGGACCATCCTATAGAAGAATTTAGAGATAGGATTGGATCTGGGTATGAGCTCTATTGAGAATTCAACCTCATGATCTGGGGGAAGTATAGGTAACTCTTCATGAAATACATCAGTTTATTCCCTAACAATGGAAATTTCCTCTAGGATGATACCTTACTTTGACTCAACCATTTATTAAAGTTATTATTATTCACAGGGTATCAACACCCACACCATTGATGGATTTTATAAATGAGATTTAAAATCTTCCTTGCATTTTTACTGGAGCATATGATGGCTCAAAATATGAAAATAGATTTCCTTTTCTTGATAGTTGATGTGTAATACATATATTGAGAGCCAATCCATTCCCAATATAGCATTGAATTACACTAAAGGGATTATTATGAGATTAGTTGGAATAATTTTCCCACATATGCTAATATGAGAAAAGTCCAACACATGGGTTGCAATGATCACACCATTAGGTGTTTTATAGATATCTATACTTCATAGTATTAGGAATTTGATTAAATAGTTCTAGAAAACTTAAAATATATAAAATAATGCGTATAAATAGAATCAAATAAATATTTTCCCATTATTGAGTGAATATGAATTTTACCTTGTACAACTACATTTTCATGATCCACTTTAGTAGTAGTGATGGAAAAAGATTTCCCTTTCTCTTTTTTCTTTGGTGGTTGCTAATGCTGATTACCCTCAAGGACCCATGGTTTAGTGAACTAGATTGCATATTTTCCTTTCTCCCAATAGTTGAATCATCAGACCATGCGTGGTGCATTAAGAGGTTCCGTCCTTTCCTCCATAATTTTTCATGGATTATTCATGTCTCTTCAACATCCATGTGTTTGGTGGCATTCTCTCCCACACTTGAAGCATTTCCCCATACCTTTGAGGCAATTCCCATGATGTTTCTTCCAAATTTTTTGACATGTGGGTGGTTGGATCCTCTTTCCTATTTTTTCATTTGACCCACTATATTGAAATTCCATTCTTCTATTGTTATGTCAATAACCATGTGGTCATTATCCAAACTCCATATCTACTTTGAGAGCACATCATACCACTTATTCATAAATCCCAAAGTATTGGATAGATATATCCTTTAAAAGGTTTGGTTTTAAACCAATACATAATCTATATATTTTTATATCATCATTGATAACAAATTATGAGGTGTATATTTCAAGCCTTATGAAGTTTGCCTCATAATCCATGATATATTTACCTTACTTTTTATTCAACTCTACGAATTCTATCTATATCTTTGTTTTAAGAGTTCAAGGTAAATATTTATTAAGAAATGTTTTCTTAAAGTATTACCACTCCATCTATTCAATTTCATCCTTTGCCTTGGTGTTCTTTATCAACACCCACCATTGATCAGGTTCTCCATCTAAATGATAGAAGGCCAGATTCACCTTCTCCTTCCCAGAATAGTGGAGCACAAAAAAGATTTCTCCATTAAGTTAACCCACTATTCCATGAAAAGTGGATCACAATATCCACTAAATATTAATGGTCATTTCCACATAAAATACTTAATATCCAATTTCTACTTCTTGGGTGAAGGAGGAAGTTCCATGTGGTTTATGTTATTATTCATAGGCTGATACAGTTAGGTAATTATTTCCATAAAGTTTTGAACTCCACCTACCATGCCATTGGGGATTTCATTCATATAATTGTTTTGTTGTCCCTCACATGGTTTGTTGTCCTAGTTTCTCCTGGTTCTAAACATTTTCTAAAATATAAAAGGTTTAAACTAAACATAAGTAAAAAAACCATTAATAAATAATTTATTCTTTTTCTAAAGGCATATCTTAAGAGATCCCCATGTTTAGCCTTTTTCTAAAAAAAGATTCTTGGATATTTACATATATATAGACTTATCCTAAGGGTTGTCACTAATGTTTTATAATCCTAATTCTAAAATTAACTAAACTGTACCTTTGATACCAACTATAGCAACCCTACTTTTTCTTACATGACTATTACATCATTTTAAAGATAAACAATGTAATAGTTATACATTAAAGGATAAAAATGTTTAGTTTCTTGGAAAAATTAGGACCATACATTAATTATAAATAATAAAACATAAACATTATTAAAATACTTCTTATTTTTCCACTTAAAATCTCTCACGTTCTCCTTAGTACATGTAGTCACATGAGGATGTAAATTAAAGAAAGAAATGAGCTAAAATCTAGTAAGAGGAGGAATAAGTGACATGAATCAATATAAAATGGGTGAGCATAATCATCATCATGATATCATAATAATAGGATCATATTAATAATCATGAGGTAACATTTTATATAAGCATGGAATGTAGAATATTCATAAAAATGAAACATCATGTCATAGTGGTCAAATACTATACATACTTGTGAATAAGGCTAGCATCATGTTCACACATAACATATGTGCATAATCATAACATCATCATTATGAAAAAATCTAGAATAATGTTCACACATAATAAAAATTATCTCATGAGATAAATGACATTACCCAATGCATTGGAGGGCTATATAATTCTGGTCCCACATGTCACATCATAATATTTACATAATCATTCACGCCACATAGAATGAATAAAAATAATAGTCATGAAATAACCCATGGAAAGGAATGGATTTTATAATATTTTCAAAAATAATACATTCATGAATAAACTTTGGGGGTTCCCAAATGAAAATGGGATATCATACTTGGAATAAAATCATTTTTCTTTGGATAAGAAACAACATATGAGGAGTTGAAGATTTCTTTTGGAAAGAAAAGTTTTTTGGAAAATATTTGTATTTGGATTAAAAATCAAGGTGGAAACATGTATATCCCAAAAATGAAAAGGTAAGAAAATTGAAATTATTTTTAAGTAACATTAGAATAATATCCATATAAAAAATGACATGAAATAGGGATAACCCAAATAAAGGGAGTTGGGTTCAAGAATCCCCTTACCTAAAATCCCACTTTATTTCGTCACTTTTCCACCTCCTGAAAAATAAACATAGGATTATTAAAAAATAGTTCCAGAAGTTAATTATGTTTATATTTTCAAATATTTATTCATTATAATTATTGGATTCTATTTTATAACACTCTTTGTTAAACATGAATTGTTTTGATATCATGTTTTCATTAAATTTTCACATTTTGTTTTGATGTCACTACTTTTGTTCAAGGTTATTGATGCATTAGTGAAATTAACTCCAAAAGATTAAAATACATATATTTATACATAAATATATCATAAATTATTTTTTAACAAGATACATGTTTGGTGATAAGAAAAGGATTGAAAATGTCCTTGTTGATGATTAACTGACCATTGACGGGACATTGTCGAAAGAACGGGAAAGGAAAGTTTGAAATTTATATATGTAATAAATACGATACATCCAATAGGTTAACATCATTAATATAATTTTAACATAATACCTAATTAATTTTATATGATTTAGTTTTTGAAGGAAGTGGGAAAAAGTAAATAAAAAAAGAAAAAGAGAGAAGAGTTGATAGAAACTTACTCTTTCCTTTGTGTAACTTCTCTTGTACGACACTAAAACTCCCTTGATGTTTGGATTTTTTTACTCAAAAACGTCCCTAGGTATTATACAGGGCTTGATATGGAGGATTTGTGCTGAAATATGAATTTGGAAAGTGTGAGAGTAGTTTTACAAGGGGAGGGAGAGGGGTTATTTATACTTGAGGAGATAGGTATTTTTAGAATAAAATATTGAATAAAATATTACATCAAAGGTAAAACTTTTAATAATGATTTTTGATAATATAAATAATATATAAAAATAATTTAATGGTTTTTTGACTTTAAAACACTTTATAATTATAATTTACTTTGTTTATTAAAAATTAAAGTGGAATAAAAGAAATTTTTTTATTTTAAGGCCTCACTTTTGAATTTAGGTTTTGGAAATTTCTTTTTTAGGTTAGGAAACTAATTTTATTAGATTTTAATGAATAATTTATTAAATTAAATATATTTTGGCTGAAACTTAAGTTATATAAATGATTATTTCATTATTAAATCATTAATGGTGTAATTTAAGATACACCAGTTACATGAAAAACTGTATTTTTACTATTCACAAAAAAATTAAAGTATTTTAGAAAATTACCCTTAGAAAATTTAGATATGGTGATTTCAAAAATGATATTAATTTTATCAAAATAAATTTCTAACAAAGTAAATTTTAAATTTTAATATAAAAATTATGTTTTTTATGAAATACTTTAAAATACAATTTATTAAAAATGTGCCTATATTTTCTTTGAGTTTTTTAATCATGATATTTATTTTTTGACATTATAATATTTATATTTACTTATATTAATCATAATTAATATTATTTCTTTCACAATTTATTATTTTGGGGTTAAATTACTCTTTCAACAGTCAGGTTACTATTCCCAATGGTCATGTTACTATTCCCAACGATCAGGTTACTTTTCCAATAGTCACATTACTATTAAAATGGTCACATTACCTCCTATAAATACCACTTCATTATTTTACTCAATATTCACTACAATTAATCCCAAGGTTATATATTTTCATTTTCTAAGATTTTGATTGGTTTACTAATATTTTGTTTCATTTATATAGTGTTGGTCATGGGGGAAATGATTCTAGTAGATTGAAGTGATCCATATTTTCACGTTTTTTTTTAAAATTTTATATTTTTTATCCAATTGTAATGTTTGGAATTTTTATTTGTTTTGTAGATGACTAATGTAATGATATTTATTAATGAGATAAATTTTTGTTGGTTTCTCTATATTTTATATGTGTATAATATTATATAATATATTGCATCACACATTTATTCAGGAAACAAATATTACTAATAAACATTGGGTAGTTACAATCTATCAGGTGTTTATCATAGGTATAAAACTTCTCATCACTCACCACCTTTATAGGTGGATGAACATTTGAGTATTTTAGCATGTAAGAATTCTTTTTATGGTGAAACAATACTCATAGGAGTCTGAACCATTCTTAGAAGTTTCTTTCAGTTAGGATATAGTATTTATCAAGATCTGAGTGTAGAGATAACGTGGTTGATGAAACTTTTTTCTATAATAAAAGAGTATATTATTAGTAATTCACTTGATTACAATTTACGTGAGACATAATAATAATTTTTTAATTTTATTAAGTCTCCTACTATTTTATCAAGTCTCAATATCCCTCACCATTATACTCAGAATGCCCTGTAGTATAAACATTCTAGTGGTAAGGATCTATATTTACCTTCTTATAATCCATATAGAGACCATGAAAATTATAATAAAGTATTTAGGTAGACGATCTTATCAAATGAAAACTGGAAGCTTCTTGAATTTTTGAGTGGACTCCCTAATCCAGAAATCCAAAATCATATTTCCTCATCACTTGCCTCCAAATTTTTATTATATAGAAAGAGGCCGTTATACCTAATAAAGATTTGGTTAAGTTGACCTAATATCTTAGTTAATACCTCTTAATAATTAAAATTTTCCCTAACATAGGCCAAAATGACACTTTAACTATGGGTTCATCTTAATTTAAATGATGGAAGGATAAACTACTTAATATTACCTTGAGGGATTTTTGTTTATTATGAATAAAGATTTATTGTTTTATCCTTTTCATTTATTATTAATATAAAGTTTATTTTAATTTATGGATTAACTATTTTATGATAAAACATTTATGCATAAACCATTTATTTTAATTCCATGTTTTCATATTAAACCGTTTATTTATATGGCCACTATCTTGTATCCATAAAATAAATCATGCATTAAAAAAAATAAAATAAATAAATAAATGAAATTATTATGATCTTATCTAATGGATGATTTATTGAGAAGACAATAAATCAACCTATTAACCTAGGGGAAAACTCCTTATACATGTCTTAACATGAGCTGTAACATTCCACCTGTCTACCTATGTATTACTCATGTTGGTTTCATCTCAGTTCTGTATTGAACTACCTATGCCTCAGATCCACCTTAAACCAACTCCATGCATCTTCAGATACTCCTTTTATTACATATGTTTTATAACTCACATGTTGGTGAGGGGAACCAAAGGATTGGTTAAGGGGAATTACATAAAACAAACTTGGACATTCAGGTCCTACATAATAAAAAAGGGAGGGATGACACACATTCCATCATATTAAATTTAATAATAATTAATTACAAACTCATGTAATAAAATACAATTAAATAAAACCAACACATATATAGGTTTGGTCAATGATCATGATTGATCACACACATGAAACAATTACACATTTGAAACAACTATAGGACATTCATTTCAATTTGTTCTTCCATAAGATAAAACACACACAAATTAATTTGATTAATTATCATATTAACCAATTAATTTATTTTATATTATTCCAAATAATCATCTTGAAATTTCCATCCACTATGAAAATAAAATAAATAAATTTATTTTATTTAATAAAATAGTGCATAACTTTTTATTTAGAAGCAACTCGGTGAGTACCTATCCGAACTACTCAGTTTGGATATAATTGCATACAATACACTCATACAACATATTGTGTACATGGAATGTGTCATAATTTCATGGTGTGTACTTCAAAATTAATTCTACATGGAACACATGAATATTACTTTTCCAATATAATTTAATGTGTTGAGTCTTTAGTATGAAATGACCATACATCAATTATAGCATTGAATATTACATGGAATTAATTATGCATTTAATATAATATAAAACCTAACAACTGGTGTGAAATATTAATTTAATGACCCAAAAAAATCAGGTCAATGAGTTTTGATTAAGTAATTAATTAAATTTAATATTTATGCATAAACAAGTAAAGTACACAACATGTGCAAGCTGGCCATATGGCGTGTACTTCGCTTTACTGAATATCTGCAGAACACACCTAGGGACTTGGTGTGTACTTCTTGGGGATATTTATGAAGTACATGGTGTGTATAAAGGATACACAATGTGTAATTCAAGTTACATAGCTTCCAACCTATATGTGTCATGAATTAAATACACATGGTGTATTAATTACATGACACATCTTGACCCCATGTTTTCCACCTTGAAAACACATGGATTACATGGAGTGTATGAAATCTACTTGGTGTTTATTCCAAAAAATCTATGTGCCACCCTAGCTAGTCGACACATGGTTTATTTAATATATATGGCATGTATTCATTAAATTAAGACCTGGAGTCCACATAGTTATCATAGTATAACGAATAAAGGTATATGGAATGTGACAAAGGAGTACATGTCATGTAACCCTGTATTATCCAACCATAATTATTGGTACCTCCAAAAGAGTTTTTCATATTCCTTATTCATTAATTATTAAATTATCTGGGTTAAGTGAGTGAAAAAAGAAGAGTAAGAAGAAGATATTTCAATGATGGATAAAGAAATAATTAAAAATTTATATGAAATTTAACTTTTAAATGTTTAATGATCAAAAAATAAATAAATAAATATAAATTTTAACGTGATCACTATGATACCACTTGTTGGTTCTGGGTGCAATAGAAGTGATTATCAGGGTCGAACCCAACTAAAACATTGTTAAATTTTATGGATCATTCATATATTGTACAAGACATAAATGTCATGACTAATGAAAATTCTCAAAAGAATATTGGAAAAAGGTCTCCAAAACCAAAAGAATATATTTTCACATTTAATTTATAATTAATTTAAATATATTGAAATAAAGTATACCTCAATCTTAATATCATTTTTAGATGAAAATATTGATCATCCAAAACCCTTTTCAGTCAACCATTACTGTGTTTGTAGGATCCGAGATTATGATCCCTCTAGCGATGATCCACATGTTCTCCTTTGATCTCTAAACAATATTGATGGATTTCCAAGTGCAAGCATGTTTAATTGACCACCTTTTGGTGTTTTTATTGATCACTATTATGATTCATTTTATCTTGAAGAATTATACTTCCAATCTCATTCTTGAGATGATGGAGGAGGAAAGAGAACCTATAGAGCATTCTTTTGGTCTTAAGAGAGAGATCTAGATTTCATTGTGCACAATAATTCTAAATTTTAATCAATTAATACACAATAGAAATAATCATATATTTATAGAGATAGGGTTGGGGTTAAAATATTATTTAATTGTACAATGACAATTAAATAATATATTAAACCTTATATGACCCCATTCCATGTACTACTACTACTACTACTAATAATAATACTATTTTCTCATGGTGCATGCTAACTGGTGCAATAAGAAATATTATTTTACCAGCTTGAAAAATAATATTTATCGCCATACACAATCTTGTCCTGCAAGTCCTCCTAAACATTTATTGGATACCCATATAAATATGTATTCACTCAATAAATAAATAAATATTTTATATATCCACATAATTAAATAATTAACTTGAGAATAAATATTTATTTAATTTATAAAATCAATAAAACTTGAATAAAATTATTCCTTGGTATTAAGAAGAATATTTATTCCAATAATTAAATTTAAATATAATTTAACTGAGATCAACAGAAACACTTAGTGTGTGAATATCTAGTCTTATTTCTCATTTTAATTAGGCGAGCTTGACCAAAGTTCAAGATTACTATCTAGTAATGGGCTAAGGCACCCAATAGAAAGAAGTTAATATTGTAATTTCAACAAACACATATGAGTGCTCACTGTGTAATATAATCCCTTTATCACAATACTCATCAAGAATTTTTTACATTCATATCATCAACCTATATTCTTAATATATATTTCTTTGACTATCTAAAATAAACTCATCATTACTCCATGACCATGAAATTTAATGTAACTATTCGATTTCAATCAAAGGTCCAAGATATCAACTTCCATGAATATGAATGGGACAAATACTTTCTCAACTTATTCATTAATAATATGTAATTCATGATGCACCCAATGTACCTAACTTCACCATGAATTTTTTTAGAATGGTTTATGATAATAAATTTAAGTGTAAGAGTTGTGACATTCATTAATAAAAACCTTAAAGTATAAGGACCATTACACATACCCACAAAAAAGAATATCCAATGACCTATAAACATATGGAATTCCTATTGGCGGATCTGTTCTCATAATCTCCCATCTTAGAGGCTACTGAGTGAGAACTTCACAAGATAAAGTCTCATATACTTATGGGTACTCACACCTGATGTTCAACATACTATGTTACCCATTATAGAATGTTATCTAACCATAGAATAATGTTTTAATAATATCTTCATGGCATCTTAAGGTTCTCATCATAACAGGGAACTGCAATGCTCTTTTAATGTGATGGATACTCTAGGACATCATTACATTAAAGTCACACATAACTATGTATGATATATTATAATATATTTAAATTAATATTCACTTATTTGAATATACATGTAATTCAAAGCACAAATAGTTGGTTCTATATTTCCAACTATAATAGGATGAAGATAAAAGACAATTCATTAGAAGCCAAAATGTTTACTTTAATGAATGGGTTCTATAAAAGGACCAGAAATTTGTGGAGAAACAAGTTGTGAATAAATCAACTACTGGAGTCCAAGTTGATCTAAGTAAAATAAATAGAAGTTTAAAAAAATTGTAGAACTTAGATGAAATCATAATAATTCTAGTGGTGAGACTAGTAGAAGATCACCTAGAAGGTTCAAAGGCTTCTAAATATTGAGTGGGAGTACCTAAAGTTAGGTTTCCAGAAGCTAGAGTACTGGAATTTCAAGTACTAGAATAAAGAGTTGAGTCAAGTAGTGTAGAAAAACTAAATTAATTAAGAAGACCAAGAACAATTATAATTCCTATTAAGAGATTTAGGGTTGGCATGAATTTTCAACTTTTAATAGATGTTGGGGAACCCGAATACCCATAATAAGTAACATACCTCAATGAATAAAAGAAGTAGAATTTATAAATGGATAAAGAAATGAATTCATTAAAGTTAAACAAAACTTGGGAATTGAATGATTTACTAAAATGGAAAATCTTGCTAGATAATAAATGAGTTTACCAGATAAATTAATTGGTTGATGGAAAGAAACACTACGAAGAACACCTGGTGGCGAAGGGGCTTTAACAAAAGGAATATTTTGAATTTATCAAAATATTTTTACCAGTGTTTAATCATACCACTATCTGAATCGTACTAAGTATGGTAGTATTAGAATATTTGTACTTAGAATATATGGATGTAAAATTTTCATTCCTTCATAGTGATTTGGAGGATGAGATATACATGCAACAACCGATAGGTTTATCGATAAAAGGGAACCCGAATTTAGTTTGTAAGCAATATAAGAGTATTTACTAGCTAAATAAATCCCCTTAACAAAAGAATAAAAAATTCAATTTGTTCATATCAGAATAATTTTTTAGAAGGAGAAATGGAGATCATTTTTTTGCTAGAAATAATGGGAATGCGGTACATTTATCATATTGATTTTATATGTGGATGAAATATTAATATCTGGACCAGATACTGGGAAAATCCAGAATCCAAAATGTGACTTGTTTAGAAGATTTAAGATGAAATATTTTTGATAGGAAAGAAAGATCTCGTGGATAAAAATATAGAGAGATAGAAAAGATGGAACATTACTGCTATCTCAAAGGGATTATATCTATAAATTCATCTAAATATTTAGGATGGAATAAAGTAAGTGAGTATATACCCACCTTTATGCTCATTTTAAATAATATAATTCATAGAAAATAGCAATGGATGTTGAGGATAGGTACATGTGGAATGTACGAAATGTATAAAAGGTCAAATTTTTGATGTATGAATTTTTTTTTACTTGTCCATACATTAACCATGTAGTGGGAGTTGTGAGATGGAACATAGAGAATTTTGGGAAAGTACATTAATAGGTTGTGTAGTGGATCCTTTGGTATTTGAAAGGAATAGAAGTTACAACTTTGTACTTTGGAATTGATGATACATTACAAGGTTTCATGGACTCAAGCTTTGCTGGCGACAAAAATATAAGGAAGAGTAAAATCAATTTTGTGTTTAATTTTGGAGCAAAGAATTTCATTTGGTTGTTAAAGCTATAAAGGATTGTTACTCTAAGTTCAAAAGAATCATAATATGTAGCTGTAATAGAATCTAGGAAAGAAATGGTGTGGTTGAGGAAATTGTTGAAGGATCTTGGTAGGATTCAATAAGAATTAGTGATTTTCTATGATAACCAAAGTGAAATCCACTTGGCTAAAAATCTAGTGTTCCATGATTTGATAAAGCACATAAACCTAAAGTATCATTTCATCTGGAATTTGTGTAGTATAAGGATCTAGAGCTATGGAAGATAGTGGGAAGCCAAAATTAAACTGATATATTTACCATGGTGATAGCTCATGGAAGTCTGAGGCAACATCATGCCTCAATGAGGCTTGGGTGAGTAGAAGCAGAAAATAAAGGAACATTACTTAGTTAAAAAAAAGAAATTTACCTAAATATGGAGAGTTTACTAGGTTTCTTGAAACAAGTCTTCAAGTGGGATATTTTTTAAGGTTAATTCTATTTTAATTCACTAAAATTTCATCCCTTAGAATTGCATTCACCAAAATTTCATAAAATGGATGATGAGTTGGATATGAGGTGCAGACAATAGTAGTAGGAATTCCCTATGGGTAGTGAGATCATCATAAGTTCATATATACTAATGCATTTATAATGGAGTGTTGGTGTTATGAAAGTTTATAGAAACTGTAGGGTCACTAAGTTAATTATTAAGCTTAGGTAGTCATACTTATAGATATGTGATTTCAAGGGAGTAGGTATTACAGGTTTTCTAATTGGCACTTCACATATAAGAGTGTGAGAAATTAGTGAAAAAAGAGTTAGATCAAAACATTAATTTCAGATCTGTAGTGTTGGTTAGGATTATTTTTATTTTGTAATCTATATTTAATCTTCTGTATCTTTTGTTTGTAATAAAATCAAGCAACAATGCTTATCCTATGCATGTAGGACTCATTTTCTGAATCACGTTAATATCTATTCTCTTTCTCATTTTACATACTATCATTGTATGTATTTCTATTTTCCTTAAATTTTCTTGAGTTTTCTTGTGCATGCGATCAAGGATGACTTTTTGTGGTGAGTAGGGTTACAAAAAACTAGCCTAGGTCAACCCGACCTGTCACCTGAACCAATTCTCTACAAGGCCAGAAGTGAATTCCTAAACACCACGGGCTTGGAACAAGCATCGGGGAATCAAATTTAACCATTTAGGAACAACTTATCCCTTGAAAAACTAGAATGAAACATCCATGAATTTAAAATCCATTCTAACAAATAAGAAGTATCAATAGATATAAATATCTAAATAGAGTATATTCAACATGAACAAAAATGGACATCATAAACATCATCACTTAATAATTTATAAAAAAGGAATACACATGATATACACATGTCACTATAAATAAACTCTAAATAGGGATAAGGCCAAATATTAGAATACATAACATCCCAATGGTACAAAATCCCCAAAACAGCTCCACATGAGCTAACTCCATGAGACCATTTTCTCAACCATCCCAAAACAACCACAGATGTCGGTAATCAAGAAGGTCTACTGAAATTCATGGTGCCCTTTCCCTTACTCATGTCCTCTAAAAACAAGGTATGTATATTCTCAAAGGAATATGTAGGGTGTGATGAACAAATCCTAGTAGGATAAAACCATGAATTTATATAAATCCTTTATCCATGAAAACCAATAACACTAGTTTGAAAACAAGTTCACTTGAAAGCATTGATTTTTAAAATATTCCTTTGGTTTTTCCTAATACATTACATATTTAAAAAATATGAATAAATTAGGATTAAGTAAAAATTAAGTGAAGCAACCCAAAATAAACATTATTAACTCACCTCAAACATGACATAAGCATAAGTACAAGCATAAACATATACATAAAAAACACCATATATCCAAAAAATGGGAAGCATGGTCATAAAAACAAGCATAAAGGCATATAATCCAAATCAGGCATAATAAATAAGCATTATGGGGTCTAACTAATGTATTTTAGTGTATCTTAGTCTAATAAATAGTTTTCTAGATATATAAGCAAGTGCAATAAGTTTGGAAGCTCTCTTGGTCTTTCTTAAACCCAATAATACTTCCATGGTAACTCTTAGTCCACATGGAAACATTTTGGAAGCACCTTCGGTCTTCCTTGAAAAGTCTTTCTAGACCCCTTGGATACCCCTTCATAGCTATCCCATGATATAAGATAAGGTTTCAATTTTCAAATCCACCACACAACCACACACCCATAGTCTCTCATGTGACACACATTCAAATCACATAAACACATAACAAGTTCCAATTTCATAAACAAAAAATGACCATAATAATTAAAAACTATTATCATAGTAAAACCTATTCAAAACCACATTTTTAAATCTATTTGAAACCTCAAACCATCCTTGATGTATTCTATCAAACACAATATATGCATTTAAATCACTTTTTTTGGAAAATCCCCTTTTAAAACATCAAATTTCCAACACCCAACATGAATCAAACCAATCATGGAAAAATCATCATCTATAACAAAATTTAAAGGAAATTTTATAAACAAAAACCAAAGAAAATCAGGAATCAAATTTTATCCATGGAAAAAGTGTCCTTAAATAGAGACACCTATCAAAAACTAAACACAACCATGTCACCTTCAAAAACTATCACTTGAATCAAAGGAGATAGGTCCTCACAGACCTAAAATACAAAGAAACAACACAAAACCATATAAAAAACCCTATTTTTGGAAAAAATACAAGCTAGGGTTTCCGCATTCCATAAAAATGGAAGAATAAGGAAGAATAAGGGAGAAGGATGATGAAATAGAGAAAAAATGATTTACTCAAGATAAAACCACCAAAATCCAAGGTGAATCCACAAAGAATCAAAGGGAGAGAGCTCCTAGGATAAGGGAGGGAGGATATGTGTAAGGTGTGGGGTTGGGGGTGGGTGGGAGGTGGGTGGGGGTGGGGTGGGTGGAGAAATGTGGGAGAGGGGAGTTAAAATTGATAGGGTAAAATGGTAAAAATCTAAAAAATTTAACAACCTGGACAGTCTTCATGGTCAGAAAAATTGTACGATAACCATGAAAGAGCCATTGTCTCCATAAAACAAAGCCACACATTTTTTGTAAACAACCACATATTCTAAAAAATTATACATAAAACATGAAAAATTCCACTATCCCCCAAACATCCCCCTCACATGTTTAGTTGCACGGTTACTACTAATCATGTGCAATCCGCGCGCCAGTACCTATTTCTCTAAAAACCAAGGTTTTCAACCTCCAGCCCCTGAAAACTCCAAAAATGGATAAATACATAAATAAATCTCAAAATAAATCATACTAATGACCTAACAAGTGTCACAATTCTCCCCACTATGTCACTTCATGCCCCCTAAAATTCCTCAATGCTCTTGAGAAGGAAACAGGTGAGGCCACTGGTCCCTCAATAAACCTTCCCACTCCCAAGTATCATGGATATCACCACCAAAATAACAAATAACCTAGACTAACATGATTTAATTAACACATAGACCTTAGTTATTATAATCTTGGATTTGAATAGGCTTCTCCACAATGGCGGCGTCATGTTCCACCTCTAAATCCTTCCACTCTAACTCATGATATTGGTCTAGATGATACTTATTAAATTGGGATATGTGAAAGACATCATGGATCAAGTTTAGATATAGTGGATAGTCTAACCAATAGGCTACCTTCATAAGATGCTCCAGAACCTGAAATGACCGCACATAACACAATTCCAATTTACCTTGATTTCTTAAGTGATAATGTCCCAGTCAAACATATACCCATAGAAACACCTGATCACCAACATGAAGCTCTGGTTGGTGATGATGATCATAAAAATATGATTTTTAGAAACTCTTATCTATCAATAACATCTTTTGAATCAAAAAAAAATTATCAACCATCTTCTGGATGAGACTTGGTCCCAATAAGGAATGATCACCCAACTCATCCCAACACCATGGGGACTGAAACATACTCCTATAAAATGCCTCAAAAGGGGTCATCTTGATCGAGGCCCAATAATTTTTTTTTGTATAAAAAATAGATATCTCTCCCATGAACCCATAAAATCAAGAAAACATGCAAAAAGAAAATCCTCAATAATTTGGATAGCCTAATCGGTCTAACCATCTACCTACAAGTAATACGTTGTGCTAAAATTCAACTATATTCCCATGGAATCGTATATAATCTTCCAAAATTGATATGTAAAATGGGAATCTTGATAAAAAACTATAAATATGGATATTTCATGAATCCTAATGATCTCTCAACATACAGGTGCCTAATCTCCTCCACCTTCACCAACTCTCAAATGGGAAGGAAATGATCCGACTTAGTAAACATATCTATAACCACCAAAATCAAATATTTATGACTAGGAGTATGAGGTAGAATAATCAAAAAGTCTATAGATATTTCATCCAAATTTCATACTAGAATGGGAAGAGTCTGAAGTAACCTGATTAGCCTTTAAAACTTAGCTTTGATCCTCTAGTAGGAAAACCATTGAGATACAAAGTTGAAAACCTATCATCTCATCCCAAACCACCAATACCAACTCCTCAGAGTATAAAACATCTTGGTATCCCCTAGTTTAATGGAACAACTAGAATAATTCCCCTCATGCATAACCTCCTGCCTTAAGGTCAAAGGAACCACCAACCACTTGCTAAAGAATATGGTACTAGTAAGATACCAGGAACAATCACTTGAGGTATCTCCACTATTTAAAGCTCTACTAATCCATTGGAAGTTAGGTATGGATTCTTCCTCATACTTAACCTAATCAAAAAGAGAGGGAATGACCTGAACATTGGTCAAGAACAACTACTCTCTATACTGATACACTTCCAAACTCAGATAAACAAACAAACTCATCATAATCCACTCATCCAATGATTATTTAACTATATAGATCAATGAATTTTTAGTCAAGGAATTGATAAACATGTTCCCTTTACCGATTGTATAAGAAATATCAAAATCAAATGATTAAAAATATTCCACCCAGAGTATCAGTATGAGGTTCAGTCCCCTATAGGTGAAAATATACTTTGGGATCCTATGATTAATATAAACTATAAAATTATTCATGAGGAGGTAATGATGGAAAGTATATAATGTATTCATAAAAACTACCTACTCTAGGTCATGGGTAGGGTAAGTCCCCTCATGTGGGAATAATATCCAAGAGCCATAAGAAAACACATGACCATCCTACATCAGAACAAACCCCAATCCCACACCTAAGGTGTCACAATACACCACATAACCTTTTCTAGGATTAGGAAGAATCAGAACTAGAGTCAATATCAACCGAACCTATAACTTCTAAAAATAATGCTGACACTTCTCATATTGCAAAAATTTCAAGAGAAATAATTGATAAATAATTCATAGAAGACGAGTAAAAGGGGAAAAATTGAGAAGATGATAACATGACATAGAGATTTATGTGGTTCAAGAAATGATCCCTACATCCATAGAGAGGCATAAATTTCACTATAATTGAGAGTATAATTACAAGAATAATTTCAAAGTTTCAGACACATATAGAAACCCATACCCAAATGATCTCATAATGAATATGGTGCTACTATTCCCCTAACCAAAAATTAAGTCCATTATGCTATATTGACCAGTGATTTAAATTCCACAGAGCTACAATACCACTATCTATAAAGTCCAAGATGATACAGTACCACTATCTTTAAATTCCTCACTACTACAATGTTTTGTCATATTATTCTATAGTAAGTTTGTACTGCTATAATTCCCTATCAGAATTTATAGTGAACTTTGATATAATTACCAAAAAATTAGAATGTGGACCTTAATCCCCTAAACCCCCGAAGTAGGGGAATTCCGCCCCCTACAACCCCCAGTGACCTCACTACAGAGGTCAATCTGTGAGAGTTGTAATCATGTGTATAGTCTAGGATGCTATCATTCAACCCAACATCATACTAACAGATTAGGATACACCATTCCAACATATCACTCTACTAAAAATTCACCTCTTTCCAATTAGATGTTGTCAAGGGAGAAGCTAGCTTGTAGAATTCTTGAACAAAGCATATGTAATACCCAACCAAACACAAAATCTCTAAATATCAAACATGTTATTGGGATGCTCCCAAGATGAAACCACTTGGATCTTCTCAGGATCTATTGAAATCTATTTCTCATTAATCACATGGACCAAAAATTTTACCTACCAGATCTATAACTAACATTTGGAAAGCTTTTAATAGAGGCGATGCTCCTTTAAGATTACTAGAATAACACTCAGATGGTCTCCATGGTCCTCCTCCATCTTTGGATACACCAAGATTTCATAAGAAACATGACTATGAAGAATTAAAAAAAGTGAAAAAAGATCTAATTCATCAAGTCTAAAAATAACAAAAGAGTGTGGTTATGGACAAACAACATAATCAAATACTCAAAGTTTCCATACTGACTATTGAAAGAGGTTTTAGGAATATCCTATGCTCAAGCCACTACTACAAAAACGGTCAATAACAGCGCTAAAATCGGGATTTAACAGCGCTAGAAAAGCGCTGTAAAGCTCAACGCTGATAAAGGGGGGGGGGGGGGGGGTCCTTTAACAGCGCTTTTTTAGCGCTGTTAAATTTCACGTTTAACAGCGCTAAAAAAGCGCTGTTAAATGTCACCTTTAACAGCGCTAAAAAGCGCTGTTAAAGGAAACCTTTAACAGCGCTAAAAAAGCGCTGTTATATGTTGCCTTTAACAGTGCTTTTTTAGCGCTGTTAAATATCTCCTTTAACAGCGCTTTTTTAGCGCTGTTAAATGTCGCCTTTAACAGCGCTAAAAAAGCGCTGTTAAATCCCTGCCTGCTGCTAATAAAAAACCTGCACTAGTACAGCCAGCCGAGCAGACCTGCACAAAAACCAGTATATCAACCACAGACCTGCACAAAAACCAGTATGTCAACCACAAGCATGTCATCAACCGATCACAACCCAACCAAACAGTGTTCTTACCATGAGTTAGATACCATCTACCCAGAAACCAAAACTACCTCATTACATAGTATCACAAAATATTCCTACACAACTCAGAAGATAAATACTAGAAAATTCCACTATGCATTGTTTCTCCTTGGATTGCCACTTGGTTTTGACAAATCGTGCAAAGCCCGTGCTCCTTGAATCATTCTGCAATACATAAAAAGGATATCCTAACTCTCCCAACCATCACCCTTAGTAATTATGTATATTAATACAAAAAAGGTAACATATCATAAATTGGGGGACTGTAATGAGACATTAAGATTAACATTCTATATATAGGATCGATGTCTGGTAGGATTGGTTGCGTTGATACATGACTCTACCTGGACCTCAAAAATAGATATATGATCTCACTCCAGGACTTTCAGAGAGACTCCAACTATGTCTAGGACGTCCTGCTGAAGCGATCGTACTACCGTAAGTCGGAAAAGATACCAAAACCATCCTAGGAAGGACCATGGGAGCCAACCCTAATGAAATATGTCCTTGATATAGTGTTTAAAGAGATCAATCATGGTACATAAAATTATGTGTCATTTAAAGGGTCACATGCCTTGTCGCTTTACCCTGGGTAACTCCAATGTCCAGCTGCCTGTGTGAATATACATGTCATATCAATAGGAAATTACATGGCATGTTAAAAAACATATACGTGTTACCCTTTGATCTTGTGTCCTCTTATGCACCCTTTCCCTATGTTAGTACATGACTTCGATCTCGTGTGATTCTTCCTGTGTATCTGTACAAGGGATAAACTGCGTAGCTGGCTCATTAAAGACGTGTAGTGGGATTTATTCCATGTAGGAAAGCCATGTAATCCACCCCAGGTTTGACTCGTACACGTCACATATGACCCATGGATCATTGTACTAAAGTGTTAACACAATCCTAAGGCGTTTGGTCGGTTTCCCGTATGTCAGTTGTTGATTTCACTTAAAAATAAATCCATTTTGAACAAAATAGAGGCACTTTGAGTGGTGTCGGCCACACCGGGCCTTGGATTGAGTCGGGGTTGACTCTTACACGTCAAATTTGACCCATGTATCATTTCCCTTAAGTTTCAACAAAATCCAAATGCGTTTGGTCGGTTTGCCACATGTCAGTTGTTGATTTCACTTAAAAATAAGTCCATTTTGAACAAAAGAGAGGCACTGTGAGTGGTGTCGGCCACACCGGGCCTCGGATTGATGCAGTGTTGAATCGTACACGTCACACATGAGTCATTGATCGTTGTGAAAAAGTATCAACGCAATCAGAAGCCGTTAGATCGGTTTGGCGTATGTACGTAAAATATTGTCCATTTTAAACTAAATACATACACTTGGAGTGATAACGGTCACACCGCGCCTCTGATTGAGGCGGGGTTGACTCGTACACGTCACATTTGACCCATGGATCATTGTCCTTAAGTTTCAATAGAATCCCAATGCGTTTGGTCGGTTTGTCGTATGCCAGTTGTTGATTTCACTTAAAATTAAGTCCATTTTTAACAAAACAGTGACACTGTGAGTGGTGTCAGCCACACCGGGCCTCAGATTGATGCGGTGTTGAATCGTACACGTCACACATGAGTCATTGATTGTTGTGAAAAAGTATCAATGCAATCAGAAGCCGTTAGATTGGTTTGGCGTATGTACGTAAAATATTGTCCATTTTAAACTAAATACATACACTTGGAGTGATACCGGTCACACCGCGCCTCTGATTGAGGCGGGGTTGAATCTTACACGTCACATTTGACCCATGGATAGTTGTCCTTAAGTTTCAATAGAATCTCAATGTGTTTGGTCGGTTTTCCGTATGTCAGTTGTTGATTTCACTTAAAATTAAGTCCATTTTTAACAAAACAGTGACACTGTGAGTGGTGTTGGCCACACCGGGCCTCGGATTGATGTGGTGTTGAATCGTACACGTCACACATGAGTCATTGATCATTGTGAAAAAGTATCAATGCAATCAGAAGCCGTTAGATCAGTTTGGTGTATGTACGTAAAATATTGTCCATTTTAAACTAAATACATACACTTGGAGTGATACCGGTCACACCGCGTCTCGGATTGAGGCGGGGTTGAGTCGTACACATCACATATAACCCATGAATCGTTGTCCTAAAGTGTCAACACAATCCTAAGGCGTTTGGTCGGTTTTCCGTATGTCAGTTGTTGATTTCTCACTTAAAAATAAGTCCATTTTGAACAAAACAGAGGCACTTGGAGTTGTGTCAGCCACAACAGGCCTCAGATTGAGGCGGGGTTGACTCGTACACGTCACATTTGAAGGTGAGTATGCATAAACGATAGTTGACCTTCTTAGAGAAGTGTTTCTGGAAGAGTATAAAAGACATGAAGCAATGAAGATCATTAGAGTGTTGGAGCAAATGTGGTTGCTACAAACAATGTGGAAATCGGCTTGTGCAAAGCGACCTAAGTTACAACTTGAAGGTATTGTACTCTATTTTTTTCTGGAAGGTTTCAGTTTAAATGAATTTTGGAATGATCATTGCTAGCCATTGTCTTTTAGGTTTTTTTGACAGCCGAGGGGAAAGGGTGGGGTCTGAAGACATTGTAAGATATGTCGAAGGGTGATTTTGTGTGTGAATATGTTGGAGAAATGTTAAATCCCGCAGTTCTGAAAAGAGTCACTATTTAAAAGAAAGTCACAAGTTTAGATACATCTCAAGATGGTCAGTTTAAAGACATTTTGAGGGACACTACTAAAGACATGCTCAGATATGCACACATACCCCACTTTTAGATCGTTGTCTACTACAATGATCTTCCAAACAAGATATGCATTAGAACTCTCATGATACATAGAAAAATTCACTGGCCACCTTCTAGAATGATCTAAAGCACAAACCATGACAGCATTATGTTTTTAACTTCAGCACCTCAATTGAGAATGTGACACCTTTCAGGACTTGGCTCCATTGTATGTCGTTTCGTCCACTGAATGGGTCTATCCTTTTATTTAATTTTTTTAACTTCAATCAAATATTCTAGAAAGATGTCGCGGCAGATCCTTCACCATTTTGTTTTGCTGAACAACTCATTACATTGTTAAAAAAAAGCAGGGTGTCTTGCATGGGAAATACGTTCCTGTATTGAAGATGATGCACTCCCATTTATTGAGGGGTGGTTTTGT
The DNA here is from genome assembly GCA_963277665.1 of Viscum album. Taxonomy (NCBI): domain Eukaryota; kingdom Viridiplantae; phylum Streptophyta; class Magnoliopsida; order Santalales; family Viscaceae; genus Viscum; species Viscum album. The sequence goes on from OY728126.1 coordinate 1,163,425,092, forward strand.
GGGTTCGAATAAATGGGAGTGCATCATCTTCAATACAGGAACGTATTTCCCATGCAAGACACCCTGCTTTTTTTTAACAATGTAATGAGATGTTCAGAAAAACAAAATGGTGAATGATCTGCCGCGACATCTTTCTAGAATATTTTACTGAGGTTAAAAAAATTAAATAAAAGGATAGACCCATTCCGTGGACGAAACGACATACAATGGCGCCAAGTCCTGAAAGGTGTCACATTCTCAATTGAGGTGCTGAAGTTAAAAACATAATGCTGTCATGGTTTGTGCTTCAGATCATTCTCGAAGGTGGCCAGTGAATTTCTATATGTATCATGAGCGTTCTAATGCATATCTTGTTTGGAAAATCATTGTAGTAGACAACGATCTAAAAGTGGGGGATGTGTGCATATCTGAGCATGTCTTTAGTAGTGTCCCTCAAAATGTCTTTAAACTGACCATCTTGAGATGTATCTAAACTTGTGACTTTCTTTTAAATAGTGACTCTTTTCAGAACTGTGGGAGTTAACATTTCTCCAACATATTCACACACAAAATCACCCTTCGACATATCCTACAATGTCTTCAGACCCCACCCTTTCCCCTCGGCTGTCAAAAAAACCTAAAAGACAATGGCTAGCAATGATCATTCCAAAATGCATTTAAACTGAAACCTTCCAGAAAAAAATAGAGTACAATACCTGCAAGTTGTAACTTAGGTCACTTTGCACAAGCCGATTTCCACATTGTTTGTAGCAACCACATTTGCTCCAACACTCTAATGATCTTCATTGCTTCATGTCTTTTATACTCTTCCAGAAACCCTTCTCTAAGAAGGTCAACTATCGTGTATGCATACTCACCTTCAAATGTGACGTGTACGAGTCAACCCCGCCTAATCTGAGGCCTGTTGTGGCTGACACAACTCCAAGTGCCTCTGTTTTGTTCAAAATGGACTTATTTTTAAGTGAGAAATCAACAACTGACATACGGGAAACCGACCAAACGCCTTCGGATTGTGTTGACACTTTAAGACAACGATTCATGGGTTATATGTGACGTGTACGACTCAACCCCGCCTCAATCCGAGACGCGGTGTGACCGGTATCACTCCAAGTGTATGTATTTAGTTTAAAATGGACAATATTTTACGTACATACGCCAAACTGATCTAACATCTTCTTATTGCATTGATACTTTTTCACAATGATCAATGACTCATGTGTGACGTGTAAGATTCAACACCGCATCAATCCGAGGCCCGGTGTGGCCGACACCACTCACAGTGTCACTGTTTTGTTAAAAATGGACTTAATTTTAAGTGAAATCAACAACTGACCATCTCGAGATGTATCTAAATTTGTGACTTTCTTTTAAATAGTGACTCTTTTCAGAACTGCGTGATATGAAGGTATTTTGGAGATTTTACTGGTTCATGCATGATATGAAGGTATTTTGGAGATTTTACTGGTTTTTTTGTCCAAAGGCCAAAGAAATGTGGTCCATCATTCTTGCATGTTACTCGTACACGTCACCAAGGACCCGTGGATCCTTCTCCTAAAGGATGAAGGCAATCCGGATGCGTCTGGTCAGATTTACGTAGGTCAGTTGTTGTTTCCAATTAAAGTGGTGTCCATTTTAAACAAGAGAGCGACCCTTTGGGTGGTAGCGGTCACACCGTGCCTTGGATTGAGGCAGGGTTGACTCGTACACGTCACCAATGACCCGTGGATCGTTCTCCTAAAGGATGAAGGCAATCCAGATGCGTCTGGTCGGATTTCCTTAGGTCAGTTGTTGTTTTCAATTAAAGTGGTGTCCATTTTAAACAAGAGAGCGACCATTTTAGTGGTTCAACATTCGTGCATGTTGCTGGTGCATATCATCTGTTAAAATGGAAAAATGACTCATTGGAGAAAGAATGTTTTATTTAATAACAATTACAATTTTGCTACGAACATTTACATACAACAATATCTCATCTTCTGATCCCCTTAACCCCTCTCAAAAATGACCACCAATTGTACATGTCCCCAAGTCAGATCATCATTGTATTTGTGTACAATCTGTCATCAGGTATGCGGCCCACTCGTTTCTGAACACATCTATATCGTCTTGTGAGTATGAGGCTTTTCGGCAGTCATAGTAGTACTACAAAATAAAAAAATAAAGAATTAATAAATAACTTAAACGAACTAGTAATTGTTTTTGAAAATACCTCTTTAGGGATGCTAGTTTGCTGATGAAAAACGGTCTCTTTCATAAATTTACAAACATAATGACCGCAATCATTATCATTTGTTTGTTTTGGACACTGCAAAAAAATTGATCATTAGGAGAATAAATAACTTGTGTTGAGGTGTGTTTGGATAGTGAAATTTTATTATATATACCCTGATATTTGTCCAGACGTAGTACTTTCTCGGCTCCTTATTCTTAGCCCCTGTCCTCATACCATGATTTAGACGATATTGGTACACCGACCTATCATAACAGAATCCTCAGTAAAAGATAATATATATTATATAAATTGATGTTTAGACCTAAAACGTAAGATGTAGTGTCTTACAGATTCACAAACTCCATCATGTATGGTCGGTTTGATGGATATCCTAGCTTTGAATCCAGAAAATAAATCTTCGGAGTATCCAAGTTCACCGCAATTAGCAACCAATGTTGCCTAAAAACACAAAAAGGAATAAGTAATAAAAAAAGTGAAAATATAATTGATATGCTTTAATCGTAGAGTATTACCCCTGCATGGTTGGTATTAGGAGAAGTCTGTCATCTGTAATCTTGCGTTCAAATGTTTTCAGCAAGTCCTTCACTATTGCATCCCTTTTTGATGACTCTATTTTTGTTTGGTGTGTTGATGTGATATGAGGACTAACCAGTCCAAATCTTGGCTCATGGGAAAATCCCTTCAACTGTTTTTCATAAATGCGTCTGTCAACAATATAAAATGCATTTAGTCATAATTTTCACATTAGACCAGCTTTTAGAAAATCAATTCATGGAAACATACCTCATATATACATTTACAACAGTGACACCTAACCAACCGTTTTCAAGGATTTCATTTACATTTTCAGCAGCAACGAAATCTTGACTTTCCTCTCCGTATATATTATCTTCGAAAATCACTATATGACTATTACCATCTTTTAGCTTCGTATCCACATGAGTCTTCAATGCTAGTAAATGTGGAAAGAGAACAGGTGGTGTTATTGTGCTTTCAGTAGCTCCTTGGGATCGATTGGTCGATCCTTTAGATGGTTTCGAGCCGATGTTAGTCACCCCCTTTCCTTTCTCCGTCTATAACAACAATCATTGATTCAGACACTCTTTTCATTAATTGTTAAGGGTTTAGCTTGAAAATAAAAGGAAATAAATACCTCTTTGTCTGCATGTACTCTTACAAGTTGTGCCGGACATGCAATGAATGTCCCAATAGCCTTTTCGACCGTATGAATATCATCGTCATCAAGTGGAATAGGTAGCATTGCATTTGGCTCATGAGCTACAGTAATCATCACTTTCAGATGATCTTTTGAAAGTGGTCTATTATGCAGTGTGGCATCTGGGATATTGAACACTGTAGCCCTCGCTACAAGGTGATAGGTGGGTGTTGACAGATATAAATCACAATCATTATCACCCTGTAGAAGATCAGTACAGACAAATTATCAGTGTTTGTCTGATTCATATTTCATGGGAACCGTTATTAGAATATTGATTACCACGGCTAAGAAATTTTTTTTAGGTGAATGGCTCGCCTCAAAGCTGGTGGGGGGGTGGGGCAGGATGTTCATGCGGTGGTTGTTCCTGAGTTGTGTCCTCCCTTTGCTTCCCACCCATAAAAGTTGCTAGCAACTCTCCCTGCCATTGCAATTGTTCTTCAAGGGTTGCTATTTTTTCGCTCATTTGTTCCAATTTTTTCTCTGTATCATCTATTTTTTTCTTCTTCTCAAAATATACTCGGGGTGTCACCCCAAACCCTGCACCTCTGACACGACCGTATTTTTCTGGCTGCTTCAAAGCCGTCGATAATAGGTCTGTATCAGCTACAGGAGTAGCTGATTCCTGTGACTGTCAGATATAGGAAAAAAACTAATTATTTTTATGTAATAGCAATTTTAAACAAATCTTTTTATCATCGTGTCATACTTACACATATTTCCCACACTTTTTGTGTGTTCTCATCTATTAACTTCCCTTCTTTGTTCACACGTGCCTCCTTCCATAGCACATGATGTGGGATAGAAGTGCATTTGGTTTTAGATTCACCAATCTACATATAAACATAGAAAGATAATTATGATGTTGTTTATTGGCACCTAACAATATTACTGTAAATTTACAATACGTACCATTTCCTTTTCTAATGAAGCGTACCCCATCCTTGCTTTACGATAGGGGTATGTTGGATTTGATGCACGTTCCTTATTTTCAGTACAGAGTTTCTGTTTCATAAATGAAATATTGACAATCAAAGTGATGAATACAGGTATCCTCAAACAACGTATTATCACTCACAATATACCTGAAACTTCTCATCCCCACGACGGCCAATAAATGCATCCCATGCTTCTTGGGATATCAGGTGTGCATAGACAATGGGTGGGTGCGGGTTTATTTTACCTTTAGAATCTTTCAGGTGATATCTTGTTAAAATAGTACGAAAACCTCGATGAATCTTTCCTGCAAGCCTTAGTACATAATCCTTGTGTGAGTCGTCTACTATAAATGTACTCTGCAAGAGATTGAGAAGAGTAAGACACTGTTTCATCATTTTATTTGCTAGTTAATTAAAGAAATAAATTCATAATGTTACCGTAATTTCTTCCCAGATCACAGCCTTCAACCCGGACACAACATGGTGCCATGAATCTATGTCAATCGGCACGCGTTGCCGAGTGACAACTCCAATGTAACTGCTAAACATAGCCTTGTTGGGATTCACATGTTGGCCTCGTGCATTCCATCCGACTTCAAATTTGATGCCTTTGCTTTTCGCCTTAAGAATTTTGGCTAACACTGTCAAACTACGACGCACCTGTGATTTCTGCGACGTCGGTCCTTCATTCCCGACCATTTCATCGATATCAACATCATCTATATGTTCATCTACTATGATATCAACGGCATGTGCTGATGGTTGTTGGACCTCAACACTAAGAGAAGGAGCCGCAACAGCAAGAGCAGCAGCAGGAGCAGTAGGAGCACCAGGAGCCGCAGCAGTAAGAGCAGCAGCAGGAGCAGTAGGAGCACCAGGAGCCACAGCAGGAGGAGGAGTAGGAGCCACAACAGTAGGAGCAGTAGGAGCCGCATCAGGAGCAACAGTAGCAGCAGCATGAGCTGCAGGAGCAGCAGGAGCAGCAGCAGCCGCAGCAGCAGCTGCTTGAGAGACTTGTTCAGTCTCAAGGTTAGGAGCACCAGAATGTGCAGAAGTCATTATCTGCAAAAGTGGTTGAACAGTTCATTCAAATTACATAAATTCTGTAATGATAAGATAATAACATGAGATAACAAGATCTATATTACAAACAAAATATAACCTGTTTACTGAACTCTCTTTCTTTTTTTCAAAGGTTGAAGAGATTTGACACCTCTATCGACAATCCAAATCCCTTCATTGTGGTCTCCTCTAACATACAAAACATCATCTGCATTGGGACCACTCCGAATTGATTGTGACGTACCACTAAAAGGATCGCCCTCAACTGAATTTTCATCGGAACCCTCAATAGTTTTGGACGATAACAGAACAATCGACCACTTTCGGTTTGCGGGATCTGGAACATAAAAAACTTGTACCGCTTGTGATGCCATTATAAACTGTTCGTCTTTGTACCCTTCTTTACTAAAAACAACTTTCACAAATCCCCATTCATCTATTTTAACACCACTATTGTTATCAATCCATTTGCATTGAAAAATCGGCAATTGAAATGTCGTATAATCCAACTCCCATATTAGTTTGATAATGCCAAAGTATGACATATTTGCATAAATTGGATTTCTATCCTTACTACCAGAAACATGCATCGCTTCAGCCACTAGTGTAACTCCACTATTTTTCATGGTACTCTCTTCATCATGTTCATCCGTATAGAATGTATAACCATTAATTACATACCCACTGTAAGATAATACATACACACTTGGTCCAGCGGCTAGCCATCGAAGTCGTTCTGAAATTGAATTCGGATTTTCATCCAACTGCTTAAAAATATGGTCCTGAAACCATCCTATAAACTGGTGATTATGTGTATCTGCTAACCATTTTTCAGCCCTCGATGGATTCAACTGCCTAAGAATTTATTTGTGAGTTTCAATATATAGAGCAACCTCCCAACTGTTATGCAAAACATAAAGATGAGCCTGCTCCCGATCTGTAATACTGATTGTTACAACTTCTCTTCCAGAAATTCCCCCACCCTCAATGCGTCCAGTGTGACGAGATTTCGGGAGACCAATGCTTTCCACATCAGATAGGTATTCAATACAAAATTCAATGGCTTCCTCAACAATATATCGCTCCACTATAAAACCCTCTGGCCGACTTCGATTTTTGACATATCCTTTCAAAATCTTCATATACCGTTCAACAGGATACATCCATCTATAGTGCACAGGACCACAAAGTCGAATCTCTCTCACCAAGTGAATCATCAAATGAACCATCATATCAAAGAATGTTGGTGGGAAGAACATTTCTAATTCACATAATATGATGACAATTTCTTTTTCCATAGCTGGCAATTTCCCCGGGTCTAAAACTTTGCTACATATAGATTTGAAAAAGAAACAAAGTTTGGTTAACGTATGACGAACATTCTTGGGTAAAATGCAACGTAAAGCTATAGGAATTAGATCTTGCATCAAAACATGGCAATCATGTGATTTCAAACCTTTTAACTTCAAATCATTCATTGACACAATGTTCTTGATATTTTATGAGTACCCCTCTGGAACCTTTACATCATTAAAGAAGTTGCAAAACTGATATCTCTCTGCCCTAGAAAGAGTATAAGCAGCAGGAGGAAGAAACATTCGATTTTCACCTTTCACGGGAGCCAACTCTTCTCGTATTCCCATGTCAACCATGTCCAACCTTGCCTTAATTCCATCTTTTGTTTTGCTAGGGGCATTTAGCAACGTTCCAATAACACTATCACATACTTTTTTTTCCACATGCATCACATCAAGAAAATGTCTGACGTACAAACAATTCCAGTATGATAATTCAAAAAAAACTGATCTCTTTTTCCAACCGATTTTCGTAAGGTTTTTCGAAAATGGTTTACCAAAAACAGTGTTCATATCTTTTACTTTCTCAAACAGCTGATCACCTGTTAGTGGAGACGGTGTTGTGCGTTTTTCTGAACTTCCATTGAATGATGTCGTCCAAGATCGGTACTTATGCCGACGAGGTAGAAATCTACGATGTCCTAGAAACACAGATTTCGATGAATGTTTCAACCTAATTGATTCTGTATCTTCTTCGCACACGGGACACCCTTGAGTTCCTTTAATGCTATAGCCTGACAAATTTCCATAAGCAGGGAAATCATTTATTGTCCCATACAACATCGCTCTCAACGTGAAGTATTCACTTTTATAAGCATCATACAACATTACACCTGAGTCCCACAATAACTTCAAATCCTCGATCAAAGGAGTCAGATAAACATCAATATCGTTACCTGGTTGTTTTGGTCCTGATATAAGCATAGATAACATGATGAATTTTCGCTTCATGCATAACCAGGGTGGCAAGTTATAATTTAGCAACATAACAGGCCATGTACTATGAGTGCTGGTTTGAAAACCAAAAGGATTCACTCCATCTGTAGATAACGCAAGACGAAGGTTTCTCGGCTCTTTTCCAAATTCAGGATACTCATGATCAATTTTCTTCCATTGAGGAGAGTCGGCCGGATGACGTAATAACCCATCTTTATTTCTTTTATCTGCATGCCACGACAATTGTCTTGCAGTTTCTTCACTTCCATATAAATGCCTAAACCTTGGAATGATTGGAAAGTACCATACAACTTTCGTAAGATTGGATTTATCTTTCTTGTATCGAGAAGCACCACACTTTGGGCATTCTTTAAGTGATTTGTTCTCCTTTCGAAACAATATACAGTCTTTCGGGCAGGCATGTATTCTTTCAGAAATCATTCCCATCGAGCGTAGCATTCGTCTAGCTTCATATGTCCGGCTTGGGAGCTCATTATCTTCCGGGAGCATGTCATTCAAGAGAGCAAGTAGGTCCGTAAAACTGACATCACTCCATCCATTGCCTGCTTTCAATTTATACAACTTCAGTACAGCTGACAATGTTGTATACTTAGTGCAAGCAGCATACAATGGTGTCTTTGTACAACTCTTTAACATCTCAAACAATTTTGGGCAATCACGGGGTTCATCTTGAATTGTCTTTGTCATTTCCTCAATACGATCTTCATCATCATTGACATCTGTAATCACATCCTCCATACGGTCTTCTTCATTATCTATATTTGTATTCATATCTGACGATCCATAAAACGCAGTTTTATCCCAGCCAGTAGCTACATTCACTTTTTCTCCGTGTTTATTCCAACATTTATAACTCCGATCTATTCCGTGACATATCAAATGTTCTTCCAACTCCTCTGGAGTAAGTAGTCTAGAATAACAACAACGTAAACACGGAAAAAGGATTTGAGAAGGATCCTTTGTGTGATCCTTTGCAAACTTGATGAACTCTTTCACTCCGTTCTCGTACTCTATTGTTAAACGATTAGAATCCATCCAATCTTTATTCATCTTCATCCTATTTGAATCTCAAATATTAGTATTTATGGTTCAAGTAAACAAAAGAAGACTTCCAAATACAGTAGAAGGGAACCACTTCCTTGGAAGGAGATCAAGTAGTCTAACCTACAATCAAGATTCATAAAAAAGAATATTAGATTCACTAAAAAGATGATTATCTATCACTCTATAAGGAGGATATAACAGGAGATAGAGGATTTCCAATCGATGAGAGATACCTTTATCAGAGCACCGAATAGGGGAACCTAAAGGAGACTTGTAATAGGGGATCCTCTCATTATTTTATATCTTATCTCTTGGTAAATGGTTTCTGTTTTGTGTTAGAGTACTTTTGTGGGATCATGTTGGTCAACACACCATTGGGGGTGTGATTAGAAGGCATCTGTCTTCGTAAGGGGTGTTCCCTCATGGTTTGTGAGTATTGTTTCATTTTGGATTTATACATGCTTGATATGATATGTATTGAATAGATAGTGATGATGTAATTTTTGGTATTTAATCAATATCACATTGATTGTTACCGTAGATGAGTGACCGTCATGCCTCATAAGGGTAGAGCCCATGTCTTTTATGGAGAATGGGATATCTTGGTAGACCATGTAGGACCAGTTCTTCCACAACTAGGTGAGAACATAGACTAGTTTACGAATATTTTTCTTGATGATAATGGATTGAAACAAGAAATATTTCCCCCAGTAGTAGACTGGTTCTAGGATGTGTTTCATGAGAATTGATCAGGGCTACCACCTAAAAGAGACTTTGAGTTCATGATTGAGCTGATGCGTGGAGTTGAGCCATTTTATATAACGCCTTTCAGAATGAAACAAGAATAGATTCAGGAACATAAAACTCAATGAGAGGAGTTAGATTATGAAGGGTGCATCTGCTCGAGTATGTCACCTTGGGGATCTCATGTTTTATTTTCCAAGAAGGATGACAGAACATTACATATGTGTTTCTATTAATAGAATATGAATCAGATGAAAATTAAGAACAGATATCCACTTCTTTGTATTTTTGATCTATTTGACCAGCTGAGGGGTTCCATATTGTTCTCTAAGATTGATCTAAGGTTTGTTTATCATCATTTGAGGTTGAGAAATTCTGATATACTATAAACTAATTTTTAAATCATGTATAGTTTTTATGAATTATTCATAATAAAATTTGTGTTGACGAATTCCCCATGGCATTTATTCTCTTGATGAGTTGAATATTTCACTTGTACCTAGACCAGATTGTAGTTGTTTTATGGATGACATATTGGTGTAATACCAAAATAATGATGATCATTCCCAACATCTGGACATCATCATGAGTACACTTAGAGAGAATCAGCTATACACAATCTATCTATATGAAAACATATACATCTTCTTCATAGATTGTTACCTTAAGGCGGTGGCCGAGGGCGTTGCGGGTTGCGGAAGGCGGCCGCGGAGGGCGACCGAGGGCGGCCGAGTAAGGCGGAGCGCGGCAGAGGCGGCGGAGAGCGGACGAGGGCGGCGGAGGGCGGCCGAGGGCGGTAGAGAACGGCGGCCGAGGGCGTTGCAGGCAGCCGAGGGCGGCAGGCGGTGGAGGTCGGCCGAGGGTGTTGCGGGCGGCGGAGGACGGCGAGTGTACCGAGGGCGGCAAGCTCCGGCGAAGCGAACACAGCAGCGGTATTCGGGAGAAGAGTAGCAGGGTTACGGTTCTGCGAGGGCTTTAGCTGCGATAAAACGAGGGCACTGTGCGACCAACTTTATAAAAAAGTCGACTAAGGTTTTATCAGCGCTAAAAAAGCGCTGATAAAGGCTACCTTTATCAGCGCTAAAATTATAGCGCTGATAAAATCTAGCTTTATCAGCTCTTTTCTAGCGCTGATAATATTATGATTTATCAGCGCTAGAAAAGCGCTGATAAAGATTCCCCGTATCAGCGCTACAATTATAGCGCTGATACCGGGTCTCTTTATCAGCGCTTTTTTAGCGCTGATAAAGATAATTTTTATCAGCACTTTTTGAGCGCTGATAAAGGATACCCTATATCAGCGCTGAAATTTGAGTGCTGATAGAGGTGTTCTGTATCAGCGCTTTTTTAGCGCTTATATAGGCGAACCTTTATCAGCGCTTTTTGAGCGCTGATAAAGACCAACTGTATCAGCGCTAAAATTTTAGCGCTGATACAGATCATATTTATCAGCGCTTTTCTAGCGCTGATAAATATTACTATTATCAGCACTAAGAAAGCGCTGATAAACATTAGCTTTTTCAGCGCTGTAATTTTAGCACTGATATAGGGTATCCTTTATCAGCGGTTTTGCTTAGCGCTGTTATAAGGGCACGCTTCCCTTGCCCGTTTTTGTAGTAGTGAGCCCTCAACTGATGATACCTTGAACTTAGGTCAATTTTAAAAGACCATCAGGATACCTTTAGTTTATAAAAAATATCATTTATTCAATATAATGAGTATTTATTCCAAACACTCACCTGATTAATATTATGATAGTCAATGAAAATTCAGATACTCCCATATGCATTATTTGAAAAAAAGTATTAGTGACGCCCACAATGACACACTAGGATGGACAAATCCATTACTTTCAAGGTCTTATAACTAATACTTTAACCATTTAAATTCATAAGGATCCATACAATATGAAATTAAAGAGATAAGTCTCATCCTGGGGAGTAGATCAATAGTAAACTCAACCTCCCACTAGGGAATAATCCTAGAAAAATCATCCAAAAACACCCTACTATACCATTCTATAACCACTGGAAGATGAACATATAAAATATATTCCAAAACATCAAAGAAAAACCTAGATAAATTACATGAAACCAAACCCACATTTAGAGCAACAGGACCTACCCTCCTTGACCTGGGATTCCACTCACCTTAGATGTTGTGAGTGGTCCTGTTAAGAGATAAAAACTAGACCCTATGGTGATAATAATAAATCTAAGATTTGAAACTAATAATATAATCCATACCTATGATGAGATCAAAAATTTCCAAGTCCAACATAAGGAAGTCCCACATGAACTCCATTCCATCAACTAAAACAAGACACTTCAGGCACTTAAAACCTTTCTCCTTATTCCTTCCCAATAGGGTAAGTGGATCCATCACAAATGGAATAAAATCTGCTCATATACCCAAAAATTCAACCAACTTTCATGATATAAATGAATGGGAAGCACCCATATCAAACAAGGCTAAATCCCTATAAGAATTAATAAATACCATACCTCTCATAGTGGTCGGTTTGAATTCGAAGTCCTCAGGAACCATGTCTATTATGTAAAAATATCCTAGCCCTGATCACCTTGAGACTTTTTAGCTTACTAAGAATCCCAACTAGACTAAGGGAAAGATTCCATACCCTTTGAAGCATATTATCACACCCATGAACCCTTAGAAAAGGAATAAATAACTCTACTTCCCTTTAGGGTAATCTTGTTGAAACACTGAAGATGAACTAGATGCCCACATTGGTGGAACATCCTTAGAGCCTCTAGGTAATCAGGCTAGGTATGGATGGACTTCCTTTGATGATAACAAGTCACTAAATTACACCCTAAAGAAGCCACTAATACTAAACCTGATGATTGTTAAGCACCCTTACCACTACTCTAATGCGTCTCATCTAGATTCCTCTTCTGTCTAGAGGAAGAGCTCTCGCTGCCACCAACTTTTGAAGAAATCCCACTGGGACCGGTCATCCCTACAAAGTTTGCCTCAACCATAAATGCTTTATCCACCACCTCATCATAAATCAGTAGGTAAAGGATAATAATCATTATTCCAATCTCATCCTTTAGATCCATTTCAAAATGTATCACCTTAAGATAGTCATTCACAAGGATATCAGGAGACAAATGAACTAACTAGGAAAACCAAGTAGCATATTCCATCACTAGATGGTCTCCCTGATCCATATTCATGAATTTATGGGCCTTCACTGACCTTAGTCTCTTAGGATAAAACTTATGATTAAATTCCTTTTTGAAATTAGTCTAGCTGAGATCCTTATACCTCTTCACTTGCACCATGGATTCCCACCACTTTCTACCCGGTCCTTCCAACATGTAAGTTGAAAATTACACCTTATTAAGAGGCTCTTCTAGGAGGAATTGTACACAAAACATAAGATAAAAACTCATTAAATACACAATTTAATCTCAAACAACAACAATTTAACCATAAGAAACCCTTAAAATAGGTCTCAAACAAATGGAATCAACATAAACAATAGTTTTAAATGAAGAATGGGTGAAAAAATCAAAATTTTAAACATTTTTAAACTATGCATTTTTTTTCTGCATAATTTGGAAAACCATATTCCAACCATGTGAAATAGTATTGGAAGATTGAAGACCTAGCAACATGGGATCCACACAGTTTTTACTAGTCATGCACTTAAATTGCGTGTCTTTACTTTTCTTCCCCATTTCAACCTGAAACTCAAAATTTCTCAAAACTACTCATGGGTTCTCCTAAAACGCACATACAATGTAAAAGACATCAAATATCATAAAAAAAACCCCAAACCAGGTTCAAATTTAAAACTTAACTCTATAACACCCATGGAAACTCAAGTTTTTTCATGATAAAGAGCTCCACATGCACTCTTTAAAACCTATCCTTTGATCCCCAATGGTTATATATCCTATATACCACTAAACCCCAAACAGCAAGAGGGATATGAGGCCATTTTGTAATGAACCATCCTTATTTTACCTAACTCTTAACCCGACCTGGCTTGCTATAAGGCCTGAAGAACATTCCCAATCACTATAGGATGGAAACAAGCACCAGGGCATCACATTTAACTATTTATGAAGGGTTTTACCCTTGAAAAGATGAAATAAACCATCCATGAATTTTATATCAATTATAATAAATAATAAGCACTAATAAATATAAATATATAAACAATTTATATACAACATAAACAAAAAAAATATCATAAACATGATCACTTCAAAATTTATAAATAAGGTATACCCATGATATCTATAGGTCACTATAAACAAAATATCAAATAGAGACAAGGACAAATATGGAAATATAGAATATCCCAAAAAATAACTAAAACTATATAGTCTCATGAGAATATTATCTCCACCATCCCAAAAGAACCACATATGTTAGTAATCAAGAAGGGACACCAAACTAAACAGTTCCCTTACTCTTACCCATGTCCCACAAAACATGATCTGCATATGCTCAAAGGAATATGTTGGGTGTGAGGCATAAAATTAAATATGATACCACCATGAATCTATATAAGTACTTTATCTAGAAAAACTAATCAATAAATTTTGAAACCACATTTAAAACACTTTCACTTTAAAATCAAGTTCACTAGAAAGCATTATATTTTAAAAGATTCCATTGGTTTTCCTCAAAACATTACATATTTAAAAAATATGTACAAATTATTATCAAGTAAAAAGAAAGTGAATCCACCCAAAATAAAAATTATTAACTCAGCCCAAACATGACATAAGCATAAGTATAAGCATAAAAATATGTATAAACAACACCATATATCTAAAAAAGGGGAAGCATGGGAATAAACATAATATTAAAGGCATATAATCCAATACGATCACAAGAAATAAGTATCATGGGATCTAACCAATGGAGTCTACTGTTATATAGAATAATATATGGTTTTATAGCTGGATAATCAAGTATAAAAAGTTTGGAATCTCTTTCAGTCTTCCTCAAGACAAACAATACTTTCATGGTCACTCTCGATTCACATGGACACATTTTGGAAGATCCCTTGGTCTCCCTCACAAATTCTCTCTTAGTACCTTGGATAAACCTCCCTAGAATATCTATGATAGAGGATAAAGTTTCAATTCTCCAAGACACCATAAACACACCTAAGGTATCCCATGTTTTATACATGCCAATCACATACACACATAACAAGTTCCAATTTCATAAACCAAACACGACCATAATAATTAAACACCATTATCATGGGAAAAACCTCTCAAAACAACCTTTTTATATCCATTTAAAACTAAAAATCCTCCCTGAGGAATTTTATTAAACACAACATATGAATTTAAATTACTTCCTTTATAAAATCCTCCTTTTAAACATAAAATTTCCAACACACACCATGAATCAAACCAATCATGGATAAATCATCATTTATATCACCATTTAAAGTCAATTTGATAGAAAAAACCAAAGGCAATAAAAAATAAAAGGTTATCCATGGAAAAGTTCCCTTAAATAGAGACACCTACTGAAAACCAAACACTACCACATCACCTTCACAAACTATCACTTGAATAAAAGGAGAGAGGTAATCACACACCTAAACCACAAATAAACAACAAAAACCCAATAAAAAACCCTAGGTTCATTCAAAATTTAAGCCAAGTTTTCCAAATTCAATAAAAATGGAAGAATAAGGAGGAATAATGGGAAAGCATGAAGAAATCAAGAAGAAACATGCTCAACTTAAGCTAAAATCACCAAAATACAAGGGTAATCCACCAAGAATCAAAGGGAGAGAGCTCATATCCCAATGGAGGGAGTTTGTGTGTGAGGGGGAGAGAAGTGGGGGATAGGGGGGGTTAAAACCAACAATGAGAAAAATGGTAAAAATCCATACATTTAATAACCTGGATAGCCCGCATACTTCCACTGCACGATTAGGAAAATTGTACACCAATAATGCGGGAGACATTGTTTCCCGAAAACAAAGCCGCACAGTTTATAGAAAGAGCCATACAGTCTGAAAAACTATGTAGAAACCATATAAAACCCCATTCCCCCAAACATCCCTCTCACATGGTTAACTTCATGATTACTACTAACCGTGTATAAACTATTCACCGGGGAATGTTTATCTAAAAAGAGAGGATTTAAACCTCCTACTCTCAAAAACTCTATGAATGGATAACTACATAAATGAATCTCAAAATAAATCATACCAATGAACCTATAGGTTTCACATGGGTGCTAATTCTATACACTTCTAGTATACTTAGTTAGAGGTAACTTTTAGAGGTTTGGATTTTCCTCTATGCTATTATGTGTAATCTTCTAGTGGATTAGTGTACAAAGTTATAGTGGTTTCATTAGAAGCAAAAATATTAGAGATTCATCACCAATAATATTTAAAATACTATACCCAAAAATTACACCAAATAATAGATTCCCATCTCTCTCATGCTTTTATCATTTTCATACAACCTCTTCTTGCATATCTTTTTAATATTTTTCATTTCCTCTATAGGAAAATAAAATATAAATTTAATAAGAAATTCATTACTAATGGGTAAGAAAAGAAATACATAAGATGTTACATGACATAAAAAATTAATATTAATTATCATGATAAACAAGGAATAATGTAATTAATAGATATGATTTTTCAAGTAGTATTTAAAAAATTTGAAGTTTATTTCGAAAACTATGTTCACACTAAATAGTACATCAAAACATAGATATATATTATTTATAAAATTAAATATTTACTTTGATTTTAAATGTTGATAAACAATGATCATTATTGAAATTATTGTCATATTATTTATTTTGAATTTTATATCACTTTTAGATCATGTTAAGTCATCAGAAGTACCACTGTATCACCATATTCTGTGAAAAATATAAAATGATCTAAGTGATTGTATTATTATATACAAATTTCATATTGTGCTACCTTAACTTTTTTGACTATACCAAGAGTTAAAAAATTCAGAATTGAGGGATTCTTATCTCATTAGAAAGGTAAAAAAATTATCTACCAATCATTCAACTACACCCAAACCTGGTTTGATAGTTAAGGTATTCATTATTTTCCTCTAAGTCAATGACATTTTTCTATCAAAACTATAGTTTTCTAAAATGTTTTACTTATGTTTTTTGATGATATATTGATATATACTAATATTTTTGTTATTAGTTTTATCAGTATAATGATATTAAAATAATATAAAACTTTCATAACTACATCAAAGGCTCATTATGATGTTTTCATAGTAAAAAAAGTGGCCTAAAGATATTTCTAAACTAATGTGTAGAGGGTGTGCATTTTGGATGGAATTTTCATGATCACATATTGAGTAATAATATTCTAGTGGGTATACACCATTTCAATGTAGTTCAGGTAGGTTTATTTTATTGTGATTAAATTTTGAAATTTTTGTGTTGGGAATGATAATTTTAGTTTAAATCCCTTTATTATAATTTAATTAGGTTCAGTTTTATTCTGTTCTATTTGGTTTCACTTAGTGTAGTTTTGTTCTATTATATTCTAATCCATTAATGTAGTTTCATATTGGGGTTTTAAATTCAGTTCAATTGGGATTGATTTGGTTTGATTCAATCAAACATAGTTTGAGTGGGAAAAACTAATTCAGTTATTTTGGATAAGTTCATTTTAATTTTTTCAATTCGATTATATAACATTTAGTTCAAGTTAATTAGGATGAGTACGATATGATTTTCTTCTTTTATGGTCAATTAAATATAATTCCATATCATTACTATTTATTTTATACCCTTCCTATTATATTTCCATTCAAATATTTTTTATTTCAATATCCTAACCCTATGATCTATAAAATTTCCCATTATTTAAATAATTTATATTCCATTAAAATTCAATTTTTCAATTTTTATACATTTCCCATTAATTATCTTATATTTAATTGATCCTAGTAAATTATCATCTATTTTTGATTCTAACATAAAACATACTATATTAATCTATAAATCATGGATAAATGAAATGTTTGAATCACTTACCTCAATTTCTTACCAAAGAACAAAACTTAATACTCAAATTATCACACTCTCATAATGAATTTCTAATGAAACTATATTTCATAAACCTTAAATAAATTCACTATCACATTAAAACATTAACTACTATCCATAGGTACTCGAAAAAAACAAATATATGAGTGATTTCATAATAAATAATATGAGCACCTTAGCTCATATGGATTTCATATCATGATAGATAGAACATAAAATTTCACAAAATAGAACTTAAAAACACATATAAATATACCTTGATCATATAGGGTCCCCAAGGATAAATAAAAACCAAATAAAAATAAAGAGAGATGTTAAAAATTATAATTAAATTAAGATATAACAAAACATAAATTCACATGTTTCTTAAAAAAAACATGATTAAATAAGAAACTCATGAAAAAATGAGGAAATATCCACAAAACGATTTCTATCATAAATAATAATTTTAAATTAACTCCCATTCCATGATCCCAAACTAATTTATTCTTCCTCAACAAACTTTTAATAAATGAAATAACCTGATATTTTTGGTCCTTTACATTAGATAATTCTCAAAAAAAGACTCATCTATGTGAATTAACGAAAAATAATAATGAATAAAAATAAAACCCAGAACATGTATTCTAACATCTGTTTTACTCCACACAAAGTCTAATCCATGGTTCATTGTCTAACCAACCTCAATATTACACAATGGTGATCTACTTGGTCATTCATAAAATTCCTCAAAATGGTGTCATGATAATGGATATATAATATTAATTTTTATATGCATACTTAACCAAAATAAAATTCTCCACCTAAGATCCTTTATAATTAATAACACACACCCACATTATGTCTTCTAGTATCTGTATTATCTGATATGTTTTCCTATTCATCTAAGGATTAAAGGTCATGATATTGGGACCAGATAGACCCAAAACACTTTGATTGGGGGGGGGGGGGGTGAATCAGGGTGCACATTGATTAAAAATTTCCCCTTTTAGTTGGTTCTATTAGTCATGTGGATCTTATTCCCTTAATAAAAGAATATATTTAATCTATCATTTGTTTATTTTACTCACCCCAAATGATAAAACAGATACAAAAAGTAAAGCAATCACAATACATGAATTTTACTTGGTTTTCCACTAAGGGATAATACAAGGAGAATACACATGATTTTGTGCTTATATACCAAAAATCCACTATAACACATTGTTTCCATGGATACAATGTTATAGAAAGACACAATTCCAATATAGGGTCACTCTCTCTTATTATCTAACCATGAAATGCTTTAATATAAGTCTTGGATAGTTTATAAACTTGTGGGTATTATTCAATAGTTTAAAGACATGTTTTTTTGTATCTATTCTGTATGAGACCCATCTTTCATCATGGATCCTGATTTAATACTCCATTGGTCTTTTCTTCATTGTGCTCTCTTTCTCTAATGCCTAATGAGATTGACACCTCAAATTGATGGTTGAATATTTATCTTCCATGATAAATACAACAACTTCCTCTTCTTTTGGATGAATATAATTCCTCATGGGAATTATATCATTACCTTTCTTCCCTTCCAACTAGATATTTTAGTGTAATCCATATTCTTCTTCCTTGAGCGTTTACTCATGAATTATACAAGATGTAGAAATTAACTTTCCTTGGGATCACTCTTTATTCTTATCAATAAATATTTATTTGTAATATGGTATTTTTCCCCCACAACTACTAAGAGTAGTTTGATAGCCTTCTTATAACTAACCCTTAAATTGAGGGTTCATATGAATTATATTTCTCCAAAACCTTCATGATTATTCTAGGTCTACCAAACAAATTTAGTGTGGCCTTTAAGTGTTAATAAATTTTAATTGATCTATGAAAGTTTTAACTAGATTTCCTCTTTTAAATTCCAAATTTATTTTCTAACTAATACGGAAAGTAAACCTTCACATAAAAGATTCCTCCTTCATAGTGTGAACTTCTCAAATCCACACATTTTGTGGCATGACCTTCTATACTATGTCATGGTCTGAGTCAACAATTAGATCCATAATTCTCAGACTAATATCTTCTTTTTAGTTCCTTGAATATCATTTCATGATAATTAAAATGTTTCTCATATTTCGCATCAGTCACAACATGGTCTACTTTGTGGTGTGAACCTCATCTTTCTATTTACAGGTTACAATGCAACTACCCTACATAGAATAGAGGTCCCTAAACTTCCAAATCCACTAAATATCATCTGAACCAACTTCATAGTGAAACCAATACTTTGCGGCATGTCTAATGTCAATTGTATGTTATGATTGACCTGTCATGTCATGAGATTTTCTCCAAGGTGTAAAAATCTAAAAAATTACTAAAATCATATAATCTCTATTCATGACATGAACAATTTATTTGTAACATGTAATAATAAATTATGATTTTTGAAAATTCAAATATCTTACATTTCAACCATAGACTCTTATTATACATACCACTATTCTCTTCAACCCTTAGCCAAAATTTCAATTATAAACTCTAAGGTGTAGATATACATCCCATGGAATGAGATCCTTCAAATAGCTAGTGAAATAGAAATCCCCCAAACCACTTTTTTGTGGAATATTCCCTCTTGAAATGGAAAATATTTTCCTCAAAATAACTAAGGATAAAACCTTATGTATATAATTTTATGCTTTAAAAAAACTTTCACCTTTTCTCAAAAATATGTTATATATGAGGGAGAATTTTCCAAACTCCAACTCCAGTCATGGTGTGACCAATGTGTTCCTAGTGTGGTTTTTTCTTATAACCTTCATAATGTATCTCAACCTTATCATTTCCCCTTTTATTTTCTTAAAACTAATTCAAATCACTTCTACATCCATAAACTTGATATATAAATATATCCAGATTTATATTTTCATTTTTATAATTGTGATTCCATGTTCACTTCACATCAATAAGTCTTAAATGACTACTCATACTCAAAGACACTTTATGTAGTGACCCAGGATTCTCATACATGGATATTTCATCTTTTTAGATGAATATTAATTACATCACACAAACACATTCTTGGGGACCATAATATTTTAGTGCCTTTGGAATCTTGGAACCCAATATTCTATTTTGGTTAAATATATTCAACATCTCCTATAGAGATCTTCTCACATAGTACTCCTCTTAGGAATACCCTACCTAAACCTTTATTCATATCCCAGGGAATGAAACATAAGAAATGGTGATATTATATGCTTAGTAAGGTTAAGAATAATAGATATCTATCTATGATCATATGAAATAATATAATAAGAATAAGGGTATGTGATCATGAACATAACTTAAAAAGTTCATACCCAATCTGTCAGGAATCATAAACCTAAGTCATGGCATAAAACATTACCATTTCAGAAAACATGGGCCATAGGAGTAAGAAATCATCATAAATAAATAATTAACCATAAGATCATGTCATAAGAGTGTGGAACCATCATAAATATATAAAACCATTTCATGTGTCAAGGTTAACTACCAAGACCATCAACATAGTGGATCAGGACACACATGTTTCTCATAGTAGACCAGGATGCATTGGTTTCCAATTGTGGATTAGGATACACCAATTTCCCATTGTGGATCAGGACACACCTGTTTCCCCTTATAGATCAATACCATTGACTTTTTTCCCATTTTAATCTAATGAGATATAAATCTTTACCCAATTCATTGGAGGGATATATAGGTCCCACTCATCACATAATGAAAATCATACATGTGTGTTCCACAATATCATTTAAAATATCATCACATCATAATCCGTTTAAAGAAAACATGTTTCATAAAAATTTCATCAATTCACTATAGCATAACCCATAAAAAATAAACAAGTTTCATAAACATTTCAATAACATAAACATTAATTATCTAGAGAAATAATAAGGATGGTATCATTAAATCTTATTCCCAGTAAAGCATATGTAACATCAGAGTATTTCCTCTTAGTTGGAAAATAATTTTGAAATATCATTTAAAACATTTCTTGAAGAAAATTTACTTTCTGTGTTGAAAATTATTTTTAAAACATAAAACATTTTGAAATCATTTTATTTGAAAATAACCTTTTAAAATTTATAAATTAAGATTTGAAAATCATTTATTTTTTTTAAACATAATTTTTTTTCAAAATAATTTTCCTTAAAAACGAGCTTAATAGATCATTTTAGAAAAAATTTTTTTTTTAGAGAACATGGTTTTGGAATAAAATATATTTTCAAATAAAGAGGGAAATAAAGTTTTACTTTATTAAAAATATTTTCTTAATTATCTTAAGTACCAAAGAGTAAAAAATGGTACCATTCTTGAAGATATCATGAATAACCATAGGAGAAGAAAATTCGTGAGAATTATTAAGAGGTAGATCATGAGATTTCAACATTGAAGACTTGATCATAAACAATGCTGATGAATGATGAGATTGTAACATAAAATCTTTACAACTTTGGTAAAATTGAATAATAATCCCCATGAAGTAATAACATAAAATTAAACTTAAAATATCACAAGGATGAATAAATTCATGGTATTACATTACAAAGGGTATTTATATACACCTCATGAAAGAATATAGGCGCATAACATAATGTATGAATCAAAGTAGGAAAGTTGAGATAAAAAACCCCTTACTGATTTGGTAACTTTTGAACTGTAAACCCTATGAAAATAAATCTTCAAATTGATATATAAATACCAAAAAAAATTAAGTAGAAACATCATAAAATAAATTTACAGGAAGTATATACACCACATAAAATAAATTGGTGGTGAATATGACATGTGTCTCACAGAAGTAAAAAGTGATACATAAATCCCTTACCTGAAGTCTCGACTTCTATCATACTCATTCAAACCTCCTTAAGTATTTACTTTTGTGTTACTTGTTCAAACCTCCTCTTCTTCAAGTATCTTCCTTAGGTTTGAACCAAAATCCTTCATAGGTTGGATTTATGTACAAAATAAGGCTTTTAGGATGAATGAAGGGAAGTTCGGAGGTGATTTTTTAGGTCTCATACAAACCAAAAAGGTTTGAATTTGTGAAGAATAAAGGATAGAGGGTGACCTTTTATAAGTGGGGGAGAGGACACACTTGGGATTTTTGAAAAGAAGTTAGGTGTAACCATATTTTTACCTACAAATAGGCTTAAATAATGGACAAAAATAGAGACTATAAGAGATAAGATTGAAATATGTCTATCTAATGGGTGTTGGTTAAGTTTCTAGGTCATTTTTTCCTTAAGTTTATAGTTTGGTCCCTTCGTAAACACATTTTTCTCTTAATCATGGTGATTAATTTTAACTATTTTCACTAATCATTATGGTAAAAAATTAATTTTTCCCTATTATGAATTATAAATTAATCTGATTCCAAATATTTAATCCATTTTTACAAATTCAATTCACGCAAGTGAAAAAATTTAATTTAAAATTAATCCCACATATGCGACGAGAAAACAAGTTTTTAAAGAGAAAAGTTCAAAAGTTTACAAAGTTTTTATATCCAATTTATATATAAAATTGATTATAATGACATAAATTGTATTAATAGATGTATAATTTAACTAATTATACTTTAAAACAAATTCAAAATATAATTTAACATTATAAATTATTTAAATGAAAAGACAATTTTCAATTAAAATTCAGTAATTTTCATTATTCATTAAAAAAATTAAAATTTCAAAAAAATAACAAAAATTAACACTAAGATAATTTTGATATTTAAATTTCAAAAATTAAGTTTATTTTATCAAATAAAAATTATAAAATTATCAAAAATTAGTTTTAAAATAAGTGAGCCATAAAAAGGCGACAAAACTGCTTTTTAGAAAAATACATTTTTAAGTGTAAAAATTAATTTATTCTTATCTATCATCTATAAAACACATAAGATAAATGATAAAATATATATTGAATATATATTATTTTAATATAATTAATATAATTCATTAAAGTTATTTTTTTTAATTTATTGATGTAAAACACACTTGTGTACATAATTTTTTTCCAGAAAAATATTTCCTTTTATTTTGAAAAGGGTTTTATTTTCATTTCTAATTAATTAGTCACAAAATAATTAATTATATAAACATGTTTAAACTATATTTTCATAATTTATTTAATCCTATTCATACCCACCATTACAATGGAAAGGTGATAACTATCATATAATAATATTTTAATAATATGTCATGTTTCGTTTAAACTCGATGTTGTGTGTAAGGAAAGATAAAGTTGATATTGTGTGTAACAAAAACCAAACTTAGTGTTGCATATAACAAAAGATAAACTCAATATTGTATGTAAAAAAAGAAAAACTTAGTGTTT
Source organism: Viscum album (assembly GCA_963277665.1). Taxonomy (NCBI): domain Eukaryota; kingdom Viridiplantae; phylum Streptophyta; class Magnoliopsida; order Santalales; family Viscaceae; genus Viscum; species Viscum album. The sequence continues at coordinate 1,163,449,062 of OY728126.1, forward strand.
CATGCAATGCAATCCAAACCCAGTGTTACGTGAAATGAAAATTCTCAAAGATATTAAATTCATTTGAAAAAAAAATCACAAAATATTAGGGTGTTACATTATACCCCCCTTAAAATGATTTTTCCCTCAAAATTCATCACTCTAATACAAAAAATGAGGATAATTATGGATCATCATATCCTTAAGTTCCCATATATCCTCCTCAAGCTGGTGGTTTCACCATAAAACATTGACCCTATGAGTGGTCTTGTTTCATAGAACCTTCACTATTCAATACATAATATCTACCAATAATTCCTCATAATAAATATAATTCTCCAGCGATATGACCTCTAAGATTTGTACATGTGATGGATCAGGTATGTACTTCCTTAGAAGTGATACATGGAACACATTGTAAACCTAAGATAGGTTTAGTGGAAGTATCAAATGATAAGATATTGTCCTGATATGATTAAATATTTTAATGGGAAATGATATAATTAGGGCTTAGTTATACCTCCTTTCTTCCATGAAGAAGTTCATAGAAATACCTTCTCACCAACTTTAAATTCTAGATCGTGTCGATGATTATAACATTTCTGTCAATTTTTTTTATCCTTACATGTTTTTGAATTTATCTAACCTTATATAGCATATCTTCATATTACTCAGGTCCCAATAGATTTATTTTTGCAAATTAATTCCAGTATATTGGAGTTATACACTTCCTTCCATAAAGGGCTTCATAAGGAGCCACCTGAATGCTCAAGTAAAATCTATACTTGTAAGAAAAATCAACTTGAGGAAGGTTTTGATACCAACCACCTTTTAAATCCATAGGAAAATATCATAAAGTATCCTTTAATCATATATACAAAAGTTATAAGGGAATTACTCCTCAGATAAATTTTTCACTATATATAGTACTAAAGAGTTTTGTTGTGATAAATTTATCTTAAAATATCCTTAATCTTGATAAACTACCATCACATAAAAACTAAAAATGAGGTGTCAATAACTCTAAACTTATGATCAACCTTAAACTCATAAACCCATAATGGTATCCATAACTATCAAGTTAATCATACCTATAGATATATATGATTTCAAAATATAAATCACCCTTTATTCCTTAAATGAGAACTTATATCATACAAAAAAATTTCATTGTAATATTGGCTTCATCCTTATACCGATAGAATATAAAATTTGATTTTATTATTCTAGAATCCATGAATAGGGAAATAATCCCATGAAATTTCACTAAAGTATGAGTAATAAGATTTTCATAGGGATCATTCATACAAAATCAAAAATGAAATTCCCAAATAAGGAGGGGGGATAAGTGTGCCCTAATTATCATGATCCAATTCATCAATTAATATTTAATAATATTTACCTTTTTTCCTTTGTCTTTGGAGGTTTTTTTTTCATATCATACACATTAGACCTTGGATTGGGGAATTGATTCAAATAATGCCCAAACTCTTTACACTTGAAACACTAGAGTGTGGGTGGTGCATTAGTTGGCGTTCTCTTCTCCTTTATTTCATTAACTAGACCATTAATCATATTTCTATATTCATGGAAATTATGACCCAACTTTTCACATTTAAAGTACCTACTATTTCCATTAAATAAATTACATTGATGATTCTTCCCACATTTCAGGCATAGAGATTCCTAAAATTTCTTTCCACCTTTTGAGTTTTCATGAGACTCACTATTAATTTTCTTATAAAAACTAAAGGAATGGTGGAAATATCCAATTTCCATTTCTACCTTTAGTGAAAATCGAATGAATTATTTGTAGCTACTAAATTACATTATAACTAAATCATTTTGAAGACTTAGTTTTAGGACCCCAAAGAATTGACCAATTTTTATTTCATGGATGATGATTAAACCAGAAGAAGACCTTGAAATTCTTGTAAAATTAGATCATAGGTACCAACAGATTAATCACATTTTTTCTTAAACTCAAGATATTAATTCTCCATCTTTGTTCATAGAACATGAGGTAAGTACTTACTGAAAAATATATCCTTAAAATCTTCCCATTATATAGATTCAATTTATTCTTATTCCCTTGTGTTCTTAATAAGAGTCCACCACTGATCTCCTCCACCTTCCAAATGATAAACTTCCAAAATGACATTTTCAAGCTCTAAACAATGAAGGATGGAAAATATATTTTTAGTGGTACTGATCAATTACTCAATAACCAGTGGATCATTGGAACCACTGAAATTAGGCGGACATTGCCTCATAAACGAATCAATAGAACATTGTTTCCTCTATTTCTCGTTTTAAAGTTCAACATGATTCATATATTGAGAAATTTGTTTGATCACATATAAAATATTTTACATGAAAACTCCCATATAATTTGGTTTCTCAGGAGGAAAATCATTGAATTTTCTGTTGAATTTATAATTAACACGATTCCTTTAGGTTCTATATATTGACTAAAACTATAAAACATCATGTAAGAAACAATAATCATGATGGGAAAACAAATAATCATGAAAAATCACTTATAGAATGTATAAATCATGAAACCTTTTTAATATATGACACATTAGGTTTATCCTAGATCATTCATAGTTATCTTCTATTTAAATCCTTCATGATGGTTTGTAAAGAGTTTGTGAATTTCCAAAGAATATCCCCAAGGAGTTTCAAACCCAGTGTGCAACAATACCCATTGTCTTTCACCATCTCTTGATCAATTCTATATCAATATAGTGTTTCAGGGGTTATTACCCCTAAGTACATCTATTATAGAGCCACATCTACTTGTAGTATTCATACATGGATGTATTTCTAGGAAAACACTTTCTCTATCCTTTACCAAAATTTTAGGACATTTTCCTATACTTTGAATCATCCTTAGAATTATCCTTAGACATGTCCTTATGGATATCACTGAGGTTTTCTCATCATAGTTTCCAAAGGTTAACTAAAATTTTCCTATGATACCAATTGTAGTGACTTGGGATTCTCATACATGGATATTACATATTTTTAGATGGATATTCATTACATTACACAAAAAAATTCCCAAGGACCATAGTTTTTTAGTGCCTTTGGAAACTTGAAACATAATCATCTAATTTGGTGAAAGATATTCAACATCTCCCACAAATATCTTCTCACATAGTACTCCTCTAAGGAATACCCTACCTAAACCTTTATTCATAACCTAGGGAATGAAAAATAAGAAATGGTGAGATTAGATCCTTAGTAAGGGTAAACATAATAGATATCTATCTATGATCATATGAAATCATAATATAAGAATAAGGGTATGTGATCATGAACATTACTTAAAAAGTTCATACCCAACCTATCATGGATCATAAACATGAGTCATGGCATAAAACTTTATCATTTCAGAACACATGGGCCATAAGAGTGATAAATCATCCTAAATAAATCATTAACCATAATATCATGTCATAAAAGTACGGAAACATAATAAATATATAAAATAATTTAATGTGTAAAGGTTAACTACCAAAACCATCAATATAGTGGATTAGGACTCACTAGTTTCCCATAGTGGATCTGGATGCACCTGTTTCCCATTTTGGATCAGGAGGAACATATTTTCCATTGTAGATAAGTAGGAACTTTTCCCCCATTATGTATTAAGCCCATTTACTTGTTTCCCATTATCATCTCATGAGATATAAATATTTACCCAATTCATTGTAGAGAGATATAGGTCCCACCTATCACATAATGAAAATAATAAATATGTGTGCCACAATATCCTTCAACATCTCATCACATAATAAACCATATAAAGAAAACATGTTTCATAAACATTTCATAAATTCACCATATCATAACCAATGAAAAATAAATGAGTTTTATAAACATTTGATCAACATAAACATTAACCATTTAGAGAAATAACGAGGATGGTATAATTAAATATTATCCCCATTAAAGAATAAGTAACCTAAGAGTATGAAATATTAAATGGAAAATAATTTTTAAATATCATTTAAAAAATTTCTTGATGAAAGTATCCTTTTTTTCATTGAAAATGATTTTTAAAATATAAAACATTTTTAAATCTTTTTTTTGAAAATAACCTTTGAAAACTTATAAAGGAAGTTTTAAAAATAATTTAAAATACTTTTTAAATATAAAGAATTTTCAAAATAATTTTAATTGAAAATCATCTTAAAATATGATTTTAAAAAAAATTTAAAACATTTTTAAAAAACATGTTTTTGGAATAAAACGGATTTCCAACCAAAGAGGGAAATAAAGTCAAACTTTCTTAAAAACCTTTTCTTAATTATCTTAAGTACCAAAGAGTGGAAAAATGGTACCATTACTTGAAGATATAATGAATAACCATAGGATATTTTGGAGGTTATTTGGTAAGGTATTTTACAAACTAAATATGTTTTAAGGTCTAAATAAGAGAGGAGATGGGGTGGCCTTTTATAAGCGGGGGAGAGGACACAATTGACATTTTTGAAAAGAAGTTAGGTGTACCCACATTTTTACCTACCACCAGGCTCTAATAATGGAAAAAAATAGATAATATAAGGGATAAGGTTGAAATATGTCAATAAAATGGGATTTGGAAAAGTTTCTAGGTCATTTTACTCCTTAAGTTTAAGGATTAGTCCCTTGATAAACTCATTTTCCTCTTAATCGTGGTGATTAATTTTAACTATTTTCAATAATAATTATGGCCAAAAAATTAAGTTATATGTGTTAGATATTATATATTTTTATGATTACAAATATGGAATCCATATTTATAAATTCAATTCACAAAATTAGTAAAATTTATTTTGAAATTAATCCTAATGACATGACAAGAAAATAGTTTTTTAAAGAGAAAAGTTCAAAAATTTACAAAGTTTTTATATCCAATTTCAATATAAAATTGATTAAAATTACCTAAATTTGATTAATAGATGTATAATTAAAATAGTTATACTTTAAAATCAATTTTAAATATAATTTAAGATTATAAATTATTTAAGTGAATAAGTAGTTTTCAATTAAAATTAAGTATTTTTTCACTATTCATAAAAATGAAACTTTTCAGAAAAATACTGAAATTTCACCCAAAGATAATTTTTATATTATGATTTAAAAAATAAAGTTTATTTTTTAAAATAAAATTATATAATTTTTAAAAATTTGTTTTAAAATAAGTGCTCCATAAAATGGTGATAAAACTATTTTCTAGAAAAATACATTTTTAAGAGTAAAATTAGATTTATTCTTATATCTTATTGAGAAAACACATATGATGAATGTTAAACATTATATTGAATATATAATATTTAAATATAATTAATATAATTCATTAAAGTTAAATTTTTTAATTTATTTATGTAAAACACACTTGTGTTCATAAAAATAGTTTTTCAGAAAAAGATTTCCTTTTATTTTCAAAAGTGTTTTATTTTCATTTCTAATTAATTAATCACAAAATAATTAATTATATATACATTTGTAAACTATATTTTTATAATTTATTTATTTATATTGATACCAACCATTTCAACATCTTGGTTTAAACTATCATGTTATAATATTTTAATAATATGTCACGTTTCGTTTAAAACAGTGTTGTGTGTAACACAAGACAAAATTAGTGTTGCATGTAACAAAATATAAACTCAGTATTATGTGTAAAAAAAATCCAAACTTAGTGTTTCATGTAAAAAAATAAAAAATTAATGTTGTGTGATAAGAAAAATCTCAAAAAGATTAAATTCATTTTATTTTTTTTACAAAATCTCGTGATGTTACAATTTACCTTCTTTAGTGCTTGAAACTTCAGATTCAACACTAAACACATTTGGTTCCAATGATTGAAAAAACATCCAAAAAAAATACCTTTAATTATAACACATTTAAAGGAATAACTAAGTTCCAAATAAATAATAAAATCCCTTCTACACTTATGATGTAAATTAAGGGATTCAATTTGAAATAATTTTCCTCAAAATTCAATGGAGACACATAACTTCTACAATATAAAACCTCACTATCACATCCAGTGGGCCCAATTCCTAATTTATGTTTTTATAATTACTATATCCATATATATTAATTATTTTTTTTATTTTTTATTATACTACTATTTATCATATTTATTTTTTATCACAAAATTTTAGAGATACATGTGTAAGTATTTTTTAGAGTTATGTGTAAGTTTTTCGTGCATTTTTTATGAAGTATGCATAAGGTTTTTATATTGGGTGTGTAAGGTTTTTATATGGGATGTGAAAGGATTTAATATGGTATGTGTATCATTTTTATATGATTTTCATAAGGTTTTTATATGGTATGAGTTTTTTCTATAAAGGAAATGATACATAAGAGTTTTATAGAAGATACTTAATGGTATCTAAGGGTGGTTGGAACATAAATAAGAGTTCTACTAGGGAGACTTAGTTGTGACATGATGAAACTCTAGATTATGATATTGGGATATCAGTATCCATGACATGTGATATGAAGTTTGTGACATACATAATGCACTTTATGATATCTAGATATCAAAGGATAGAAACAAGGCTTAAGGTTGTGATTTTTTAAGAGTTATTATAGGGATGTGAAGGTTTTTTTAAAGTAATGGTATATGTAAAGGATCAGGGAAAGAATATGAAGTGGATGAAACATGAGGAATTAGTTAACATTTATTTTGGGACCTAACATTTTTTACAAATATTTTTACTTAGTTTTGGTCAATTTGAGGGTTTCTTCCCTCCCTAGAGACTATAAGGATTTTATTTTTGGTGAAGATCTCAGGATCCATAATTTCTAGCCTCCTTGATGTTTCTTATTTTATTTCTTCCTTGTACACATAATTACCATTATTAATAAAAAGTTTTAAATTATTAGTCATTCAGTTTGGGTCTATTTGAGGATTTTTTTCAATTATGTTCTATTCAATCCAATATATAATTTTTTATAATGAGTAGGATATATTTGATTCATAATAGTTTTAGTCCAGTAGTAAATAATTAATCCAAATTGCATTCGGTCAGTTTTTTTAGTTCAATATTGGTTGGGTTAGGTAAATTATATTATATTTTATCTTATTTAATACTATTTTATTAAATTCCAATTGGTTTAATTTGGAATTTTTTATTTAATTTGTAATAATTTCGATCCAGTTGAGTTCATTTTGGTTCATTTTTTTTTATCATTTTAGCTTAGTTATAGTCTTTTTGGGTCAGTTTGGTTCAGTTTGAGGGGGTTTGATTAAGTTATATATGAATTATATTTTTTTCAATTTCTTTTTTCTGATATGGTATATTTATTTTAGTTTAGTTTAATTTATTTATAATCAAATTGATTAAGGTATGTTTTGACCAGTTTAGTTATGTTCACTTTCAATTCTATTATGGTTAGACCAGGTCAAATCAAATTAGTTATCTTTTGGTTAGTTATAGTTCATCTAGTTTAGTTTAGTTCAGTCTAATAAGGTTCTGGTTAAATTAGGGTTGGTATAGTTTGTTTTTATTAGTTTGTATCACTTTGATTTATACATTTGGGTTAGTCCATTTTGGTTCAATATGATTCAATTTGGTTATTTTTGAATTGTCTTTGGTTCATTCTGTTATATTCAATTCAGTTTGATTTAGTTTTTTTCATTTTATTTTAGGATAATATTTTTTAGTTCACATGGTTTATATTGGATTCCTATTATTTATCTTTACTTAAGTTGAGTTTGACATGGTGCATTTCAATTTGGGTTAATTAGGTCTATATGGTTATATTCACTTTTATTAAGTTGAGTTTGAGTTAGGTTAGGTCTGGTTAGTTAAGTTCATATATGATTTGGTTAGGTTGGGATGGGTTGGTTTAGGTTATTGTTAATCTGGTTGATTTAGATAAATTCATATTAGTATGTTATATTTTTATTTGTAAAATGTGAGTTTAGTTATGTTAATTTATATTCAGTCCCATTTTATTAGATTTGTGTTTGGTTGGTTTAATTTGATTTATGTCCAGCTGATTAAACTATTTTAATTTCATTTAAAATATGATCAATTTAATTTTTTCCATTTTTGATCAAGTAAAATATGATTTATATGGTTTAATTATTTTTTGTTTAATTTGTGTTACTTCAATTTAGATTGATTTGGATTGAGTTTGGTTGGGTTGGGGGAAGTTGATCCAAATAGAACCTAACCATAAAAAACTCAATCAAACTAAACTAAACCATCCCAAACCAATCTAGGATAAATCAACACGAACCTAAAGAAACCAAACTGAAGAAAAAAATGAAATGAAATGAAATTAATTGAATTTAAATGAAACAAATAAAATCAAAATGAATGGACCACATAAAAATCTATTTAAATTCAACCAAAACAAACCAAACTAAACCAAAATGAGCCTCCCAAACTAAAAACCACCATGAAAAAATAAAAACCTTCCCAAGTTAAATTAAATAAAACCAAATTAAATAAATTTTAATAGTAAAAACCCTATAAAACCTAATTTTAACTAAAATAAATGAATTGATACCACATATTATCACACCTAGATTTTTCATTATGTTCTTTGTCCTGATTCAACCTATGGTTCTTGGTTTTCTCTCGAGTGATGGGTGTTCCATGAGTTTATTTTGAGGTGTTACTTTGTTTCTTTCGATCCCATGTTTTTCCCTGAGTTTCCTTAGGTGTTTTTGGTGAAAAATAATGTTTTTGGGTTTGACAACATGAGGTTCACAATTGGCACATGGTTTGTCAAATAGTGCGTCCTTTCCCAGGAAACTATGCAGCTACGTGACATTTTTGGATAGTGGCGAACCACACGGTTTGCACACGGTTTGGTAACCGTGCGGGATAACCATGCAGTGTGTGTATCTTAGATATTTATGGGTTTAAAGTTACTATACAATTTGGAAAACCATTTGGGAAAACTGTGCGCCATGTCCAGCTCATTAAAAATTGGAAAATTCCACATGTTTCCTCTTGGTATTTAACCCCAAACCACCTCATTACACCCCATACATGATTTTTACCCATTGGAGATACCTCCAAGATTCCTTGTACCTCTTGGGAATCCATCCTTTGGTGGTTTTTACCTCATAACATCAAGGAAACATCAAGGTCTTATGGTGGTGCGGTTGTGGTTTCACACCGATTTCCAGAAGTTTCTAAGTGTGAGGTAGGTGGTTCCATGATTTTACATTATTAGATGATTTTAAATTGATTTCTTAATTTCATTAAAGTGTCATATGGTTTAATTTTATGGTGATAAATATATTTTTTAATTTTTTTACATGTATATGCGATGAAAATGGTATTTTCAAAGGAAAAAGGTTATTATTTGTATGCACCTCATTATGGTGCTTCTTTAAAGTGTTTTTATAATTATGTGAAGCTAAGAAATGTAGTTTCAAAAAAATTGAGTTGAAAATGTATTTGAAAGTGGGTTTATCAAAATAAATAGATTTTTGTGGCATGTTTCCTTCTTTTTTGTGAATTTTTAATATGGAATATAAACTGTGTAAATGAAGGAAGTATGTTTTAAAGTGAATTGGGTTTATGTGTGGATTTAAAAGTGACTTGGACCATGAAAAAGTCTGGATCAATTTTTTGTTTTTCTTGTGATGTTTGCAATGGGTTTATTAAATTTTGAAAGTGGCATGGGATGTGTTTTCAAATGGTTTTGGTGTGTGTAAAATGGAAAGTGATTTATTTATAGAAAATGGTGGTTTCCATGTGAAGATTGTAAAAGTGGTGATCTATTGGTGTGTTTATAACTCTTGGAATGTGTATGTGAAGGTAATGTTTTGTGTGACATGTGAAATGTGAAATTAAGCACAAATGGAATCTTGGGTACCTAGGTGGGTGAACTAGAACTAGTATGCTAGTGATTTGGAACTGGCAAGCCTAGATTCTTCTAGTGGATTGACGCTAGTTGACTCAGAAGTGAAAAGGCACAGATTTACTTAGAAGTTTTAATGATTACAACTCTAACTAAACTATGATGATGATTGGAGACCACTATAACTTGAGATATGTTCCCCTCAAGTGGCTCGTGCATGAGGATGCTATGGGTTATGGTTTTTATACCATGTTTCACCAAGGTATGAGGTTTTTAGGGTCTCACTTGTGCTAGTTACCCTTGGGTATTTTATCATGGTGCTCTATTGTGATGTAATGCTTATGTGACATGGTTCCATACGCCAATATATGGTGTACCTTGTTTATACTTCTGTTTGAATCAAGTTTGTTGAGAAATGGTTTTCCTTGATAGTTTTTCTTTAATCCAATGATTTTCCTTGAAAGTGTTTCTTTGAGAATGGGTTTTCTTAAAATATATTCTTGAAAATGTTTCAAATGATTTTTTATAAATGTGCATGTTGATTTTTCTTATAATGTTATATAATGGAATATTTTATTTTGGATGGAATCCTACTGGGATTTGGTTCACACCCTACATACACCTTTGGGTGTATGTAGATTTTTTTATGTATGACACAGGTAAAGGCAAGATGTGTCGTGATGATGATAGTGGATCTGAATTCTAGTGTTTTACTTGTTGCAGGTGTTAGTGGTGGTGGATTGATGGTGATGCTCCTCATGTCACATAGAGGTTTTTGGGTCATTTTGTGTTTTCCCTTCCGTTGTAGTACTTTTGAGTTTTGTTTAATGTTATAAACTTGGAAATATGAAAATTGTTCTATCTCATTTGGATATTATTATTCATTTATGTTTTTTTTATTATTTTTGGTTGTTTATGAAAATATAAATGGGTGAAATCATTCCCAAAGTATATTGATGATACCCACAAACTAGTTTCCATCTCGTGGGGATCGGGAACACCCTTCAGGCCATGCCAGGGATCGGGTCGGGTGTCAAGTTGGATGGAACTCTGGCTTGGTTTGTGAAAAAATGGTATCAGAGTAGGTCACTCTTTAGAGTACCTTGCTCTTAGAGAACCCTATGTGATTTTGTATGTCAAGGTAGATGGAGTAGGATTGTCGGAACTTAGGGTGTAGGTATAGGGGAGTGTATGGACAACACTTTTTGGAATGAACCTTGAGTTTCCATGGGAAGTTAGATTTTGTTGATATTATTGGTTTTGGTGGTTGTTTGGTGTTCATGAAATGAAATGGGAGATGTACTGGTTGTCTCAGTGATCTCATAGGGCCTAGAAAGCCATGTGAAGCTAGGGGCATGGTCCTAGAATACTCTTTGTGATGGTGGTGCGATTGATGTATGGGCATAAACCATATGGCCAAGTCACCCATAAAAACTAGTTTCCCCTTTATGAATTCTTTTGTGTCTTCTTGGGTTCTATTTTTTTTGAAAACCCTTGTTTTGGAATGGTGAAAAATAGATTTTAAAGGGATAATGGATTTGTTTTGGGAATGTGGAAAATGAATATTCAGAATCATTTTGAATAAGGCTTTAGAAAGTGGATTTTTATAAAATAATTTTTGGGGAAAAATGAGGATGGGTTTACTGAGATTGGTTTTCTATAATTTAAAACTGATGTTTATCAAAATTGTTTATTTGGAAAGAATAAGATTTATTTTCAATAGGATTTGGAAGTTTGTTTCAAATAATAAGAAATTAGTTTTAATGAAATGGGATTTGATGGAATGGGATTTGTTGTGATGCTGAAAATGTTTTGTAATGGGATTTTATTATGAGAAAGATGAAATGGATTGATGTGTAGAGTTTTAAAATGGTTCTTTTATTTGGTGGTTAGTGATATTTTGAAAATTTTTATGAAATTTTGAAATGGTAAGTAAGTTTAAAGGTTGAAGATGTGGGTCAGATGTCTTGTTTTGGAAATTGTAAAAGTTTTGTTTTGACATTTGGTATTTCCATGAGTGACCACATGCATGGATACATGTGTAAATTGACATGAGGTGATGGGTTCTCAGTTTGGCATGAGAATGTGAATGTGTGAGGCTCTACAGAATACCATTGGTGATTGTGAAACCCACCAATATTGTTTTCTTTTCAAAAGTTCTTTAGGTGAAGATGTGATGTTTTGGTAACCAGTAGTTGTGTGGTGTGTATCCTTGTGATTTGGGAATGTTTCTTACAGAGTGTTTTAAGTTTTAAAACTCTTATTGTTGAAATGGAGTTTCAAGTTTGAGTTCTTGTCAATGAGTTGGTTTTGAAATAAGGGTTAGTGGGTTCTTTTGAAAAATGTTTTGGGAAGCCTTTGAGTTGGTTCCCTTTGTGTGTTCAGAGTTTTTTTGGTAAGTTTTTGCTAATGGATTGGTTTGATTAGGTTATAGATTTTATTTTTGGATAGTGTATGACCTGAAAAGATTAAATGGATATTAGAAGTGTGACCACAGGTGGTTCACCATTGAAAGATACTCCAATTGATCAATGTAAGGACTTTCCTCTTGAGTTTTAGAAGTTGAATCCTCCTATCTTTTATGGTAAAGTGGATCCTCTTGAAGCGTAATAGTGGATATAGAAATTTGAAATAAAATTTAGTTTCCTTGAGTTTCTTCAGTCATCAAAGGTGATTTTTCCCCCCTTTATGCTCGAAGGTTTGGCATGGAATTAGTGAAGGGAAATTCTAGTAATGTAAAGTGACCTAAAGTTTTTGGTGATGGTTGTAGTATTAAAAGGCCTTTGGATCTTCCATAAAATTATTTTAGGTGTTGGATCATGTTGTTTCATTAGTGTGGAAAGTCTGGTCATAGGAATCCATCTTGTATGCATAATATGGATAACTGACATTCCTATGGATGCCTAGGTCACTTAAAATGGTTCTGTTGGGTTGTTACCATGAAGTGTCATGGAGCTAGGTCCACCTCTTCAAAAAAACCCTACCCATTTGTAGGAGCAGTTCACTATTTGGGGATCGGTTTAAATTCCCTTTATTTGTAATGATTATTTGGTTGTAATGGTTGTTTCTGGTGGTTTTTTGTGGTGTCTTATTTCCTTTAAAATGAAAAAGTGGATGTTGTGGAATCTTTTGAGAACTGTTGTTTTGATGGAAGCGTGTTTTCTTTTACAAATTCTGAATTATTCTATTTTAAATGGAGGTGTGTTCTGTGGGAATCTTGATTCTTTCATTTCTCATTTGAGGTGAAAGTGGATGATGCATGTGAATCTTATAAGTCCCTATCTTAGTAAAAGTTATATGTTTAATCATGTGAGTCTCATGGGGTGTTGTGTTCTTTTAGTTCTTCCTAGAGTGCTGTGTGGTTGTTCATGAAACCAAAAAAAGGAGTTCTGACCAGGGACTACCAGCTCTTGGATGCGGGGTAGAAGATTCTTTAAGACATTAGGGATCTAGCCATAGGTCTAAGAGTGAGGCTTTTTTACATGGTCAGGAAACTACCAAGGGTGTGGGGAACCTTAACAAAACTATGGTGTCCATTATTTGGGTGTGGGCAGTTTAAGGGTTCTTATTGTGATTTTACTTGTTGTTGTAATATTCTACTTAATATAAATTTTTTATGATTTTATCTTAATGTAATTCTAGTGGTTATTTCTTTTTGGATGTGAATCCCTGTTCTTTGTCCTTGTGTGGTAATCCTTGAGAATCAGTTTCAGTTTCAGTTTGTGCTCATCTAGAGATGGTCGTTACCCATAGGGATGGTAAATTGAGAATTTCTTTCCACTTGGTTAGGATTTTCCTTTATTGGACCCCTTGTGGCGGGGGTTTGGTCTGTGCTGGGTTTTCCTGGATTGGTTCATGCTAGTTGTCCTAAGATGGTAGTTATTTTAAATGGTGGGAAGACCCACCTTGGATCTCATTGTTTTTTCTTCTAGTGTGGTCGGTGTTAGTTGGTTTTCATGGTGTAGAGTCCATTCAGGACTCCCGTTTTGATAGTCCAGTTCAGTATTTAGTTTTTCTTGGCATTGAGAAGTTTCATTTGCAGATGTTGGCTATGAGTTTCCCTTTTGAGTAAACGTGGGGATTTTGGAGTGTGCCCAATGGTCTTGTTTGAATTAATAATTTAAAAAGGTGTGGTTTGAGTTTTGTGAAGTTCTTTGAGAAGTAGTTTGGGTTCATTTTTTCATTTCAGGTAAGAGGTATGAGTTTCATTCGTTAATGTATGAGGTGTTCTTGGATAAAGGTGTTGGATTATGAAGTTGTGGGGATCCATTTTCTTTTAATTGATCAACTAGAGGGGTTTTTGATTTATGGGGGAAGAAGGCGTATAGTGGGGAGTCCATTCTAGCCTCCCGAGTTAAATCTTGAAAATATATATCTTTGTTCGTGGTGTTCTTGCTTTCTCCTCATTTTAATGTTTGTTAGGAATTTCCTTAAGTGTGGAGGAGTATCTGATTTTTTTTTCAGATCAAACCTTTAATGAATTTCTAAGGGAGGAAATTTTTCATGGCAGGGAGAATTGTCACACCTTGATTCTTTATTCTGTTCTTTATCCCATTTCAACCTCTAGATTTGGGTTTTCTCTCGAGTTCCAAGTGTTCCATGAGTTTATTTTGAGGTGTTTCCTTGTTTATTTTTTCTCCAATGTTTTCCCTTGAGTTTTCCTGGGTTTTTTTGGTAAAAAATGATGTTTTTGGGTTTGATAACATGAGGCAGACAGTTGGTGCACATTTTTTCAAACCGTGCACCCTTTCCCAGGAAACTATGCAGCTAGGTGACATTTTTGAACAATGGTGAACCACATTATTTGTGAACAGTTTGGTAACCATAAGGGATAACCATGTGGTGTGTTCCTCTTGGATAGTGATTAGTGTATGGTTGTTACGTGGTTTGGAAAATCATGTGGGAAAACCGTGCGCCATGTCGAGGTCGTTAAAAATTGGAAAATTCTATTTGTATCCTCTCATGATTTAACCCTAAACCACCTCATTCGACCCCATATAAGATTTTCATCCATTGGATCTCCCTTAAAACTTCCTTGGACCTCTTGGGAATATTTCCTTCGGTGGTTTTGACCTCATAACTTCAAGTAAACATCAATTCATTATGGTGGTGCGATTGTGGTTTCACACCAAATTTTGGAAGTTTACAAGTGTGAGGTAGGTGGTTCCATGATTTTACATTATTATATGATTTTTAATTTCTTTTTTTCTTTCATGAATGTTTTCTAAGGTTTAATTTTTTGGTGTGAAATATATTTTGGAAGTGTTTGAACATGTATATGTGATGAAAATGGTATTTTCAAAGGAAAATGGTTATTATTTATATGTGCCTCATTGTGGTGCTTCTTGAAAGTGTTTATTTGATTATGTAAAAGGTGTAAAATATGGTTTGAAAGGTATTTTAGGTTCGAATATATTTAAAAGTGTGTTTTTCAAAAGAAATGGATTTTTATAGAATATTGGATTCTTTTTTGTGCACTTTTAATATGGAATATGAATTGTGTAAATGACATAAGTATGTTTTAAAGTGAATTGGTATTATGTACGGATTTGAAAGGGGCTTGGCCCTTGGAAAAGGTTGGATTAATTGTTTTTTTCTTATTATTTTTCCAATGGGTTTCTTTAATTGTACAAGTGGCGTAGGATGTGTTTTCAAATGGTTTTAGTGTGTGTAAAATGGAAAGTGATTTATTTATGGAAAATGGTGGTTTCTATGTGATGATTGTAAAAGTGGTGATCTCCCAGTGTGTTTATACTACTTGGAATGTGTGTGTATAAGTAATGTTTTGTGTGACATGTGAAATGTTAAATTGAACAAAAAGGGAATTCTGGTTACCTAGGTGGGGAAAATAGAACTAGTATGCTAGTGATTTGGAAGTGGAAATCCCTGGTTCTTGTAGTGGATTGACTCTAGCTAACTTGGAATTGGAAAGGCCTAGATTCACTTAGTAGGATTGATGATTAAAAATATAACTAAACTATTATGATGATTGGATACCACTATACCTTGGTATGTGTTCCACTCTAGTGTATCATGCATGATAATGTTATGGGTTATAGTTGCTATACCAGGTTTCACTGAGGTATGAGGTTTCTAGGGTCTCACTTGTGCTAGTTACCCTTAGGGATTTACCCATGGTGCTCTATTGTGACTCAATGATTATGTGATGTGGTTCCATCTATCAGTATACGGTGGTCCTTGTGTATATTTATTTTTAAAGAAAGTTTGTTGAGAAATGATTTTCCTTGAAAGCGTTTCTTTAATAAAACGGTTTCCCTCAAAATCATTTCTTTGAGAATGATTTTTATTAAAATGTTTTCTTGAAAATGTTTCAAAGAATTTTGTATAAATGTGCATGTTAATTTTTATTATAATGTTGTATCATGGAATCTTTTCTTTTGGGTGGCATCCTACTGGGATTTGGATCACACCCTACATACACCTTTGGGTGTATGTAGACTTTATTATGTATGACCCAGGTAAAGGAAATATGTGTTGTGGTGATGATGGTGGATCAGACTACTAGTGTTCCACTTATTGTAGGTGTTAGTGGTGGTGGATTGAGGGTGATTCTCCTCATCTTGAATGGAGGTTTTTGATTTGTTTTGTGTTTCCCCTTTCATTATAGTACTTTTGAGTTTTGTTTAAAGTTGTAAACTTTGAAATATGAAAATTGTTGTATCTCATTTGGTTATGATTATTCAATTATGTTTTGTTTATTATTATTGGTTGTTTATGAAAATATAAATGGGTGAAATCATTCCTAAAGTATATTTTTGATACCCAATCACTAGTTTCCAGCCCATGGGGATCGACAATTCCCTTCGGTCCATGCCACAGACTGGGTCGAGTGTCGGGTTGGATGGCACTCTAGCTTGGTTTGTGACACATATGCTACCATATAATCATTCTTATTAAGAACTACCCATTACCAATGCTAAAAATCACCAATAAAGGTTGTGGTTTTATCAACACTTGATAAAATCATTGATAAAGGGTACTTTTATTAGTGCTAAAAAACACTAATAAAAGATTACCTTAATTGGGGATTTTTAGTTCTGATAAAGGCTTCCCTTTATTAGTGATTTTTTAATGATGATAAAGGTCACCCTCTATCAACACTTTTATTAGCACTCATAAAGGTTACCTTCATAAAAAATTATATATTATTAAAAACTATATTTTAATATCAAAATATATTTCTATTGATATATATATAATATTTTCGTCAGTTTGATTTATATAATACAAAATATGTATTTCCACTTAATATATAATATATTTATTGAAAAATGGTAAATAAAATAACCAAAAATTAATTTTAATTAATAATTTTCTAATTATTATTGAGTAATATACATTTAAAAACAATTTCATGATAGAAAAAAATTAAAAATTAATTAATATCTTATGAAAATTTGAAAACATGGGTTGAAATTCAAATGAACATAAATTTTGATTTGAGTGTCCATTTGGGCTCCAAAGGATGTAAAATTTAAGCTTGTGAAGAGATATATGACTATTAAATTCTAAAAACCATAATCCCTATTTTTATTTGGTCAAAGAAGGCTCGAAATACCTCCAAAATTGAGTTTTTAGTTGGGATACACTAATTTTTGAACATTTGATGAAATTTTATCTTTTTTTAAGAGACTCTTATTGTATTTTTTTCATTGGAGAATGAATTTATTCCCCAGGATTACTTTTATATAGATATTTTAGTGTTTAAATTGTAACATTTTTTTCTATTTTATTTTTATTTATAAATTGAAATATAAATATTTATACATATTTTCATATATTTACTTATAAAAATTAACTTGTATAAATAAATATTTAAACATTTTTACATATAAACTATATTTTTAAATATATAAACCATATGAAAATAAACATTTATTATCTATTTTATTTAAAATAAAAAATTTATGCATTTTATTTACCATATAAAAATGTATGGATATGTATATACCTATACAAATGTATATATAATGTTTATATATAAATAAATATATAAATGTGTTTGTATTAACAAACAAATATATATTTATGTATATATTATAATATATGTAAACAAAAATTAATATATAATGTATGTAAATAAATAAATAAATACATATTTATATATATAGACACACACAGACACATGTATAAGAATATATAAATATAAATATAAATATAAACACACACATACACACATACACACATAAAAATTCACTAAAAAAATATTTTATAAATGTATTTGAATATATATAGATAAAAATATATATCACAAAACATAGAATAAAACAAGATGGAGAAGTGGTAAGAGTGTTCACTACATACATAGAGGTCCCAAGTTTGAATCCTTATAGGCACGGGCACATGCGTGTGTGATCAGGGGTGGGTGCTGATAAAGGGGGGGGGGGGGTCAGGGAAATCTCTAATAGGGGGAATCATGTATGATAAGTGTTGAGGCATGGTGGGGGGGGGGGGGGAGAAATTATAAAGGGGGAAGTGGTGGGCGAGATCATTGGAAAAATATATTTTTTAGCACTGATAAACACACAACTTATTAGAAATATTTTTAGTACTAATAAAGGGATATTTTATCAGAATTTTCTATAGTAATGATAAAAACAAATGACTTTTAAAGGTTCTTACAACATTAATGTTTTTTTAGAACTGATAAAATATATTTCTAGCACTTATAAAAACTTGATTATTAGTAGTGATACCATTGCTTCTATATATTACCTACCACCCCTTCATGTTCATAGTCAACTCTGATAATTTAATTATCTGAGTCATCATATATAATATATTGGTCAAGAATAATGGGGGAATTAATGGTGTCAATTTTTCCCCACCATAATTTAAAATATCTCTTAGAATAAAATACTTTTTTCACTATTAATGCCAAAATATATGGATCATTAATAGTCAAGAAGTGAATAATGTTAATAATTATAAATCCAAAAACAAAATATATAGCTCATCATTAGCTAGGAAACATTCTTACACATTTTAAATTTCAATTGACCTTTTCTAAATGAAAAACTGGCATATTTTAATTCATTCAGGAAATTAGTTTCAGAAATATGCTGAGGTGGCTTCTCAGTCTCAACAGTATTGTCAAAACTTTGATGATTTTTACTATATAGATGATCCAATAGAAAGAATAATTTATGTCCCATGAAGATAAAACTATATTGATATTTAATCCTTTTAGTTTATTTATTCTTCATATAGATAGGAAAATATAATTTACCCTTAAAAATATAACCATAAATCATTCTATAAATAAGAAAATCATTTATCATCCACAAAAGTGTAGAAAATATCTAAATACATCTTTCAAAAAATCATCATATAGAAAAACACCCACATTAAAAAGTTGATTCAACTCTTTTATTAAATATTTTAAGTATACATCAATAAAATTTCTAGGATTAGAAGGTCTAGATATTAGTATAATCAAGAAAGTAAATGGTTTTCCCATACACATCTATGGTGTGAGGTTATAAATGTGAATGAAATCTAACCATGTACTACATGAAGTAATCATATGAAAAAATAAATAAAAACTATCACATGTTAGACGCAACATTATATACCACAACTATAAAATTAGGAAAACATGTATCAAATGTTTTCATTGCTAATCCATCTGTAGGATAGACCAACTCATCATTATCCTTAATTCTCTCAATATCATGCCATCACATATTTTTTGACATTTCATCAATCATGAAAGTATTTTGGATCCCAGGGATCAATAAAACATGACACATTAATTTATTTGGCACACAATATGGTGTTTGATCTTCATTTTGATTCCATTAAGATATAACAAATTATTTATAGTCATTTTGGCCCACTGTTTTCTCCCAAAATAAGCTACAATATTTCCAAAAATCACGAGTTTAATTATTTGAAAATCTAAGATAATCAATTAAATTCCATTCTAAGTAATGATTTGAGGAAGTATTTACATCACTAGGAAGCAATTACTTTAAAAAGGTAATAAGATAATTGATGCCAATTTTATAAATTCCATACATGGTTTTACCATGATAAAATATTTTTAAATTTTTTAGTTTTTTTTTATTTTACCACATGCCTGATATACGTGAATCCTTAAATCATCCATCAATTTTTTCACTCCCTCAACATAACCATTTTCATTAGTTATATCATGTGTATTTTTACCATTATCTTATTTTAGTGAAATAATTTATTTCTCATGATGATAAATAAATGGAAACCAATCAAATATAAAATTCTTCATTCCACAGCTTTCATTTAGATCATGAACAATCTGAGCTTGCCTTTTATCTCAATTATGATAAAAGACATAATAGTTAGTTTGAAAAACAAATTATTTAATATGGAAGTCCACTTATTCTCAACTTAACCAAGGTATTAAAACATAAATATAATAAGGAAATCATATAATTATTCTATTTTAAACATAATTAAATGTAAAATCTAAAAAAAATACAATTTATTTTGAAATTCAATTGAGATTTGATCAGTATCATACATCCAAAATCTATCAATTATGATACTAAAAACATAAGTTTTTATTAAAATCAACATAGTATAATATAATTATAAAATTCATGAAAAAATTAATCTTTTGAATACATATCAGGACAATAAAATAACTATATAACTAAATACATGTATAGATTTGTTTTGTAATAATGTTTATATATTTTTAGGTCACCTTAAGCATTGGAGATGATCCCAAGTGATGGGAGTACGAGACCAAATAAAATTTAAATATATATTAATTAATTTGTTGATGGAAGTAAATCAAATAAAAAAATGGATAAATAGAGGTTGTATGTGATGGTTAAGGTGAAGGGAAGCATGTAAATCATCATTTCAAAGAATACAACTCAGAGGGTTAAGACCACTTACCATGAAATATCTTTAATGTGATCTTCATCAATTATGATTTTATCATGGAAAAAATTTATTAAATAATAACATTGTTTCCACACAATAAGAAAATTCCCCTATTTGACATTATCTTTACAATCATAAATATAGTTCCCCTATTTAACATTTCAAAAAAAAAACAATTCAACATTTAAATAAAATTAAAAAACACCCTAAAAAACAACACTTGATATTAATAAAAAAACTTATTGATATTAATAAAAAATAATTCAATATCTATAACACCCCTTAAATAATTCATGACTTAATAATGATATTAATAAATAACACATAACAATTCTAAAAATTAACAAACACCTATAACACTGATATTAATCAAAAAAAATATTGATATTTAGAAAAATAATCAAAACCCTGGAAATAATTTTTTATAACACCCCATAAATCATTTCTATAAATAACATAAATTATTTTATAAGAAAATGAAATTTAATCAAGAACCTTGTTTGCACTATTATTTTAAAAATCAGGTTAGTGAATTTTTAAGAAAAACCATAATTTATTACATTAAAACCAATGTAAACTCAAGTCATTACTTTCAAAATTTCATCATCAATAATAAATAATAATCTAGAAAAACATAATTAAATTAATACAATCAGTCATGGTTATATAAACCAAATAATTGGGTCTTCGGGCCATCGGTTTGGGCCTATGGGTCTTAGGGCCTTCGGGCCACCAAAGGCCTTCGGGCCATAGGGCCTCCGAGCCACTAAGGGATTTCAGGCCATAGGGCTTTCGGGCCACCAATTACCTTAGGGACATGGGGATTTTAGGCCATAGAGACCAGGATACAGCCCATGAAAACCACACAGGAGTAGGACTAGAAGAGGATTCAAGAGAAAAGTAATAACCACTAAGCATAGATAACCAGATTGGAAGAAAGAGAGGGTATGACAACTACCATCGATACCAGGCACCGCGAAGCTCTGTATAGGGAAATGATATATAATTAGCCATGCGAGGTGGGGAGCTAGGTGCCTTCAAGATGCAAATATTGGGGAGGGATGTTTCAAGTGTGTTAGGTTTGGGCCTTCAAAGGTCATGTATTGGGCCTTATGCCTCGGGACCTTCAGGTCATGTATGGGCCTTGTTCCTTGGGACTATAGGTCATATAAGGGTCCCCACTCAACCCTTAAAATGGGATTATCCAAAAATTAATAAAAATCTAAGGCTTTCCGGATTTCAGACCGATGGGTTTCTTTAAAACTATTAGTATAAGTAGTCTATACCAATGGTTTTTGAAACCATTGGTATAGGTCTATTAGTATAGACCGAATTTCTAGTAGTGTTATCTATATTATTCTAAGAGGTCTAGCTAATGTAAACTCATAGTATCTATTTCTTGATCTTAGATTGTTCCACTATAATTTTTAAGAAGTAATCTGATTTCTTTAATGCATAGTTGGAAAAAGAAGCTTATAGAAGGATTTCACATTGAAAATAAATATTTTTATCTTATTATTTCTTTCTTATATTAATGTTATATTAAATTATTATGGTTACTGTAATGACCTAAATCATTTTGATTTTTTGAATCTAGAGGAAATTAGATTTTTTGGTCCTGAAGCCAAATATTTTTTGAAAATTAAGATTCAAATCAAAATTCTGAGAGTTGTAACATCCTTATGAGGTGTTTTTGGATTATTTGGAGGATTGAGAGGTGTCTCAAGAGTCTGGGTGAGTGTCAAAGTAAGGTCAAGGTGGACCTACTAAATATTTTTGTTGTAGGCTATAGATCACTCTACAACTAGGGGCATTGTAACGTGGCATGTTTCATGTAAGAAAAGGAAGGGATGGGGTTGTTTTAGGATGGAATGGGACCAAACCATGAACCCTATTTTTAATATTAAATTCCTAGAGTCTAGGGTGGTCACACCATAATAAGGGATATTGCGTTGTGAGGGGTGCTCGTGGGGGAAAGATCATATCATATTTTGATGGGTTGTGCCATGAGGGTTTTCTGAGGGGGAAGGATCATGGTATAATGGGTGGGATACACTATGAAGGGTTCTCAAAAGGCAGTAGTATTAAGCTACTCTAGGTGGTTGGTCACACTATAGAGCCTAGTACTGGGCTGAAATGAGTGGACTAGTGTAGCTACTACACTGTGACCTAGCGGGAAACATCGAAATGGAACCCTAGATGAGGGGTATTTCATTATAACTCCCTTAAGTCATGACACAATGGGCCTATAGGTTAATTTTTAAAATGAGGGTGAGATTGTTGTTTCTAGGTCATAAATTCTCATGTTTTTAAGGAAAATGAGGGTTTGAGAGAGGGATATTTGGTCAAATCCTCCCCTTATTTTTTCTCTTTTGATTCCATTTGAAGAGGGGTGGATTTTGAGGCTTTTTAATGATGATTTTAGGTATGATTATCTCTTTACTCCTCAGTTATTATTATTTTTGGTCACTAATTTTTGTGTCTTCAGGATAGGGTTTGAGTGGTGAATCGACTAGAGCATGGTGGAATCATCTTAAACATTAGGTATTTTTCTCAGGTTAGATAAAAGAGGCCGAGAGAGGATGAATGATCAAGGGTTCATATAGTTTTTCTTAAGGTAAGTTTCTACCAGGTTTTATTTTGTTTTCCCCAATTAATATGTAATCAATTGATAGTTTATGGTTTGAGGTAAGGTCTTTTGTCTGTAGTGGGATCAGGGTGGTTCTTAGAGTGATCCACACCCTGTTTTTTGAGGATTAGACCATGGGTGGCTGCCCAGTGAATTGTTACTCAGTTATTCCTAAGGAATTAATTATGAAATTATTAATGCATAAATTAATTATAATTGTTTAAATTAATTATTGTTTTTATTTTCTGTAGTCAGGGCCTCTTATTAATAGATGATGGCTAGTTTATCTTGGTTGATAATGGTTGATGGAATTACTAAAGGAAATTTCTTATTCATTTGATGTATTAGGTCCCTAATTATTTACCAGTGGTTTTTTAATTTCTTGCATTTTTAAATAGGTACAGACACTTAATATAATATTAAAAATCTCTTGTTTTATGCTAGTAATGTGATCAAGGGGTTAATGAGTGGTTCTGAATAGTCTCTAGCTCATTTATAACCAAAAGATCTAAAAGAATTTGGAAATGTGGAATGAGTTTCATAGTTAGTACAAGGTTAATGCTAGCCATGCGATTCAACTATGCAGGGTGGTCCAATGCCCTGTCTAGGGCTACACAGTTTGTTCTAACCATGAAAACTGGGCTGCATGACCATGTGAGAGATATATGTTCTGTTCCAGAAGGGGTTCTCATGGACTACATAGAGTTAGTAAAACCATGCACCTAGCTTGTGAGGGAGGTGTCTTAGAGAAGTTCTTGGTGCACAATTAGCGTACGGTTTGTGAAAACATGTAAGTAAACCACGAGACTCTTAAAAATTGGGTAGATTTACCATTTTTCCCTCCTTTCCTTTAGAGGGGATAACCCTTTTCTTCCTCCTCTGTTTCTAGTAGACCGCATGCCCAAGGAGATTTCTCCTCTACTCCTTTCTAGGATTTGAGATATCTTTTTCATTTGAGCTTAGAATCAGTCATCATTCATCTTGTTGGATCCCTCTCAGTAAGAGCTTCAATCCTCTCCCTTATTTCCTTGGTATCTCTCTCCATCTCTGGTGATATTTTCTAGCTTAATTCAAAGTACAACAATGGATGAATATTCATCTACCAAACTAAGTTAGGTGGCCTATTTCTTTTTCACAAAAGTTTCTTTGCTTTATATGATGTGCCATTTTGCTGCGTATCAGACTCCTCTGGTGATGCCTCCCAAATTTTTAATAAATTAAATTAATTGTTTTTAATATTCTTAAAATAGTCCTAGTAACCCAAGAATTAACATCATAGGATGAAAACCCCAACGCGAGCCACCCTAAAGGGTGTGACTTCCTTAAATTCCTAAGATCCTCATGTCTTGAATTGAATTAAACCACCAATTGAGGTGTGTGAATTTCCATTGTGATGATTATAATGCATTTATTGAATGGTATAAACTTCATTCTAGCTAAACCAATATCCTTACATTAAGCCACGGGTGATACAAGGGTCCTGACTTAAGGATGCCTTGGATAGCCTCATCGATCACTATAATTATAATTTATAAATGAATCTCAATATGTAGGGAGCGATACTTATTTTATAGAATACCATGGGTAGGCTCACCGAGTGGATGTTGTTCTTACCCATGAGTGATACCTAGTTCCCTAGTGGATTACCTTGGACAAGTTTGGTGAGAAAATGCTGATGTACTATTCCATGAGTGATAATTGGTCCCCTATGTGGTATACCATAGATGGGTTAAGTGATTTATCTCTTATACCATGTTGACAGTGATACTTGGGTTCCACTTATAGATCATCATGGAAGATCTATAATGGTGGTGGGTATTCTTAGTGCTCCTAGAGAGATACTTGGGTCCCTCTTTACTAATCACCTTGGATGGGATCAAGATTCCTTTTTATTAAGAACCAGGGATGCATCCTCCAAGCCAAAGCACAAGCTTGGGTTTGGTCCATACATTATAATTGAACTTTATGATGACCTAGTATTACTCTATGACCATATTCTATGAGATTCTAAAACTCCTTATAAGTACGTATGGATGCATTGGTCTTACACATCAGGTCTTGACTATTACTATGCATCCATATTATAGGACCTTGGAACACCCTAAGAGGGGAGGGGTGAATCAGGGTGTCAAATTTTTATTCTAAAGTAACGAATCTTATTCCCACATTTGTGGGAACTTGATAAACCTGTATAATGATAATGTGTAATAATTTAAACATTCACATGCAGAGAGACAACATAACAGTTTTACTTGGTTCACTACTAAGGTCTAGTCCAAGGAGAATACACTGACAGTGTGTTTCTCATACCTAAATCAACACTACCAAAAAACAAAGAAAGGGAAGCACTTCCCTTTATCAGCGCTAAACAGAAAGAGCTGATAAAGGGGTATGCCTTTATCAGCGCTATCTAAAAGCGCTGATAAATGTTACATTTATCAGCGCTAAAAAAGCACCGATAAATGAGTGTTTTATTAGCGCTTTTATTTTAGCGCTGATATAACATACCTTTATCAATGCTTTTAATGAGCGCTGATAAAGGTTCCATCGCTTTTTATTTAATAACCCTAACTGGCCATCCTCGCTCGCACGCGGTCAAGCTTTCGTGGAAGCTGAACCCGACCCCTCGTCCACCGCGACCTTGTACTCCTCCTCATCATCCTTCCTCCTCCTCATCCTCCTCCTCCTTCATCGCCGCCGCCGCCTCCACCCCCGCCCCCGCTGCCGCGACTGCCGCTGCCTCTGCCGCCACCGCCGCTACCTCCGCCCTCGTTGCCGCGACCTCCGCTGCCTCTTCCGCCTTCGCCGCCTCCACCGCCGTCGCCGTCTCCGCTGTCGCCGCTACCTCCGCCGCCGCCGCTACCATTATTGATATTCATTTTCAGGTAATTTTTTTTCTACCGCTTGAATTGAATGTGTGAAATCCTGACATGAGGTGTTATTTCAAGAGTCAATGGATGATATAGTTGATAACAGTTTTGGATTCATGGTTCCTTATATTTTATAGAATTATAGAGGAGAACTAGAGACCTGTGTGGTTGTTTTAGCCATTAAACATTCCATTATAGAAGTGGGATTATATTTTCATTATTTTTTTATTGGTTTGCCAAAAAATCCTTGCAATAATGTTGTGATTTGGGTGTTTGTTGATCAACTCCAAAAATATGTGCACTTCCTTCATATTAATGAGGCGATGAAAGTGGAACAACTCACGGACTTGTATGTTGTAGATTTTTTGAGACTTCATGAGGTTCCCTCTATAATTGTTTCAGAAAGTGATCTGAGGTTGAAATATAGGTTTTGGAAATCATTATAGGTTTCACTAGTTTTCTAGGGTAAATTATAAACACATTATCATCTATAGATGGATATATATACAGAGTGGGAAGTCAATGTTCTAGAGTTTACTCTCCATAATCGTGCACATGATTTCATTGGATATTGGGAAATGAATTTTCATTTTGTTGATTTTCCCTATAACAATTGTTATCAGGATGTGATAAAGACGGATCCCTATATTTATTTATATGGGAATCCATATAGATATCCCTAGTACTGGGAAGAGTTGGGAGAGTGGTCCATAGTTGGTTCAAGTGGTGCTCAAGAGATGAAAGAGATGGTGTGGTTGATCTGGAAGAATTTAATCATTACACATAGTCATAATAAATTCAATACGAACCATTGGAATCAACAACTGGTGTTTTAGGTTAGTGATTAGGTCTTTATCTTAGTTTCACATCACTTGGGACATCAGCAGCTAGGCTATCAATGTTTGTTTTCACCAAGTAATGGGATAAACATAGTGATTTTTGGTCACTAGGGAGTATTTATTATTGGTTTCAGTTACCATATGGTTTGATATCTATCCATGATGTGTTTAATATTTTCCATTTGAGTAGGTATATACTAGATCATTTACATGTGATTAGATGGGGGATGTTGATCTTGATCCCGATAATACTTTTTTCCCCAGCCAATTCAGATTATGAATTTGGAGTATAAGGCACTACATGATTAAATGACCCTGAGTCTAGTTAATGTGGTAGTTTAGACAATATATCCATGATACATGGGGGAATGACTCGTTGATGAGGTAGTAGTGTCCTTCTTCATTAGAGGATACATGATCTTGAGGGATTTCTGGGGGAAAATCATTTATGGTCGGGAGATTATAAAGTCTCATTACATTTTATGTGAGGTATGTTTTAACATTTTTTTAATTTTTTTTGTAGAGGAATGCTGAGAAAGGATTTGGAGGACACGCTTATTGGTAAATTTAGTGATCTTTAGGGAATTTTTAGAAACAAAACAACATTTTTTACTATATTCTGAGAAATTACATGACGTGTAAATGGAGTACATGACATGTAATGACCTCCAAAAATGACACATTAATTGGATGCACAATGTGACAATTTTACAAACTTTTTAATGGTTACATATCATTTAAATAAAAAATATAATGTTTTAAATAAAAAGTGACTTGTTTTTTAGTGTATCTAAGTCAAGAGGATTACACGATGTGTAAATGTATTACATGTAGTGTCAATGTCACAGAAAAGGTTTTTTGGGATCCATAGAGTTCTTGAGGCTTTATATTTTTTACAAAATTATCCTCTTGGATAGTTCTTTATCCCGATGATATTTTGAGTCACTACCTCCCATCTAGTTCACATTGTTCTATGCTTGATCACTATTATGGATGGATTTATTTTCTCAAAGTATGTGATCCTTCTGATTCCTATTTGGATTTGTTTTCACCTATGGTTTGGATAAAAATTAGTGATCAGATAGTGATTTCTATCAATAAATTTAAATTTATTTTCATGAATTGTCTTTTGGGGTTTGTGGGATGTGGTAAATGGTGTAATCAGTTTTAGATTATTTTATTCTCATGGGTTTCCCCTATTTTTATGTTTTCTTTTCAGTTATAAATCTCATCTACTGTGTGCCTCTCCTCTTCCACGAACGCACCTCTGCCATGTGCTTAACGACACCTTCACGGTGAGTTTTCTCCTGTTACTCATTGGTTTCCTCTTGTTATCATGTTATTACTGTTTGATATTGATGGTTATAATGTGAAATTTACGGGCTAAACGCCTCGCTAAAAATCGTGGCCATTGGTGGTCCCTGTTTGCGCACTAAATGAATTGAATGTTGGTTGGTTCTTGTTGAACATTATAATATAAAAATTAGTAATTTACGTATACTTGAATTATGAATGAACACCCCAGGATGATAAAACTTATTTGATAACCCCTGAATTAACAAAAAAAATTGAATAAGGGATGCTTTGTAAAATCTAAAATTTTGATTGTTTGGTTTGTATGGTGTTGCGATTGTGATCAAGATTGTGTTTTTGTATGGTGTTGTGGTTTTTGGCATGATTGATATGCCATTTGTTTTCCATGTTGTAGTTCTTCCACCATTAAATATCAATCCAAACTTTACCCATTTCAACGGCACCACCACTTTGTTATTAGTGAAATTCCAATGAATCCTAGAAAACCACTTCTAGAGGACTCTATGAAACACTTTAAAATACATGGTATGTAGTCTTGTTAAATGGAACATGCTTCACCATACATGGATTTCATATAGATTTTAATGGCACACAACATTTATCTCCAAAATTTACACCACATGACTAATCTTCTGACTCAGACTTGGAATAAGTTTCATTTTAAATGTTACATGTCATGTGAACCTAGGTCACACACAATGTATCTCCAAGACATATACTTCAATATGAAACCATGTACATTCCATGAAATAATGGTAGAACCATATGACATGTGCTTTGCTTCAGTCACACCATGTATAGATACCATAGAAACTTGATGTGTATAGACTATACACCCCTAGTGGTCATGTAAGGACTACACATCGTGTATTCCACAAAAATGTGATGCATAGCTGGTGAGGTGACTCAATATGTATCTAAATTACATGCCTTTATCTCAAGTTGTTCTAAATGTCATGTATTTTCAAAGGCATCATTCAGTCTTTGTAAGACTAACTTGGAATAAATTTGATATATGTCAGATTAAATCAGGTATCTTATACATACACGATGTTCACCCTACTAGACACACCATGTATATGGATTTCACATGAGTTTAAAGGCATTTGTACCATGATTTGTTTTTATAAAACCCAAACAATGCTACCTGATTAATTAAAACATAATATTAGGAAATTTCGAGATCGAACCCATAAAGATGATGAATATGAATAAAGAATGGATGAATGCCAATCGGTTGACAAAAGAGTATGAAGATGGCATGAAAGAGTTTATCAAGTTTGCAGAAGATCATGCATGTGACCCTTCTCAAATCCTTTTTCCGTGTTTACGCTTTTGTTATTCAAGACAAATTAGTCCAGAGGAGTTGAAAGAACACCTGATCTGTCACGGAATAGATCAAAGTTATAAATGTTGGAATAAAAATGGGGAAAAAATGAATGTAGGTAGTGGCTTAGATAACACGACATTTTATAGATCATTTGATATGATTAGAAGTGTTAACAATGAAGAAGATCATATGGAGGGTGTGATTACAGATGTGGATGATGATGAAAATCATATTGAGGAAATGACAAGGACAGTTGAAGATGAACTTCGTGACTGTCCAAAATTGTTTGAGAAGTTAAAGAGTTGTGAAAAAACGCCATTGTATGCTGGTTGCACTAAATATATAGCATTGTCAGCCGTATTGAATCTATATAATTTGAAAGCAGGCAACGGGTGGAGTGATGCCAGTTTTACGGAACTACTTGCTCTCCTGAATGACATGCTCCCAGAAGATAATGAACTCCCAATCTGAACATACGATACCAAACGAATGCTATGATCGATGGGTATGATCTCTGAAAGAATACATGCCTACCCAAATGACTATATATTGTTTTGAAAGGACCACAAATCACTTAAAGAATTACCAAAGCGCGGTGCTTCTCGATACAAGAAAGATTATTCTAGTCCTACGAAAGTTGTATGGTACTTTCCAATCATTCCTAGGTTTAGGCGCCTATATGGAAGTTAGTAGATTGTAGGACAATTGACATGGCATGCAGATACAAGAATTAAAGATGGGAAACTACGTCACCCGATAGACTCTCCTCAGTGGAAGAGAATTGATCACGAGTATCCTGAATTTGGGAACGAGCCAAGAAACCTTCGTCTGGAGTTATCTACATATGGGGTGAATCCTTTTGGTTTTCAAAGCAGTAGTCATAGTACATGGCCGATTATGTTGGTAAAATATAACTTACCACTGTGGTTATGTATGAAATGAAAATACATCATGTTATCTATGCTTATATTAGGACCCAAACAACCGGGTAATGATATTGATGTTTATTTGGCCCCATTGATCGAGGATTTGAAAATATTGTGGGATTAAGGTGTTACGTTGTATGATGCTTACAAAAATGAATATTTCACTTTGAAATCCATGTTGTATGGGACGATAAATGACATTCCTGCTTATTGAAATTTTTTAGGATATAACATTAAAGGAACTCAAGGGTGTCCCATTTGTGAACAAGGTGCACAGTCAATTAGGTTGAAACATTAATTGAAAACCGTGTTTCTAGGACATCGCAGATTTCTACCCCGACGACATAAGTACCGATCTTGGACGAAATCATTCGAAGGAAGTTCAGAAGAACGTACAACACCGTCTCCAATAACAGGTGATCAATTGTTTGAGAAAGTAAAAGATTTGGACACTACTTTTGGTAAACCGTTTTCGAAAAACATTATGAAAACTGGTTGGAAAAAGAGATTAGTTTTTTTTGAATTACCATACTAAAATTGTCTGTATGTTAGAAATTTTCTTGATGTTATGCATGTTGAAAAAAATTTATGTGATAGTGTCATCGGAACGTTGCTAAATGCACCCATCAAAACAAAGGATAGAATTAAGGCTAGATTGGACATGATTGAGATGGGAATACGAGAAGATTTGGCACTAGTGAAGGGTGAAAAACAAATATTTCTTCCTCCTACTGCTTACACTCTTTCCAGGCAGGAGAGATATCAGTTTTGCAACATCTTGAATGACATAAAGGTTCCAGAGGGGTATTCATCAAATATCAAGAACATCGTGTCAATGGGAGATTTAAAATTAAAGGGTCTGAAATCACATGACTGCCATGCTTTGATGCAAGATATAATTCCTATAGCTTTACATTGCATTTTTCCCAAGAATGTCCACCATACATTAACGAAGCTCTGTTTCTTCTTCAAATTTATATGCAACAAAGTTATAGACCCGACAAAATTTCCAACTATGGAAAGAGAAATTTCCATCATATTATGTGAATTGGAAATGTTCTTCTCGCCAACATTTTTTGATATGATGGTTCATTTGATGGTTCATTTGGTGAGAGAGATTCAACTATGTGGTCCTGTACATTAGAGATGAATGTACCCCATTGAACGGTATATGAAGATTTTGAAAGGGTATGTCAAAAACCGAAGTCGGCCAGAGGGTTGTATTGCAGAGCAATATATTGTTGAGGAAGATGCTGAATTTTTTACCGAATACCTATCTGGTGTGGAAATTGTTGGCCTACCTAAATCTTGTCACACTGAGTGGCTTGAGGGTGAGGGAATTTCTAGAAGAGAGGTTGTCACAATCAATAATACAGATCAGGAGCAAGCCCACCTTTACATTTTGCATAACAGTTTCGACGTTGACCCATATGTTCAAACCCACAAAGAAATTCTTAGGCATTTGAATCCTTCTAGGGATGAAAAATGGATATCAGATACACATAATAGACAGTTTATAGGATGATTTTGAGACCATATTTTTAAGCAGTTAGATGAAAATCCAGACTCAATTTCAGAATGACTTCGATGGATAGCCGGAGGAGCAAGTGTGTACGTATTATCTTACAATTCTTATGCAGTTAATGGTTATACATTCTATACTAATGAACATGATGAAGATTGTACCATGCAGAATAGTGGGGTTACACTTGTTGCTGAGGCGATGCATGTTTTCGGTGCTAAGGACAAAAATCCAATTTATGTGAATATGTCATACTTTGGCATCATCAAATGAATATGGGAGTTGGATTATACGAAATTCAAAGTGCCGATTTTTCAATGCAAGTGGGTTGATAATAGGAGTGCTGTTAAAATAGATGAATTAGGATTCATGAAAGTTGATTTCAGTAAGGAAGGGGAGAAAGACGAACCATTTATAATGGCATCATAGGCAGTACAAGTATTTTATGTTCCAGACCCCGCAAACCGAAATTGTTCAATTGTTCTATTATCGACCAAAACAACTGAAGGGTCAGATGAAAGTTCAACGAAGGTTGACCCTTTTATAGAGACTTCACAATCATTTCATAGCAGTTCTAAAGTAGATGGAATTTTTTATGTCAAAGGAGACCACAATGAATGGATTTACATAGTCGATAGAGGAGTCAAATCTGTTCAGACTTTAAAGAAAAAAAAGAGATTAAAATAATCAGGTTATTTGTTTATTGTATTATACATTGTGTTACGTTATGTTATTATCTGTTCACTTCTATTTTTAAGTAATCTAAATTAAATATTAAACCACTTCTGCAGATAATGATTTCTGCACCTGCTGATGCGCCCAATCCCGAGGCACAAAAGGTCTCTCAACCAGTAGTTGGTGGTCCCACTACAGAGAAACAACAAGTTTCTCAACCAGATGCTAGTGGTCCTAGTGCAGAGCAACAACAGGTTTCTCAACCTATTTTTGCTGGTCCCAGTGCTGAGGGACAACAGGTTTCTCAACCTATTACTGCTAGTCCCAATGCCTATGGTAGCGCTCCGGGGGAACATATTGATGCTACTTATGAGGAAATGGTAGGAAATGAAACCCTAAAAGCACAAAAAAAACAAGAGCATCGTAGTTTTACAATGTTATCCAAAATCCTTAAGGAAAAAGAAAAAGACATCAAATTTGAGGTGGGATGGAATTAGCAAGGCCAACATGTTAACCCCAACAGAGCCATCTTTAGTAGTTACATTGGAATCACACTCGGCAATGCATGTCGATTTATGTACAGTCGTGGCACCATGTTGTCACTAGGCTGAAGACACTAATGTGGGAAGATATTATGGTAACATTATGATATCATTTTTTTAATTTATTAAAATAAAATAAAATACTGAAACATTGAATTACTCTTCATCATCCATTACAGAGTGCATTTATAGTAGATTCCTCACACAAGGAATATGTATTAAGAGTTTCAGGAAGGATTCATAGAGGTTTTCACACAATTTTAATGAAATATCATATTAAAGATGTAGAAGGGAAAATCAAGCCGCACCCACCTTCTCTTTACGCACACTTGATATCCCAAGGAGCATGGGATGCGTTTAGAAACCGTCGTGGGGAGCAGACTTTTCAGGTACATTGTGTGGGGTAATATGTTGTTTGACGTTTGCTTGTATTCATCACTCTGATTGAAAGTTTTTTATTTATGAAACAACAACTGAGTGTTGAAAATAAAAAACGCACAACAGAACCAGTGTACCCTTACCGTAAAGCAAGGATGGGGAATGCTGAACTCGAGAAAAAATTGGTACCTCTTTTAAATCTACCCTAATACTTGTATGTAACATAAAACAACACCATAACCATGTTTCTATGTTTATATGTAGATTGATGAATTGAAATTGAAATCCATATCCATCCCACACCATGTGCTATGGAAGGAGGCTCGTGTAAAAAAAGAGGGGATACTGATAGATTAAAACACACAAAAAAGTGTGGGAAACATGTGTAAGTATGACATAATATAAATTTGATTTGCTTTAAATCGCTATTACATTACAATAAATACTTATTTTTCTATATTTTCTATCTGACATAGTCACAAGAATAAAAAAAACCGCACTAGATGCAGACATACTTTCATCAGCCTTGAAGCATCTAGAATAGTATGGCCGCGTCAGAGGTGCGGGTTTTGGGGTGACACCACGAACATATTTTCAAAAACAAAAACAAGCGGAGGATCAAAATGAAAAAATGAAAAAACATCAAGAAAAATTATCTATTTTTCAAGAAGAATTACAATAACAAAGAGAGATGATAGCAAAATTTATGGGGGAGAGGAAAATAGAAGAAAAAACTCAACAAAAACCCGTGCATGACGATCCCGCCCCACCCCCACTAGCTTTGAGGCAAGCCATTCCCCTAAAAAACCTGACTTAGATGAGGTAATCCATGTTTTAATAATTGTTTCTATGAAATGTGATTTACATAGACACGAATACCTTTCCTGTACTAATATTCCACAGGGTGCAAATGACTGTTATTTATATCTATCAACTCCCACCTATCGTCTTGTAGTGAGGGATACAGTGTTCAATACACAAAATGAAATGATACACAATAGATAGCTTCCAAAAGATCATCTCAGAGTGTCAGTTAACGTAGATAATGAGCTGAGTGCCAAGATACCTATTCCAAATGAAGATGACGACATTCATACGGTTGAACACGATGTTGGAACATTCATCGCATGGCCAACAATTATTGTAAAAAAACATGTCGACAAAAAGGTATCCATTTCCAATTTACTTTTCAAGATGGACCTTTAACATTTAATGAAAAAAGGTTTGAACCGATGAATGCTATTACAGAATGACAAATACTATTGGGTGAAATGAAATATCATCTCAAAACTATCTCAAGGATCAACCAACCGATTGAAACGGTCTACTGAGAGCACCTTCACCCCGCCCGTTCTATATCCACAGTTAATATCATTGTAGGCTCATGTAGATACAAAGTTGAAAGATGACATTGCACACACAGTTGATTTTGAAAAAGATATGTATGGAGAGGAAACATCATATTTCATTAGTGCTGAAAATGTAAATGAACTCCTCAAGTATGAATGGCTAGGCACCTCAGTTGTAAATGTATACATGAGGTATTTTTTCATGATTTGATTTTACAAAAGCTGATATACTCTGATAATTTGACTAAATACATTTTATATTTGTCGCAGGAATATATATGAAAAAGAATTGAAGGGATTTCCCCATGAAAAAAAATTTGGACTCCTTAGTCCTCACATCACCTCTTCAAAATATGAAATAGATTCTGATAAAGAGGCTGCAATAATTTCATCCCTACTCAAATCGTTTGAAAACAAAATTACGGATGACAGACTCTTTTTGATACCAACGATGCAGGGGTAAAACTCTACGATTTAATCATATAAACTATATTTTCATTTCATTCTTTACTTATTCCTTTTTTTATTTTTAGGAACCAGTGGATGCTGATTACAGTCAATTTGGATACTCCAAATATTTATTTTCTGGATTCAATGAATGGATATCCAATAAACCGACCACACATGATGGCGTTTCTTAATTTGTAATACACTAGATGAAACATTTTAAAACTAAAAATATAATTATATAATTTATGTTATATTTTAATGAGGATTATGTTATGATAGAGAGGTGCATCAATATAGTCTAATGCATGGAATGAATCCAGGGCCTAAGGATAAGAATGCCTACAAGATCGACAAATGGAAAAGTATCGTGGTATATATAATAACATTGCACTATCCAAACACATATCAAAACAAATTACTTATTTTTTTCGATGTTTTTGTAGTGTCCAAAACAAACAAACGAAAAGGACTATGGTTATTATGTTGGTAAATTTATGAAAGAGATCGTATTTCATCAACAAACTAGCATCCTTGACGAGGTATTTTTGAAAATAATTACGAGTTCATTTAAAATATTTATTAATCCTTTGTGTATTTATATTTTTTCAGTACTACCATGAATGTCGCAAAAACTCATATTTAGAAGATGGTATAGATGTGTTTATAAAGGAATGAGCAGCATACCTGATGGAAGATTGTACACAAACAGGATAAAGGTGAATTCCTACTACTTATGTTATCTATATATGATCATTGATTATCCTCCAACCTTCTTTGGTGAATAACCTTGGATGATGAAGAAATGACATATTAGAGCAGATCGAGATACAATGAACACAAAGACTTCCTTAAATCATTATATAGCATGGTTTTTGATGAAAAATGATCCAATATCCGAGTAGGAATCTTAAATTTTATGTTTACACCCTTGTTGATTAAATAGTTTGAGCAGATCGATCTCTTCGATGGATATGTACTAATTATGGATTGGGAATGCTCTGATGTATTGAAATCTTAATTTATTACTCAATGTTTTCTATCTGTGGATTCATATTATTGATCTTTTAACAAATCAATATTGAAGTAAGGCATGATGGTGTGCAGTGCGTTTGGGGTGAACGACGAAACCACCGAGGATCAACAAAATCCATTTTCCAACAAACGATGGATGGAAACAACAAATATGGTCTATATCCACCATTTTTAGTTAGATATAGGGACTAAATATAAATATTGCTGAAATTTAAGTAGAGGGATCAGATTGAACAAGCTGAGATAGTATTTGAGCACATGTGTACCCCTTGGTTCATTTTTAAGAAATTTCAATGTTCTGTATCTCGTTTGTTTGAACTTGTATTTGAGAACATGTGTTGTTGTTTGACTTGCACAATTATTTCTAGGTAGATGCATGAGATAATGGGTATCGTTGAGGTACTTTTAATCCAATTATGATTGAGGGGTAATGTGTGTACATTGAACCAGATTTAAGAATATGATATTGAGTACCCTATTTAAAATAATTGAATTTGAGACTGAATTTCATTCACTGGTTTTCTCATGCATTAGATTTAATGTGAGGTGGCCATGATACTCTGTAGAACTATGGATAAAAGAATAGGCTTGTTTATAACCCAAGCGTGTAATGACCCACATCATTGTGGGTTAGAAATTACCAAGGGAAATTGAATTTTCATTTATTGATGGTTTCATTTTTTGAACCAGGTCTTGGGTTAGGTTATTAAGAGTTTTAATGTCTTTAATAGGTTTTTCAGACATGTATTGGGGATAGAGGGATGTCATTGGGTTTTGGGAGGATATCAAGGAATATTTTCATAGTCATTCTATTGAAATTTAGTAGCATTAGGCTACTCATAGTGTGAAAGGGTAATTCACAACATTATTGCATTTAATAGGGTGATAATGGTTGTGAATGGGGAAAAGGGGTCAAGTAAGGTTTTGGACCCAAAATATAGTGATGTCACCACTTAGTTCATTTCATGTAACATGATTTAAAACTTATTTTTATGTGGGTGATGGGTTTATAAAGTATAAACCTCATCAGGTTTCTTCGTTTGGGCACCAAGTTCTTAGGGGGTGGCCAAACCCCATTCCCCTCCTTCCTTCCCCTTAGACATGAGTGGATTATTGGTTGTTCTTCATTTCGAATCAATGTGGTATCTTCTCCTACATCTTCTTTTCTTCTCTAACTTCTTGCTCAAATATTTTAAATCAGTTTTTAGGGTTATAGGTGTAATCATTATACCATAGTATGGATAAATCATTGTTTTTTCAAGGGACTTTTATATATGACTCTTAGAGCATGTCTCAAAATTTCATAAACTAGCAATCAATCATTATTTGATGCATATTATATTTTTTGGAAGATTTATTTATGGATTTTCAAAAATTTAGGCTTAGTTTTTCATAAATTTAGTAATATAGATTGGAGATTTATTGTTTTCTAGGCTTAGGGGTGCGTCAGGAGTGGATCTCACCTAGTTTCTTAGCATTCTGGATTTGTTGGATCACACGATGAGTTTGGAACCTATTACACCATGATGGATTTTTGGTTAAAATTAACTAATTATGTAATTTAATGTTGTTGGATATTAATACATGTGATCATGGAATTATTTTTGGTTGGTATGAACTAAAAATAGTTTATTGGGCTTCTGGTTGAGGTAAGGGCATTGACCTAATTGTGTCTCTTGGTTAATTAGTTATTTTATGTTTTTTTCCTCACTAGTATAATTCAATTTAGAAACCCCATTCTTTAACACATATTATTAGATTATTTTTAACATAATCATACATTAATTACAACCTAAATATCTTGATGCCTAGTGTCTTTGTGTATTTTTATACTTAGAAGAGATCAACAATAGTAACCTATCATCCTCCCTCTGGCCGCCTTCTCTTTTATAGTTCCTGAAGGTATCTCTTATACATTGAAAATATAAATTTTTATATCCTCATTAGGTTAGGTATTTTTTAAGTCCTGTAAGAATATTAGAAAGGTTTCTCTCCTTCAGACCCTCCTATGGTTGGTCTATAATCAGGTGCTGAAAGACCTCTTCCTTCTATAAGGGGTAGGCCTTACAAAAGGCATAAATGGAGTCATTTTCTAGCTGGGTATCCCGATCAAGTATATTTAAAAGAAGGATTCTCTTCCAGAGGTAAATATCAATACAAGTACGAGCATTATATCTGAGTCCATAACTATTTGTTTACCAGAAGAGGTATTTCCCCTCTGATCCCAACTGAGCTCCCCAAGTCCTCTCTCTCATGCCGCTAGTCAGGAATAGAGTGAGATGAATCCTGTATGTGTGATAATTTCTTCCCTTTCTATTATCTAGGTATCTAGATATATAGGTCTTTCCCTACCCACCGATCTGAGTACTAAAAATATTGTGTAAGAGTCCTGGTGCTTCTTTCTCTATGCTATCTTTTATGGGTATTCATTAGTGCATTTCCTTTGTTGGACTTATCCCCTAGTATCCACCACTCTTTTTATACAATCTCTTTTGGAATAGAATCTTTTTTTGAATCTAATAGGATGTAAATATCCCAAGATTAGATAAAAGAGGGATGAAACCATCATCTAGGTATAACTAGAGTGAGTCCTATTCTACTATCTAGGCATCCCGACAGTTTGCTAGCAATCTGAGTAAATAAGGGTCCCGTTTCATGAGTGTTTTTCATTTCTTATATAGACTAACATGAGTGCATATATCTTGGGAATGTTCTTGGGTCCCCTATGTGTCATCATAGCCTGAAATCCTCATGAAATTCCCCACAATCCACAAACCATCCCACAAATATTTACCTACCCAGGTCATCACATCACAATGGGGAAGGAACTCTTGCTCTATAGTAATCTCTCCTAGACCTATGAACTAATGAAAATAAATGTTGTAACAGGTAACAATTGACATTTTATTAATATATTATTTCATATTAATGTTTAATTTATTTCATTATTGTATTACTAATATAATATTTGTTTTCTTATGTAGGTGAAATCTTTTTCCTGAGTTCGAATGCTTTGTTCAGAAACCGCCGCCATGAATGAATTTTTTTAGAGCGGATGGATGCAAAAAGGATGGAACATCATTGTTTTTTAACTGTTTGTTGGATAAATGTAATTGTAACCAAATTAAACATTGTTTGAAATGTATAAAGCAGTGTGTTGTTTTGTATTCATGATTTCAAGTAAATGTATGTAGCATTTTTGTTCTTCTGTGCTTTGTCTGTGGGTGTTGTTTGTGCTGTGTGCAGGTGTTGTTTGTGCTATGTACAGGTGCTGAAATGTGTGCAGGTTCTGGGCAGGTTCTGGGCAGGTTCTGTGTAGGTTTTGGTTTTGCACAGGATCTTTGGCCTTTATCAGTGCTAGTTAAGCGCTGATAAATGGATAATATATCAGCAGTATTTTGAGCGCTGATAAAGGTAGTTTTTATCAGCACTCAAAATAGCGCTGATAAAGGTAGTGTTTATCAACGCTAAAAATAGTGCTGATATTTTATACATTTATCAGCGCTGAAAACAGCGCTGATAAAGACCTCCTTTATCAGCACTTTCTTAAAGCCAATAAAGGGGCACTTTTATCAGAAATTTTTTGAGCACTGATAAAGGGGACCCCCCTTTATCTTCATTGAGATTAACAGTGCTTTTTAGCGCTATTAAAGGCAGGTTTTAGCACTATTATAAGCCCTATTTGTAGTAGTTCCACTAATCTTCACTATTTTTTAAATATAGAAGTTCAGACACAATCAATCTATGCCAGACACACTTCCTTTACAAAATTTTAGGGATAACACACTACGCCCCTCAGAACACACTACTACAAATTGGGCTCATAATAGCGCTAAAAACCGCCTTTAACATTGCTAAAAAAGCGCTGTTAATCTCAACAAAGATAAAGGGGGTCCCCTTTATCAGCACTATTTTGAGCGCTGATAAAAACTACCTTTATTAGTGCTCAAAATAGCGCTGATATATTATCCATTTATCAGCGCTTAACTAGCGCTGATAAAGGACAAAGATCATGTGCAAAACCAAAACCTACACAGAACCTGCCCAGAACCTGCACACATTTCAGTACCTGCACACAGCACAAACAACACCTGCACACAACACAAACAACACCCACACACAAAGCACAGAAGAACAAAAATACTACATATATTACTTGAAATCATGAATACAAAACAACACACTACTATATAAATTTCAAACAATGTTTAATTTGGTTACAATTACATTTATCCAACAAACAGTTAAAAAAAAATGTTGTTCCATCCTTTTTGCATCCATCCGCTCTAAAAAATCGTCGTCCATGGCGGCGGTTTCCGAACAAAGCATTCGAACTCAGGAAAAAGATTTCACCTACATAAGAAAACAAATATTATGTTAGTAATACAATAATGAAATAAATTAAACATTAATATGAAATAATACATTAATAAAATGTCAATTGTTACCTATTACAACATTTATTTTCATTAGTTCATAGGTCTAGGAGAGATGACTATAGAGAGAGAGTTCCTTCCCCATTGTGATGTGATGACCTGGGTAGGTAAATATTTGTGGGATGGTTTTTGGATTGTGGGTACTTTCATGAGGATTTCAGGCTATGATGACACATAGGGGACCCAAGAACATTCCCAAGATATATGATCTCATGTAAGTCTATATAATAAATGAAAAACACTCATGAAACGAGACCCTTATTTACTCAGATTTCTATCAAACTACCAGGATGCCTAGATAGTAGAAGAGGACTCACTCTAGTTATACCTAGACTATGGTTTCATCCCTCTTTTAGCTAATCTTGGGATATGTACATCCTATTAGATTCAAAAACAGATTCTATTCCAAAAGATATTGTATAAAAGAGCGGTGGATACTAGGGGAGAAGTCCTACAAAGGAAATGCACTAATGAATGCATATAAAAGATAGAATATAGAAAGAAGCACCAGGACTCTTACACAATCGTTTCAGTACTCAGATCAGTGGGTAGGGAAAGACCTATATAGCTAGATACCTAGATAATAAAAAGGTAATCACTTAGCACACATACAGGATTCACCTCACTCTATTCCTAACTAGCGGCACGAGAGGGAGGACTTGGGGAGCTCAGTTGGGATCAAAGGGGAAATACCTCTTATGGTAAACAAATAGTTATGGACTCAGATATAATGATCATACCTATATTGATATTTCCCTCTGGAAGATACTCCTTGTAAATATACTTGATCGGGATACTCAACTAGAAAATGAATCCATTTATGCCTTTTGTAAGGCCTACCCCTTATAGAAGGAATAGGTATTTTAACACCTGATTATAGACCAACCATAGGAGGGTCTGAAAGAGATAAACCTTTCTAATCTTCTTACAGGATGTAAAAACTACCTAACCTAATGAGGATATAAAAAATTATATTTTCAATGTATAAGAGAGACCTTCAGGAACTATAAAAGAGAAGGTGACCAGAGGGAGGATGATAAGTTGTTGTTGTTGATCTCTTCTAAGTAGAAAAATACACAAATATGCTAGGCCTCAAGATATTTAGATTTTAATTAATGTATTTTTATGTTAAAAATAATCTAATAATATGTGTTAAAGAATGGGGTTGCTAAATGGAATTATACTAGTGAGGCACAGAACATAAAATAACCAATTAACCAA
This sequence comes from Viscum album, assembly GCA_963277665.1. NCBI lineage: Eukaryota > Viridiplantae > Streptophyta > Magnoliopsida > Santalales > Viscaceae > Viscum > Viscum album. The sequence goes on from OY728126.1 coordinate 1,163,491,290, forward strand.
GAGACACAATTAGGTCAATGCCCTTACCTAAACCAGAAGGCCCATAAACTATTTTTAGTTAATACCAACCACAACTGAGTCCATGATAACATGTATTAATTTCCAACAACATTAAATTACATAATTAGTTAATTTTAACCAAAAATATAGCATGATATAATAGGCGCCAAACTCATCGTGTAATCCAAAAAATCCAGAATGCTGAGAAACTAGGTGCGATCCACTCCTAATGCACCCCTAAGCCTAGAAAACTCTAAATCCCCAATCTATATTACTAAATTTATGACAACTTAAGCCTAAAATTTTGAAAACCCATAAATAAATCTTCCACAAAATATAATCTTCATCAAATATTGAATGATTACTAGTTTATGAAATTTTGAGACATGCTCTAAGAGTAATATATAAAAGTCCCATGAAGAAAAATGATTTATTAAGTGCCAAAGAGCCCGTACCTGAGTGGTAAGGGCTTCAACTTGGCATCTAAGAGATCGGGGTTCAAAACCGGGTGGAGGCGAATTTCCGGGAACTGTAGCAGCACTATAGCAGTTACTATTCGGTACTATAGTAGCTGGAACTATTCACCCAATTTGGGCCTTCGGGCCACCGGTTTGGGCCTACAGGTCTCCAGGGCCTTCGGGTCATCAAAGGCCTTCGGGCCACAGGGCCTTCGGGTCACATAGACCAAGGAGTAGCCTAGTTCACATAGAACAAGCCCCAGAAGAGGATCAGAGCAATAAGAGTAGCAGCCACCAGTTGTAGAGCTAACCAAATTGAAAGAATGAGAGGGTATGGCAGCCACCATCGGAACCAGGCACCGTGCAACTTTGTACGGGGCAATGCTAGCTGATCAGCAATTCAATGTGGGGAGCTAATGAGATCAATGACGCAAGACGCTGGGGAGGGGCAGTTCTAGTGGGATGGACCTATGAGTCATGTAATGGGAATGGTATGCCTCTGGGCCTTCGGGTCATGTATTACGGGTCATGGCGGGCCTTGTGCCTTGGGCCTACGGGTCATGTACGAATTCACCTTCAACCCTTAAAAGGGGGATTATCTATAATAAAATAAAAAGAAGGCCTTCGGGCCATTCGGGAAATTACACCTAGAACCCTAAAAACTGAATGCAAATCTTTGAGCAAGAAGACAGAGAAGTAAGGAAGATGTAGGAGAAGATGCCACATTGATTCGAAATGATGAAAAACCGATAATCCACTCAGATCTAAGGGGAAGGAAGGAGGGAAATGGGTTTTGGCCACCCCCTAAGAACTTGGTGCCCAAACGAAGAAACCCGAGGAGGTTTATACTTTATAAACCCATCACCCACATAAAAATAAGTTTTAAATCATGTTACATGAAATGAACCAAGTGGTGACATCACTATATTTTGGGTCCAAAACCTTACTTGACCCCTTTTCCCCATTCACGACCATTATCACCCTATTAAATGCATTCATGTTGTGAATTACCCTTTCAAACTATGAGTAGCCTAATACTACTACATTTCAATAGAATGACTACCCAAATCATCCTTGATATCCTCCCAAAACCCAATGACATCCCTCTAGCCCCAATACATGTCTGAAACACCTATTATAGACATTAAAACTATTAATAACCCAACCCGAGACCAAGTTCAAAAAATGAAACCATCAATAAATGAAAATTCAATTTCCCTTGGTAATTTCTAACCCACAAAGATGTGGGTCATTACACGCTTGGGTTATAAACAAGCCTGTTCTTTTATCCATAGTTCTACAGAGTATCATGGCCACCTCACATTAAATATAATGCATGAGAAAACCAGTGAATGAAATTCAGTCTCAAATTCAATTATTTTGAATAGGGTACTCAATATCATATTCTTTAATCTAGTTCAATGTACACACATTACCCCTAAATCATAATTGTATTAAAAGTCCCTCAACGATACCCATTATCTCATGCATCTACCTAGAAATAATTGTGCAAGTCAAACTACAACACATGTGCTCAAATACAAGTTCAAACAAATGAGATACAGAACATTGAAATTTCTTAAAAATGAACCAAGGGGTACACATGTGCTCAAATACTATCTCTTCATGTTGAATCTGATCCCTCTACTTTAATTTCAAGAATTTTTATATTTAGGCCCTATATCTAACTGAAAATGGTGGATATAGACCATATTTGTTGTTTCTATCCATCGTTTGTTGGAAAATGGATTTTGTTGATCCTTGGTGGTTTCGTCATTCACCCCATACGAACTGCACACCATAATGCCTTAATTCAATATTTATTTGTTCAAAGATCAATAATATGAATCCAGGGATAGAAAATATTGAGTAATAATTTAAGATTTCAATACATCAGAGCATTATCAATCCACAATTGGTACATATCCATCGAAGAGATCGATCTGCTCAAACTATTTAATCAATAAAGGTGTAAACATAAAATTTAAGATTCCTACGCGGATTTTGAATCATTTTTCATAAAAAATCATGCTATCTAATGATTGAAGGAAGTCATTATGTTAATTTTATCTCGATCTTCTCTAATATGTCATTTCTTCATCATCCAAGGTTATTCACCAAAGAAGGTTGGAGGATAATCAATGATCATATATAGATAACATAAGTAGTAGGAATTCACCTTTATCCTATTTGTGTACAATCTTCCATCAGGTATGATTCCCATTCGTTTCTAAACACATCTATATCAACTTCTGAATATGAGTTTTTGCGACAGTCATGGTAGTAATGAAAAAATATAAATACACAAAGGATTAATATATATTTTAAATGAACTCGTAATTATTTTCGAAATACCTCATCAAGGATGTTAGTTTGTTGATGAAATACGATCTCTTTCATAAATTTACAAACATAATAACCACAATACTTTCCATTTGTTTGTTTTGGACACTGCAGAAACATCGAAAACAATAAGTAATTTGTTTTGATATGTGTTTGGATAGTGAAATGTTATTATATATACTAGGATAATTTTCCAATTGTAGATATTGTAGGCAATCTTATCCTTAGGCCCTGGATTCATTCCATGCATTAGACGATATTGATGCACCACCCTATCATAACAGAATCCTCATTAAAATATAACATAAATTATATAACTAGATGTTTAGTTTTAAAATGTTTCATCCAGTGTATTACAAATTAACAAACGCCATCATGCGTGGTTGGTTTGTTGGGTATCCATGCATTGAATCTAGAAAATAAATATTTGGAGCATCCAAATTGACTGCAATCAGTATCCAATGGTTCCTAAAAATACAAAAAGGAATAAGTTAAGAAATAAATGAAAATATAGTTGATATGATTAAATTGTAGAGTTTTACCCCTACATCATTGGTATTAAAAGGAGTTTGTCATTGGTAATTTTGTTTTCAAACGATTTGAGAAGGGATGACATTATTGCATCCTCTTTATTAGAATATATTTCATCTTTTGAAGAGGTGATGTGAGGACTAAGGAGTCCAAATTTTTGTTCACGGGGAAATCCCTTCAATTCTTTTTCATATATATGCCTGCGACAAATATAAAATGTATTTAGTCATAATTATCAGAGTATATCAGCTTTTGTAAAAACAAATCATGAAAACATACCTCATGTATACATTTGGAACTGAGGTGCCTAACCATTCATACTTGAGGAGTTCATTTACATTTTCAGCACCAATGAAATCTGATGTTTCCCCTCCATAAATATCTTTTTCAAAATCAACTGTGTGATCATTTCCATCTTTTAACTTTGTATCCACATGAGACTGCAATGATATTAACTGTGGATATAGAAAAAGTGGGGTGAAGGTGCTCTCAGTAGACCGTTTCAATCAGTTGGTTGATCCTTGAGATAGTTCTGAGCTGATATTTCATTTCACCCCACAATCTTTGTCGTTCTGTAATAACATTCATCGGTTCAGACCTTTTTTCATTAAATGTTAAAGGTCCATCTTGAAAAATAAATTGGAAATGGAAACCTTTTTATCGACATGTTTTTTTACAAGAACTGTCGGCCATACGTTGAATGTTCCAACAGCTTGTTCAACCATATGAATGTCATCATCGTCATTTGGAATAGTTAGCTCGGAACTTGGCTCATTAGCTACATTAATTGACACTCTGAGATGATCTTTTGGAAGCTGTCTGATGTGTAGCATGTCATTTTACGTATTGAACACCGTAGCCCTCGCTACAAGGTGGTAGGTGGGAGTTGATAGATATAAATCACAGTCATTTTCAACCTGTGGAATATTAGTACAGGAAAGGTATCAGTGTCTATGTAAATCACATTTCACAGAAACAATTATTAAATCATTGATTACCTCATCTAAGTTAGGTTTTTTAGGGGAATAGCTCACCTCAAAGCTGGTGGGGGGTGGGGTGGGATCGTCACGCATGGGTTGTTGTTGAGTTGTTTTTTCTCTTTTCCTCTCCCCCATCAATTTTTCTATCATCTCTCTATGGTATTATAATTCTTCTTGAAAAATATATAATTGTTCTTTCATCTTTTCAATTTTTTTATTTTGATCCTCCGCTTGTTTTTGTTTTTGAAAATATGTTCGTGGTGTCACCCCAAAACCCACACCTCTAACGCGACCATACTGTTCTGGCTGCTTCAAGGATGCTGAAAGTATGTCTGCATCTGGCGCGGTTGTTGTTGATTCTTGTGACTATGTTAAATAGAAAATATATAAAAATAAGTAGTTATTGTAATGTAATAGCGATTTAAAGCAAATAAACTTTATATTATGTCATACTTACACATGTTTCCCACACTTTTTGTGTGTTTTCATTTATCATTATCCCCTCTTTATTTACACAAGCCTCCTTCCATAGCACATGGAGTGGGATGGATATGGATTTCGATTTCGATTCATCAATCTGCATATAAATAGAGAAACATGGTTATGGTATTGTTTTATGTCACATACAAGTAGTAGGGTATATTTAAAAGACGTACCAATTTTTTCTCAAGCTCAGTGTACCCCATCCTTTCTTTACGGTAAGGGTACGTTGGTTCTATTGTGCGTTTTTATTTTTAGCACTCAGATGCTATTTCATACATAAAAATCTGTCAATCAAAGTGATGAATACAAGAAAACATCAAACAATGTATTAACCCACACAATGTACCTGAAAAGTAAGCTCCCCACAAAAGTTTCTAAACGCATCCCACACTCCTTGGGATATCAAGTGTGTGTAAAGAGGAGGTGGGTGCGGCTTGATTTTCCCTTCTACATCTTTAAGATTATATTTCGTTAAAATTGTGTGGAAACCTCTATGAATCCTTCCTGCAACTCTTAATACATATTCTTTGTGTGAGGAATCTACTATAAATGCACTCTATAATGGATGATGAAGAGTAAGTCAATGTTTTGGTATTTTATTTTATTTTAATAAAGTAAAAAATGATATCATAATGTTACCGTAATCTCTTCCCACATTAGCGTCTTCAGCCCGGTAACAACATGGTGCCACGACTGTACATCAATTGGCACACGTTGCCGAGTGACGATTCCAATGTAGCTACTAAAGATGGATCTATTGGGGTTAACATGTTGGCCTTGCTTATTCCATCCCACCTCAAATTTGATGCCTTTTACTTTTTCCTTAAGGATTTTGGCTAACACTTTCAAACTATGACGCTCTTGTTTCTTTTGCACTTTCAGGGTTTCATTTCCTACCATTTCTTCAGAAGTAGCATCAATATGTTCCCCCGGAGCACTACCATCAACACTGGGACCAGTAGCAATAGGTTGAGAAACCTGTTGTCCCTCAGCACTGGGACCAGCAACAACAGGTTGAGAAACGTGTTGTTTCTCTACACTGGGACCACCAGCATCTGGTTGAGAAACTTGTTGTTGCTCTGCAGTGGGACCACTAGCTACTGGCTGAGAGGCCTTTTGTGCCTTGGGATTGGGCGCATCAATAGGTGCAAAAGTCATTATCTACATAAGTGGTTTAATATTTAATTTATATTACATAAAAATACAAGTGAACTGATAATAACATAACATAACACAATGTATATTACAATAAAAAAAATAACCTGATTATTGTACTCTCTTTTTTTTCATTAAAGGCTGAAGAGATTTGACTCCTCTATTGACTATGTAAATCCCTTCATTGTTGTATCCTATGACATACGAAACGCCGTCTACATTGGGACCGCTGCAAAATGATTGTGAAGTCCCTATAAAAGGGTCAACCTCTATTGAGATTTCATCCAACCCTTCAGTTGTTTTGGTCAATAACAGAACAATTGACCAATTTCGGTTTGCGGGGTCTGGAACATAAAATACTTGTACTACCTGTGATGCCATTATAAATGGTTCATCTTTCTCCCCTTCCTTACTGAAATCAACTTTCTCAAATCCTAATTTATCTATTTTAACGGCACTCCTGTTATCAACCCACTTGCATTGAAAAATCGGCACTTTAAATTTTGTATAATCTAACTCCCATATTTGTTTGATGATGCCAAAGTATGACATATTTGCATAAATTGTATTTTTGTCCTTAGCACCGGAAACATGCATCGCCTCATCTACAAGTGTAACCCCACTATTATTCATGGTACTATCTTCATCATGTTCATTAGTATAGAATTTATAACTATTAACTACATAAGCATTGTAAGATAATACGCACACACTTGCTCCTCCGGCTAGCCATCGAAGTTGTTCTGAAATTGACTCTGGATTTTCATCTAACTGCTTAAAAATATGGTCTCGAAACCATCCTATAAACTGTCTATTATGTGTATCTGATATCCATTTTTCATCCCTAGAAGGATTCAAACGCCTAATAATTTCTTTGCGGGTTTGAACATATGGGTCAACGTTGAAACTATTATGCAAAATGTAAAGGTGGGCCTGCTCCCGATCTATAATATTGATTGTGATAACCTCTCTTCCAGAAATTTCTTCACCCTCAAGCTGCTCAGTGTGATGAGATTTTGGTAGGCCAACGATTTTCACACTAGATAGGTATTCGGTACAAAATTAAATGGCTTCCTCAACAATATATTGCTCTGCAATAAAACCCTCTGGCCGACTTTGGTTTTTGACATACCCTTTCAAAATATTCATATACCGTTCAATGGGGTACATCCATCTGTAATGTACAGGACCACATAGTCGAATCTCTCTCACCAAATGAACCATCAAATGAACTATCATATCAAAAAATGTCGATGGGAAGAACATTTCCAATTCACATATATGACAGTAATTTCTTTTTCTATAGTTGGAAATTTCACCGAGTCTATAACTTTGATGCATATAGATTTGAAGAAGAAATAGAGCTTCGTTAATGTATGGCGGACATTCTTGGGAAAAATGCAACATAAAGCTATAGGAATTAGATCTTGCATCAAAACATGGCAGTCATCTGATTTCAAACCCTTTAATTTTAAATCTCCCATTGACACGATGTTCTTGATATTTGATGAATACCCCTCTGGAACCTTTACGTCATTCAATAAGTTGAAAAACTGATATCTCTCCTGCCTGGAAAGAGTGTAAGTAGCAGGAGGAAGAAATGTTTGTTTTTCACCCTTCACTAGTGCCAATTCTTCTCGTATTCCCATCTCAACCATGTCTAATCTAGCCTTAATTCCATCCTTTGTTTTTCCGGGTGCATTTAGTAACGTGACGATGACACTATCACATACATTTTTTTCAACATACATAACATCAAAAAAATGTATGACATACAGACAATTCCAATATGGTAATTCAAAAAAAAACTGATCTCTTTTTTCCAACCAGTTTTCGTAAGGTTTTTCGAAAACGGTTTACCAAAAGTAGTGTCCAAATATTGTACTTTCTCAAACAATTGATCACCTATTAGTGGAGACAGTTCTGTATGTTCTTATGAACTTCCGTCGAATGATGTCATCCAAGATCGATACTTATGTCGTCTGGGTAGAAATCTGCGATGTCCAAGAAACACGGTTTTTGATGAATGTTTCAACCTAATTGACTGTGTACCTTGTTCTCAAACGGGACACCCTTGAGTTCCTTTAAAGATATATCCTGACAAATTTCTATAAGCAGGAAAGTCATTTATCGTCCCGTACAACATTTCTTTCAAAGTGAAATATTCATTTTTGTAAGCATCATACAACGTAACACCTGAATCCCACAATATTTTCAAATCCTAGATCAATGGGGCCAAATAAACATCAATATCATTACCCGGTTGTTTTGGTCCTGATATAAGCATAGATTACATAATGTATTTTCATTTCATGCATAACCACGATGGTAAGTTATAGTTTACCAACATAATCGGCCATGTAATGTGATTGCTTCTTTAAAAACCAAAAGGATTCACCCCATCTGTAGATAACGCCAGACGAAGGTTTCTCGGCTTGTTCCCAAATTCAGGATACTCATAATCAATTCTATTCCACTGAGGAGAGTCTTCTGGGTGACATAGTTTCCCATCTTTAATTCTTGTATCTGCATGCCATGTCAATTGTCCTGCAGTCTCCTCACTTCCATATAGGCGCCTAAACCTAGGAATGATTGGAAAGTACCATACAACTTTCGTAGGACTAGAATCATCTTTCTTGTATCGAGAAGCACCACACTTTGGGAATTATTTAAGTGATTTGTGGTCCTTGTGAAACAATATACTATCATTCAAGCAGACATGTATTCTTTCAAAGATCATACCCATCGATCGTAACATTCATTTGGAATCATATGTTTGGCTTGGGAGTTCATTATCTTCTGGGAGCATGTCATTAAGGAGAGCAAGTAGTTCCGTAAAACTAGCGTCACTCCACCCGTTGCCTGCTTTCAAATTATACAGCTTCAATATGGCTGACAATGCTGTATATTTAGTGCAACCAACAAACAATGGTGTTTTTCACAACTCTTTAACTTCTCAAACAATTTTGGGTAGTCACGAAGTTCATCTTCAACTATCCTTGTCATTTCCTCAATATGATCTTCATCATCATTCACATCTGTAATCACAACCTCCATACAATCGTCTTCATTTTTCACGCTTCTAATCACATCAGATGATCTATAAAATGTCGTGTTATCTGAGCCACTACCTACATTAATTTTTCCCCGTGTTTATTCCAATATGTATAAATTTGATCTATTCTGTTACAGATCAGGTGTTCCTCCAACTCCTCTGGACTAATTTGTCTTGAATAACAACAGCATAAACACGGACAAAGGATTTGAGAAGGTTCACATGCATGATCTTCTGTAAACTTGATAAACTCTTTCACGCCATTTTCATACTCTTTTTTCAACCGATTGACATTCATCCATTCTTTATTCATATTCATCGTCTGTAAGGGTTCGATCTCGAACTTGACTAATATTATGTTTTAATTAATCAGGTAGCATTTTTTGGGTTTTATAAAAACAAATCATGGTACAAATGCCTTTAAACTCATGTGAAATCCATATAAATGGTGTGTCCAGTAGGGTGAACATCGTGTATGTATAAGATACCTGATTTAATCTAACATATATCAAATTTATTCCAAGTTAGTCTTACAAAGACTGAATGACGCCTTTGAAAATACATGACATTTAGAACAACTTGATCTAAAGGCATGTACTTTAGATACATATTGAGTCACCTCACCATCTATGAATCACATTTTTGTGGAATACACGGTGTGTAGTCCTTACATGACCACTAGGGATGTATAGTCTATACACATCAAGTTTCTATGGTATCTATACATGGAGCGACTGAAGTAAAACACATGTCATATGATTCTACCATTATTTCATGGCATGTACATGGTTTCATGCTGAATTATATGTCTTGGAGATACATTGTGTGTGACCTAGGTTCACATGACATGTAACATTTAAAATGAAACTTATTCCAAGTTTTAGTTAGAAGATTAGTCATGTGGTGTAAATTTTAGAGATAAATGTTGTGTGGAATTAAAATCTATATGAAATCCATGTATGGTGAAGCATGTTCCATTTAACAAGACTACATACCATGTATTTTAAAGTGTCTCATAGAGTCCTCTAGAAGTGGTTTTCTAGGATTCAGTGGAATTTAACTAGTAACAAAGTGTTGGTGCCATTGAAATGGGTAAAGTTTGGATTGATATTTAATGGTGGAAGAACTACAACATGGAAAACAAATGGAATATCAATCATTCCAACAACCACAACACCATAAAAAAAATACAATCGTGATCACAATCGCAACACCATACAAACCAAACAATCAAAATTTTAGATTTTACAAATCATCCCTTATTCAATTTTGTTTATTAATTCAGGGGTTATCACAGAAGTTTTATCATCCTGGGATGTTCATTCATAAGTCAAGTATACGTAAATTAACAATTTTTATATTCCAATGTTCAACAATAACCAACCAACATTTAATTCATTTAGTGAACAAACAAGGACCACCAACGACCACGATTTTTAGCAGGGTGTTTAGCCCGTACATTTCACATTATAACCATCAATATCAAACAGTAATAACATGCGAACAAGAGGAAACCAATGAGTAACAGGAGAAAACTCACCGCGAAGGTGTCGTTAAGCACATGGTAGAGGTGCGTTCGTGGCAGAGGAGAGGCGCATAGTAGAGGAGATTTCCAACTGAAAAGAAAACATAAAATATGGGAAACCCGTGAGAATAAAATAATCTAAAACCGAGTACACCATTTACCACATCCCACAAACCCCAAAAGACAACAAATGCAAATAAATTTAAATTTATTGATAGAAATCACTATCTAATCACTAATTTTTATCCAAACCATTGGTGAAAACAAATCCAAATAGAAATCAGAAGGATCACATACCTCGAGAAAAGAAATCCAGCCATAATAGTGATCAATAATAAAACAATGTAAACTAGATGGGAGGGAGTGACCCAAAATATCATCGGGATAAAGATCTATCCAAGAGGATAATTTTGTAAAAAATATGAAGCCTCAAGAACTCTATGGATCCCAAAAAACCTTTTCTGTGACATTGACACTGCATGTAATACATTTACACGCCGTGTAATCCTCTTGACTTAGATACACTAAAAAACAAGTCACTTTTTATTTAAAACATTATATTTTTTATTTAAATGATATGTAACCATTACAAAGTTTGTAAAATTTTCACATTGTGCATCCAATTAATGTGTCATTTTTTGCGGTCATTACATGTCATGTACTCCATTTACACGTCATGTAATTTCTCAGAATATAGTAAAAAATGTTTTTTTGTTTCTTAAAATTCTCTAAAGATCACTAAATTTACCAATACATGTGTCCTCCAAATCCTTTCTCAGTATTCCTCAACAAAAAAATCCAAAAAAATGTTAAAACATACCTCACATAAAATGTAATGAGACTTTATAATCTCCCGACCATAAATGATTTTTTCCCAGAAATCCCTCAAGATCATGTATCCTCTAATGAAGAAGGACACTACTACCTCATCAATGAGTAATTCCCTCATGTATCATGGATATATTGTCTGAACTACCACATTAACTAGACTCGGGGTCGTTTAATCATGTAGTACCTAATACTCCAGATTCATAATCTGAATTGGCTGGGGAACGAAAGTATTATCGGGATCAAGATCAACATCCCCCATCTAATCACATGTAAATGATCTGGTATATACCTACTCAAATGGAAAATATTAAACACATCATGGATAGATATCAAACTATATGGTAACTGAAACCAATAAGAAATACACCCTAGTAACCAAAAATCACTATGTTTATCCCATTACTCGGTGCAAAAAGACATTGATAACCTAGCCGCTGATGTCCCAAGTGATGTGAAACTACGATAAAGACCTAATCACTAACCTAAAACACTAGCAGTTGATTCCAATGGTTCGTATTGAATTTATTATGACTATGTGTAATGATTAAATTCTTCCAGATCAACCGCACCATCTCTTTCATCTCTTGAACAACACTCGAACCAACTATGAACTACTCTCCCAACTCTTCCCAGTACTAGGGATATCTATATGGATTCCCATATAAAGAAATGTAGGGATCCATCTTTATCACATCTTGATAACAATTGTTATAGAGGAAATCAACAAAAGGAAAATTCATTTCCCAATATCCAATGAAATCATGTGCATGATTCTGGAGAGTAACCTCTAGAACATTGACTTCCCTCCCTGTATATATATCCATCTATAGATGATAATGTGTTCATAATTTACCCTGGAAAACTAGTGAAACATATAATGATTTCCAAAACCCAGATTTGAATTTTAGATCACTTTTTGAAACAATTATAGAGGGAACCTCATGAAGTCTCAAAAAATCTAAAACATACAAGTCCATGAGTTGTTCCACTTTCATCACCTCATTAATATGAAGGAAGTGAACATATTTTTGGAGTTGATCAACAACCACCCAAATCACAACCTTCTTGCAAGGAGTTTTTGGAAAACCAATAAAAAATTAATGAAAATATAATCCCACTTCTATAATGGAATGTTTAATGGATAAAACAACCACACAGGTCTTTAGTGATCCTCCATAATTCTATAATATGTAAGGAACCATGAATCCAAAACCGTTATCAACTATATCATCCATTGAATCTTGAAATAACACCTAATGTAAGGATTTAACATGTTCAATTCAAGCGGAAGAAAAAAAATTTACCTGAAAATGAATATCTATAATGGTAGCGGCGGCGGCGGAGGCAGCACCGGAGGAGGAGGCAGCGGCGGCGGTGGTGGCGGTAGAGGCGGCGAAGGCAGAAGAGGCGGCGAAGGTGGCAGAAGCGGCGGCGGTCGCGACAGCAGGGGCGGAGGTAGCGGTGGCGGAAGAAGAGGCAGCGACGGTCATGGCAGCGGGGGCGGGGGGCGGAGGCAGCGGCAATGGCGGAGGAGGAGGAGGAGGACGAGGAGGAAGAATGAGGAGGAGGAGGATGAGGTCACATTGGACGAGGGGCCTGGTTCAGCTTCCAAGAAAGCTTGACCGCGTGTGAGCGAGGATGACCAGTTAGGGTTATTAAATAAAAACTGATGGAACCTTTATCAGTGCCCATTAAAAGTGTTGATAGAGGTATGTTTTATCAGTGATAAAATAAAAGCGCTGATAAAACACTCATTTATCAGCGCTTTTTTAGCGCTGATAAAGAGATACCTTTATCAGCGCTAAAAAAAGCGCTGATAAATGTTACCTTTTATCAGCACTAAAAAAAGTGATGATAAAGGGTACACCTTTATCCGTGATTATTTTAGCGCTGATAAATGTAACATTTATCAGCTCTTTTAGATAACTTTGATAAAGGCATACCCCTTTTTTAGTGCTTTCTGTTTAGCTCTGATAAAGGGTAGCGCTTCCGTTGCCCTGTTTTGTCATAGTGACACTTCCATCGACTCCCCTAGGATCACTAATTTGGGTGAAGTAACACTCAGTTTATATACTTTAAGGTCACTTCAGTGGATTGGAATTAAATTCTTTTTCCTTGACTATCATGAGAGTCTTCTTTCACCGTAAACCTGAGATGATGTACTTGAAAATCACTACTTACTTAAAAATAGATATTCAAAATTATCTTTTTCAAAGATCACTACCTTCACAAAGGATAACTAAGTCAATGTGAAATACCCCATCATCGTAAAGCTCCCATTACTCAAAGGCATTGGCATCAGTCAAGAATAAACTAGTCCATTCGTGATGCTCACCCTCTCATAGAAAACTCAATCCATTAAGCTCCCATACTTCATGAAATTAGAGTGATTTAGACTTTTCTATGATTATTTTCATGTCAAATGAAGTGGGGGGGGGGGTATCCTCGTATTTATAGGATCATCCATTCTCAATGCTCCCACTCCTCTAGTAGATTTTTCATGAAACTCCAAAACCCTAATCTCAAAGATCCTTCACTTGCAAATATCTAGAAAATTTGAACCTGCTCACCAAGATTCTTGTAGTTGGAGATATTACAGTCACTATTTTCAATGCTCTATATCTTTACAAATATCATCTTAGTATTCAGAAAACTCATTAATTTACCATTTTTAAAAATTTTCATCCCTAGAAAACTACCTTTCGTGATTCTAGCCTCTTCCTCCAAATTTTTGAGCCCAAAAATTTGGCAAACACTGGGAAATGATGTCACCTTCAATACTATAGTCAGCTTGTACTGTAAGATCACTTTCCTTAAAAAATACCTAATCATCCAAGTGTTTATGGACAATAAACACAAACTAGACTCTATTTCCAGAAAATAATATCATTGGTTCCAATAATCTACCCCTTTGGTTTTATTGGCAATTTTTTGATAAATTCAATAAAACACCAGCCATTATCAAGACCTGAAACGAGTGAGATAAGTTATCCAACACTTTAAGTCAACATGATCAAAGAATGGTGTATAAAACAAGAGGGAAAAATGAATTGGGTTTGCATGATTTTGAATGATTAAAGATGTACATGCTAAGATTTGATCATGTCATAGAAGCATTGCATGGTTTGTCAAAAACCTGCAACCAACAAACCACGGAAACGTTGAATTTCACATTCTTTCCCTTTGTAACCCCCTTTGTAACGTTTAATTTTTTAACCCCATTTATAACATTGAATTTCATTTAATGTTGAATTTATCCATTCTCCCCTTTGGAAATAAACCCAAAGAACCTGTTGTAGGGCTCAAAATACACTCCCCCTAGATCGTATCTCCCCCATAGACCGACATCACTTCCACAAACAGATAAAAACAATTAACACAAATAGGGATAAGGGAATTTACGTAACCTAATAATGCATTGGGAGGTGGTTAAACACCAAGGTTCAACCTATATTTCTCAAACAAATGTACTTCCAATGGATTCATTAGAATGTCAACCACTTGGTCATCAGTTCCAATACGCTCCATTTTAATAAAACATTGTTCAAATTTTTCCTTGATGATGTGATATATGATCTCAATATGTTTTTTATAAGAATGTTGAACCAGATTATTTGTTAGATCAATCACGCTCTTATTTTCACAGTGAATCACCATCATCTATTTCACCTTATCACTAATATCATTCAGTTGTTGATTCATCCACAATAGCTGAGTGGAAGCCTTTATAGCAGAAATATATTCTTCTTCATCCATACTAAGAGAAGTGATTTTCTATTTCTTACTCAAACATCCCACACATTTCATTCCAATGAAGAATGCTCCAACACTAGTGGAATTTATATCCACCACATCTCCAACCTAGTCATCATCAGAAAATGCCGATAGTTCATTATCTCTTCCTGAAAAAAAGCATAATCCATAATTATGAGTACCTTGAATGTTCCTCATGATTATTTTCACTGCTTCCAAATGTTCTTCCTTTGAGTTACTTTGAAATCAGACCACTAAACATGTTACAAAGACTATATCTATCCATGTTGCAGTCAATTACAATAGGCTTCCAATTATTACAGTGGGATCCACATAATTCCCATCCTCATTCTTTCCATGTTTTTTCCCAAGAACAATCAGAGTCTACATTGGTTTGGAGTCTTTCATGTTGAATTTCTTCTGAATATCTCCTGTATATTTAGCCTATGAAATGAAAGTGTAATCCTTATTTTGAATCACCTGTATCCCTAAGAAGTATGTGAGTTCTCAAATCATAGAAATTTTAAATTTTAATTTCACATGATTAGAAAATTCTTATATTAATACCTTCATTCTTTAGCTAAATATAATATCATCCACATACATAAAAACCATAAATTTATCTTCCTTTGAATTATTCATATAAATATTATGATCAAAACCTCCTCTTTTGAATTGAAGATTCTTCAGATAGGAATATAGTTAAGAATACCATTCTCATGGTTCCTGATTTAGACCATATAAGGCCTTATTTAATTTAAAAACCTTTACTTCATCATTTACAATAAAAAATACGACTAGTTGTTCAATGTAGACTACTTATTCAAGAAATCCATTCAAGAAGGATGTTTTTACATCCATCTAATACATATTGTATCCTATTTAAATTTCCATAGCAAGGAAAATCTTGATCGATTCCAATATTACTTATAGAGTAAATGTTTCTTCAACATAAATTCCCTAAAGCAGTGCATATCATTTACAGACTAAGTGTGACTTGTTTTTGATCACATTTCCATGTTCATTGAACTTTTTTTAGGATCCACTTTGTTCCAATCACATTGTGATTTTTGGGTCTTTTATCAAGATTCCATATCTAATTTTTTTTTCAATTTGAGTGAGTTATTGATTCATGTCCTTAACCCATGATTCATACTTTGTAGATTTTTCAAATGAGTTTGGTTCCACAATTGATAAGAAGTCATAATGTGCTTCTTTCATCATTCTTCTTGTATGTGTGGGGGAATTCCAATACCCAATGACGTTGGATCGATCAATTTCTTCTCTTCTATTTTCCCTATGAGGTTCTGTTGAAGTTTATTTGTCCATGGTTTCATCTTTTGATTCTTCTTTTGAATCAACTTTGTTTTGAGAAATCCTAATATTTTTCAAGCCTTCTACTATTTTTGCGATTAAATCAGTCCCTTGTCTATTATCTTCTTTATCTTATATCATATCATCATATGGTATTCTTAGGGAATATTTGGTTTTATCTTTAATAATATTTACATCACTACTTTCCACAATTATTCCAAGAATATTATTATATCATTTTTAGGCTTTGATTTTCATTGAATACCCAAGGAAAATTCCCCTCGTCTACAGCATCACCATACCTTCCTTGAGTTCCTTCTTTGTTTTCGATGAAACATTTACTTCTAAAGACACAAAAATACTTCATAGAGGGATTCCTTACATTCCAAAACTCATATGGTGTCTTGGTTTCTTCCATATAAATCCCTGTTTGGAATTAAGTGTATAATACTACTTGAACAACCTCTTTCCAGTAATGGTGAGAGATACGACTCTCAATCATCATTGTTCTGGCCATATTGTTTACCTATAAATTTTTGTGTTCAACGACTCCATTTTTCTGTGGGGTTCTCACTAAAACCAACTCATTCCTTATTCCATGTTTTTCTAGGTAATTTTCAAATTCATTAAATGTGTATTCCCCTCCATTATTAGATCATAGAACTTTGATTGTGCAGCCAATATCATTCTCAGCTATCCATCGATAACTTTTCAATGAATCACGCACTTTATGTTTCCTGTGTATAACCATCACACAATCCATTATACTATAATCATCAATGAAAAGAACAAATTACCTTTGATCATATGTCCCAAAAACATTTATTAGACTACATACATATGTATAGATGAGACCAAGAAGATTTGATGCCCCTTTCTTCTTTAGCTGATATGAATTGCAGACCAAATTTCCTCGCATGCATGCATCACATGTATTTTCTCATTCACACTTTAGAGTGGAGATATCCATGACTATATTCAGATTAGATATATTTTCCATGAATTGTTGATTAATGTGATCCAACCTACAGTGCCACAAGTTATTTTCTTCTTCAACAGTAAGTAATAAATGTTCTCTTTACTATCCACTTGGTACAAATTTCCATCTATTCCACAACATTTCATGAGATAATTCCATATCTTCTCTTTTATAGTGAACCCATTTTGATTTAATGCCACTATAGGTCCCGATTCATAGAATGGAGTCACACTCAGGATATTGTGATGCAAATCATCTAAATAAAGAACTTTGGTTTTCTTAAGCTTATCACTTTCCAGTTCTGTACTCCCACTGCCTTTGATATTAAAGGCACTATCATTAAAGAAAATGATTGTTCCATCAACCCTTTTCTTTAAATTATTCAATAAATATTCATTTACTGTCATATAAAATGAGAATCCACTATCAAGAATCCAGGTGATATGGTTATTTGTATCTTTGACAACGACTTCTATAAGATTGGATTTATCAATTTTCTTCTTTTCATTCCATGAAATATTTGATTGAGTGGAGGATAAATATGGACTTTACAATCTATTTTACATGTGCATTGGTTCATCATACTCATACTGTTCTTATAAAGAAGAATACCTATTTTCAAGAGAAATTTATTCTGGTTGTGATTATTGAAATTTCTATGAGTTTTGTAGGTGATATTCCTGCCTTTCCTCTACCTACAATCAATAGATTTATAACCATAATTGGAGCAGTGAAAAAAATATCCATAAAAACCATTTCTTCTATAATATGAAGGATATGATTTCATTCCCCTTTGTTGACTTCATGGATCATTCTCATTCAAATACCTCCTTTCCTATTTACAGTATGACATGGTATGGCCTAGATAGCCACATAATTGACATTTCATAAGAGGAAATGTCTTCTCACTTCTATTCCTCCTCATGTTCCCTTCCATGGGAAAAAGAATTGACTGACTATCATTTATGGAAACTTGTGGATAATTTTCAGTTCTTCTTTCAGTTTTATTTAAGGGTTTATTTGTTTGGACTTCAGGTGACTTTGTGATATGTTCCACTTTCTTCTTTACATTAATTTGGCTCATCTTGTTTCCATCCTTTGATGTTTCATCATCACAACCAATTCCACTTTTCCCATGCATATGGATCTATGATCATTCAAAATCTTCTCTACTCCATTATAACCATGCTTATATCTCTTTAACAATTCAATATCTTAGAATCTTCTGAACTATAACTTCTTCTTTTTTTCCCTAGAGGTTTATTTAGCTTCTAGTTTACTTATTAGAGTAACAAATTCTTGTTAAAGCCCCTCAACAGCCTTGGACTTATACTCTAGTCTGGAGGAAAGGTTATTGATGAACTTTTACTATTATTCAATCCTAATATTCAATTCTACTACATATTTTGAGATTTCAATAGTTTTTGAATTTTATTTTACTACTTCTTTCATTTGATCAATTTTAGATTAAAAATGATCAATATATTATGATGAAACTTACATAACTACTATCCACTTTCTATTTCTATTTATTTGATTTTAAATATTTCCAAGAGAATTCTCAAGTTCCAACTTGAGATCAACATCAGAAATCAACTGATTATATCTAGATTTATCTTTTAAAGGTTTTGACTTTTCAATTGTATCCATCATCGATGCTTGTATTCTAGATTTAAACTCTGGTTCTTCATCCTCAAAAAATTAATTATCATCTTGTTATTCTTTTCAGAAAAAACTCTTTTTCTGTAATTTCTTACTTTATTTGAAGTATCCCTTTTGGGGAAACCTTTTATAAGGTTTTTTCATGTTTCTAACTTCACTTTATTCATCATCAAACTTATTTAAGCATCAAGAGGATATGTGCCCAACTCTACCAAATCGAAAATAGGCCACAAGAAGTTTTCCTTTAAATATCCATTTTCCTATATTGAATTTCTTAGTATAAAGAGAAATAAGTCCATATTCCTCATTATCTTTATCAACTATATCTCAAAAAAACCTCTAGTTTTTTCATGTATTTGAAATCCATTTCCTTATTGAATTGATTTGTTGTATCTTTTGGTTTGAATCTCATTTCATATTCCACCAGGCTGCTCAACAGATCTTCCAAAGAAATTTTTGATAGATCCCTTTCTTCATGGGATAACACTTTTGGATTGTAGAGAGGTGGAAGACTTATCAATATTTTCTTCATAATTTTAATTTATTTGATTTCTTCCTCAAGTCCTCTTATTACTCCAACAACTTCGGTAATTAGATTAAAGAAGGAATCTGCTTTTTCATCGGAATGCATTCTCAGATCATCAAAAATATTATGAAAGACTTAGAGTTTTACCTCTTTCACTTTTTTTTCAACCTTTATATATATTTTATAGTTTTTCCCACATAGACTTAGATGAAGTGAAACTCATGACCTTTAGATATATTTGATCAGATAAATATATAGTAAGAGCATTCTATGATTTGTTATATGTATCAAGGATTATTCTATTTTATTCAGTCATAGATAGTCCTGTTACATCAATGACTTGTATATATTAAGTAGTATAAAAAATAACATCCATTAAAACAGATATTAGATGAGATCTCGTCATGTTCTTACAAATATAGAAGTTTTTTCCATCAAAGAGGGAAACACCCCTGATATTAACTGAATTCTACATGAAAAGAGAAAAAAAAAGAATAGATTTAACTCCAACAACCTCGCTCTGACACCACATGTAGGACCCCAGAACACCCTAAGGGGGGGGGGTGAATCAGGGTGTCAAATTTTTATTATAAAGTGAAAGATCTTGTTCCCAAGTTTGTGGGAACTTATTAAACCTATTTAATGATAATGTGTAGTAACTTGACCATTCACATGCAGAGAGACAACACAACAATTTTACTTGGTTCACCACTAAGGTATAATCTACGGAGCATACACTGAAAGTGTTTCGGTCATACCTAAATACACTAATATTCACTAGTTGTGTAATATAAAATTTTAGACATAGTCACTAAATTCCAGGAATACCACCTTTACAATATTTTAGGGATAACACACTACTTCCCTCAGAACACTTCTGTTAAATCCCCTTAGCTTACTGCATTGGGTGAAATCACACTCAGTTTATTGACTTGAAGGTTGATTTAGTGGATTGGCATTAAAGTATTTATCCCTAAATAACACAAGACTCTTCTTGCACTGTATACCTAAGATGATCCACTTGTAAAGAATTGCTCACTTAAAACCATATGTTCAAAACTGTTTTTCATGAAGCTCATTCACGAAGATAACTACCTTCACAAAGCTCACTGATTCAACATAGAATACCCCATCATCGTGAAGCTCTAATTACTCAAAATCATTGGAATCAATCAATACTAAACTATTCCTTTCATGATTCTCATGATCACACAACAAAATAGTTTCATGGAGCTCCCAAACTTCATGAAATTAGAGTGATTCATATATTTTCTCTAATTATTTTCATGTCAAATGAAGTGGGGGTAGCCTCATATTTATAGGATCAGCCATTTGTGATATACCCACTAATCTAGCATATTTTTCATGAAACTTAAAAACCTTGATCGCAATGATCCTTCAGTCATGAAGCTCTAGCAAAATTCAATATTCTCATGAAGCTTCTCATAGTCGCATAGATTACTATCACCATTTGTGATGCTCCACATCTTCATGAATCTCATCCTAGTCTTTTAAAAACCCATTACTTTAACACTTTTATGAAGTTTCATTCCTAGAAAACTACCTTTTTCAATTATAGACTCTTACTCTAGATTTTTTAACCCAAAAATTTGGTAAACAATGGGAAATCACACCACCTTCAATATTGTAGTTAGATTTTACTGTAAGATCACTTTCCTTGAAAAATCCCTAATCATCAAAGTTTGGATTAATAAAAAACTCAAACTAGACTCTATTTCCAACAAAGAACAACCTTAGTTCCAACACATATATATTCACATATATTTATATGTGTATATGAGGCACACACACACACACAGATATATATAACTTTTTTTATATAACTATAAATACAGGGTGACATCTGTTTAGGGACATCTGACTTAGGATGAAGCAGGTAGTGTCGGTTGGGTATTCCTTGAGAAACTTTGTCTGATGTGATTTATTTATTTATTATCTTGCATTTATTATTACCTATACATTGATCATGATACATGTACATATTTGATAGTTCTAAACACCATTGGTGGTGACCTACATAGTATATCTTACACCTATTCGGTCCTCCCATGGTTCCCGAACATACTTCATGATTATAGGTATAGAAAAAGGGAAGTTCACAACTTATGATGTTTGATTTTCAGTACTATGATAGATTATGGGAGCAGAGGACCGATCCTATACTCGTGATGTTAGTGGATGTATCTTTTGGTATTTTTGTATTTTTGTTTAGAATGATTGTATATGATTGCACCCCTATATCTCATGTACTTTCCTTTTCAAATAACATCATGACATGATCATCATTGTGTATTAGATATTGATTTAGATTCTACCTGTTTATTTATCTGGATGGTTTATTATTCCACTTCTGGTTAATTATTACCACTTCTTATGTTTAACATTATTGAACACCATTGCGCTACACTCTGATTAAGAGGATATAGTCTCCCCACAAACACACCCTAGGCCTTCGCTATTAGTCAGTAGTCTCTAGCGTACAAGAAGGCACACTTAAGTTCATGTGGACAACTAGCTCAGGTCACCGATCTGTGGATTTCAGGCTAGGATTCTATCATTATACACATTTTTTCCTGCTTCATGTGATATTTGATCATGATAACTGGGTGTTTTTAATCTTAATTATATTAAAGGGGTAATTTATTTACAAATCTAGAATGAATATGCCTTGATAAAACTATATATGGCTTCACAAGTGGTGGGTATTGATTTCATGGATAATGAGATCCATGAGGGTTATCTTAAGTGATATGGAACATGATAACTAGAATCTAGTGTGTTTCCCTTTGTAAATCAAAACATAGTGGACCTTGGGATAGGTTCCCTTAATCTCTTTCATGTATGGGATGTGGTTGACTAGGAATGGTTGGCTTAAGGGTAGTCAATATATAAATTTAAGTTACCTTATAGCCTTTTGTATAGTCAATTAGTGTGTGGGGTGAGCATTATTCCTCCACCGGTAAGTGTGTATCTTAGTGGGTATACTATAGAATGGATTTATGTATAAATTGGGTTTTAGTGGACTAACCTAGCTTGACTTTGAAAGTGAGATACTTATTTTTCTACACCTTTTGTGTTCTTATCATATTTTAATGCTTATGAATCCAATTAGTCCAGGATGTGATCATGTCTATGTTTAAGGGATGCTATTCCCATTGAGTGGTGGTATTTGACCTTTGTGTTTAGAAATAGACTAAGGAAATCTATGAGTGGTGTCTTAGATATGATGTGGATTAGTGGAACATGTAGGTATCTTGGTCTTATTCTGAAAATTGAGGGAATGGTATAATTAGTCTAACATGGTGGTAACCTTAAATGAAATGGAAGTAGGAATATGTTGAGTTCTAAAGTGACCAAACCAAAGTGGATTGTATCCTAGTGTTGGGTGAGTTGGAAACCTATATGAAATCATGATATGTGTGTGTTTTTTGACATGATTTATTGATTATGAGATTATATAATAAATGTTTGACATTATGTGAATAATTGTGATTGATATGATAAATGGTTATGAATTGTGTAACAAGTTGGGAATTCATACCAAACATGGTTGCAAGATATATTGTAAGGGTGTTTTGGGTTCCACACCAACCAAAAATGTGCGTGATATGATTGAATGTGTTATGTGTAATGGGTTGGGAACCATTCCAACCATATATGTATTATGTTATGTCTTGGGTGATAATTATAACTATGTATGTGGAGGTGGGATGAGTTGGGTGCCATTCCAACTATCATTGGTGCGAAACCCAACAATTACTGATGATTTATTTTATTATGACTTATTATATATATCATTTCATAGAGTTTATTCACTGTATATACTAGATATGTTTGGGACATTATTTATGGTGGCCTGTTAAGTTATACTCACACCCTACTCAGGTGGCACTGACACTTTGATATCCGAGTATTTCTCATGATTGAGGGTATATGATGGGTAGAGGCTTGATATTGGATGGTCAAGAAGAATAGCTTGAATGAAGTTAGGAAATGGAACCAAGTCGGGACTTGAGACTAGGTGGTGGTTATTTTCCATTTTTTATTTTGGAATAGGTTGTATATGATCTACCAATAAGAGTTAATGTTAGTGTTTTCTCGAATCATATTACATTTAGATAACTCATTCTTTTATAGCTTGTAGTTTATTATTTACTTTTGGGCTTATCTTAGACATATGGTGTCTCTTGTTTATATTATGATGAATGGTTGAATATTACATATATTATATTTGATGGTTATTTGTAAAGAGGTATAGTCTACCCATAATTTCATCATAGACCCTCATTGTTAATCAGTATCCATTGGTATATGATTAGGTGCACCTAAGGTCATATGATTCACTCGTCTTGTCATTATTTAGGTAGTCTAGTATGAGGACATTGTAAAGTGGTATCAAATCCTTGTTTATTTTTATTACTATTTGGGATATGTTAGATAGAGATAGTCCTAGTTAGAACTTGGTATGGAAATTATGTCATGTTCCTATCCAACACCTACATCAAATGAATCCCAAGTTACTAGGGAGTTGGGATTGATGTTATAGTTGGGTTGATTATTTATAAATATGATTATTTGTTTTTGATTTTTGATTTTTTGTTTTTATTCTTAGTCTAGGGAAGAAAGAGAGTGGGTGTTCATGAATAATTTTAGACACATAGGTTCACATTACATGTGAATTCTTGTATGTGATTGTGATATTGACACATGTAAAGAAAATATGTTTTTATTATTCAATGCATCAGTAATAAATTATTTTGAGTTTTCCCAAATAACTTATTGGTGGAACTCTACTTCACCAAACCATATGGATATGGTTTACTTGATATGAATCATTATAGGATAATACCATTTATATATATATGTACATGGATGTGATCTTATTTCTAGAGGGGGTAGTATAGTGTAAAGATCCCTAGTGATGATTAATACCTTGTAGTGAGTAGTTTGGTTTGGGTATGTGACGACTGATGCATATGAATAGATCCTTAGACTGGGGGTGTTGGCATGTGAGTTTCCTTGCAGTATCTTAGATGGTATCATGGATTTTTCTTCATGATATGAGATCTATTGGAATATGGTTTATTGATAATGTGAGAGGGTGTAATGATGTTGAAAAAGTTCTTAAGATATTAGTGAGTCGAGTGCTATAATTGGGTGTGTGGGGGGGTGCTTTACTGTTATTATTAAAGACAAGTTGTGTTGTATGAGTATACCCTAAAAGAGTGGGGTTATCCCAGGTACATGGATTCATTGAAATATATAATTATGGATAGATGTTTCACATTATAGATATGACACATAAGGTACATGTGATAGTGTATCTAGTTATGTATAGAGATTCCTCTGGTATTTTGAATGGGAAAAAACATTTAGTGATTACTTGTATTTAATATGATATGTATGGTTGGAATAATTATTTTTTAGTTAGGAATAGTCAAATAGGAATTTTTGATGTAGCTCATGGTTTTATGAGTTGATTTGTGTGGTGAGGTATCATTAGAGTGTATGCCTACTCTATTGTGAGGTGTGATTATCAACAGTGGATTGAGAACCATTATACGAGTGAGGTTTTTCTTTACCTATGTGGAATGAGGATAGGTGTGACATAAGATTAGACTAAAGTAAGTAATCTTTGTGTTTTATTAAGTGTGATTAGACTTGGATGATATGTGGGGAATGATGATGATTGGATTTTGAGAAATCTCCAGGTTAAGGAGATTTTGTTGTGGAAGTTATGTGACTCTTTGAGTGAGGTCATGATAATGAATGAAAATGCACAATTATTATATTTTTCACTGTATTAGTCTGAGGGTAATCTTAATTAGGTTGTGTGTTTGGATCTTTGAAACCCTCATGGTGTATAGGTCCTTAAGGGGTGCTTGTGTGTTATGTTGGGGTCTATGACTGCTTAGTTTCCTCAACTATAGGGAGTTAAGTCTTGGGCTGTTAATGGGATCAATAGATGATCATGCATGGATGGTGATCGAATATGGTACAGTAGTGGAAAGGTATGTGTAACCATTTTTTGATAAAAAAATATGAAATAGTTTTATCCTTCGATGTTATATAATGCATTGATTAGATCAGGGACTGCTTTGAGGAACAATCCAGGATAGTTCAACCAAGGAGTTCATGTACATCAGGGTATGACCTTGAGATAAATTCACAATGATTGGGTGTTATGATAGTAGATTATTAGTATAGTTGGAAATCATTTTCATGGGGTTCCATGATATCATTAGACCTTTGAGTGGGGCTTGGGATTTGGACCTATTTGATGAATACGAGAAGGGGTCATGAGTGTGAATGTTCAACTCATGGTGGATATCTCTAAAGATCATGATCATTAATCAATGATAAGGGAAGTTCCATGATGTGTAGAACACCATGTATGGTCTAAGATTGTGTACATAATGGGTTATGTGTTAGTATACCCATGATAGAGTTGGTTGTGGTTTTTTGTCAGTGTTTGGATTCAAGCGACTGGGTTATGTATAATAAATAAAAATTACCCAAATGTGGGTATTGTTTGATGAGGATCAAGTGGATTTAGTATTTTTGGTAGCTGGATATTGTGATTTGTGAGAGATATACTAGTAGGGTGACTGGGTTCATATAATTTTTGTGTGCATGGGTAGCAGACCGACATGTACAATGAGACTGGCCTTATTTTATGAATGTAATCATGGGAGTGAGACTATGGATTTGGATAAGAATGGTTAGGTGGTGTTTTGGTGTAACCCTGAGTGAGTGATGGTTTGGTGTAGAATAATTATGTCAATAAATGGTGTATAATTTTTTTTGGTTTTAGAATTTATGAATACCATTAGGAGTAGGGAATCACCATGGAGTTGGTGGAATTAATCAGTGCCGTGATCCACAGGCCGACAATTTTTCAATAATTTTTAGTACAGTGGGGTACCATCTAGATATTTTTATATTATATTGAGTATTATGGTTTAGTTAAGGTCCAAAAAACATTGTTTGGGTAATGAGAGAAGTTATGAGGGGTTGGTGTGAGAGGCTTCTGGGGTTTTGAGTAGTGGATCTCGTTTGGGTTTAGTGTCGATACAACCATAATGGAAGGGGGACATAGAATTTGGACCATGAATTGAGGCTTGGTGATTGGGATGTTTCATATAAGATTAATTATGGGACCTCTTAAGGATAAAAATCACTATAATAGTAGTTTATAATAACCCTCACCATTACATGTTTGTGAATTCAAAGGAAATTTTAATTTTTGATCATGAAGCTGGAGATGTTTTGAGAATTGGAATTCGAATCAGAATTTTGAGAGTTAGAACATCTCTATGTGGTGTTTTTGGATGTTTTTAGAGGGATTATAGGTTTATCTAGTGTTTTTGTGAGCATCAAAGTAGGGTTGGGGTGGCTCAGCTATGGATTTCTACTATAAGAGATTGACCACGTTGAATCTAGGGGTGTTGTGACATGACATGTATCATGTAAGATTAAGTTTTGGAGGAAAGGATAGGGTCATACTATGAAGTAAGGGTACCATGTTGTGAACCCTCTACACAAGATTAAATTTTTGGAGTTTGGAGAGATCATTCTGCAACGAGAGATATTACATTGTGGGGGGTGATTTTGGGGGGAAGGACCATGCCGTAACCTTATAGGCTACACCGTGAGGGTTTATTGGGGGGGGAGTCTCATGAAACATTGAGTAGGATTAAACATTTTGGTTTCTCTAGAGGTATTAGTATTGGGTTTATCCAAGTGGTTGGTCACACCATGGAACCTGATGATGTGTTGAATTAGGTGGGTAGGGGTAGGCGCTAAACCCCAACCTAGTGGGTCATGCCATAGTGAAACCCTATATGAGGTCCATTTCACCATGAACCCCTTGGGTTACATTGAAATGGGTCACTATAACACTTTTTAAAACATGGTAAAACCCATATTATTCATCTCGGTCCCTCTTGTGATTTTAAGGAAAACAAGGGCTCAGAAGAGGGCCATTTGGCCAACTCCTACCCTCTTTCTTCCTCCTTTGATTCCCCCTGAATAGAGGTGTATTTTGAGGAATTTTCCATGGTTATTTGAGGTATGATTATTTTCTTCATACTTGGTTATTCTTATCCTTTGTTTGTTACTAATTTTGGTGTCTTTTGGTTAGGGTTTGAGTGAGTACTCCACCAGAGCATGGTAGAATCATCTTTAACATTAGGGGTTTTTCTTAGGTTGTATAAATGTGGAATCAAGAGGATGGATGCTCAAGGTTTCACATATTTTTTCTTAAGCTAAGTTTATTCCCTTTTTTATTTTGGGTTTTCCATTAAATTGATATTGATTGAGTAGATGTTTTGATGTCAAAGGTTAAATATTTTTTCATAAGTGGGATTAGGGTGGCGTTGGGAGTACTCTTCGCCATGTTTCTTGAAGATTAAACCATGAGAGGCCACCTAATGAGTTGTTATTTAGTTATTATTAAGGAATTTATTATGAAATTATAATTGGGTTAATGTATAAATTAATTATAATTGTTTTTTAATTAATTATAGTGGCTATTAATTAGAGTTAGGGCCTCTTATTTATGGATGATGGCTAGTTGAACTTGGTTGATGATGGTGGTTGTAATTTTCTATAGGAAATGAATTACTTGTTTGAGGTAGTAGGTACCAAATTATTTCTCATTGGTTCCTATATTTTTTCATGCTTCATGTGATATGATATCATGCCAAATGTGTTCACTTCATCTTAATTAAATTAAATAGGTTTTTTTTACCAATTTAGAATAGAAATGATTTATTGGTACCATGTATGAATTACCAAGTGGTGGTGCATGATTCCTTGGATAATGATGGCCATGAGGGTTATCTTAAGAGATATGGAATATGATAGATAGAACCTAGTGGGTTAAAATTTTTAAACTGAAACATAGTAAACCTTAGGATAACTGCCCTTAGTCTCCTCTAAGTAGGTGATGTGATTGATTTGGAATGGTTAGCTTAAGGGTAGGCCATATGGAACTTTGAGTTACCTTATAGGCTCTTGGATAGTTGATCAGTGTGGGGTGAATATTTATCCTCCACTGGTATGTGTGTATCTAGGTGGGTATACCATGGAATGAATTTATATATTGGTTAGGTGTGAGAGGACTGAGCTAGCTTGACTTTGAAAGTGATATGGTTTTCATTCCACCAATTTTGTATTTTTCTTGTATTTTATTTCTT
The DNA here is from genome assembly GCA_963277665.1 of Viscum album. Classification (NCBI taxonomy): domain Eukaryota; kingdom Viridiplantae; phylum Streptophyta; class Magnoliopsida; order Santalales; family Viscaceae; genus Viscum; species Viscum album. The sequence goes on from OY728126.1 coordinate 1,163,520,106, forward strand.
ATATGGATGATTATTCTATGATGTGATCATGGATATGTTTGAGGAAAACTATACTCATTTAACAACAGGCTTTTACCCTAGTGCTTAGAAATGGAAAAAGGGAATCTATGGGTGGTTTCCTAGCTATGACATGACTTAGTAAACTACATAGGTACCATGGTCTTGTTCTATCAACCATGGGAATAAGGGAATTAGGATAACATGGCGATATAAATTAATAAAATGGAGGTGGGAATAGGTTAAGTTCATAAGAGACCAACCTAAAGTAGATTTTATCCTAGTGCTCAACAAGTTTCCAACCCATATTACCTCATGATATATGTGTGTTTATCAGCCTATTTTATTTCTTATGAGTTTATATAAGAAATGGTTTATATTATATAGATGATTATGATTGATATTCTAAATGATTTTGGATTGTGTAATGGGTTGGGTGTTCATGATAACCATGGTTTTGAGTTTTATTGGAAGGGTGGGTTGGGTGTCACACCAACCACATATGTATGGTATATGATGGAATATTTTATATGGGATGGGTTGGGATCTATTCCAATTATAGTGGGATTGTGTTAAGGGTTTGAAGATCATTCCAACCATGGATGGGGATGGTGGATGGGTTGGGACCTATGCCAACATCCACTAGTGGATTGTACCAAGGAAAATCACCATTACAAGCCTTAGTATTGATGATATGATATGGTTCCAGGGGAAAGATATATTATGAACACTAGGTATTAATGATATGAGATGTTTCTAGGGGTGGGTGCTATTCCAAACCTTAGGTATTGGTGATATTATATGGTATCAAGGGAGGGTTCCATTATGACTATTGGTGTTGATAATATAATATGGTATCAAGGTAGAGTTCCATTACAACCATTGGTGTTAATGATATGATATTGTATCAATTTCAGGCACTATTATGACCATTGGTGTTGATGATGTGAGATCTCACCAAGGGCAGTTTCCATTTTGACCATTGGTATCGATGATATGAGATAGTATTAAGGGAGATAACCATTCCAACCCATGGTATTGATGATTTGATATGGTATCAAGGGAGTTATCTATTATTGTCACTACCTGCCCTCGGGGTCCGTGCCGTGACTACCCCAAGCCCGCCTTCCATAGGCCAGGGGCTGGCGACTAGCACCAAGGCGTATATCCCGGTAAAAAGGGAAGGCATTGCCTTTGTAAAGTAAACAAACACCACAGAGTAAGCAAGCGGAAAGTAACACTAAGCAAAAACAGAGTACAACTAAAAGTGCGGAAAGTAAAAAGGGGCCGGAAATACAAGCCCAACTGTAAAGTACAACTCGAAAGGGAAAACAGCAACTGAAAAGTAAAGATGCTACGCCGAGCTGACCACTGGAAATCCCACCTGAAGGGTGGGTACAGATAGCTCCTCTGCTCCTCGGGTCCCGCCGTCTGCTCCGAGTATGTCCCGCCCAGTGGTCTGCCTCTGGGTACCGCCTCGTCGTATAGTCCACCTCCAGGTACCGTCCAGTCCTCGAACACTCGGCCTCTGTCAGTACTAGCCGTCGTCTGCAACCAACACAACGAGGTGCGGGCATAGCCCGTGCAGGGGTGAGTATAACGATACTCAGTAGGGACCCCGAGACCCTCAAGGTCTCACTAAACCAACAAGGATAACCACAAGAAGATCACAACAGATAAACTCTACTTAGGTATATGCCCATACATATACCTAAGTTATCAAGTAACCCATCTCAGTCATGAGGAAACACAAGGATCATGAGATCAACGGATAACCACTACCCAGGTATATGCCCATACATATACCTAAGTTATCAAGTAACCCATCTCAATCATGAGGAAACACAAAGGTCAAAAGTCTCAGCTCAAACCAGGGTTTTCATTATCGAAACCGTAACTGCTGAAGAGCTCCGTCTCTAGAGTGTACAGTGGTCCTGTCACGACTCCGAGGTACTGCTCACTAACCTAAGACTGCTGAAGTACTCCTCCTGTCGAGTACTGCGGGTCTGCTGCCAACTACCGGGCGCTCCGTCCGCTGAGGGTCTGCTGCCAAATACCGGGCGCTACCCAGATAGCCTACTGAGGTACTACTCCTGTCGAGTACCGCGGGTTTGCTGCCAACTACCAGGCGCTCCGTCCGCCATGGGTCTGCCGCCAAATACCGGGCGCTCCTTCCACTGGGCTAGTCGACTCACTCCAAGTCGAATCGGTCAAGCAGTCGTCAGGTCTCAGTCGGCTACACGGTCTCCGAACTCCGCACGCACGTCTCCACCGTCGCGGGTCTGTCGCTATAACCAAGCACACACACTCCGTAGAGTATCGCGGGTCCGCCGCTACAACCAAGCGCTCCACCGCCAAGGGTCTGCTGCTACATCCAAGCGCTCCACCGCCAAGGGTCTGCTGCTGCATCGAAGCGCACCACCACTGTCAAGTACCACGGGTCCGCCGCTACACCCAAGCGCTCCCCCGCCCGCTCGTCTCCGGGAGGGTCCACTCCACGAGCTACTGGTCGATACTCCAAGTATCTCAAGGTCCAACGAAGAAGTGCCACATACGTCCGCTTCGTCAAAGGAGTCTCAACGCAACAGACGGCGCGTCAATCGGACGCCCGGTCTGTGAGTTATTAGCCTTTTCGTCCCAGGGGCCCGGTTGGTTTCGTGAGCAAACCAATCCCGGCCATAACTCAACTGTACCCCGAACTCCCATAGGGTATACTCAAAGGGACCGTTACTCAACGTAAACACCAACGCCGCTGACGGTTCGTCAAACGGACGTCCTGTCTGAAAGATATCAGCTTTCCCGTTCCAGGGGCCTGGTTGGATTTCGGGTGCGATCCAAACCGGCCACTACTAACTGTATCCAAAACTCGGGAGAAGGATACCAAAAGTTCCGTATCGTAAACAGGAACTCAACGCAACAGACGGTGCGTTGATCGGACGCCCGGTCTGAGAGTTATTGGCATTTTCGTCTCCGGGGCCCTGTTGGTTTTTAAGGCAAAACCAACCCGACCGTACTCCACCTGCGTCCAAACCTCGGGCGGAGTATGCCAAAAGATCCGTCTCACTAAGAGGAACACAACACAGCTGACGGCACGTCAATCGGACGTCCGTAGCTCAAGATATGAGCGTTTCCGCTCCGAAGGCCCGGTTGGTTTCGTGAACGAACCAATCCGGCCGAACTCAAAGTCATCCGAAACCTTGAGTGCGATATACCGAAACGACCGTCTCGATCCAAGGATCGCGTTGCCGCTGACGGTTCGTCGATCGGAGGTCCGAGGCTCAAGTTATGGGCCAAAAACCAATTCTGGTTCGAAACGGGGGGGTCCGGGTCCGGGCCGACCCGGCCCGACCCCCCCTGGGGCGGCGGCGGCCGGCGGCGGCGCGGCGGCGCGGCGAGCCGCGGAGGGCCGCGGCGGCTTGGCGGCGGGCGCCGCATGGAGGCCGCGCGCGGGGCGGCTTGTCGCCGCAAGGAGGCCGCGCGCGGGGCGGCTTGTCTCCGCAAGGAGGCCGCGCGGGGGGGATCAAACCCCCGCGGTTTCATGAGGCGGCGCGGCTATGCCGCGCCGTTATTTTAAAAAAAACGCCCCCCCCCCCCTCACGTGGGGGGGCCTGCTGGTGCGGATCCGGGGGGCCGGCTGCCCCCCTCCTTCAAAGAACGGCCCCCCTCATTAAGAGGGGGGTTTTTATGAGGTGGTCGGGGGATTAATTCCCCCGGTTTTAACGGCATCTGGCCGGCCAGCTGGCCGGCCGGTTTTCTCCAACGGGACCGGAAATTCCGGTCCCCCCCTTTGGCTTCCGACGCCGGCGGCCCGGCCTCCGGTCTTCTCTTCCGCCGCGGCCCGGAACCGGCCGCGGTCTCCTCGTCCCGCCGTAGCCCGGAACCGGCCGCGGCGTTCGTCAACCGGCGCGGTGCGACGGCACCGCGCCCCTTCGCCGTGTCTTGATTCCATTCAACGCGGCGCGACGGCGTCGCGTTCTTGAAGATTCTTCCTTGGCGTAGCGCGACGGCGCCGTGTAAAGTATTTGCACGATCATCCGCGTGGTGCAACGGCACCACGCCACTTGCTTCCGCCCGCAAGAATAAGCAAGAACGATGGAGGGGGGTTCGTCCGTGTTCGTGCGGTCCGGCCCCCTCACGTTAAAATAATAACGCAACTTAAATAAATCAAGCCACACGTTAATCTTTCTATAATCACGATCAAGAATAAAAATGAGGAATCCAAAAAGAAAAATCGACAACCCCTACCTTGGTATAAGGTTCGAAGATTTGTCTACGTTCCGCGGAAGACGGCGTCGCGGAGGTCGGGCGTCGCGGTCGTCGTTCGTCAAATTCAACGACGAAGAGGCGCGTCCGAAGAGGCACGTCGTTGGAGAATCCTTGTACGCCGACGAAGGTTGTCCGAGGAAGGTGCGGTGTTCTCTCTCGTTGACACCGAAGACGAAGAAGAGCGGAGCGGCGTTCTTCGTCGGAACTTGAGCGTTCTACGTCAAGTCTTGAGGAAAGTCAAATAAAAAGGAAACAACGAACTCAAGAACCCCTACCTCGATAGTCGCACGTTGACGGAGTCGTGGAATATCGGTGTCGATTCCTTTGACGTCGGAGGAAGAGTCGTTGTCGATGGCGTTCGTCGCGGAAAAGATGATGCGGAAGAAGAACGTCACGTCGCGGATATGGCGTCGCGGAAAGACCGTGTTCTTCGGCGAAGAAGTTCTTCGTTGAAGAACGGCGTTCTTCGTGTTCTTCGTCAAGGTTGAAGAAGAAAGAAAAGCTCTCAACCACTCCAAGATGGCTAAGAGATCTAACCCAACAAAATAAGACAAAGTCTTATTTTATTCACAAAAAGAATTTCAAAGGTTTGAAATTCAAAAAAAAAAGATAACTCCACATTTATTAACAAGTTGTCATGTTAATTAAAGAGGGGTTAAGGGAGTTTGAGGGAAGATGAGAGGTTTAGGTTTCGTGTGGGCCCCACCACACTTAATCCTCTCAAGGGAGGTTAAGTGGGTGTGGGTCCCACCCCTAACTCCCTTTGAGAGGAGTTAACCTACAAATAGTAAAATAAAAAGAATTCACACTTTTTATTCAACTTTTTTATAAATCTCCCAAAAACTAACTTTCAACCCGAAACAAACGCAACTCCCGAAAATGTCTCTTTAAGAGAATATCGGTGCTGCGAGTTCATCGGTGCCCTCGGATTTCAATTCCGAGCACCATATCAAAAGTTAGAAATTCCCGCTCGTTCGTTCACTGAACGTACCCGAGCCAAACTTCGGAAATTAATTCCGGGCACTCCGGGCCTCGGAATCAGGTGCCGTCTGAAACCGCGCTCTTGTAAAATTCTAAAGAAAATTAAGAAAAAAAATTTCCTCTGAATTTTACGGGTCTTTACATTACTCCCACCTCAGGGCTTTACGTCCCCGTAAAGATACAACAAAAACTAGGGAAACAAAAGAGGGTACTGAGCACGCATCTGAGCCTCCTGCTCCCATGTGCTCTCCTGGAGATTCCCGTGCTGCCATCTGATGCGCACAAGAGGAATCGTTCGCCCACGCAGGACCCGCTCCTGTCGATCCTCTATCTCCACCGGGACCTCCGTAAAAGTCGCTCCATCGTCAACGTCAAGCTCCCCATGATCAAAGATGTGCGTCGGGTCGTGCACGTATCTCCTCAGCTGAGACACGTGGAAGACGTCGTGCACCCGGTGTAACTGAGGTGGTAGAGCCAGGCGATAAGCCACCTCACCAACCCTGCTGAGGACCTGGAAGGGTCCGATGAAGCGCGGAGATAACTTGTCGCCTCGGCCAAATCTCCGAATACCACGTCGAGGTGAGACCCGCAAGAAGACGTGGTCACCATCCTCAAACTCTAGTGGCCTCCGCCTCCTGTCAGCGTATGACTTCTGCCGGCTCTGTGTTGTCCTCATCCGCTCCTGGATGACATGGACCTCCTCCGACGTGGCCTGGACCATCTCTGGTCCCACAAGAGCTGCAAGATTTCTTCTTTTCCGATAAGAGAAACCTGGTCTCATCCACTGGATGAACCACATTCTTTGCCTAAAACAGTCAATCCTAACATGGATGATACTAATCCATACCAAGGATGACGTCGTAAGGCCTCGATGCTACTACTAAGAGATCCAACCGTTACTCTCGCCTCCAAGGGTTGAGTCACATTGTCGGCATCAGTGTGTGGTAACTGGTCTCCTCCAGTAGATGTCTCACAAGTTAGGGTCAAGTCAACAGTCAACTGGAACCTCTTAGTAACATCACAAAAGAGGACAGGAATGAAAACATCAAAAAGTATGCGTCTTTTATTATTGCAGCTCATATTACAAAGATGCTACACAAAAACAACATCAACATGGAACTAGAAGTACAAGAGACGTATCCACTAGTTCCGCTCCTGTCCACCTGCTTTACTGTTGCTCAAGCATTTGTCGCTGCCTCAACCTCGGTGGCTCCCCCCAAGCCTGCGGATCGAAGAGTCGGACAGTCACGTGCCAGGTGACCCTTTCCGCGGCATGAGTAACACAACCTGCTCCTTGCACGGCTAGCTCTGTTCCCACTCCGGGTGCCCTGCACCACCGGTCCTAAAACCCGAGATCGCCCAACTGCTGGTCTGGTCCTCCTGGACCTCTGCATCATCTTTCTACTGCCCACAGATGACTCGGCTTCTGATCGAAAAACATGCGGCAAAGGCAGAATCTCCTGTACACGCTCGGGGTGTAGAGATACTGGCACAAACTCCACCCTGAAGAAGGTCTCGAAGTCTTCCCATGCGAAGTTCATCTCATCGCAAAACTGAAACAAGTGGCTCCACCACCTACCTGCTGCTGCCTGAAGGAGGCTGGTAGCAAAGATCACCATGAGGTCTGCTGGTGTCCTCACTAGCCTAAACACTCGTACCACTGCCTCCAGCCAGTCTTCTGCAGCCTTGGGATCCGTCTCCCCGCGAAACCTGGGCGGTCGCTGGCGCTGAAACTCATGCAGTGCGCTGAGGCGACGTGCATCGTCAGCGGCTGCTGCTGGAAGCATCGGGGGCTCGGCGGGTAGAGCTACCGCCGGTGCCACTGCTGACAAAGGGCCCTGCACCGAGGCCTCGTCGCTCGACAGACTGTCAGCACGCTCATCCCTCCGGGCTCTAGCTGGTCGTCTGAGAAAAGACATCCTGAAAGAAACAACGTAACACGATCAAACGATTATACCTGGTGAGCTGACCTGGTTTGAGCTGTTTTAAGGGGAAAAACCTTTGAAAACACACACGCAATCAGTGTTTTCGTGCACAAAGTCGGAAATCAGTTGTCAGGGTCCTGGTGTATGGATACGTCGGCCTCCCGCACCAACACTGGACTCCCTGAACTAAAAACCACACTCGGTACTCCCAACACTATTGCTTCACAGAAAGAAACATCAGAGTTATAAGTTCTGCGGTAGAACCGAACTCCTTTGATACCAATTTGTCACGACCCGCCCTCGGGGTCCGTGCCGTTACTACCCCAAGCCCGCCTTCCATAGGCCAGGGGCTGGCGACTAGCACCAAGGCGTATATCCCGGTAAAAAGGGAAGGCATTGCCTTTGTAAAGTAAACAAACACCACAGAGTAAGCAAGCGGAAAGTAACACTAAGCAAAAACAGAGTACAACTAAAAGTGCGGAAAGTAAAAAGGGGCCGGAAATACAAGCCCAACTGTAAAGTACAACTCGAAAGGGAAAACATCAACTGAAAAGTAAAGCTGCTACGCCGAGCTGACCACTGGAAATCCCACCTGAAGGGTGGGTACAGATAGCTCCTCTGCTCCTCGGGTCCCGCCGTCTGCTCCGAGTATGTCCCGCCCAGTGGTCTGCCTCTGGGTACCGCCTCGTCGTATAGTCCACCTCCAGGTACCGTCCAGTCCTCGAACACTCGGCCTCTGTCAGTACTGGCCGTCGTCTGCAACCAACACAACGAGGTGCGGGCATAGCCCGTGCAGGGGTGAGTATAACGATACTCAGTAGGGACCCCGAGACCCTCAAGGTCTCACTAAACCAACAAGGATAACCACAAGAAGATCACAACAGATAAACTCTACTTAGGTATATGCCCATACATATACCTAAGTTATCAAGTAACCCATCTCAGTCATGAGGAAACACAAGGATCATGAGATCAACAGATAACCACTACCCAGGTATATGCCCATACATATACCTAAGTTATCAAGTAACCCATCTCAATCATGAGGAAACACAAAGGTCAAAAGTCTCAGCTCAAACCAGGGTTTTCATTATCGAAACCGTAACTGCTGAAGAGCTCCGTCTCTAGAGTGTACAATGGTCCTGTCACGACTCCGAGGTACTGCTCACTAACCTAAGACTGCTGAAGTACTCCTCCTATCGAGTACTGTGGGTCTGCTGCCAACTACCGGGCGCTCCGTCCGCTGAGGGTCTGCTGCCAAATACCGGGCGCTACCCAGATAGCCTACTGAGGTACTCCTCCTGTCGAGTACCGCGGGTTTGCTGCCAACTACCAGGCACTCCGTCCGCCGTGGGTCTGCCGCCAAATATCGGGCGCTCCGTCCACTGGGCTAGTCGACTCACTCCAAGTCGAATCGGTCAAGCAGTCGTCAGGTCTCAGTCGGCTACACGGTCTCCGAACTCCGCACGCACGTCTCCACCGTCGCGGGTCTGTCGCTATAACCAAGCACACACACTCCGTAGAGTATCGCGGGTCCGCCGCTACAACCAAGCGCTCCACCGCCAAGGGTCTGCTGCTGCATCCAAGCGCTCCACCGCCAAGGGTCTGCTGCTGCATCCAAGCGCACCACCACTGTCAAGTACCACGGGTCCGCCGCTACACCCAAGCGCTCCCCCGCCCGCTCGTCTCCGGGAGGGTCCACTCCACGAGCTACTGGTCGATACTCCAAGTATCTCAAGGTCTAACGAAGAAGTTCCACATACGTCCGCTTCGTCAAAGGAGTCTCAACGCAACAGACGGCGCGTCAATCGGACGCCCGGTCTGTGAGTTATTAGCCTTTTCGTCCCAGGGGCCCGGTTGGTTTCGTGAGCAAACCAATCCCGGCCGTAACTCAACTGTACCCCGAACTCCCATAGGGTATACTCAAAGGGACCGTTACTCAACGTAAACACCAACGCCGCTGACGGTTCGTCAAACGGACGTCCTGTCTGAAAGATATCAGCTTTCCCGTTCCAGGGGCCCGGTTGGATTTCGGGTGCGATCCAACCCGGCCACTACTAACTGTATCCAAAACTCGGGCGAAGGATACCAAAAGTTCCGTATCGTAAACAGTAACTCAACGCAACAGACGGTGCGTCGATCGGACGCCCGGTCTGAGAGTTATTGGCATTTTCGTCTCCGGGGCCCGGTTGGTTTTTAAGGCAAAACCAACCCAACCGTACTCCACCTGCGTCCAAACCTCGGGAGGAGTATGCCAAAAGATCCGTCTCACTAAGAGGAACACAACACAGCTGACGACACGTCAATCGGACGTCCGTAGCTCAAGATATGAGCGTTTCCGCTCCGAAGGCCCGGTTGGTTTCGTGAACGAACCAATCCGGCCGAACTCAAAGTAATCCGAAACCTTGAGTGCGATATACCGAAACGACCGTCTCGATCCAAGGATCGCGTTGCCGCTGACGGTTCGTCGATCGGAGGTCCGAGGCTCATGTTATGGGCCAAAAACCAATTCTGGTTCGAAACGGGGGGGTCCGGGTCCGGGCCGACCCGGCCCGACCCCCCCCTGGGGCGGCGGCGGCCTGGCGGCGCGGCGGCGCGGCGGTGCGGCGAGCCGCGGCAGGCCGCGGCGGCTTGGCGGCTGGCGCCGCATGGAGGCCGCGCGCGGGGCGGCTTGTCGCCGCAAGGAGGCCGCGCGGGGGGGATCAAACCCCCGCGGTTTCATGAGGCGGCGCGGCTATGCCGCGCCGTTATTTTAAAAAAACGCCCCCCCCCTCACGTGGGGGGGCCTGCTGGTGCGGATCCGGGGGGCCGGCTGCCCCCCTCCTTCAAAGAACCGCCCCCCTCATTAAGAGGGGGGTTTTTATGAGGTGGCCGGGGGATTAATTCCCCCGGTTTTAACGGCATCCGGCCGGCCAGCTGGCCGACCGGTTTTCTCCAACGGGACCGGAAATTCCGGTCCCCCCCTTTGGCTTCCGACGCCGGCGGCCCGGCCGCCGGTCTTCTCTTCCGCCGCGGCCCGGAACCGGCCGCGGTCTCCTCGTCCCGCCGCAGCCCGGAACCGGCCGTGGCGTTCGTCAACCGGCGCGGTGCGACGACACCGTGCCCCTTCGCCGTGTCTTGATTCCATTCAACGCGGCGCGACGATGTCGCGTTCTTGAAGATTCTTCCTTGGCGTAGCGCGACGGCGCCGTGTAAAGTATTTGCACGATCATCCGCGTGGTGCGACGGCACCACGCCACTTGCTTCCACCCGCAAGAATAAGCAAGAACGATGGAGGGGGGTTCGACCGTGTTCGTGCGGTCCGGCCCCCTCACGTTAAAATAATAACGCAACTTAAATAAATCAAGCCACACGTTAATCTTGCTATAATCACGATCAAGAATAAAAATGAGGAATCCAAAAAGAAAAATCGACAACCCCTACCTTGGTATAAGGTTCGAAGATTTGTCTACGTTCCGCGGAAGACGACGTCGCGGAGGTCGGGCGTCGCGGTCGTCGTTCGTCAAATTCGACGACAAAGAGGCGCGTCCGAAGAGGCACGTCGTTGGCGAATCCTTGTACGCCGACGAAGGTTGTCCGAGGAAGGTGCGGTGTTCTCTCTCGTTGACACCGAAGACGAAGAAGAGCGGAGCGGCGTTCTTCGTCGGAACTTGAGCGTTCTACGTCAAGTCTTGAGGAAAGTCAAATAAAAAGGAAACAACGAACTCAAGAACCCCTACCTCGATAGTCGCACGTTGACAGAGTCGTGGAATATCGGTGTCGATTCCTTTGACGTCGGAGGAAGAGTCGTTGTCGATGGCGTTCGTCGCAGAAAAGATGATGCGGAAGAAGAACGTCACGTCGCGGATATGGCGTCGCGGAAAGACCGTGTTCTTCGGCGAAGAAGTTCTTCGTTGAAGAACGGCGTTCTTCGTGTTCTTCGTCAAGGTTGAATAAGAAAGAAAAGCTCTCAACCACTCCAAGATGGCTAAGAGATCTAACCCAACAAAATAAGACAAAGTCTTATTTTATTCACAAAAAGAATTTCAAAGGTTTGAAATTCAAAAAAAAAAGATAACTCCACATTTATTAACAAGTTGTCATGTTAATTAAAGAGGGGTTAAGGGAGTTTGAGGGAAGATGAGAGGTTTAGGTTTCGTGTGGGCCCCACCACACTTAATCCTCTCAAGGGAGGTTAAGTGGGTGTGGGTCCCACCCCTAACTCCCTTTGAGAGGAGTTAACCTACAAATAGTAAAATAAAAAGAATTCACACTTTTTATTCAACTTTTTTATAAATCTCCCAAAAACTAACTTTCAACCCGAAACAAACGCAACTCCCGAAAAGGTCTCTTTAAGAGAATATCGGTGCTGCGAGTTCATCGGTGCCCTCGGATTTCAATTCCGAGCACCATATCAAAAGTTAGAAATTCCCGCTCGTTCGTTCACTGAACGTACCCGAGCCAAACTTCGGAAATTAATTCCGGGCACTACGGGCCTCGGAATCAGGTGCCGTCTGAAACCGCGCTCTTGTAAAATTCTAAAGAAAATTAAGAAAAAAAATTTCCTCTGAATTTTACGGGTCTTTACAATTATGAACCTTGGTATTAATGATTTGAGGTGGTATTATGGATAGGAAACATTAAAAACATTGATATTTTATTATAGGAGAGCACTATTCTGACCCTTAGCATTGATATGTGACATGTTCATATTCAACACCAAAACTAGAAAATATAGGTATGGTCATTACCAGATGTCACTGTAGAACCCATGCATTTATGTAAATTTATTTTATTATACTTTATTATATATATCACACCACATGGTTCATACATCGTATATACTGGATATTTTGGGACACCATTGGTAGTGGTTTATTGATTTGTTCTCACACCTTGCTCGGGTGACCATATCACTTTGGTACCCAAGAAGATATCATGATTATCAACACATATAGGATAAAGTATTGATGTTGGATGGTTGAGGTGGATATCTTGGACATATTTAGAAGATGGGACCGGGTCAAAGCTCTGAACCAAGTGGTAGTTATTTTCATTTTTTGTTTATTTTGGTCTGAGTTGTTTATGATCTTCCTAAGGGATATCTTATTGGTGTTTTCATGAATTGTGTGACATTTATATATCTTATTATTTTATAACTTATGTTTTATTATTTAATTTTTGTCATATGTTGTATAGATAGTGTGTTTCTTCCTATTTATATTATGATGACTGATTTTAAAGTGACCAAAAGTGTTTGGTTGTATTTGCTGGAAATTAGGCTTGTAAATGTAATAATGAAAAGGGTGATAGATTATGTATCCACCCAAAGGAATAGTGAAGGAGTTTCCCACACTTTTGGGGTAATGAATCAGCTACCCTTGAATACCTAGCTGAATATATTCAATGGTCATCCCAAACATCATATGATGGTTGAACCGATCCTCTTGTTCATGACTAGTGCAAAGGTTGGAGAAGCACTATCTACATCAGTCACTTCAGAAGTTAAATAGTTAAGAAGAGATAGTTGTTGATTGTTATACTAGAAAAATTATAAATATATAATTCAAAGGTTTAAATCAGGTTCAAAGCTTGGAGGAAATATAATTTTCAAGAGGAGAATCCATCCCTATGTACCTATGCATGGATATACTTATATAAGTGTGAAGCTACACTTGGATGATAGTTTATAAAGGATAAAGTGGATCTAAAATTGATGAAGGTAATGAGGTTCTTGAAAATACTCAAGGATTAGTATATACACTATTAAGAGTCTTGGATCAAGCTAAAATGTGTTAATAACTATTTAAATAATTCTTTGAGATGATTGGAGATAGTCCAAGATGGTTTGAAGTGGTTTTAGGTAGCTTGAGATGGATCAAAAGTACCTCATATTTAAATTCAAATATTCTGTAATTTTAGTATAGAAATCAGAAAAATTGTCTAAGCCTAGAATCTATCATATGTGTCATCCAGGACAACATATGATCCATCAGAATCTAATGTATGTTTTATCCTATACAGTGTAGATGTGACATAGACCAACATATATGTGATAGTGTGTCGGCATATGTGTGTTCCTAAACCAATATAAAAAATTAAGAAATTAAATTTTGTATACGTGAATTCCATACTGAGCATAAGTGTCAACTACCTCAACACATGTGTCATTTTTCTTTGTGTACACATGATCTCATCCAGTATAGGTGTCATCTATTAATTTCATATATGTAATGTGAGACTTAGAAAAATTTATAGGTTCTACTAGGTGAAAACTTAACTTTATATATTTAAATATAGTGGGGAAAATATCATTTAGGATGATGCAAGATCAATTATAAAAGGATTAAAACATTACAAACACCAATATGGGTGTGTGATTCAACCAAGAAAAATTAGAGAAGTTGGCCTTTAAGAAATGTTAAGGAAGATTAAAGAAAGAAGAACAATGAAGTTTCCATAATTTTATAATTTTAATGAAATTGATTTTTAAAGATGCTTGTGTTGTGCATTAGAGTTGATAAAATCATGAAGCTTTGAAGAGCCATGATCCAAGATTTTTTTTAGAAAGATTAAATGAGAATACCACTATTTAATTCCTCTCCCCAATTCACTATGAATAGTAATCAGACCAGACCACCACATGACCTCAAGCATGCCTCCTCATACACCAGAGGCTACTGTATAGTATAGGAGGTATAAGGTGGTACTATTAGGAGAATATACCCCTATATAAGAGTTCATAATAATAGTAAAATAACCAAGAATCATACACATTATAGTATATAGAAATAATAAACCAACTGAACATTCTATATCAATAATGAAAAGAATATATACAAGCATTTAGGATGAATCACCCACTAGATGATCACATATACAATTAGATAAATAAATAAAACACATAAATATTTTATCCATCTCCAATCCATAGCTCATCTTGATCTTTAGGACCCACTCGAGTTTCTCCATATCGAACACATAATACCGGGCCCATCCCAAACTGTGCCTATATCTAAGTGAGAGTATACTTGTGTACCCAAGTTCCATAGCCATCTGAGCAGGGTGTGAGTATATAACTCAGTAGGGAACCTCCAAAATGGTCCCACACATAACTGGAAATGTATTTATAAGTTCACGTGACAAACTAAGCTAAAAAAAGTATATGAAATAAATAATTAAACCAACCAATAATAATACATGATTTAGCCTAATGTCAGAATGTCTCTGAGAACATCATGATGATCTTGAAAACTATTATCCCAATTTCCCCAAGGGAGTACACATAAAAAACTATCCAAGAATAATAACTATCTTCGACACTCAGGTCTATGAAACTAATCAACCATACTTACCTCGACTAGTGTTGGAGTATCCCTGAGCATGAAAATCACCTTAGGGGAACCTTTGTCTTCTCACTAGGGATCCCATGTTCACACATCCATAAAAATGAGTAGTGGACCCTAGAGAATCACCTATAATCCATCATACTAAATATATTAGGATGAAACCCATGGTAGTACCAAGGTATTCATTGCTGTTAGGACAATTTCTAATTCTTATGAGGGGGAAGTCCCTAGGAAATATTCATACCTAGGGGTGATTGATTCCTAGAAAAACCAAGAAATAAAATGGAATACCCTCCCTAGATCCCATGATCAATCTTCTAGACATCCAATATTTTTTAGATCGTTAGTTAAACTATCTCTGATGCATCTACCTAATCCTAGAAGGGTATCCTAGGCATCAATCAATGGGATCCAATATTCACTATAGGTATGTATAAAATTTGTGCTTGGGGATATAATACTACCCAAAACCTCATACTACCATTAAAATACCATTAGTCCTAGACATTTTAACGGTCTAATGGTATTACCATTCAAATCCTGACACCTAAGAATTCACAATGGTATCATAATATCATAGGAATCCCTTCCATAATAGGTATTATTTCATACATGATCACACATGATATGATGATGGATCCTAGGTACCATCTCTAAGCATCCAATTTCACATTGACCAAATCATTGGATGCCAACCGATCTAAAAATCCTCCCCCAATATATCGTGAGAATAGATTCCAAACATAATGAACATCCTATGGTCTAATCTATGTCAACTGGTGATTTCTAGGCATCCCGATTAATCACATTAGGTCCAGGATCATCAGTAGATTCCCAATCATATTGGAAAATCACATATCATATAAAAAAATAAAATAAAAACATAGTAGTGGATGGAAAAATGCCTAATACCATCCTCATCATCATATCCCCTTCGAGATTACATGTTGGTTTGGGTTTTAGGTACCAACCACAACTATATCTAACAATAGTCACATACACACACTCAAGGTCATCTCTCAAGGAAACTTATAGGGTCTAATGGTCATCATGTTGGTAATATAGTCTCACAAGCTGTCACTTGTCATTCAGAAGGAATAATGTACCTAGAAAAAGTTATAAACATCTAAAATAATCATTGTCCTCATAGAGTTTAGACACTATAACATTATTGGGGTGATGGACTTTGTAATGCCTCATTCCTTGCAGATATTTTAAATTTAAGAAGAATTTGAATTTTGATGTAGTGAATAGGTCAAATTTTTATCAAAGATTCAGAATAGAATTTTTAGAGTTGGGATATATTAAACTGGTCTATTTAGATATGTTTTGAGTTCTGATAGGTTCTCCAGGTTCTCAAATAAGTCTCAAGAGAGTTTATAAGGATACATTTTTTGAGTTATGGTTTTTGGGGAAGGATAATGGGGTGAATGATTAGCGTATGGTTTTTATTAACCGTGCGCCCCAACCATATGGCTTAATCAGAGGAGGAAAATAGTTTGTTACACTATGTGAAGGGGGTTAAGAAACTCTATGAAAACTTGTAATTAACTATAGATCCATTTCACATGTTTGGTATATGGTTTATCAAACCATGTGCCTGACTATGTGAAATGGTGTGTTTTTTAATAGAGGGGTCCACACAGTTGGTGTATGTTTTGGCTAACCATGTGGGCAAACAGTAAAACATTTAAAAGTGGAAAATGAATAATTTCACCTTATGATTTTAAGAAGGGTTTAACCCCATTTTCTCCTCAAAATTTAACTAGTAGCCTCTTACACAAATCCTCCCTTCCCTCTCATCTTCTTCTTAGTGTAACTCCTCTATTTTTTTTTGAATTATCTTTTGTTAGTGGTGTTGGGAAGCTTGAGGTAAGTGTAAGATTTTGCTTTACTATTTTCTTCTTTTATTTTGATGTGAAGTGTGATCACACCATTTATGGTCATTATTCCCTATTTTTAGGGGGGGGGGGGGTTCTAGTTTGTCTATTTCTTTCATTTTTTCTCAAATTAAAGGACAAAAATCGACTAATAGAATGATTCTAACATAAGGTAGGCAGTCTCATGATTTTACCTTAAACTACCATCATCATATTGTGTGTTTGTATTATGTGGTGGTCTGAATCTTCATAATATTGAACTAAAATTAATCTAAAATGTTTTTTTCCTTATCAATGTCTTAGAGACTCCCTTAGACCTAAAAAATCATATTGGATTAGGGAATACCTTTTTTAATACCTTAAATTAGTAATATATATTTAATACTTGGAAATGGGAGAAGTTATTAGGGGTAGCTAGGGATTCCATTTGTGAGACATAGAGCCTTAGTTATAACATTGAATCTCCTTGTACTTTGGTTAGTGGGTTGGTTTGGGTAGAATCTTGTTGAACTGTTAAAGAGGTGAGTGTATGTTGTGATTTTCTTTGGGGTGAACCAATGTGGGAATTTAGGGATTTTCCATAGTGATATAATGTTTTGAAATGGGAAGTAGGTTTACTAGGATGACCTCTAGGACCACCATTAATTATTATGAATTTGGAATACTTAAATGGAAATCAGAATTAAACCTAAATGGTAAATTTGTATTAAATTATATTGTTTTGATGATTTTTTACTATTTTAATTATATAATAATGACATGGATGAGATATTTGGTAATTCTTACGAGTATGGAATGCCTTGGAGGACCAAATGGATTACATATGATGAAATTAGTGTGTAATACCATGGATAATCCTAGAATTCCATTAGGAGACACATGTGGATGTTGGGGGTGAAAATACACCATTATATTTAATGGGGTACAATTATATAGAATTAATTGAGAAATATAGTGAATTTTACATAGATTCATCACTAGAAATTCCATCGGGTGACTTCTTATTAGATTCAGTAATGTCTATATTTGATTAATTCCATGAATTAATTTTGTGGATTCTTAAGGTTTTCTCTTGTTGAATGATACAAGATGAGCTCCTTAGAATTGGTTTGGTTATTATTGGTATGGAATGACCTATATGTGAGTCAGGATTCCAATCGAGCCATTATTTTGAATGTCAAGGGTGGTCCCTTGAGTTCTTACCATTGAAATGATTTTTCTTGAGAATAGTCAAGAGGGAATTACCCTTTGATCTATGTGGATTCCTCCCAAGCCACTTTATTATGGTTTCCTCAGTAATGAACCTTGTAATTGAGTTGATAGATGATATTTACACATTTTTAGAGACTGATATTAACTGTAGCATATAGTGTCAGATCAGTTTGTCTCCTTGATAACTGTGGTAAAACTTGGATCCTTTTAATTTTCAAAGATTATTATTATTCTTACCACTTTATTTATATATTTAAAAACATTATACTCTAGACATAAAAAATATATTTTCATTAGACATCATTGGTAGTGGCCTATTGAGTTATAGTCACACCTTTCTTGAGATGCTATGGAGCTTGGGTACCTAATTAGAAGCTACTTGGTTATAGGTTATGGGTTTAGGGCATGGCCCAAGGTGATGCTTGATGGTTATTAGCTAGGTTAGATCTTTGGAGTTGGGAATTGAGATAGAGATATGGAATTCTATGGGTGATTCCATCTTTGGGTAATTTTATTTATTTATTTTTGGTCCTGCTTTATTCATTGATGGTTATATACTACCCTACCTAATTTAGATGTAACATCATTATGCTAGAGTAGGGGTTGTGACTCGGTATTTTTAGTACCTATTTATCTATTCTAGATATGATTCTTATACTATTTACTTTATTTATGTATGTTTTGTTCACTTTGTTAAAGAGGGTATAGTCTCCCAAATATACCACCAATAGACCCTTATTACTTGTTGAAATCCTCACGCATATGGGGAGGCGCGCCTGAAGACATGTGGGGCACCAGCTCAAGGCACCAATTAAGTGGGTTTCAGGATGATGTGTGATCAATGGTATCAAAGGTTTCTTTTTCTTTTTTATTACTATTTATGTATGGTAGAAAATATATTAGGATGTTGTTGGGGATTGGTAATTATCTCATGCCTGGGAGTTATAGACCCACGTACGGAGGAAAACAAAGTTTCTAGGGATGAGAATTGCTATTCTTGCTTTATGATTTTATAGTTGATTGATTTCTACTTAGTGTCGTTAACTGGCATGTGAGATTATTAATTTATAGTTTTTTTCTCTTGGAACAACACGACTAGAGGGTGTGTGCATTCATGCATCTTTTTAAGAACATGGGATTTATATGTCATCTGTATAATGCTTGTAATTTATAGTTTCCTAGTATTGTATATCTATTGGTGTTTTACTTACTGTTATGGATTATATTTGTTAGAAATTTATATCTTATTATAAATTTAGATTATTGAGCGAGGTTTTTTATTTATGGAGTCCAAAACCATTTATATGGTGGTCTTCGCATATAAGTATATGATGGAACTATACTTGACCAACTCCAAGATTAACCCCTTATAAATTATGGGTAGATATAAATGAGTTATTAATGGAATGGTTTGGTTTAAATAAGGTTCTAGTAAGAAACTTATAAAGTGTTTTCCTCTATAACTTGTGAATGGAATATTATCTAACCAAACCATTTTTTGATATCAAAATAAATGATGAATGGTTAATTCTTGTAATCTTGATGGGTAATGAAAGGTATTTAAATGATAGACCTTGGGAATGATGGTATGTGGATTCTTGGTTTGGAATTTTTATCAGTGTTAGTTAAATGGGGTTCCAAGCACAACTTAAAGTGTGTTTCCTCTATAAATTTCATTTTAAACATCATATAACTACACTAGGGTGATGAGATTGTAAATGATAAAAACCTAAAACATGTGTGACGTTTAAAATCTGAAAAAAATGAATGATGGTCTTGGTTAAATAAGGCATTAACAAGTAACCTATAAGTAATTTTCCCTTATATCATGTAAATGACACCTTATCTAACAAATCTTTGGAACTAGGTATTTTTATGAGAAAAATACTATGGCCTTGAGTAGTGGGTAGGACTCGGTGGAGTTCCCACTTCATGAATCAGTATCTGTAATATTAACCCTTATATGGGTGGTTGGAGAATTGAGTATAGTTGTTCTCATTTAAAGGTTTTGGGTGTGTGATCTGAGTTTGTGTTTTAAGTCTAGAGTGAGGGAATGGTTAGTGAGACCTCAGTGATGTTGTTGTGTTGGATAGCCGGCGACCTATTTTGTTTTGTGACCCTAGTGAAGTTTTGATCATTTTTGATCATTTAATCCTCTAAGATTGTCATTTGGTAATGGAATTATAGTTACTGTTGACCTTCATATGGGATTTAGGGTGTTTTCTTGACCCTATGTTGATGTGAGTTTTGGCCCTTAGTTAGGTGGGAGAGCCTTGTGTTTACAGAGGTAACTCAAGGTTTGGTGAGTATGTTCTTGTTTTTTAAGGTAACCATGAGAGGGGTTGAATTGTTCCTTGGATGCTTTCGGATTTATGAGGCATGGGTAAATGCCTTGATTTAATAAGATTAGTGTATGTGGTTCTACTGAAGGTGTAGCTTAGTAATGTTAGATGCCTCAATTTTTCGAGTTAAGAACTTATGTTCTAGTTCCTTGGTTTTAAGAATTTTTAAGAGGGAAAGGTCATTCATATGTGTAACTTTATCATTCTCTAGTTTGGTTTCGATGATTTGGTTGGTTGTGATCCTTTATGGGTAATCCCAAGATTAGTGAAGCATGGTGGAACACTCTAGGTTAGAGCCAAGACACAGAAAGTGCATGGAGGCAAGGAATTTAAACATGGAGATTCCCTAAAAATTCTTATCTCAGGCGATATGGTTCTGATGAGGTGTTGTGTTTTGGAGTGTGAGGTTTCTTATGGGTGAGGATACCCTTAGAGAGGTTGATGAAGATTTGTGAGATACCACATATTTTTGGGTTTAGGATTCCCTAAGTGATAGTGATTATGGTTTCTAGGATATATATGAGGGTGGGATCAGTGTGATGCATGGCCTTATGTTTTCTCATTATGTGAGGGTGTATGGAAAGGGTAGTTAGACGCTCTGGGTAGACATGATTCCCAAATAACGATTAGTATTGAGGTAGTAATGTGGGTAGATATGAATCTTGAGTGATGTCAAGCTAGTTAAATGGAAACATTGGGAATGACTCAAGATCGATGAGCCTAACGATCTAGGGGGCTTGGTCAAATTCTTGAGTGAGAATTTGGGCCTAGTTTTTATGATGTATGAATCATGGGATTTTGAGATGGGTTGGGAAATAGTTGTAAGGGAATGTATGAACCCAAGGTTTTATGAGATCGAGGTAGTAGGCACATACTGAATATGCACAATTCCATTGGAATTATGTGATAAATAGTGATGGAGTAAGTACCTATCAATTTCAATGGGAGAAAAGTGGTACACGCTAGCTATTCATGTGGCGTGTTGAGTTTTTGTTTAAAAAATGGACTATCTGTATTCCATTTAGAATCATTCAGGTCTTGGAGAAGCTCAAGAGGTTTGGTGGTGTTATTTTCATGATAGACATTAGTTTACAAATTCTTGGCAAAGAGTCATGGGGCTATGATGGGTCTTAGCTGATGGATCCTTCTTGGAGTGGGGTGACCAAGAGTAGATGAGATTATTATAGGTAGTGAGGATCAATATCATTGAATAGAAGTTTCATTTTCTCTATAGGTAAGGATGAAATCAGGGAGGGATTGGAGTGTGGTGGCACAAACAATCAGGTTTTAATCATATAGAGGATATAGGTGTTTCTATAATGTCTTGAACATAACATAGTTAAGTGACACATGCTTTTTTCATGGGTAGTGAACCATTAGCTATTGGAGGGACAACCCAAATTATGGACTAGATATCGAAAATTATCATGGGTGATGTTATTAGAAGATGAGAATGAGTGATGTTTGTATTGATACTCAGGTGATAGTGGTACAACCACATCCAATCCTGAGTTTATAAATAAATGAAGCATGGGCCATGGAGGTTGGGAGTTTCTCAAGAGAAGTGATGAAAATGATAATCCTATGGAAAGGAGTGATACTTCAGTCATAGGTGCATATCCCTTGATCCATAAGGGTCACAAGTGTGTGGATATGATCGTGGAAGTATTAGGATAGAATCAGGATGATAATAAAGAACCAGTGAGGCGCATACCTAGATTCTATAGAAAATTTAAAATGGAAAAGTTGAGTGTGGTGGTGGATTGAGACCAGGTGTTGGATTTAGTATTGAAGTGTTTTTTAGATATATAAGGGTTCTTGGATCAAAGACATGTTAGTTTTTTTGGTAGGGAATGATGATGATTTAGTTAGTTAAGTACCTAACTATAGGAACTCACCAAGAGTTAGGCATGGACTCTGGAAATCATGTTCGGGTGAATTCAGGATACCTTTGGATGTGAAGGCGTTATAATCAAGTCAATTGACTACACATAGATATTTGGACCTGAATGTTTTCAAGGTGAATCATCTAGGGATGGTTTGACTTGTGTTCACATGTAAGTTTGGATGAAAAAAGTTTAAACTCATCTGTTGTGTCTTTCTATGGACGAAAGATGTATTTTAGGAATCGAACTAGGGTTTTTAGGGAAAATCTGGAATTTTCCTAGATCATACATGGAAAATGATTATTAATCAATACTCTATTGTTTTTCAGTAATAAATATGGGTACTTACATATTAATTAATGTTTATTAGGTTTTTTTGGTGTGGTGAGTTTGAAAATACAACGAGCATGTTTTTGGAGCATGGGTTTGAGGTTCTTCATAAAATTCCAATGGTGGAGGGTCAAAAGCATTGAAGTTTGGTGGTTATAAGATGGAGCTTATAGTAGGTAGTACCAATACCCATCGAATGTTTGGATGTAAAAACCATCGAATTTTGGAATATATGGGATTTGGTAAGATGTATCTTAGGGTTTCAGTAGTGATGGTGGGTGTTGGCTTGGGTTCTGGCAGTTTGAGCGCCTTGATTTGAAGATTATTCCTTAGTAATTTTTTAGAAATTTTGAATTAGAATGAGGTAATTTGACTTTTAATTGGTTAAAAACATAGGTTGGGGGATGTGTTTAATGTCCATTGAGAATTCTTGAGGATGATAAGTGTTATGGTGGGGAGTTTGTGATGCCTTGTGCCATGTGGACATTTGAAATTCAAGAAGAATTTGAATTTTGAAGTGGTGAGGAGGTTAAATTTTGAACAGATATTTGGAATAGAAATTTGAGATATAGGATATCTTAAACTGGTGTTTTTGGATGTGGTTTGAGGACTGAGAGGTACTTCAGGTTCTTGGATAAGTATCAAGAGTGGTTGAAGTGCTCAGGATTTGAAATTTTGGTTTTTGGGGAAGAAGATTTGGGTGCATGGTTTGTGCTATCCATACACCTAAACCATGTGGTTTGCTTAGAGGGGGATCATGGTTTATTAAACCATTTAAAGTGGGCTAATAAAATAGGAAAATACTTTCAATTAACTATCGATCCATTTCATACAGTGGGTGCATGTTTTTTCAAACCGTGTACCTGACTGTGAAAGATGGATTTTTTTAGACAGAGGGGCCCACACGGTTAACACATGGTTTTGAAAATAGGATGTCCAAACCTTGAACCATTTAAAAAGATTAAAAATAATACTTTTACCTTATTATTTGAGAAGGGTTTAACCACATTTCTCCCCTAAATTCTACTAGAAGTCTCCTACGCACCTTCTCCCTCCCCTCTTCTACCCTCCTTGGTGGAACTCCTCTATTCATTTTCTAAATTGGATTCCTTATATGGTGTTCAGAATCTAGAGGTAAGTCTTATAGTCCCCTTAACTATTTTCTTATTTTCTTTCACCATCAAGTTTACTCATTCCATTTATGGGTGTTATTCCCTATTTTAGGGATTTTGTCTTATTTCTATATTTCTTCTATTTTTTCTTGAATTAGAGGATGAAAATCGACTAGTGGAACACATTTAACCTAAGGTAGGGGGTATCATTATTTTCCCTTAAAGTTACATCATATTATTGTATGTTTGGGTTGTGTGGTCACACTAACTCTTTATATCCTTGATCTAAAATTAATCTAAAATGTTTTGTTGACTTATTGATATCTTAGAGACTCCCTTAGACATAGAAAAGTATGTTGGATTAGGTGTAGACCTTTGAAAATCCATTAAAGTGATAAGATAGATTTATGCCTTAGAATTGGGTGTGTTTAATGGGGTAGTTAGGGCTTCCCTTTGTGTGACATGTAATCTTTTGGATGACATGGAAACTCCATGGACTTAGGTTAGTGGGCTTGTTTGGGTAGACTCTTGTTGAACTGTTAAAGCAGTGAGTTTGTATTGTGCCTTTATTTGGGGTGAACCAATGGGGTTGTTTTGGGATTTTCCCTAGTGAAATAATGTTTTCACATGGGAAGTTGGTTTTCTAGGATGACCTCTAGGACCCCCTTAATGATTATGGCCTTAAAATACTTAAATGGAAATGTGAATTGAACCAGAATTGTGAATTTAGATTAAATTTTATTTTTTAAGGAATTTTTATTATTTGAATTATATAATAATGACATGGATGATATCTTTGGTAATGTTTGTGAGTATGGAAGGCCTTTGAGGACCTCATTGGATTCCTTATGATGATATTAGAGTGGAATACCATGGATAATCCTAAGATTCTATTAGAGGACACATATGGATGTAGGGGGTGTAAAGACACAGTTAGATTCAATGGGGTCTAGTGATATTTAATGCCTTGATCAAGCTAGTGTATTATAAAAATATTCATTACTTTGAATTCAATTGAGTGACTCCCCATTGGATTTTGGTACTCTCTATATTTTCCGAATTCCAGGGATTAATGTCATAGATTATTGAGGGTGTCCCTTTTTTAATGTTTCAGGATGATCTCCTCATATTCAACTTGATTATTATTGGAATGGAATGACATATGTGTGATATGGGATTCAAATAAATCCATTATTTTGAATCTCAAGGGTAGTACCTCGATTTTAGACTAGTTATATGATTATTCATGGGAATGGCTGGGAGGGAATTCCCATTTGAGCCACATGGATTTCTCTTAGGCCACTTGATTTTGGTTTCTTTAGTGATATTCCTTGTAACTGAGTTGAGACATGATATTTACACCATTTTTAGAGACTGGCATTAGCCATAACAGGTATTTTCAGCTTGGGTTGTCTCCTTGAGACCCGAGGTTTGACTTGGATCCTTTTATTTTTCATAGTTTATTATTATTATTACTGCTTTATTTATATCTTGAACACCATTTTTCTTTACACGTACAAATGTATTTTCATTAGACACCATTGGTGGTGGACTTCTAAGTTATACTCACACCCTTATTGAGTCTCCAAGTCACTTGGATACCCAAGCAGAAGCTACTTAGTCGCATGTTATAGGTTTAGGGAATGTCCTGAGGTGATGTTTGATGGTTGTTGGCTTGGTTGGAGCTTGGGAACTAGGAACCAGGCTAGAGCTTAGGACTTCTAGGGGTGATTCCATCTTTGGGTCTTTGTATTTATTTATTTTTGGGTTTATTATATTTTTTGATTGTTATGTGATTCCCTACTTGATTTGGATATATCATAATTATTTTATAGCATGGGTTGTGAAATGGTATTTTTAGTACCCATTTATTTGTTCTAGATATGTTACTTATATTTTTTCCTTTATTTAATTCCGTGTTGATCACTCTGGTAAAAAGGGTATAGTCTTCCCACTATACCACCCATACACTCTTGTTTCTAGTTGACAGCCACTGGTGTATGGAGATGCATGCCTAAGGCCATGTGATGCACTAGATTGGGGTATAAATTTAGTGCATTTTGGGTTGGGACATGATAGACTTTAAGACCATATCAATTTACCCATCACCACTAGGTTAGTTCTCACACCCAACCTAACCACCAAGTCTCTATAGGGTCCACTAACCTAGTGGTCACATTCTAGTGGGAGAGGAGTGCTCACCCCACTGTCATCCCACCTAGCCCAAGGCTCTAGTCTATCTCACAGTCAAGCTAAGACACACTAAGGAAAAAAATTCTAGTCTATATATCCCCTTTAACTAGACGTATATTATAATTCATATACTAGGGAAACTAGTAATCATCTATCATCAAGTCCTCAACGATTAGTGGCTGAGGCAAGACAACCAGTGCATGGGGGTTTAATGGGTCCCTTAACACTCTGTTCAATTTCAAGAATTTTATTTAATCTAAAAAATTCATTAAATTAATCAAATGGGTTGGTATCAAATCATTGTGGGGCCCATTATATCACACACATGCATTATTAAATATATAAAAACCAAAGGGCTAGTACGTGAAACCATCTACCTTTAAAATGAACCCAAACCATTTTTATTCCAACCCAAAAAATTACTACCCAAGCTCATCCATTTCCATCCATACCTATCCAGCAACCTACACTCATTTGAGGCCCTAAATCCAGTAAAAAAACCAACAATTGATTAATTATAATCAAATTATAAGTAATTATTAAAATATATTTAATTTTTACAATTTAATAGGAATTGTAATTTTTTTTAAAAACTCATCATTTCATTATGCCGCTCCAAAACCAAGTCCAAAAATCTGTGGGAGGTTTACAGAAGACCTCCGACCCCAACTCGGAAAAAATAACTAACCCAAAACACTGATTACATAATTAATTTAATTAAATATTGTTCAAAACCCAAATAAAATTCATAACAACAATATATCTTGTCAAATTGTTGAGTGACCAGGTGTAGATGGAATCACAGGACATCCTCTTCCTAATAAGTGCAGAAGCCTTATCATTATTGATCGATTCCACTATGATCTAGTTGAATCAGAACCAAAACCCTAAAACCAAGCATCCTAAATTAGAATAAATCAAGGGGGAAAAGAAAAGGAGGATGGAAGAGGAGTAAACTCACCACAAACACTGAAAAATAACACCTTAAATCACCCAAAATGGTGGAGGAACCAAAGAGGATGAAGGTAGGAAGGGAGGTTGATCATGAAAACATCAAAGAGAAGAAAGGGGGATCCTGAATTTTAGTTTTTATAGGGGAAAAATAGTAAAAATACTATTTTTTAACAAAAATAGGGAGGAAACATGGTTTACTAGACTATGAACCAATAATGAACCAATCACTTACCAAGAAAACCTATCTTGCATGGTTTGGCCATATAGTTTACTAACCATGTTACAACCATGATGTACAACTCTAAAAACCCCTTTGAAACATCTCATGTGGTTTTTCTAAAATTTTGTTCTAAATGTTCACCCTGGACCTAGTCTAATCCAAGCCCACATAGTTTCTTATGAGATCTCACCTGGTTAACCCTTAACAATTCATTGATAATGAAACTCAACTGTGGACTTTATAAAAAGAACTGGAAACATCCTCACCCTTAGGTTTCTACACGGTTTCTCTTAAACCGTATACACAAAAATGCACACCTTGGAAAAAATCTCATGAACCCTCCCTCCAAAGATACCATAATAAAGGAAGAGAGGTAATGACTCCCGAGTCCTGCATAGGACTCAGGTTGGAAACCAACACTGAGGGTATAAAAATCTCAATATGGGTGTAATTACCCTCTATAATAATATAGGATCAGGAGATAGGGTGAATAAACCATAAGAAATTACATGAAATAATATAAAAGAAAAACTAAAACCATCCCATAATGCATGTATAAATAAAACTGATATAGTTATAAGTATCCAAATTAAATTACCAAAAGAAAACTAAAGCAAAAATCCAAAAAATAACCCAAAGGTATGAGATAGTAATGTACAACATGGTCCACATAATCCTCCCGGATACTTTAAAATCAATTTACATACATAGGGTGAGAATACAAGTATACTCTATAAGAAATCCAAAGTCTCTCATGCACATGTGAAAGAAGCATACTAATGCACTTGTGAGCAAACAAAAAAACCAAAAACATTTTAACATGTCGAATATCCAACCCAAACCTCACTAAGGAATTCTAACCAAATAACACAAACCATTTGTAATAACATAATAAGAATCACATCGATAAGTGTAACCCACACCAATTTCCCACTGATTTATTTCTCTCACACCCCAACATTGTACATCCTGGCACTCCCATCACTTCCATAAAACACATACCACTACCCCACAACATGGTCACATCACATCATGATTGAATACACCTTGGCCACTTCCCCAAAGCAAGGTCAAATATCATCTCTACTGAAGACACCTGGGCTATCACACCTCAACCATAACCATAATAGTAGGGTATCATGAACATTAAGGACATAAAACTTGTTCCCACCTCCTACCATGCATGAATCCCACCATAATATACCCCACAACACAGTTACATCACATCTCACCCAAAAACACCTAGGTCACTGCCCCATAACATGATCACATCACATCTTTCCCAAAGACACCTGGGCCATCACGTAGTACACTATTAGACCTATGGCCATCACAGCCTATGCATATCTATTCATCAGGAAGAGAGAGCAGGGAATAGTGGGTATCCATCCATCTATCCTCACCATAAATATGTTAGGAAAACACCCCCATATATACATATGTGTGTAGGAATATGGTGATCGGCATGGGTGGGGTGAGTATATAAATCACAAGGAACATACAAAGTATATATATAAGAAATACACAAACCCAACCTAGGGGTTCACATAAATGCATTAACCAATGAACAACACTACCACTTTCACTGTCACTAATAAATGAAAAAACCACATAACAAACATAATCCACATTTCACATTCCACCCTTATTTTAACAAATTATCTGATTACCAGATTTCACATTACCAACAAAACCATTCATTTATTCCATTAGTTTCATTATTCAGCCCATTCCTTTTTAGTTTGACATTATTATTCAATACCCCCCATGAAACTATAAAAAATGAAACCACGCATCACAAGTAGCTCATCATCCCCATCGAACCATCACCTTGCTTCCCCACACACACATCCAAACAAACCATCACCTTGCTTCCCCCAAAGCTAATCCAAACAAACCATCACCTATCCACCCCAAAAACATATAAAAAAACCATCAACTCACCACCCAAAAAGAATGAACAAACAAACCATCACCTCACCACCCCAAAAGCATGACCGTATCTCACCCATCAGCCCAACATGCCCCAAACACACATCAAAATTTCACATCATCTCCCCAAAACATGACCACACATCACAACACACCACAAAACATTTTAAAGATTTAGAAAGAGGATTTTATTAACTCTAATTATTTAATTTAGGGGAATTATCAAACAATCCATAATCCCAAGACAACCATTTAATTATCCAAATATAAGTAATTAGCTAATTTCTCATTTAGGGTGATATCACAATAGCACACAATAGGGTTTCCATATCACAAAATCTATTGTGAAAGCAAATACCCCCAAAAACCATGATTTTCAATGGGGCATTTAATTCATACAAATCACAATATCAAAAATCATATCAAATCTATAAAATCATGAGAAAAATACCCTTTTCTACTTCAAGTTCAATAATACAATTATTTATCTTTAATTAAGTTGATACAACTATCTTTCGAAAAGATAACAAGATTATGATCACTCCTGCATGTTACACAAAGAAGATAAATAAGGGATCCCATATCTCAAATGGATATTTCTAGATTCACTGTACACCATGGGGTGAAGAAGAAGCACCCACACACCAAAAAAACACTTGGAAACCCTGTATCAACCTGGATTACACCAAGGGATCATAAAAATACATCCCAACCCCCAAACTAAAACCAAAATGCTGTGGTGGATCTACGAAGAAGAACAAAAGGGAAAACATGGGTAAGAGAGGAGAAATTGCCATGGATTTCCAACGGAAATCCACCAGAACCCAAGGATTGAAGCAAGATAGGGTGGTCTGGAAGATCCCCCCAAACCACATAGGTTTATCCTAGAAATAAGAGGAAGAGAGATAGATATAAATGAAAACCTGATGAAAAACATGGTTCTTTAGGATGGAATTAACTTGCTCCATAAATCCACTTCTTATAGCATAAATCCTTTTCACACTTTATACCTTAGCTGCATACAAGTTGTAAACCACCCACCATAAAAGCTTTAAAAATCTACCTTCCATTGTAAATCACCCTTTTATGGAGTAAACAGCCAGCTACAATTCTGTTGCAGCTCTAACCTCCACCAAACCTTCTCTATCCTCCTCTGAGAACTCTCCAACAACAAACCCATAAAGGTAATGGAATGGGAAGGAAAATACCATTAAATTAGATACCCATCAAATGATTCTCACCCTTGAGAATCAAAAACCAAACTTATAAAGGAAAAAATGGGTCTAATCAGCTACCCCAAGAGATAACTCTCAATGATCTCATCATACCACAAATGCTACCACCAGCCAAAATCACCAACCAAAACACCCATAAAAGCTCAAAAAACTGTATCACCACACAACCACATCACTACCTCTCATTGATCACATCAACACATCATCCAAAAACAACCAAAAACTACCATACTACCACAAAACCATCCACACAACCAACCAACCTTCACACTTCCTAAACCAACCAAAAATAATTATTCCAAACACATAAATAACACTACTAAAAATATGGCTTTTATCAGTGCGAAAAAAGTCCTTTAATAGCGCTAAAAAAGTCCTTTAATAGCGCTAAAAAAGCGTTGTTAATGCTGGAAAAGATAAGGGGGGGGGGGGGTCCCCTTTATCAGCACTCCAAAAAGTGCTGATAAAGACCACTTTTATCAGCGCTAAAAAAAGCGCTGATAAAAGCATCCTTTATCAGTTCTTTTTTTAGCACTGATAAAAGACCCCTTTTATCATCTCTTTTTTTTAGTACTGATAAAAGTTAAAAAAATTTAAAAATTTTAAAAAAATTAATTTTTTTAAAAAAAATCTATAACTCAGAAGGGGCTTTTAACAGCACTTTCCCCCCCATTTATCAGCACCCCGCCCCACCCACTCAACCGCAAGCCCCAGCCACAACTCCCCATGTTTTATCAGCACTTTGTATACCCCTTTAACAGTGCTATATCCCCCCCCCAAATTCACCCATGTGCGCGCCCCTGCCTGCCTCTACCAGGTTTCGAACTCAAGACCTCCCCCCATGCGCGCTAAGTCTTTACCACTCCCCTAATTTGATTTGTTCTCCAAATAGTGATATATCTATTTATATATATATATAGTTATATTTATTCATGTATTAATATAAATTTATATATTTGTATTAATATATATATATACATATATATTTAGTTATATTTAAAAATGTATATATTTATATATTTATTCGTATATTAATATTAAGTTATATCTATTTATTTATATATATTTAGTTATTTTTTTATCCATATATTTATTCATATATTAATATATATTTATAAGATTAGTTTTCAATACAATTATAAAATATGTTTTGTTTTGTGTGTGTGTAAATAAATACATATATAAAACACACACACACACACATATATATATGTGTGTGTTTCTATAAGTATAATTATACATATTTATATATATATATATATATATGTGTGTGTGTTTCTATAAGTATAATTATACAGATTTATATATATATATATATATATATATAAATATATATGCATATACATATGTTAGAATGTATATATATATATATAATATCAGTTTGTTAATATATAGACACACACAAATAGACACACACACATTATATAGGTACATATATAGTTAGATTAATATATAGGTATATAAATATTGATATATTGGTATTTTAAATAAAATGGATATTAGTTATTATTTAGATAAAGATAATATATGTTATATGTAAATATGTTTAATTATTTATTTAAAAAATCAATTTTTATGTGTGAATATATAAAAAATATGTACATATTGTTATATATTTGATTATAAATAGCAGTGCATTATAAAAAATGATAAAATTTCAAAGAAATAATATCAATATGAATGTAATACCTTGGAATAAATTCAGTACCCACCAAACAAATCCAATAATACCCCCTTAAACGAGGCTGAAAATCTACAAAATGTTAAAAAATCACGGTACCCCAACTAAAAACTCAGTTTTAGAGGCCTTATTGGCCTTTTTTGGCCTTGAAAAAACCTTAACAAGGATCCCCCCGGGTCACCGCAACGTAGAGATCGTCATAGGCTTCGATTTGATATGTGGTAGAGGTCAAAAAAACACCCGGATCAAAAGTTATGGCTGTTTGAAGTTCGAGTTGCGTTTTCAACATATTTTGGATCTTTTTTTATTTTTTTTAATTTTTTTAGTCTTAAAATTATTATTAAATGACTATTAATTCATAATAATTATACAATTATTAATTAAAAATATTTTTTTAATTTTTTTATAAGCCTTCACTAAATATCTTATATATTAAGTGTAACTGTATATTTACACTTATCTAAAATATATTTAAAGTTATATTTAAAAAATATATATTATATTTATATCAATATAACTATATCTATAAATTTAAATATTAATATATATTTTTTAATGATTTTTTTTGGAAGTAGACCCTTTATCAGCGCTTTTAAAAAAAGCGATGATAAAGACACCCCTTTCTCAGTGCTACTAAAAAAGCACTAATAAAGGGGTACCCTTTAACAGTGCTAAGAAAAGAGCTGATAAAGGGGTACCCTTTCACAGCGTTGTTAAAGGGGGTACCATTATCAGTGCTTAAAAATAAGTGCTGATAAAGGGGTACTTTTCTCAGCACTTTTTTTAGCGCTGATAAAGGTACCCCTTTATCAGCGCTTTTTCATTAGCACTGATAAAGGGTGGCGTCGGGAATGCCCAGTTTTGTGGTAGTGTCAGTGAATTCCATCCTCCACATCAAGATACTATATTCTCTAGGCAGCACTGAATCACCCACATGGGTTTGATTGAATCATAGTATAATGTGTCTTGATTCAAAATCAGGTCATCACCTTTTTATATGTTGGAACTTTATCACACATCACACATCACAACATTAAGAAAAATCACATCTCATAAAATATAAAGGTCCAAACATCACAAGGGAAAAAAGAGAAAAAATAAAAATAAAATAACACTAGGTACTCCACATGAATATGTGTCTCATGCTCCCAAGTACTCTCCTTCAGGACACAATGACTCCACAACACGAGAACATAGGGAATGGTATGTCCTCACAACACCTTCTCTCAATGATCCTAGATCTCTAATAGATGATCCATGAATTTCGTGTCATCCTTGATATCCAAATATCCCCATTCAATGACATAAGATTCATCGTGAAGATACTGAAGAATCCAAGGCACATGAAAGATATTGTGGATCCTCTCCATCCATGGTGGAAACACCAAATGATGCACCGACGCACCCCAACACCTCAAAGGGTCCAATGAACTTAGGGGAAAGCTTACTTTCCCTAATAAACCTCCATTTTCCTCATTGTGGGGAGAATATAAAGAACATAAGGTCTCTAACCTCAAAATATAAGGGCCTCTACCTATGATAGGAATAATAATTCTCCCATTCCTATGCTGCTTTCATCCTCTCATAAACAAGATGAACCTTTTCGGTCGTGCTCTCCACTACATCGGGACCAAGAACTCCTGACTCCCCAACCTCCATCCAACACAATAGACAATGACACAAAATCTTATAAAAAGCTTCAAACAAATTCATGACAATGGAAGAGTGATAAATTTTGTTGTATAAAAACTTGAACAAAGGTAGGTGTCGTACCCAAGATCCACCAAAGTCCAAGATGCAAGATCACAACATATCCTCCAGTGTCAAGATTTTATGCTCTATTTTCCCATCTGTATGAGGGTGGAAAGCAGTTCTAAGGCATAATTGAGTGAAAAAATCATGCTCCAATACCCTCCGGACTCATGAGGTAAAATGTGAATTTCAATCCAATACAATGGACCTTGGAACTCCATGAAACCGTATCACCCCATCCACATACCTCTTAGCTAATGCATCTATGGTTCCTAACTCCTTGATCACTAAGAAGTGGGATGATTTCATCAACCAATCCATGATTACCCATATAGAATCACAAAATACCTAAGACCAGGGCAACCTTGTGAAAAAATATAATGAGATGTAAACCCATTTCCACTCGGGGACACCTAAAGGTTGCAACAAACCACCAAGAACATGATGATCATCCTTTACTTGTTGGAAAGCCAAACAACGAGCCACAAACTCCACCACCACCCATTTCATCCCATGATACCAAATATGTGTCCTTAGACCAGGATATATCTTGGACACCCTCGAGTGTACCACCAAAGGTGAGCTGTGAAACTCATGAAGGACCCCCTCAGACATCGCTATCGAAAAAAATAGCCTCCCCTAAAACAACATTCGATTTCGACCATCCCTCTAGAGCATCATTATGGACAACACAATCACACATCACCTCTGCCTCTGAGCCTCACCACTAATAATCCTCCACTTACTGAAATAGGTATGACTTCACTATCATCTGAAATAAACATAATCTACCATAAACCACCCTTTCATCTAGGTGCAAGTATGCCAACTCCTCTATTGATCTCCAAGAATATTTAAACTCCTAAACAATATCCTATCATGGCTTCCTGATTAAACCATCAACCACAAAATTTACCTTTCCTAAGGTGTAGGAGATATTGAAATCATAATACTAAATAAACTCCATCCACCTTCACTTACATAGATTCATATCATGCTGAGAAAATTTATAACTTAATCAATATTTATCCATGAAGACGCCAAAGCGCTTCACATTGAGGTAATGCCACCAAAACTTTAGCACAAACACAACCCATGATAGCTCTTGATCATGGGTGACATAGTTACACTAATGGGGACATAACTACTTAGACCCATAAGAGATGACCGCTCTCTACTAAATCAGCACAAATCCTAATCCTAGATGGGATGCTTCACAGAAAACCTCAAACATCACACCCTCCTCTAAAAACTGGAGCACTAAAGCCCTGACCAACTTCCCCTTAATATAACCCAACACCACCTGAAACTGTTCAATCCATAAAAAATCACAGTCCTTTCTAGTCAACACTATAAATGGGGATAAAACTCAAGATAAATCTGAAAAAACCTATGATAATAGCCTATGAGACCAAGGAAATTGTGAACCTCCACCACATTCTTGGTTTCTTCCTAAGAAATAAGTACCTAAAACATCAATGGGTCCACTGTCACACCCTTCTAGGACACCACATGCTCGAGGAAATGAACCTATTATGTCAAAAATAAACACTTGGATAACTTTCCATAAAGATGGTGGTGTTGAAGAACCTACAATACAACATTGAGATGCTCGACGTGCTCCTCGTATGATGTCAATTAGATCAAGTTGTCATCGATGAACACGACTATGAACTGGTTTATGAATTCATGGAACATGGATTTCATGTGTCCCATGAACATATATAGTGCATTTGTGACATCGAATGACATGAAAACGAACTCAAAGTTCTCATACCTCCATATATGAAGTCATTATTTTGGATATCTCCCTCCTTCACCCTCAACTGGTGATACCTAGACCACAAATCAATCTTATAAAACAAACTATCCCCTATCAACTCGTCAAACAAATCATCTATCCTTAGAAGAGGGTAATGCACTACAAAATATTTCACTTTTTACAACAGGGGCATATCTATTGGTAAAACTAAATTTTATGTTGGTAAAACATTTTACCAACATATATGTCTTTGTCACTAAACTGTCAGTAAAAACTATGTCTCTAAATGTTTTTACGACAGATAAAATAGATCTGTTACCATTATAATAATACCAACAGATAATATATACGTTGGTTAAAATTTTTATCAACAAGTTATAATGAAATTTTTTTCTATTAGTAATAATAGTACTTAAATATAATATATGTTTATAAATTAAATTTGAATAAAAATTAATTTTTTTTATTTCAAATAAAATTTCATATTATATTTATTAATGTATCATATATAATATATAATAATTAAAAATCAGTTTTCACACATGTTAAAAATTATAAAAAATTAATTATATTTATAATGAAAGTTGATACAAAAACACAGGATCCATTACAACACCCCCACCCTAATCCAATGGGCCATCCATGCCAGCGAGCCACCCATACAGCGAACTAGCTGAATCCATACCAGATCCATTCATGTCAACTCCAACACCAGCCCATCCATGCAAGAAAAAAGCACCAGCCCATCCATGCTAGCTCGAGCACCAGCCCATCCATGCTAATGAGTCAATTCTAGCACCAGCCCATCCATGTTAGCAAGTCAACACCAACACCAACTCATCTATGCCAATGAGCTAGCTCCATCTCCAACACTAGGGATCAATGAGCTCCAACAACCCATGCCAACAAGCTAGCTCCAGCACCAAACATATTCCTCCCCACCATGACATGTTCCCCATGCCATATCTATGCGAATGCACCACCATGAGTCTCCACATCAACATTTTTTTTCTCAAATCGCCTTTATGATGCCCACAAGCACTCACCTCCCATACATTTGAGTCGCCTCAATACATGAAGCCAAGGAATCCTCCTCCTACATTCCAACTCAGACATGACATGGTCACAATGAAAAATATCACATATGCTAAAATGGGAACAGAAGATAGTAAAAAGAGATCTAAAAAGGATTATGGAAATCTAAAGTTTCTAACTTACAGAGAGCAATGTATGTAGTATGTAGTATAAAAAATCAAAGGCCTTTTAATATCTGGAGATTACAGAAATCTCACATGCATACATAGCATCAAATAAGACAACATGTTGGATGTATAAATACTGCATGCAAAATAGAATCCATGACTCAACCTGGGCTATAGTTTTACTATTCAACAGATCACTGAAAACATTCATGCAGAGTAGTTTAAATTTTGGACCAGGATAAATGTAGAATACTATTATAAACTGGAGTTGGGAGATTGCAGAAGACATTCATTGAGTTTAATGTTTTTGAAGGGGGGTGGAGATAACATGACATGGCTTCCAAGAATATTGAGGATTTTAGGCCTATGTATTTTTGTAATATGATTTATAAGATCATAAGAAAAAAATTAAAAACAAGACATAGTGAAATTATAGGAATAATTGTACATTCTTTTCGGTATTGATTCATTCCGATATGAAAGGTTCAAGATCATAATTTCCCTACATCTAAGTTTTAAATCTTTTGAAAAATAAATCGAAATACTGGATCATTAAACTCAAATTAGATATCTCCAATGTTCTTGTAGGAATGAGAAAATGGTTGGTTCAGTTAAAAAGATTCAAAATTTTCAAAAACTGAAATAACCGACCAATGATTTTTTAATTACCAACCCGAATGTTTTAGCAACCAAAACCAAAGTAACCAAAAACAAAATGAAATTAGTTTAATTGTTTTGAGATAACCAAAATAACCAAAATAACCAAGATTAAAACAGTATTTTGGATTGTAAAGAAGAAAAGTACCGGTGTCTAGTGATGTGGACCTCTCCAAATTCCTATCACCACCTGCATTCCAAATTCCCAACCAATAGCATTTAAAATGACCAGTAACATCAACAAAACACCTTCAAATGTCCAATTTCATAGCTACTGTGGATTATCTGCAAAAAATTACAAGAATCGTTTAGAAAAATCATAATTTCTTAGGAAATTGATCAAATTTAAATGAGAATTAACAAGTTTCTAATAATATGTATGAAAAATTGGATGGAAAAATTATAATGATATATTTTTAAATGAATAATTATCTAGATTACTTCATTTGTAGTATGCAGGTAGGGAAAAATATCATGAAAAAACTCCAAAGAAATTACAAATGAAAAAACATGACTTTTGAATGCTACAAATACCATAATAGTGGTTGCCTACGATTTAAGATGACTAAAATTACAAATGAAAAAATGAGACTAATCAATAATTCATTTAAAAAACTACATATTCCATAAATATGTGTTTCAAAGCCTATGATATATGATGCATCAAAGATATATTTTCTCACTTGATTAGTTGGTGAAACTCTTATTTTTTACTCGAAACTGAAATTAGAAATCCGCATGTCCTAAAAATAAAAACCACCACAATTAGAATGAATAACATAAAAATTCCCATCAAATTAGAGGAGAAATCTCCAAAGACTAACCTAAAGCCTGTGGAACTGCAATATGTGTTGGATTGGTGTTGCCCGATCTAGTTGGGCCAAATGCTTGTGGCCGACCAACACTGACAGGAACTGTAGCAGTGCAGACTTTAGAGTTAACTTCACTGTAGCACTTTTGACTTCCAATTGGCTGTCACTATAGCGTTTTTGACAAAGCTGGCCGCCTTTCACTGTAGCGACGCGGACTCAATTTTCCGAACAATGATCATATTATCCATTGTTTTATAGCCCATTTTCAGGTTAGGGTCATTACTGAAAATCCTCTATAATTTTTTGTGCTCCCGAATAGTGAAACTTCTACCTCTCCCATGGACGTAGGGATTATTCTCGAACCACGTAAATCGTTGTGTCCTTATTGCTTTCTTTCTTTCGTTTTCTCATTTCTATCGTTGAGTCTCTCGAAGATTTCGCAATAATTAGTATCAAAGGGTGAGTTTAGAATTCTCCAATGATGGATCTGGATGAAGGAAAAGTGAAGATCAATCGCTTCTATGGAACTGATTTCAGTTTCTCAAGGATACAGATCGAGGATTATCTTTATTAGAAAAAGATGCACTTGCCACTTCTGGGTGTGAAGCCAATGAACATGGAAAATTTGCAGTGGGAGATACTGGATCGACAGGTTCTGGGTGTTGTGTGCCTAATGTTGGCCACAAACGTGGTGTTCAACATCAGAGAGGAGAAGACGATGGTGGACCTGATGAAAGCCCTTGAAAATATGTACGAGAAGCCTTCTGTGGAAAACAAGGTGCATTTTATACGATGATTGTTCAACCTAAAAATGGTTGAAGGGAGATCTATTGCAGATCATATCAACGAATTCAATACCATCATAATTCAGTTGTCATCGGTGGACATTGATCTTGGTGATGAGGTATGTGCACTGGTTTTACTATATTCATTACCAGATAGTTGGGAAGCAACTGTAACTGCTGTGAGCAGCACTTTGGGGAATATGAAGATGGCTCTGAAAGATATACGAGACATAATCCTTAGTGAGGATGTTCGAAGAAGTGAATCAGGAAGATTCTATGGTTATGCTTTGAACATTGAAGTAAGAGGAAGGTACCCACAGTGGGACAATCGTAGAGGATGATCAAAGTCAAGAGGAGAGGCAAGGAAAATGGGTCTGGTCCTACCTGCTAAACATGCGGGAAGAAAGGACATGTCAAGAAGGAGTTCAGAGATAACTGGAAGGGACCTGAAACCAGTAGAGTAAACACTGCAGCTAAAGGAACTGATGACATGTTGCTGCTGAGCGTGGACAGCCCGATGGAGTCTTGGATTTTAGACTCTGGGGCATCTTTCCATTCTACATCGGAGAATGGTTTCCTGAACAATTTTGTTTCTGGAAATTTTGGCAAGGTGCATCTTGCTGATGACGAGCCCTTGCAGATTGTGGGTAAAGGAGATGCATGGATCAAGACCAATAGTGGGAGTTTGCTGGTTCTGGAAAACGTGAGTTATATCCATGGATTGAGAAGAAACCTTATTTCTGTTGGATAACTTGATGATGCAGGGTTGAGTACCACATTCACTGGTGGTTCATGGAAGATCACCCGAGGAGCTATGGTCATAGCTCGGGGGGCAAAGAATGGCACCCTGTACAACATGAAAGAAACTTGCATGGACATGGCTGCATCACTGGAAGCTGTCGGAGGGTCTCAATTGTGGCACTACAGACTCGAACACATGAGTGAAAAGGGGATGAAGGTGCTGGAAAAAAAGTGTTGCTACCAGATCTGAAGTCGGTGGAAGTAGGATTATGTGAAGATTGCATCTTTGGAAAGCAGAATAAGGCATCCTTTGCAAAAAGAGGCAGAAAAACGAAGGCTGGAAAGATGGACCTGGTGCATACATATGTTTGGGGGCCTGCACCAGTATCATTCCTCAAAGGGTCACAATATTATGTGACATTCATCGATGAATCTACAAGGAAGGTATGGGTTTACTTTCTGAAGAATAAATCCGATGTGTTTAAAATGTTTCAGAAGTGAAAAGTCATGGGGGAGAACGAGTTAGGAGACAAGCTGAAATGTTAGAGGTTTGACAATGGTGGAGTGTATGGCAGTCAGGAGTTCAAGGAATTTTGTTGTAAAAATGGAATTCAGTGGGAGAAAACAATCCCAGGAACACCACAATAGAATGGTGTGGCAGAGAGGATGAATAGGACACTGAATGAACGTTCCAGGATCATAAGGCTGCATTCGGGGTTACCCAAGACCTTTCGGGCTGATGTAGTGAATACGACATCATATCTCATAAACAGGAGCCCCTCTGTGCCAATGGGAGAATTTCTACCCGAGGAACTCTGGTCTGGTAAGGTGGTAAGATGCTCACATTTATGAGTCTTTATCAGTTTAGCATATGTTCATGTTTATGCTAATGCAAGGGACAAGCATGATGTCAAGTCCAAAAAATGTTTCTTTATTGGCTATGGTGGTGAGGAGTTTGGGTATCACTTTTGGGATGATCTCAACAGGATTTTCATCAGGAGACAAAACGTGGTATTCAATGAAGGTGTCATGTACAAATATCTCCATGCAATTGAATATGAAAATGGGAGCATTGAATCAAAATACGAAGAGAAAGTGGAGCTTGAAGGTGTATCTGAGCATGAGACATCGGAACCGGTGGAACCTACTACTCCAGTGGAGTTGAGGAGATCAACAAGGGTGCGAAGGCCTGTGCAGAGGTTTTCTCCATCTTTACACTATTTATTATTGACTAACGGTGGAGAACCAAAATGCTTTGAAGAAGCAATGCAGCTGAAGGAGTCGAGCAAGTGGGAGATGGCTATAAAGGAGGA
Organism: Viscum album; assembly: GCA_963277665.1. Lineage (NCBI taxonomy): Eukaryota > Viridiplantae > Streptophyta > Magnoliopsida > Santalales > Viscaceae > Viscum > Viscum album. Next base: position 1,163,560,604 of record OY728126.1, read on the forward strand.
GATTTCCTCATTGCATGATAACAACACTTGGGAGCTAACACCTATGCCAAGAGGAAAGAAAGAATTGCCGAATAAGTGGGTTTAATGGGTCAAGGAAGAACATGATGGCAAGAGGAGGTTCAAGGAAAGGCTGGTGGTGAAAGTCTTTTAACAGAAGGAGGGAGTAGATTTCACTAAAATCTTCTCACCTTTAGTGAATCTTACCACCATCCGAGTGGTTCTCAGCATTGTGGCATCAGAGGATTTGCACCTTTAGCAGCTTGATGTCAAGACTAATTTCCTTCATGGAGATTTGGAGGAAGATATCTACATGCAGCAGCCAGAGGGATATGTAGAGTCTGGAAAGGAAGACCTGGTGTGCAAACTCCAGAAGATCTTATATGGACTGAAGCAGGCACCAAGGTAGTGGAACAATAAGTTTGATTCATTTATGTCTAAAAATGAATATAAACGATGTGTCATGGATTAGTGTTACTACATCAAGTCCTTTGGTGATGAATACATTATATTGCTTCTGTATGTGGATGACATGCTTATTGCAGGATCATGTATGCAGAGGATTAATGAGCTGAAAGGACAGTTGGCTGAGGAGTTTGAAATGAAAGATCTTGGAGAAGCTGGCAAGATTCTAGAGATGAAGATCAAAAGAGACCGCACAGCTGGAACATTGATGTTGTCACAGGCTGATTACATTGGGAAGTTCTTGAGAAGATTCAGTATGATGTAAGAAAAGGCAGTCTCTATTCCCTTGGAGAGCCATTTCAAAATATCAAAGAAGCAATCACCGAAGACAGCAGAAGAGGTGGAGTACATGGAAAAAGTTCCATATGCATCAGCTGTTGGAAGCCAGATGTATTCCATGGTCTATACTCGACCTGACATTGTTCATGCAGTGGGAGTTGTGAGAAAGTATATGGATAACCATGGAAAGAAACATTGGGAAGTTATGAAGTGAATACTGAGGTATTTGAAGGGCAGAAAGGAGGTATCTATGTGCTTTGGGAAAGGAAATTCATTGCAGGGGTATGTGGATACTGACTTTGGAGGCGATGTCGACAACAAGAGGAGTACCATGGGTTATGTTTTTACCTATGGAGGAACTGCGGTAAGTTGGATATCACAATTGCAGAAGGTGGTTGCTTTATCCACCATAGAGGTAGATTACATTGTTGTAATAGAAGTTGGGAAAGAGATGGTTTGGCTGAAGAACTTCTTGGATGAATTGGGAAGAAAATGAGAGGAGAATGTATTGCACTGTGACAGTTAGAGTGCTATACATCTTGCCAAGAACCCAGTGTTTCATGCCCAGATGAAGCACATTCATTTGAAGTACCATTTCATCAGAGGTTTGATACAAGATGGGTTATTGAATTTGTAGAATATTTGTGGAACCAACAATCTGACAGACATGCTGAAAAATCCTATAGTGATACAGAAGTTGAGGCACTGCTGTGCCTCTGTTGGTCTCCACTGATGAACGGAGGATGAGAGGCAGAATAATGGAGGACATGATGGGAGCACAAGAGGAAAAACGTTTGTATTTCATGAATCTATGAATGGAAAGCACGCCACTGGTGAGTTAAGAAGAGTAAGAACTTAGATTAAGTAAGTTGTCTTCATTAGTTTCATCGAAGCATAGCAGTGCAGTGGATTCAGCTACAAGTGGGAGATTGTTGGATTGGTGTTGCCCGATCCGGTTGGGGCGAATGTTCGTGGCCCGTAACTGTCACGGGTAGAGCTCCGTAGTGAGCTTGTTGGGGGTTTCAGGGGGTAACACGCCCCTGCTCTAGGGGTCGAAGGCCCCAGGCCCAATTTTGTCGGTACTGTAGCATCTCTGACTACTGTAGCAGAGCTGACCGACTGACACCGACAGACACTGTAGTAGTGCAGACTTCAGAGTCAACTTTACTGTAGCACTTTTGACTTCCATCCGGCAGTCACTGTAGCACTTTTGACAAAGATAGCCTCCATTCACTATAGCGAAGCAGACTCACTTTTCCGAATAGTGATCGTTTTCTCTATTGTTTTATAGACCATTTTCAGGAAAGGGTCATTACTGAAAATCCTCTGTAATTTTTTGTGCTCCCGAATAGTGAAACTTCTGCCTCTCCCATGGACGTAGAGATTATTCCCGAACCACATAAATTGTTATGTCCTTATTGATTTCTTTCTTTCGTTTTCTCGTTTCTGTCGTTGTCTCCTGACGATTCCGCAACAATATGTCCATTACACCAGCGAAAACACAGAGCACATCCAAATAAGGCTACAAAGAAATGCAATTTTAAATCTATTCATTCATACTTTAAGAGATATATGTAAAATATAACAGGATATCATACCATAAATATGAACACAAAGAAATATAAAATCTTCCAATATTTCATTAACAAAATGCAAAGGCACATACGATGTGCTTACCTTGAATGCACTCTTACCAAGGTGATCCATCAATGAAAAATGATCCTACAAGTGGAAAGAAACATAACAGATACATTCAGCTAGGAAATAAAGTGATGTGAGATAATTCTACTGTAAATTCCATTAAAATAAGAAAGATATGCAAATATATGCATGTAGAGAAATGTTGTAGACAAGCTAAGTGGATGATTTTGGGATTATTAGAAATTAATTAAATGGTATTAAGATGTATTCATTTATATTGAATTTTTTGACAACCACTGATGAAATCTCAACATATTAAGTACAAATGATTTATTAATATGCTATGATGGCAGTTCACTCTTGATGGCAGATTTGTTCTACCATACAAGACCTTGTGTAAGCGATGTAGTATGGGAATCATAAGTGAATGGTTTTAGGTTTAAATTATGATGTGAATGGACTCTGTATTTGGAAAATAAAATTTTTTGTCTACTACATTCCATAAAAGGAAAAGAGAATAACCTATATAATAAGATAGAATATTCCATGTAGAGTTTTTATATGGACTTTATATTTTGCATTGGAGGAAAAGAGTTACAAACTAATGTGTGGAGAAAAATAGATGATGGTCATTGAAGTATGGAAAGTCATACACTATAAAGAATACATGTCATTACCAGTGATGGCATTACTAGAATACTGGATAGGAAGAAATCATAAATTGTGAATTAGTGATCTCATTTGCTACAACAATATATCAACACTTACAAAGAGTGGTGTATCATCTTCTATGAGAGTGTTGTAACAACTTTTGTTTCTTGATGTCTTACTTTAAAAAAGAGTATTATTCATGATAATAAATTATTAAAGTTGTAGTTTTACCTAGGTTTCATATCATATGAGAAATATGTGGCCATAATAACACAACGTAGCTCTGTTTTCAGAATGAATGACCACTGCACAATTTCAAAAAAAGAAATAGGCAGGATGTTGTGTGTTTTGATCACTTATGCATATGAATTCCAGTATTCTATGGTAACTGTGTTTGTACAGTGGCTATAAGAATTTATATTATCTTTTACATGGGCAGAAATGTGTACTTCACATATGCAACAAATTATTGTCTATTCTGATTGTCTTATTGCTAGAGAATCACACAGTAAATAGGGTAACTATTTTCTACCAGATAGTGGTGGATGAAGTATATTTTATGAATCAATGTATTCAAAATGGGTTTTATTTAATGAATGGGTGGGATTATTTGGTCTATTGTAACTTGAACCATCGACATATTATTTGTTTACATTTGAATTCAACTTCCAAGATATTTTATTTATTTATTATTGATGTGTGTTTCCAGATTTCTTGTTGGAAATATATTTTTTTTTCACTTAAGTGGTTTTGTTTAGGAATTTGTGTGACAATTTTCCTTTAATGAAACAAACATTACTTGTCTTTTCAAACTACTTATTATAGATAATAGGATTTGCAAAAAAAATAAAAATAATGAAACTAAATTTCTATTTAGTAACATTATTCATCTATGAAAAATATATATAAACATTAAACTATAGGCGATCCTATTTATTTTTCTATTAATTTATCTTTCCACTAATATGAAAATTAATTGGAAAAAAGATCCATCCATAAAAAAATAACACGTCACTCTACACATTAAAAAGTATGAGAATAATGACCATGACCATCATAAACATAAACATTTATAATTTATAAAGGAAAATAAATTGAATGGTTATAATAGTTTTAAATGTTTTTGTTCAATAGAAACACAATCAATGAAAAGTATACATTTTAATGGTTCTTTCCTATAGATGATTGCATCTTTCCATAAGTTATTAAATGAATTCTCTTTATGGATGAAACATCTAAAAACATAACTAGATCACCTAAAAAATTGTATATTAATCAGAATGACCAATCTAAATTGTAGATATGGAAATAGTAATGAAAATGGTGTAATAATGCATTATAGTGGGCCAAATATAAAATTATATATCCATTTAGCTATATTTTTAGCACTATTTGGATAGTATAAATGAAACAGAGCGTCAATAGAAAACAAAAAATACAGGACAACTTAATGTAAAATCAAAGAAAGCATTGTGTGAGGTGAATTCAATGATTTCCCTGCTTGCATGCTCTGGTCTAGTACTATATTTCTATACATTTGAATAAGTTGGGAAGGTATTAAATGATAATTCATGTGTAAAAGTATGGGGTCCTGACTCAATTAATTGGAGATAATATTGGAGAGAATATATATAAGTATGAATTTAGTACTCAAATCACAAAAAAAAAAAAACTCATTTAATTATAATTTCTATAAAAATCAATTCAAACACTACCCAACATTTTAAGTTAATAAAACATGAATAGAATAAGCACATACCTAATAAGAGGCTAAATCATTGAACGATTAGAAAAGAATTAGGTTAACGTCCAGGATGCTCCCGATGTCTCAACTTTATATTTGAAAGAGGAAAAAAGAAATGAATCATTTTTAAGTGAGGAGTATAAGCGATGGAAAAAAATCAAGGAGGGTGTGGGTGTTGGTGCGGGTGTGGGTGATTGTGAAGAATCAGGTGTGCGAGTGCAGGAAAAAATCACCAGTGTGGGTGTGGCATGGGACGCATACATGGGAATAGGGGAAGTGCAAGGTGAAGTTAGGTTTGGAAAGGGATCTTCAATTATTTTTTTAAATTTGTTTTCCATATTTGAATATTCTATTATTTTTTTACTAATTAATATTCACCTCTAATAAAATATTTCATCCCAAACTAAATGTATTCAAATTAAACTACATATGTCGTCACTAGACAATTCTAGGAAAATTTAAAATTACTAGATCCATGTACCTTATGCAAGATCCAATTAACTGGAATTTCCTTTGTCTCTAGGTTGTCTTTTATTAAATTCTCGAAGTAGAAGGCCAACTTTTCCAGGGTCTTGATATACTCTTCCATTCTTATCTTCCCTTCATTAATGTCATGTATCAGAATGAGATCATGTTTTTTAATCCACAATACTTACTTATCATTTATGCTGAATTTTAACTCTATTTCAATCATTTTATTGACATCCTTCCTTGGGGACTTAATTCCCTTAACCTCATCATTTGAATCCACCTTGGAGTGAAATACCAAAGCCAAAGAAGTGTCTTTGGAAAGATACTCTTCCAAAATATCTTCCTGGGATTGTCCAACCTCTCAAAATCCACTATGCTAACCTCCTGAATTTTCGTATAAGTTTTGGGGGTGGGATGATGATTGTCTAATACTTTCTTAAGTAAGCCTATCCCTTTGTAGGTGAATATACCAAATGTCTTCAGGCCTTGGTCTTTCCTTTTTGATCTAGTGAGCATCGGTTTGAGAAGATTAGAGTAGTCCTTCCCACTTCTGGTCTTATTACCTTTATTTATCAGGTAACATCCTAGATCGAAATCTCCCTTTTGAATATTTTTTCCAGCTATGAAAAGGAAATATACTGACTGTTCATCTATTTCACAATCGTACATATCCTGTGGAATGTCATCTTCCACTTGAAATTCATCAACAGAATCAACAGATACCTCTATGTGACCCTGCTCGGCTTGCCTATCCTGAGAAACCTTAGAATCACCTTGTTTCTACTTCCACTTTGGATTCAGAGCTTCTTATCACTCAGATTCCTAATTTTCCATGACATCATCACCTAAAATTCTTAAACTTCTATGAACCCTAACTTATACACATTAATCTTGAACTTTTCAGGATGTTTTGGATATCAACACTAGAAATTTTCATTCATGAAAATCTGTCCCAACTTGAGCTGAAAGAGCTTCAATGACACCACCCACTGTGACCAATTGCATTGCTGTTTCACCTAAAATCAGGCTTGGGGATGTAGTCAAGGGAAGATATTCAAAAAACAAAGACAGATAGTACCCTAGTACTTTGATTTGGGCTTCAGATGAGAGGTTCCTTGATTAGGAAAAGGCACCTTCTTCCCAGCTTGAGCATAAAACGACACACTAACTGATTGATTTAGATCAATCACACCATTCATAGAAATACCATTTAGAATAGGTGTGCGGGAATCCTTAAAAATCTTGTTAATCTTTGGACCAGAGCCAGAGGCATCTTCAGTTAGCACCTCCTTGGCAGAACCTTGACCTTAAAGCTACTGAAGGTGGCCATATCTATTACAGAAATAATAGTAGTCGCCCCATGATTCAAAGTGCACCCACTGAAAAACGTGAAATTCCTCACCAACTTTGATCCACATAGATTCAATAGGGGCCTTGGAGACATCCAATTGGACTCATATACAAAGATCTATAGGGTGGCATAGCGACTTGGACCTACTATCAAAACTCAAAAATCTACCCAACAGATTTCCTAGCATTCACAGAATAAAGGGATTTTGAAAAAGAGTAGACAATCCTAGGAAATTAACACAGATTGACATGGTCAAGAGATATAGATTCATGTGGAAATAATATATCCATTAGAATAAAGAAAAATGAATAACTTCGAAAATCAGCTTACCTTGGGACCAAACAATAGAAAGGCCATCTTCAAACGCAAGATGAATAAGAAAATGATGAGGATCCAATAACCCTATCACAACTCACTCCTTCAAACCCCATTAAAAATTGATAAATCTTTTAAAAGACTCAGTTGATGGACACCTCCAACAAAAATGACCCACCAAAGAAAGGACATTGAGAGACATAGCCTCAATGAATTCTTAAATCCAAATCAGAAGCATCAAAGCCCCCAAATAAAGTGCGGGGACTTTGGGCTGAGGGAGATAGGAGGAAAAAATGGAAGAGAGGTTGGGTTAGTGGAAAGGGAGAAGACCGAATAATGAACCAGAGGGAGACTAGTGAATCTCCTCCCCTTACAGAGGGGAATAAGTGGAAAGGGCAATATTGATGTGGTGGGATGGAAGTGTGGATGAGGGGAGATGCAGTACTGGGTAAATTCCAACAAAAAAACTTATATAAGTTAAATGTAAAAAAATATAAATTTTTATTAATAAATAATATATTGGTAGTAAGTAAATATGTATTATTTTTTAATGATCTATTTAAGTATATTTTTATGATGGAATATGTATAGTTAATAATTTTTTTAAAAGAATTTTGGTATTAGTATAATCTATTTCAACATATTTTGGAATGATCTATTTCGATGACAAAAAAAATTAAAAAATTGGTATTATTTTTGAATGATATATTTCAAAATATTTTTCAATAATGTTCAGTAATTTTTTTAATGATTATCATGTTTTTATTTATTATGTTTATTATATTCAAATATCGTAATGATTTAATTTTTTTATAAAAAGTTTTTAAATTTTTATTAAATGAAAAACATGATAAAATATAATCACTATTAATTGTTGTAAAAATTGAAAATCAAAATCAATTAATGATATTTTTTTAATAAAACCTATAAAATTAAATATTGACATTGGTCATAAAAATAATAATCTATATAGAAAAATTGGTTTCTCCTAATTGGTTATTATCATTGAATGGTTTATTATAATAGATTATATTAGTGGTGAAAGATTTTTTGGAAATAGTTATTATTAATAATAGATTCAAGTGTTAGTAAAACAATGTTGGTATTAGTATGATAAAACAATAGATTTAACTGTTGGAAAAATATATGTTGGTGTTAAATGATCAATACCAACAGATTTATTTATTGGTAAAAGTAAGTGTTGGTACTTAAAATTAATACCAATAAAACTTAATATCTGTTGGAATTGATCATTTTTACCAACAAATATATTATCTTTCAATAAAGTTCTGTTGGTATAAGTCATTTTTTTAGTGATGGTTCTTAACCATTACTTTATTCAATCTACGATAGTATATATAGAGTCTCAGACTACCATTATCCTTCTTGGAAAATAACACCAGATCACCCTAGGATGACACACTGGGTTGGATAAAACCATTTTACATTAGATAATATATCTGAATACTTAGATCCTAAAACTTATAAGGTTTCATACGATAAGGATCCATCGAAATTAGAGAAGCACAAGGTAATATGTCTATCCCAAACTCAATGTCATGTTGAGGGGGTAACATCACAACCTCCTCAGTAAAAACATCCAAGAACTCCCAAATGACTATGGGAACCTCCACTATCCTAGAATCCATTAATTCCATAGAAAAGTAAACTCTTAGAGAGATAAGGGTCTAAACACACCTACTTCCCACTTGATAACTCTTCTCACCAATGAAAACCACATTCTGGCCATCCACATTTGAGAACACGACTCTCCTCTAGAAGAAGTCAATAATATCTTGTAAAGAATACAACCATTTGATGCTAAGGATAAAATCATACACCTGTATCTGAAGTAATAAATATCCCCACATGGCTGATGGGGTCCATTGTTAGTCTATACCCCCGACACACATCAAACAAGCTGGTCTAGACTCTGAATTATGTAGTCAGCACTAAGGGAATGGGAATCCTATATACGTCTATTCCCATAGAATGAACTAGAGTGGGTGAAACAAATAAGTGAAAATATCATAAATTAAACAATTTATAAACAAGGGTGGATGAAAAATTAAGCATACCTTGAATTATCTCTAGCCCCTCTGGGACTTCCTCCTCTATTGCCTATAACTGACCATGCTTAGCTCCTCTACCTCTCAGCTGATGACTATCTCCATAACCATGATTAGGCCAAGGTTCTTGAATCCAAGGAACATCATGGATTAATCCTTTACCTACCCCATACCCTCTCAATAGAGCATAATCTAACTTCCCCTACCACTGAAATGGCCTCACTATCAACTACTATTGAGGAGGATGCTGAACCTAACCGCCTCCACCAAAATAAGCTCAAAGAACCACTAGGAACTGATTATGATGATGGAAATAATCTCCATAGACAAAGAATAATATCCTAGGTCCCCCAATAAAATAATTAAAACCACATCCCTAGAAGGTTAGAAAAAAAGGTGTTGAGGTAAACTCCCCATTGGTCGAAACCTCAAAGGACCGAGTGCTTGATACCTACCACTGATAACCCTACTCCTAGAGGAACCCTGTTGTCTCCCCCATCATGGTAAACCTCATCATGAGTGAATACAATCAATCACCTCTAACTTCTTATGAAACTTAAAATATAGTGGTAATGTAAAGAAGTAAGAACATACTGGATCGAAGGATGAAGTTATTCCTCAAGTCATCTCGCACGAGACTCCTCATCTAGAAAAAGTTCTCTGAAAAAATGAAGAAGGTCCTTGAACTTGATCCCAAACTCTCACACTGACATGATCCCCTACTAAAGGGAGAGAAACTCCTACCACTTTATTAGATTCATGGTTGACAAAATAAACTTTGGATGAAACTCTTTTTGAAAGTCAACCCATAAACATCTGCATCCTTCTTCTTGCCCATATACAACATCCACCACTGAAGCATAGCTCCTATCATCTGAATAACTAATAAAGGAACCCAATACTCCACTAGGGACTATATCAAACTAAATATGATATTGAGCTACTCCAACCAGCTCTCTATCACCACATTAGAAACAATACCCTCATACTTCCCTAAATACTACCGCTGAAAAGCGCACAATGGCCTCTTCCATTGACTATCCTCCTCGACCAAATCAACCCTCCAATGATCAATTAAATCATCCTTCTAAATCCACACTACCTGAACCACACAAAGGTGATAACTAGGACCCATAGATAAAAATGGAAATAAGTATTTCCTAATACCATGTAGTATGGAATTTTCTTATTAAGATTCATTTTAATTCATTTTAGATCATTTCAAATTTTATAAAAATCCCAATTCAAACAAGAACACAATTCAATCATGATTCATGTACCTCTCCTAGGTATCTACCCTCTAAGTGGTCCCACCTAACTTGGCTGATCAATAGACTTAGATTCTGTGCACTAGATCACAGGGGGCCCTAAAATACCATTTCATAGGCAGTCTCCTTGGCCTATGTCACATAACAAGGTAAACTAGAACCATTTCCTTACTAAACCATAAAATACTCACTGTTCCTAACTCCAAACTCCATCCTATCTATCAACCATCACCTTTGACACCACTCTTTCATAAACACCTCCCTCTAAAGATACCACAATGAAGGAGGGGAGATAATAACCCATGATTCCTACCTCCAATAGGACCTAGGTTAGGGACCAACACCAAGGGTATAAAAATATCAATATGGTAGGAATTAACCTCTATAATAATATAGGATCAGGAGATAAGATTAATCAATCACAATAAACTCCATAACATAATATAAAAGAAAAACCAAAACCATCCCATAATTCATGTATAAATAAAACTGATACGGATATAAGCCTCCAAAGTAAATACCCCCCAAAAAACTAAAGAATTGACACAAAAATATCCTAAAGATCTAAGATAGTAATGTCCACCATGATCCACATAGTCTTCTTGGAAACCTAAAAATTATTTTACAAATGAAGGGTAATCATATAAGTATACTTAGTAGGAAAACCAAAGCCTCTCATGCACATGTGAAAGAATCATACTAATGCACCTGTGAGAAAACAACAGAACCAACAACACCTAAACCATCCAAATATATAACCCAAACCTCACCATGGAATTCTAACCAAATAACACAAGTCTTCTATAATAACATAATAAGAAGCATATTAATAAGGGTACCCCGCACCACTTTCCCACTAATTTTACACTCTCACACCCCAACAACATACGTCCTGATACTCCCATATATCACTCCCATATATTTCGTATAACACATACCACCTCCCCACAACATGGCCACATCAAATCTCACCTGAAGACACCTGGTCCACCGCCCCACAACATAGTCACTTATCATATTTCCCAAAGACACCCAATCCATCACATCTCAACCATAAACAGAGCAGTAGGGTATCATGAACATGAATGAAATTAACCACATTCCCACATCCTACCATGAAAAAAATCTACCATAATACATCCCACGTCACAGTGACAACACATCTCCCCTAAAAACACATGGTCCACCACCCCACAATACAATCACATCGCATCTATTATATAGAAACCTGGGATATCACCTAACGCACTATCAGACCTCCAGTCATCATAGTCTATTCATATATACTCACATGGAATAGAGAGCAGGAAAGGGTGGGTATCATGGTGCTCGACATGGGTGAGGTACGTATATAAATTAAAAAAAATATATACAATATATATATAATTCACACATAAGACCAACCCAAGGGTTCACAAAAAAAAACTTAACCAACTCACAACACTACCACTTTCTCTATCACCACCAAATTAAAATAAGAAACATAATAAACATAAGACACATTTCACATTTCACACTTCTATTAACAAATTATCCAATTAAAATACTTCACATCACCAACCAATCCATTTATTTAGCACATTCATTTAATTATTAGTACTATTACATTTTATTTTAACATTATTATTCAATTCCAATACTACCCAGATAACTAGAACAAATGAAACCACGCATCACAAGAAGATCATCATCCCCATCAAACCATCACCTAATCTTCCCACAAGAATGACTAAACAAACTATCACCTCACCACCCAAAAGAATGACCAAACAAACCATCCCCTCACCAACCTGAAATTATGACAAAAAAATCATCACCTCACCACCCTAAAATCATGGCCAAATAAACCATCACCTCACCACCCAAAAAGAATGAATTCAACTCACCCATAATCCCCACATTCCCCTAACACACATTGTAAATGAATATTTCCACCCTATAGAATGAACACACATAACAACACATCACAAAAAAAATTAGATTTAGCAAGGGAATTTTATCAACTCCACTTCTTTATTTTAGGGGCATTTCACACAAGACGTAATCCTAGGGAAGCCATCTCATTATCCAAATATAATAGATTAACCAATTTCTTATTTTGGGTGATATCACAATAGCACACAACATGGTTCCCATATCACAATATCTACTCCACAAGAAAATACCCCCCCAATGGACATGATTTTTATCTGGGCATTTAGATCATACAAATAACAATATCAACAATCATATCAAAGTTGTAAAAATATGAGAAATACACCCCTTTCCCCTTTAAGTTAAATTATCGAATTAATTATATTTAATTTAGCGGATGCAATTATTTTTCCAAAAGATAAAAAGAGCATGATCCCTCATGCATGTTACAAAAAGAAGACAAATGAGGGACCCCCTACCTCAAATAGTTCTTTACCGACTCACTGCGCACCACTGGGTGAAGAAGAAGCACCCAAACAATAAAACCACACACAAAAACCTTGGATCAACATAGATCACACCAAAGGAACATCTAAAAATATCCCCAATTTCCCACAAACTGAAACCACAACACCACAATGGATCTCAAAATAAGAATGGAAGGAACAACATAGGGAAGAGAGGTGAACTCACCATGGATCACAAATGGGAATCCACCAGAACCCAAGGATTGAAGTAGGAGTGGGAGGGATGGAAGATCCCCTAAAATAACCTAGGGTACATGAGGAAATGATAGGAAGAGAGGTTCAACCATATGAAAATAAAAATAACTGAACAAAACCTATTTATAATGTATAACTTTTCCAATTACAGAGTAAACCACACTTTTATAGTGTAAAATCCATGGGTTGAAAAAATTATGTTGTAAAACCAAACTTTAGGCCATAAAACTCTTGAAACAAAAAAACCCACCAATAAACATGGTTCTTTTGGATGGAATTAACTTATTCTATAAATCCACTTCTTATAGTGTTAACCCTTTTCATGTTTTTCACCTCATCTGCATAAAATTCATAAATAACCGACCATAAAAGATGTAAAACTCCATATTAAACTATAAAACCCCATTTTATGGTGTAAAAAACCTATTTTAGTTCTCCTAAAGATTAAAAATCCACAAAAACTCCTCTAGCATCCTCCAAGTGCTCTCCAACCATGAAACTAGAAAAGTAATGGGCCAGGAAGGAATAAACCATTATAAAAAACCTCCAAAACTCCTTAAATTCAACCTAGAACTCATGAGACTTAGTCGAATACCTGAGACACCTCTTGAGACTCCAAAATCATCTAAAAAAATCCTCTCAGAATTATCAAACTCTCATAATTCCATTTCAAGTCCTGGTTCAAAATCCAACCCATCCACTAATTCAAAAATTCAAATTCCCTATGGAATTTTCAGACCCATATGAATATGGGGAATTAAAAAATACCCATTATAAAACTTCCCATATCTGAGAATTCCCATTGATCATCAAACCAAATATATTGACCTACACTAGTCACCAATTAAAACCCAAATGGACTTGTTACATTCTTGAGCACTCAAAAGGCCTCTAGAGCATAGTTTTAACATAAAGAACTCAAACCACAAAAACATGAGCCACCAATAAAGTGATCTTCAAAAAGCTGAGATGATTCTTACATAATCCTTTTTATACCAAAACACTTGAGGTTTCTTCATTCAATTGATCATATAGTCTATGGTGCTCCATACCATACTATATTTCTTACTAAGGCTAATTTTGATACCTTGGTGCTCCTCACCATTGTAATTTCCTATCAAAACACAATATAAATGGTCATCTAAACCACTCATCATGGTTCCCCTATCACCATGTCCAGCCTGAAGAAAAATAACAAGTATGGCCACTTCTGACTGATTTCCTATGAAACTTCTTAACTATCCCCACTGGAGTTTCCTCAAGAGAAACACTTACCTACAACTCAGAGTGTCCACAACTGACCCCCAAAAACATGGTCCTACTCATACCCCAATCCATGACACTAACTCTACTTACTTCCCAATCACTCTTTACCAAAATTGAACTTTAATAAATTTTTATCACATGATTGACCCCCTGAACCAAGTCACAAATAGGGTTCAACACCTGAACCATGTCATGAATGGGGTTTCAACAAAAAAACATGTTATGAATCATATATCACCACAAAAATCACCCTTAGGTCACTCAAGATCACCTCAAGCTTGATTTAAATGCACCAACTCTAGCCATCACCCCATTTGAATCCTGGATTTAGTATTCACCAAGGAACTAAATCACATTAGATGTTATCACACACCGGTACCCCGATTTCATCTCAACCATCTAGAAACTAATCTCACCACACCCAAACCTTCCAATATGAAGGTCGTTTACCCATGATCGATATGATTCTCCTCACCATAGGAGTATCATTATCATTTCCCAAATAACCCAAACACTTGTTAGATATAAACCATGACTTATCCATCACTAAACATAATGACCTATATGGACATGATCAAACATAACCAATCACTTAAAAGAAAAAAAATTACTACTAGTTCTTGACTCATGAAAACAGCACCAGGGCATCTACTGGATCCCAAACATAATGATGGTCACACCCTAAAAGGATAATAGTGTACTTACCACTTTATGTATTTTCTTGTAACACTCCTCAATCACCATCATAATAGGTTCCATCATTTCAGGCATGTTTCTCCTCCCATGCCATGCCCATCTATCCCTGAAAACACTTATCGAGGATCAACCTGGACTAGCCATCCCATTTCAGTTGATCCACTTCCAGTGTCTTCTCTATAACTATAACACCCCTAACTAATTCACTGGGTACAAGCTAGAGTTCCACATGACTTTAGTCGTACCTCCCTATATTCTAGAGGTTTCTGACTAGCAGTGAGGTTCTAAAGTGAAATGTGTGGAGGCTATACACTTAATCAAAGTGCATAGTAATAGATAAATAACCAAAAATGTAATAATACACAATCATATTACACAAAAAACAATAAACATGATTGTAATGAATGAATATGGAAACATCAGAATTGAACAGTCAATCTAGAATACAAGGACACTGATTTATCACCAGGCTGATCACATATACAAGATATAAAAATAATAAAAGTACAAAGAGGATCTTCACCCAACTCAAAGATTCACCTCCTCTAGTTATCTAGTATTATAGAGAGATATCCCACTCAAAGATCAACCCTAGGTCTCATCCCAACCTGCACCTATAATTAGTGAGGGATGCTCGGGTACCAAAGTGCCATGGATGATTGTGCAAGGTGTGAGTACAACTCACTAAGGAACCACCAACATGGTCAAGTACTTAACTGGTAAATGCATTGTATATTAATGTGATAATATTAGATGGAAGAAAACTATAAATATATAAACCACATAAGAATACCATAAAATCACCAATGCATGAGTAAGAAACAAACAACCATATTCCAAGTGGTTGAGTACTCATTAAGCCTCCATGAACCCCAATCGTACCTGCTTTGGTGCTATACCAAAAATATAGTCAACAAGCCACCTGATACATATCCCATGATGGGATAGTCCAAAAACATGTTTGAGACACCCCCCTCTAAGGTATATCCCATGTAAATTCCAAAAAAACTTATGAAACATCCCCCTTAGTGGATATTAAATATGGACCCACTTGTATATTAAACTGTAAGGGAAGAGGAACAAATCATACGATATAAAGATACAGAATGATAGATAAATATCAGATTATTCTAAATAATATTCATAACCATCACAATCCATATGTGATAAAACATCAACATAGATCTCTTAGGGATATACATACAAACAACTCATGTGATCAAACATTGAGCGTAGGTCTCATGGGCTATACACACACACATGTGATCAATAATCAAACATGTTCTCACAAAAATTACACACACACATGTGATAAATAATAAAACATGGTCTCAAGGGTGACACACACACACACACATGTGATAAAGCATAAAACATGGTCTCATGGGACACACATGCACTCACATGTGATCAAATATTAAACATGGTCTCACGGTCTACACATGCACACACATGTGATAAAGTATCAAACATGGTATCACATGCTACACATGAACACACATGTGATCAATAATTAAACATGGTATCACTGGATACACACACACACACACATATGTGATCAATCATCGACCATCAATGGAAGACATCAATCCAGTGCACAAGGGTCCATTGTGTCCCTTAGAACTTTGTGCAATCACATTAGTCATGGTTTCTTTAATTATTTATGACTAAAATATTATTAACTAATTCAACATCACATGAAATTCATAACAAAATTGTGAATTAAGGGTTATTAAACAAGATAAAAAACATCATATAATATTCTAATAAACCATGAATAATACCGTAGGGTAGAGAACAAAATACCACTTACCTTAATATGAAGCTGACTCCCATAAAAGAAAGGCCCAAATACTTTGTCTGAGTCATCTAAGTCCATTAGACCTCCATAAATCACCATGAGGTTATAACCCATGCCCAAGAATTCCAAAATAATTAATTATAACCTAATTATAATTAATTAAATGATTATGAGTAACCTTACAACCAAAGGTGGAAGGCATACTTGTTTAATGACTTACTGAGTATCACTGCCTTTTCGAAACCATGACCAACCACCCATGGAAGGTTTGTAACATTCTCATGACTTCATTATAGAAATAATACCTATCATGTGAAAAAAAATTAAAATTTAATATAATTTAATTAAAAACTTTATAAGAGTTCAATCAGGTGATATATCGTTGCCACAACATCATCCAACAATGTTTGGGCCACTCTTGATACAATCACAATTCTAAGGCATGAAAAATCCCCAATTCAATTCCATGTTATGATGGACAATCAAACTCAATTCAACCAAAAATAATAAAAGGAAAAACCTATGAGATTTTCCTTTATAGAAACTTCTATCAATGCAATATGTTCATCATCAAAAGTTATACTCTATCCATGCCGATCTAAATTTCCATAATTCTCGTAAAATTCACCCAAGATCCGGTGGAATTGTTATCCACTTCTCTAATAAAAATAAATACAAAGATCAATCAGTTATCAAGATGATAAAAGAGAAGATAATTTTAAGTGAATTTATATATAAAAGGATCAAAAATTATAAAACATACCAAGATTAAGAATCCATGAAAAAAGACACAACGATCCGTCACCACATAAGGAAGAGGTGGGGTCAAGATCGATGAAGAATGAAAGATCTCCCCCAGATTCACCAATGGTTGAATCTAGAACCCCCCCCACATAACAAGGAGAACCCGTGGAGGGATTATAAGATAGGAGTAAAGTCAAATGGACCTCAAAAATTATATCAAGGTAGGTTAATCCTAAGGGAGGCTCAGAGCCCAAAATGGGAAAAAGGACCTTAATTAAGCAATGACCAATGTGACCCACAAGATAGCCAATGGTCCATCATCTACCTAGTGTAGGTTTAATGGATATCTGATGAGTCTTTTTCAGTATCAAGGATACTACCCATCCCATCGGCTAGATAGTGGGAGCCACCAGCTAGCCATTGTACCCATCGACTAGCTGATTACCACAAAAATAACCTTGACTTCTCTAGGAATCCTCCATTAATTACTAAGCTCTGATTCACCCATCAATCTTCCATTCAAAACCTAAAACACCTATTAAATATGTTTAAACATGAAACATCTCAGTTCAAAACCAAATTCTTTGAATTATATTTCCATAAGATGAAAAGTATAAAATCCTTCTAAAATTAATAACCCATAATGATGCAGGTCATTAAAATATCATCACTATAGAACTTCTCATCCGTGATAAGTTGTGGTAGCATGTGAATCATACCTCATGATATTTCTATATTTTCATCCATAAGGAGTTATCTATGTTCCATCGATGAACACAAACTCATATTTATAAGGCTCCACTCATCCTTGAATTCTCATCATGCTCTTCCAGAGTGATTCCAAGAAATACCACAAGAAACCGATCCATAATCCCACTTTCATTGAACATCAAGACTGTGATCACTGCACCCATCCAACTCAACACACCACAATGTCTTCAATAAATCCCTACTAAAGAAACACAGTTCTCCCCACCATAAAAATCAACATAAAAACATGATTATAACAATATAATGACACACTAGGTGTATTTTAGTTTCATCATGCCTGATCATATACACAATACAAGTTAAAAGTCAATACTAAAAACATCACCCCTGATATCGTACCGAACGAACAAGTCTATACAGAACAATGAAACCCAAACATGCTAATTTTTTTGAAAAGGCCCAAAAAAATCCCAAATCACCTCTTTTATCCCTAATATGATGAGTTTGATGTGTTCCCAACCACTGCATTCAAGTTCATGAGTATACACTAGTCAGTAATCTTCCAGCTGACTCACTATGAAGGTACTCAACCTAAACAACTAAAACTTCAAAAATCCATCGATCACGGAACCTTAATCCTAAAAGGAACCTTTAAATTTATCCTAAATACCTACTGAAATATGATAGGACTTCTAATTAAGCTCCCAAATTAGTTTAAAAACGGCTCACACAATCCATAAGGCTCTTAGGTATATACCAATGCACCAATTTTTTTTAAAAGGGTGGGGCTTTGGTCAAATGACCAAAGAAAATATTACTTAAAAAATGGAGAAATTATAAAAGTCTAAAATATGGGATATTATTATAATCTTTAACATGAAGAGGAAGCAAGGAGTATGGTAGCTCCTCGAGCCAGGTTATGTCATGCGCGACCCCTTTATTGGAAAGTCCATCTGCAACCATATTCGCCTCACGATAGGTGTGGGTTGCAATGTAATTGATACATTGGAGAGAATAGAGACAATTCATCCATCAAGTAGTAATAGGACATGAAAGATGAACCACCCCATTCCAAATGGCCAGCACTACAGTAGTAGAATCGTATTCAATTCACAATTTGTTCCAACCTTTATGCACAGAGAAAGAGATGGAATGGATCATGCCCAACATTTAGGCTTCCAGGGAGGTTGCAATGCTGCAGCCTCTAAAAAAGCACCCAATGATCTGACCAAGGTGGTTTTTGAAGACGACGCCACATCCTGCGGGACTCGGATTTCCTTTAGAGTCTCCATCCACGTTGATTTTGGTCCATACAGAGAGAGTTGGTCTCCAGAAGACCTCAAACATGTGCCATGGCTGACTAAATATGACATCAACTCGAAGACGCCTCAAAATCATAAAATCAGCCACAATGTTGTTGCAACTCTCTCTATGAATCACTGAATATTCCCGAATAGCAACCAGAATTCACATTTTACCTGCATTAATATGGAGTGAGAAATTATTATAAAGGATAGAGTTCCTATCATACCATATTACATGAAGAAGCTCCACAACCCCTACAAGAAATAAGTTCTTTATTTGCTAAGATCTATCCATACCAACACAACATTTTAGCTGGTCATTGAGAGAGTCAAGAATCATCCATCTACAATCAAAGATGTTAAAAATATAGTTTCAAAGAGAAGTGGCAATAGCACAAGAGAGAAATAAATGATTAGCATCTTTTCTATGCTGGTTACAAAGACGACATTTAGAACAAAGATGGATCCCAAAAAGTTGTAAGCAGGTATCAGTGGGTAACCTATTGTTGGAAAGGTGCCAAATAAGTGTGAGTATTGAGGGATTAATCCAAGACTTATCAAAGAATTTGATTCATTTGAAATCATTCTTGGAGTTATGGATGGAGTGGTTATAGAAATTTTTTGAGTTTAGAAAACCATTGTGTGCAGGATCCTAAAACAAAAAATCCCCTGAAGTAGAAAATGGTTAATTATCAATAATATGAACAACATTACTAGGAAGAGTGTAAATATGACAAGAAAGGACATTGCTAAAAGTGTTGTTGATATTTTTAGGAGAGAATTCAGGAGGGAACAAAGATATTAGAGGAGCACCTATCCTGTTGTCTAACCAAAATCTCATAGATGAGTTTCTAGAAACCATCCATCTAGAGTCAGCCATAATGATGTTATACATGTTTTTGATAGATGGCCAAATGGAAGAAGCCAGAAAATTCTTGTTACCACTTTTCATTCTGTCAAGGAACCTATTCTTGCTAAGATCAATCGAAGGGGAGTCATTGTGAATCAGGTTCCAAGTTAATTTGGCTTGAAGGGCCTCATTAAAAAGTTTTAAGTTTTTTATACCAAGACCACCTTTGTCTAAAGGTTTACAACAAGTATTCCAAGTAATGGTCACAAGATTCCTGTCTAAGGTACTATCAGTCAAAAAAAAATTAATATAAAAAATTATTTTTTTATAATACCAGCCAGCCATTTGTAGACCATCATAGAATAGACTAATTTGGAGACAATTGCAGACTTGAATAGACAAAATCTCTCCGCCATAGAAATAGATTTGCCTTTCCAAGTGGAGAGATGACTAACAATTTGATCGACAGTAGTATAGAAGTAGAAAGATTTGGTTCTACCCCAAAATATGGGAACCCCAAGGTAAATGAAGGGAATCAATCCTTCTTTGATTCCAAGTTCATTAATGATACCATTTTTCCTACAAGCTGATTTTTTCCCAAAATAGATGAAGGATTTGTGCAAGCCAATGACTTGACCAAAAACTTCCTCATAATGAGTAAGAACAGTTTTGAGAGTTTTGATGTTCCTTTTATCCCCCTTTAAGAAAAGAATGATGTCATCAGCATATAGGAGGTGAGTGGGAGCATTGAAATTTCTGTAAGCTAGAATTGGTTTGAGCTTATTTTGGTCAACCAAATGAGTGAGCAGGCGACTCAAATAGTCCTCTACAATGGAAAAAAGGATTGCAGATAGGGGGTCACCCTGTCTGACACCTTTAGATCAATTGAAATAGCCTTTGGGAGATCCATTGACCAGGATAGAAATGTGTACTGAGTTTAAAATGGCATTAATTCAAGTAATAAAGATATTATTGAAACTAAATCTTTGTAAGACTTTGAAGATGAAATTCCAATCCATATTGTCAAAGGCCTTCCTAACGTCAAGTTGAATGGAAACGTTTGCACCCTTATTCTTATTGTTTAACATGTTAGTGCATTTTGAGGCAAGGCAGATATAGTCTTGGATGGATCTTCCTTTGACAAAACCAAATTGATTCCATGAGATAATTTTATCAGTGATAGTGGAGATTCTATTCACAATCAGTTTGGTGATAATTTTGTAAATCGTGTTGATAATAGAAATGGGTCGAAAGAGGTGAATTTTAGAGGCATTATCAATTTTAAGGATCAAGGTAAGGAATTGGGAATTTGGCCCATGAGGAAGGTTGCCACTAGAAAAGAAAGTTTTAACCAGATTAAAAACATCTGTTTGGATGATATTCCAATATTTTTGATAGAATCCATTGTTAAAACCATCAGGACCCGAGGCACTGTTAGGATTTAGGCTGAAGAAAATGGCCCTGATTTCATGATCAAGAGGAACACCTACGAGAAAAGAGTTTCCAGCATCAGTGATAATAGCCGGAATGATCCCCTGAATGATATCCTTATTCATAGCAGGGCCATTGAATAAAGATTCAGAGTAGGAGACCGCATGATTAGCTATGTCCGCTTCATTATCCAAATCCATGTCTAGTTTCCATAAAATGACACATATGAAACACACATAAGGAATTCATTATAGAACCAGATACTCTTAGGTCCATAACACATAGGTCATTTAGATTCACCATGATTTTCCAATGGTCATCCTTTCAAGAAACAATGACCCTTCCTATGATAAGGTCATTAAGTCTTGATAATATTGATGCTACCCACTGTAAGAGTGTCATTATTTTCACCTCACCATACACACATTAGTATTCTCAACCCTGACCATCCCATCACCGAACGTAATGACTAAATGAGACCATATGTTCATATCAATTTCCAAATGATACACCATGTGCTGCACACACTTGGATTTCTATGAATGCATTTAACTAAATTAAATGATCCAATCTCGAAGTGAGATATTTTATCTAGCATCCTATACATGTTTTATGACCTCTAGAAAATATGCAACTCATCCCCTCATGAAAGATGATACAATGAACCATGAAATCTCTATTAATTACAAACTTAGATTAACTACAAAATGGTACCCTAATCCATTATTGATATCATCTCCCAATATAGAGACACCTCCAAACACTCCAAATTCTAGGCCACCAAGCGCAATAGATTCATGCTAAACACACTGATTACTAACTACAAGGGTGACCCTAAACGAAATTCATTAGTGAACTACTACTACTACTTATACCATGTTTATCTAAAAAACCTAAAACATTCTCAATGGTCATCTCACCACTAGTTTTTACCAAAACAATAGACCCCATGCATAACCATATAAATTAATGATCATGCATAAAGGATTTCCTAGTGAGGCATGATAACACCACTCTTTACTTGAATCAGAGTGATTCCCCATGATTCATGAACCTCTATTCCTAGGATCACATGATTCCTCAGCTGTCCACACACTACATGACGCCATCTCTACCAATCAAACACCATCAGTGCTAATTTTAAACATTGGGAATCTTATTCACGTCAGTATATACCATGAATTCAACCACCATTAAAAGGTAATAACCAAAATAATGGGGTTAGGTACACAAAAAAATCCTACCTTTTTAACCCAAACCTCACATCATGAGTACTAGCACTCAAATTGATCTATACTCCAAGGTTGAAAGGAATATATAAAGATCTTTTTCGAAGCCTTCCCAAGGTTATTCACATGAATAGGGAATTTTATCAAAAAAATATTCCCATCAGGCACTAAAATTGACTATCCCATCACATGGATACATTCTCACTCATGTTACTACTAAGAAATATGTGGCACTGACTCACTAGTAATCAGAGTCACATCTCTAAGGTCACAAGGGTTTCCCACATAACCTGCAACATGAACTCACTATGGGTCACAAATCATGGAATTTCATCTAATTAAATCTCTACAAATATCCCATGATGGATCTTTCCTAGACCATTGATGTTGAGGGTCTATAGATTCATGGTTCAGTTAAACATAATTCCACTGGGTGCTATACAGATACCTTCATGTGGGCTTTAGTTGTAACCTTAACTAATCAGACCCATCTAATAGACACTCATACAATATTACTCATTTATTCTAATAACGCTTGATAATGACCTAATAAAGTACACTACATCATCCATTCATAGAGGGATTGCATCATCATTATTGTTGTTATTGTCATCCTCATCATCAACTAGGTGCACCACACTATAATCTCACATGAATTTATATTAGAAGTAGGCATGAATAGGGGTTTAAATAAATATAACGTCATAAATAACGCATATATGAAAGCACAATACATTATTTTGACACTTAAGAAACCGAGTCCTCCATCATCAGTATAATCACACACAACCAACATATATGCCATGTGAATCCTATGTTCCAAATAAGATGCATGCAGAACCTCTTACTGATACATCTAAGAGTCAAATCCATATGAAATCACAAATCTCAAAATCCATATGTGTCATATGATGTGAAATCATATAACAATAATAGTGAAAACTAAGAACATCAATCCCATGCCCTGGTAACTTGGAATTCCCTTGATAAAGGTGTTGGAGATACACCCGACCAATTTTCATCACAAACTACGACACATTACTATGTCACCTGCCTACAAACTTAAAAAATCAGAAAAAATATACCATTTGATACCATTTTTAACACACTAACCCAAATCATTGGGTTCGATCCAGAGTTCCACATGACCTTAGACATGCCTCCCCATATAGAAGAGGCTACCGATTAGTAGGGAGGGTCTAAAGTAAAACAAGGGGAGACTATACTCTCAACCATAGTTCATAGTAATAAATAAATAACCAAACATTTAACAATAAAAAATAAGTTTATTTGGAAACTAATAACCATAACTATAATGAATGAATGCAGAAAAAAACATACTCAAATAGTTAATCCAGAATACAAGTACACTAATTGACCATTGGGCCGATCACATATACCCAACTCCAAACCAAAACTCCGACCAGTATCCAGTCTCATACTGAGATATCCCACTCAACGAGCAACCCAAGGCCTCAAACCAACCCAAACCTATAACAAGTAAGGGATTATTTGGTACCCAAGTTCCATGGCCAACCAAGAAGGGTTTGAGTACAAATTAGTAGGGAACCACCAACAGGATCTTGTATATAAATATTAATTGTAGTTTACATGAATGTGATAATCTCAGTAGAAAGTAAACTAGAAATACATAAACTACACAAGAATAATATAATATCACCAATGCATGTTTAAGAAACAAACACAAATATACTAAGTAATCATGCACTCACTAATCCACCATGAACCCCGACCGTACCTACTTTGGCACCATACTAAAATAATAGTCAATGAGCCGCCTAACACCCCCCCTAAAGAGGATATTCCAAAAAAATTTTTGACACATCCCCCTATAATGGATAACCCATGTACATATTGGCCAAATATCTAACACATACCCATCTTGGAATAGTCCATGGATCCACCTGCATAATCAATTGAAAGATAGAGGAACAACACATACAATATGAAGAAAGAATATGATGGATTTGTATCACAACATGCTAATAAAGAGTTATAACTATCACGATCCACATATGAGAAAACATCAACACATGTATCATGGGGATACACATGTATACCTAATGTGATCAAACATCGAACATAGATCTCATGGGATACGCATGCACAAACATGTGATAAATCATAAAACATGGACTTATGGTCTACACATGCATACACACGTGATCAAACATCAAACATGTCCACATGGTCTATACACGTACACACATGTGATCAAGAATTAAGAATGGAATCACATGATACACACACACATGTGATAACACATTAAACATGGTCTTATGGACTTCACACACACACTCATGTGATCAAACATCAAACATGGTCTCACGGGCCACACAAACACACTTGTGATCAAGCATAAAACATGGTCTCATGGTCTACACACACACACACATGATCAAGTATCTACCATTGTAAGTAGATATCAGGATAGTGTGTAAGGGTCCATCATGGCCCTTTGAACATTGTTCAATTACATTAGGCATGGTCCCTTTAATTAGATAAATACCAACATATCATTAACTAATTAAAAATCACATGAAATTCATTACACAATTATGAATTAATGGTCTTTTCACAAGGTGAAAAACCTCATATCACATTGTCACATACATAACTTATTTTAAAGTTATTTTTAATTTATTTTCCATTCATACTTTGTTTTGGGGGTTTCCCAAACTTTTATGGAGGAAGGGGTGAGTTTTCATGAATTGGGCCAAATCATGAGCCCAATTCCAGATTTAAAATAATTTTTTTTCTTTTATAACTCATTCATTTTTCAACATTTTTTATCTATTAGAATTCATACTTGGCCTCACATGACCTATTAACACCAAAATTTAAATTTTGAGCCTTTATAAATCCATAATCATGGGGGATTTAGGTTTTTATTTAAGAATTGGGCCAACCCGAAAGCCCATTTTCTAGTTTTAAATTGTTTCTTTAATTTTTTAATATCTTATTCATTATAATGAATTTTTCGGTGATTCCACCTCCCTATCGACCCTAAGAATCAAAGGCGCGCTCCCATTGCCTTTCCCCCCTCCTTGGAGCTCTTTAAAATCGCGAATTAGGGCAGAAATTCATAGGGTGTCTCAAATTGGCCAGAATTGAAGTGGTAACTTAATCCCTTATTAACTCTATAGATTATTACTCTTTTCCACCCATTATAGTTCCTAAATGACCTCCTAAATCTTTTTCGAACAAAACCTGAATTTTGGCTGTTTTCAATTTCAGCTACTATTGTTTTTGGAGTGATTAATTCAGAATACTTCAAGTAAGTGAGTCCATTTCTTTCCTCTTTCAAATTGCTTAGGGTTTCATTTGTTTTTATTAGGGTTTATTCCCTCTTAATTGAATTCCCAAATGACCATGGGGTAGGGTTTCAAACCCAAGGTTTAAACTTGGGTTTTATTTTCCAATTATTGTGGTTTTAGGTTTGATCTAGGTCCCTCTTGGTACGGTGGTGGTGCGATTTGATTTTCGCACAAAGGATTCAAGGTTTTAACTAATTTGGTAGGTGATTCCATATGTATGCAATCTATGTGAATTTAATTTATGTTTTTATGACATTTTCATGTTCATTTAATTATATGGTTGCTTCAAAAAAATAGTTTTAGTGGTTTTTGTAATGAAAATGAATTTTTAATGCCAATTTTAGGTGAAATTGGGGGTTCTTCATGGAAGCCTCTAGTTGGTTCTTTTGGGGATGCCCTATCACTAATTGTTTTATTTTATTGGGATGTACTAGGGCTTCAAATATGGTTTTGAATGTTTATTCCTTCTGTTTTTTGCTGCGAAAGTTGGTTTTAATGGTGTTGTGGAACTTGTGAACTTTAAGTGTCATGTTTGTTTAAAAATTGAAGTTTTACAAAGATTACATTTCTTGGTTCACATGGGGCTGCCCTAAAAATTGATTTCTTGGTTTAATTGAAATGTATAAGGCTTAATTTTCTGAATTGGTAACTTATAGGTGTGTATATAGTGTGAAAAGTGGGGTTTTCAGGGAGTGTTGGGTGCAAAATAATGCGGTTTTTTGAGAAATTGTTTTATGGAAAATCAAAGTGTTTTTTTGTGTGTTTTAAATGGTATAAAGTGTGTATAGATAATTTATTGTTTGTAAGTGACCATTATTGGTGTTTTTATATGAAAATTTATTCATGTGGCATGCTGAATTTTTTTGAGCACAAAGGGGGAAGCCCGAGTACCTAGGTGGGGCAGATGTGTACTAGTACGACTAGTGGACCAGATGAGTTTTGTCTCTGTTTCACCTAGAATTTGGATAAATAAAACTCTAAATAAACATGTGGATGATGATTGGGGAACAATAGGTTGTGGGTATGTTCCCTACTAGTGGATAGTGCATGAGAATGGATTTTACTATGGTTACTTTACACCGAGGTATGAGGTACATGGGGCCCGAGACTATCTAGTACCTAGGGGTGTTCCCGATTTTGTTTCTCATTTTTTTTGTGATATTTTAAATTGTATTTGGGTGTTTTTGGAAGTAATTTATAGTAGATAACATGTATATTTAAATGTGTGAATATTCTGAAAATTTTAGCTTGAAAACTGTTTTCAATTGAAAGTTGCATTTCTTGGATTTTATCACTGTCTTTCTTTGCGTACTAAAACTACTTGCTTTTTCACATTGTATTGAATCCTCTTTGGAATAATTTGGTGGTATCCTATTGGTCTTAGTATCACACCATACTTACACCCCTTGGGTGTAATTAGACTTGGTTATGTTTGACTCAGGTAAAGGAAAGGCCAAGGGTAATTGCGGTTCAGGGTGTTAGTCCCCATCGCTGGGGTGAAGTTGTGAAGACGACTTGCGGGTGATGACCCCCTTTTCATGTGGAGTACTTGGTGATGTATTGATATTGTAATTATTTGTATTTTTAACACTTTTATTGTCTTTAATCCAATGTATTCAGTTCTGGTTTTTCGTTAAGACTTGTTTGGCTTGAAAAATTTCAGATTTATATTATGGATTGTTTTAATGTGTTATGCTTTCATACTCAGGTAAATCGTTCCCATACCTAAATTAATGATACCTGGGAACTTGTTCCAGCCTGTGGGGATAGGGAACACCCTTTGGGCCTTGGCATGGGCCGAGTTTGGTGCCGGTTTGATGGCGACCAGATCTGGTTCGTGACAAAATGGTATTAGAGGAGGTTCTGGTTAACTCTTTGGGTCACGTCATTTAGGGAACAGTCCGGATAGTATAGAGTTAGGATTGTTGGGACTTGGTAGTTTGGTTATGGGTAGTGTGCCTGATCACCACACCTTATGATGGGATTTGAGTCGCTAGGGGAAGTCAGGATTTATCTAAGTCTTTTGGTTTTCTTGGTTTGATGATGATTAGGGGAAATGAAAAGAGAGTTGGGTTAATGGTCTCAGTGAGCTCGCAGGGCCTGGAAAGCCATGTGGAGCTGGTGATATTCCCTAAAACACTCTCTGTGATGGTGAAGTGATTGGAATATGTCCTCCAACCATATTTCCAAGTCACCCACTGAAACTAGTTTCCTCTCACATTGTTTTGTGCTTTAGTTTTGAAATCTTGGCACTTTGGTTTTAAAGTGACTTGGTTTTAAGAAGCGTAAAGTTTTTGTGAAATTATTTTCAAATAAATAGGGAATGGGTTGGTTTATGAAATGGAAAAACTGAATTTTCATAATTGTTTTGAAATAGAAAATGGTGTGCTTACACCTCTTTTGAAAGCAGGAACTATATTGAAGTCGGTTTTGAAAAGTGTTTCCAATAGAGTTTTCTAAACAATAAAAGAGTGTTTTAATGGGATGAGATGTTTTGAAATTGATGTGAATATCTTTAAAGTTAGTTCTTTTCTAAATGTTTGTGTCTTTATGAAAATTTTTGTAAGATGTGAGTTGGGATTTTGATCTCCTGGTTAGCGGTTTTGAGAAAAAGGAAGTGTTGGTTGACCGTTTTGGTTTTGAAAAGTGGAAATTTTTTTTGTTTTAACCTTTGGTATTTTTGTGAGAAACCACATGAATGGGGTTATATGGGAATATTTATGGTTGATGACATGACTGGATGAGTGTCAGGATATATATGAGGAGGGTGCCCTGTGTGGCACAAAAACATGCATGTGTAAGGCCCATGGGGTACCATTGGTGGATGTGCTAACTGCTGAACCATTTGTTTTCAAAGAAATGTTTTTAAAGAAAAACATTATGTCTTGATGAATTGTTTGGGATGGTTTATATTATGTGTTTTTGGAATATGTTGATGTTGTGGGATGTTTTGAGTCCAAGAACCCCTCCTGTTTGAACTGTGTTTTGGGTGTGTGTTTGGTCATTAAGCTGGGTAGAAGGACCGGTTAGTAGTCTCCTCTGAGATATGTTTTGGGAAACCTTTATAGTGAATCCCTTCATGTGTTTGGATCTGGTTTGTGGCACTGTTTGACCAATGGACCAGCTTGGTTGGGTCTTTAGGTTCTCTTGTTGGATAAGGTATGCCCCCATTAAGGGTTAATGCATAACTAAAGTGGAACCCAAATTGTTTCTCCATTGGAAAATCCTCGAGTTTATCAATATAAGAAATATTTTTTTCTCAAGATATATATATTGAGCCTACACCCATTCCTTTCTTTGATTTTTATATCCTCTTGTAATGGGAGAGTTCTCGTCGAAGGTTGAAAGAGACCTTTGTTTCTTAAGTTTCCTGATTCATCAAAGGTGGATGTGGTCTAGGGTTGTTAGTGTGGATGAGTGTCTCGATGGTGTCTAAGAGGGCCTTTGGGTTATTCAAAGTTTCTTTTAAGAACAAGTTCATGTTAAACCACCGGTGTGGGAAATATGGTCACGATAGGATATTGTGGACACTTTCTAGAATTGTGTGTTGTTTGGGGATGTTGTATAAGGTCCCTCACCATGCATAGTTTATATCAGTCGCAATGGTCATGTTCTGTGATGCCTTATGATATCATGTGCTCGATTGACCATATAGGTGAAAGTCATGAAATCCTATGAGAGTCCCTGTTATGTTGGGTGAATTTCTCCCTTGGAAAAACTTCAAAATCTTCCATTTTAGAGGAAGGTGAGTGCAGGTGGTCTTAACTTCTATTGTTTCTCACCTGAAGAAACAAGGTGTGATGTGTGTGAATCTTCTTAGCCCTTGTTTCTGTGAAATATCGGGATAGGGTAAAGTGAGTTTTGAATGTGTTATGTCTGGAAAACTTATCTGGGATTGCAGTGTAGTTTTTGGTGGCACCGAAAGAAGAATTCTCATTCAGTGGGTTTACAAAGACTAACTGCGAGGCCAAAGATGCTTCAATCATTTGAGCTCCATCCATAGGTCTCGGAGAGAAGCTGGCTCGTAGTCAGGGGAAATCACAGGGTCATTTAAACCCTTTTACAAAGTCCTATACTAAATATGAAATATGGGAAGAGTTTAAACCTCTGGTATTATCATCTTTCTTCTGTTGTTCATGTTTGGTGGAAATAGGTGGAGGGCCTTGTACCCATGTCATCACCCAATGTCATTCCTTCCCCCTTTGGTTTCCATTGAGTCTTTAGAGAATGGTTGGAAATTTGGATAGATAGGCTGAGAACATGGTTTGTGAATGATTAAGAGTGACTGTCTTCCTGGAATCCATGTAGTAAGATTGATCAACACAGTTAGTTCACAGTTTCACAAACTGTGCAGACTAACCGTGCGACCTTCCCAAATCTTTATTTTTTTTGTGTTTTTCTATACCGGACCATGTTGGTTGGTTAAGATAGTTGGTTCTTATGGTGGGGAGAACCACTATGATTCTCACACATGTTACTTCAGAAATTTTGAATGGAAGTCTACCCTATGTACCAGGGAGTCCGTTCAGGCCTCCCCTATTAGTGTCCTGATTCTGTCTCGAAAAAAAATTATTGGTTGTCTCTTATGGTGGGGAGTGTATTTGTGTCCCCCCATACCAGTAACTTATTTTTATCAATGGTCTTATCTTGGTGTAGATAGTCTCATTCAGAGATATCTAGCTACCAACATCTTCCTTGAGTAAACGTTGGGACTGGAGAGCGCCCAATGGTTTAGTTAAAGTAAGGTAAGTGTAACCTTGTTCAAAGTTGTTGTTCGTTTGGGTTAATTGCTTGAATCTTGTTCGGATAGTGTTTAAGGAGTTTTCTTTTGGTATAAAGTATGAATGTTATTGATAATTTTAGTAAAGTGGTGTAAGTTTTGGTTGTGAGAGTAATCCTTCCTTAATTGATCACTGGAGGTGTTTTGGCCTTTGGGGGCGAAACATGGCAAGAGAGTACCTATTGGTTTCTCAGTTGGGTTTGGTTGTTTCTTTGACCTTGCTATGACTTTCTGGGGTAGAAAGCTTTCAAGGTGGGGAGAATTTTCACATACATAACTTATTTTAAAGTTATTTTTAATTTATTTTCCATTCATGCTTTGTTTTGGGGGTTTCCCAAGCTTTTATGGAGGAATGAGTGAGTTTTCATGAATTGGGCCAAACCGTGAGCCCAATTACAGATTTAAAATTAATTTTGTTTCTTTTATAAATCATTCATTTTTCATCATTTTTATCCATTAAAATTCCTACTTGGCCTCCCCTGATCTGTTAACACCAAAATTTAAATTTGGAGCCTTTATAAATCTATAATCATGGGGGATTTGGGTTTTTATTTAATAATTGGGCCAACCCGAAAGCTCATTTTCCAGTTTTAAATTGTTTCTTTAATTTTTTAATATCTTATTCATTATAATGAATTTTTCGGTGATTCCACATCCCTCTCGACCCTAAGAATCCCAGGCGAGCTCCCATTGCCTTTACCCCCTACTTGGATCTCTTTGAAATCGAGACTTAGGGCAGAACTTCATAGGGTGTCTCAAATCGGTCAGAATTGAATAGGTAACTTCATCCATTATTAACTCTCTAAATTCTTACTCTTTTACCTCAATTACAGTTCCTAAATGACCTCCTAAATCTTTTCAGAACAAACCCTGAATTTTGGTTGTTTTCAATTTCATCTACTGTTTTTTTGGAGTGATTAATTCAGGATACTTCAAGTAAGTGAGTCCATTTCTTTCCTCTTTCAAATTTCTTAGGGTTTTATTTGTTTTTATTTGGGTTTATTACCTCTTACTTGAAGTCCCAAATGACCAGGGGGTAGGGTTTCTAACCTAAGGTTTAACCTTGGGTTTTATTTTCCAATTATTGTGTTTTTAGGTTTGATGTAGGCCCCTCTTGGTGCGGCGGTGGTGTGATTTGATTTTCGCACAAAGGATTCCAGGTTTAAACTAATTTGGTAGGTGATTCCATATTTATTCAATCTATGTAAATTGAATTGATGTTTTTATGAAATTTTCATGTTCATTTAATTTTATGGTTGATTCAAAAAAATAGTTTTAGTGGTTTTTGTAATGCAAATGAATTTTTAATGCCAATTTTAGGTGAAATTAGGGTTTTTTCATAGAAGTCTCTTGTTGGTTATTTTGGGGATTCCCTATCACTAATTATTTTATTTTATTGGTATTTACTAGGGATTAAAATAATTTTTTTAATGTTTATCCCTTCTGTTTGTTTCTGAAAAAGTTGGTTTTAATGGTGTTGTGGAACTTGTGAACTTTAAGTGTCATGTTTGTTTAAAAATGGAAGTTTTACAAAGATTATATTTCTTGGTTCACATGGAGATGCCCTAAAAATTTATTTTTTGGTTTAATTGAAATGTATAAGGATGAATTTTCTGAATTGGTAACTTATAGGTGTGTATATAGTGTGAAAAGTGGGTTTTTTTGGGAGTGTTGGGTGCAAAATAATGCGGTTTTTTGAGAAATTTTTTTATGGAAAATCAAAGTGTTTTGTTGTGTGTTTTAAATGGTATAAAGTGTGTATAGCTACTGTATTGTTTGTAAGTGACCATTATTGGTGTTTTTATATGAAAATGGATTCATGTGGCATTCTGAATTTGTTTGAGCACAAAGGGGGAAGCCCGGGTACCTAGGTGGGGCAAATGTGTACTAGTACGGCTAGTGGACCGGATGGGTTTTGTCCCAGTTTCACCTAGAATTTGGATAACAAAAACTCTAAATAAACTATGTGGATGATGATTGGGGACCACTAGGTTATGGGTATATTCCCTACTAGTGGATCGTGCATGAGAACAGATTTTACTATGGTTACTTTACACCGAGGTATGAGGTACATGGGGCCCAAGACTATCTAGTGCCTAGGGGTGTTCCCGATTTTGTTTCTCATTGTGTTTGTGATATTTTAAATTGTATTTGGGTGTTTTTGGATGTAATTTACAGTATCTAACATTTATATTTAAATCTGTGAACATTCTGAAAATTTTATCTTGAAAACTGTTTTCAATTGAAAGTTGCATTTCTTGGATTTTATCACTGTCTTTCTTTGCGTACTAAAACTGCTTTCTTTTTCACATTGTATTGCATACTCTTTGGAATAATTGGGTGGTATCATATTGGTATTAGTATCACACCCTACTTACACCCCTTGGGTGTAAGTAGACTTGGTTATGTTTGAATCAGGTAAAGGAAAGGCTAAGGGTGATGGCGGTTCAGGGTGTTAGTCCCCATCGCTGGGGCGGAGTTGTGGAGACGACTTGCGGGTGATGACCCCCTTGTCATGTGGAGTCCTTGGGGATGTCTTTCTATTGTCATTATTTGTATTTGTACCTATTTTATTGTCTTTAATCTAATTTATTCAGTTCTAGTTATTGGTTAAGACTTGTTTGGATTGAAAAATTTCAGATTTATATTATGGATTGTTTTAATGTGTTATGATTTCATACTCGGGTAAATTGTTCCCATACCTAAATTAATGATACCCGGGCACTTGTGCCAGAATGTGGGGATTGGTAATGCCCTTCAGGACTTGGCATGGGCTGGGTTTGGTGCCGGTTTGATGGTGACCAGATCCAGTTCGTGACACACATGCTAATAAACCATGAATAATAACATAGGGTGGAGAACACATGATCACTTACCTCAACAAGAATCCAACTCCTATCCAAGAATGGATCAAATTCTTTGTACGAGTTATCCCAATCACCATGAGATTATAAAACATTCCCGATCATTATAAAATATTTAATTTTAACTGAATTATAATTAATTAAATTATTATGATCAACCTCACAATTAAAGGAGAAATTAACACTTACTAAAAGACTTACTACCTACTCAAAACTACTATGGAAGGTTCATAACATTATACCAACTTTATTCTTAAAAAATATATATAACATGATACCCAAAAAAAGACCAATTTAATATAATTAAATTGGAAGGAATACTTCAATTGGGTGACATAACTTCGTCACAATATTGTCCAACGGAGTTTGAGATACTCCTAGCACACTCCCGATTTTAAGGCATGAAAAAGCCGCAATTCAATTCCATGATATTATGGATAATTAAATTCAATTATACCAAAAAACCATAGAAGTAAACACCAAGGGTATGTACCTTCAATTAAACTTTTGTCAATGACATGGGTTCATTGTCACATGGCATCCTCTATCCATGCTGATCCAAAGCCCCATTATTCTTGAATAATTATACCAAGATCCGGTGGAATTTTCATCCAATTATATAATAAAAATAAATAAAATATAAATTATTGATCAAGATTAATGAGGAGAATATTATTTGAAGAGAATTGAGATATAAAAGTATAAAAAATTCTAAAACATACCAAGGGGAAACATCCATGAAAAACGACACATTGATCCATCACCCCATGAGGAAGAGGGGGTCAAGATCAATGATGAATGAAAAATCTCACCCAGATTCACCAATGATTGTATCTAAATCCACCCTAGATCAAGGGGAAATCATGGAGGATATAGAAGAGATAATTAAGGTCGAATTATGCTAAAAATTTTAATCAAGGTAGGTTAAACCTGAGGGAGAATTAGAGCCTAAAAGAAAAAAATACCTTAATTAAGCATTGTACAGTGCGCCCCACTGACTATCCAATGGGACATCAACCAATCATTGGGACACAAAACACCCAGTGTAGGCTCATCGTCTAGCTAGTGAGTCCTATTGGGTAACAAGGCTATTTACCAGACCATCGGCTAACTGATGGCTATAGTAGGAACCTTGACTTCTTCAAGCCTCCTCTGCTAATTACTCGAGCTCAGAGTCACCCACCAATATTCCTTTCGAGTCTCAAAACACCTCTTAAATATTTTTAAATATGAAACAACATATTTTGACACCTATTTCTCTAAATTATCCACCCACTAGATGGAAATTCCAAATTCCCTCCAAAATTTATAACATATAATGATTCGGGTAGTTACAATCATGGAGGGACATTTCTCATTTCACCAAAACTCTTAG
The DNA here is from genome assembly GCA_963277665.1 of Viscum album. Taxonomy (NCBI): domain Eukaryota; kingdom Viridiplantae; phylum Streptophyta; class Magnoliopsida; order Santalales; family Viscaceae; genus Viscum; species Viscum album. Next base: position 1,163,595,880 of record OY728126.1, read on the forward strand.
GAAACTATCTCCACAAAATTTCATCAAAACCATCGATAGTCGACTCACACATATCAACTCACCAATTTTAAACTCAATTGTACCATGCATAACTAGCCTGATCCACATCGATCTCATTGAAACCTAGGGGTCATGTGACCTCATTGTGATCAATCATAAATCCCAACTCATGACTCCATGAGTGTGATGTCATCAAAGCAAGGAGTGACACTTGAACTAATAATCATTATCTACGGAATTTAATAATCATACATCCCAATAAACCTTAACATTCCTCTTCAAAACTGATCACCTCACCTATGCCAAGGTTCACCACACTCTTAGTCGTCACCTGGTGACGTACTAAACCCAAAAGCATCTATCGACACTTACACCACAATTATAAAGCATATTCATATTTAATAGGGTCATGCACATGAAAAGTAATACCCTTACAAACTAGAATTGATTACAAGGAAATCCATGTGCCTCATATTGAAAATAATTATCACTCAAGGTGTTTCTCATATAATGGTCAGTGAGGCATCACAATGCCTATACTGTATACTCAAAAGAAACATTCGTGCATCGATCCCAACCCGAAGTTTCCACCCACACTTCTATCTCTAAAGAAATCAAAACCCTAGGCTAACCCATATCATGGGTTTCCACACATAACTAGGAAACAACTCACTCAAAATATCAAGTCATATCTCAATGGTCACTAGGTATTCCCACCAAGTCCAAAGGTCATGTCTCGTATAGGGTCACATCTCATGGGATGTCATCCATGATCCCATCTCCAAATATCCTATAGTATCTAGCATGAAAAAATACCCACTATAGGGTCCCATATTTACATATATTAGGCACCTCATGCCAAGTTATTAGCTTACTAGGGAACTAATTCTCATCGAGCATCTTCCTACATGACATCTCCCTAGAGAATCATAAATCATTAGTCATTATTGTCACAAATTACAACATCATCCTAGATGATCCGTACTAAGGAAATCACATCCACTAGATCCTTTAAGTAAAATTACATTCCAAGATATATGGGAAAACACTATATAGATTGTTACTATCACTTTAAATAACTGAACAAATAAGAATAAATTTCTCCAAGTGATTGTAACAACCCACTCCCAAGGCACCCACCCTCTCAGAGTATCCACACATTAGACCACTCCTTAGAGGATTTAGTCACATCACATAGGCATACACATTCAACTGAAATCACCCTGTGACAATCTGTATCTTGAAAACCATCATCATAAAATTTGGTCAAGTAGAGTGTCATTCCAAGCTATATGGTAAAATTTCGTATCAGTTGTTACTAAAAATTTAAATAACTGAACCAAAATAATAACTACCGATAAGGGATTTACCACTAAGGCATCAAGTGCCAACATTTTCCTACTAGGGTCACCACACATCCATCACTAGAGGGACTATACTATTATCATCATCATCCACTATATCATCATAGAATCCACATGACCTAACATCATAAGAAAACACATATACATGTCAGTCTAATAGAGTAAAATTATACAAAGTACTTATATAGGAAAACACCGTATAAGTGGTTAATGACACTTAAAATATATTAAACTCTCATTAGTGAAAAAACCACACACTAGTAGGCCTATATGTTATGTGAATCCCTATATGTCGAGTCAGGATGCATGCAAACACCTCTCGCCACCATGTGCTAAAAGTCAACTCTAGAACTAGTCTCTTTCCAATGGACCAAGATCCAAAAATCTATAATAAATCATAAATCCAAAAATCATGTGCATCACATGTGGTGAAATCATCCGTAAAACCATAACATCACAAACCAATAAAATTAATCCCATCCTTGGAAACTTAGACTTCTTACCGAAATAGGTTTTCATGACACACCAACCCAATATCCATCATAGGATTTGACACATTCCTATATATATTGGCTACTGAGTCCCAAATAGTAATACAAAAGAAAAAGAATGCTTTGATACCACTTTATAATACCCATACCTGGTTCACTATGAATAGTAACCTGACCGGACTGCCGTGTGACCTCACGCGCACCTCCTCATACACTAGTGGATTCCGACTAGTATCAGGGGTCTAAGGTGGTACTATTAGAAGACTAAACACCCTATATTAGAGTTCAAAATAACAATAAAATAACCAAGAATCATACAAATAAGAGTATCACTACTAGAAATTGGAATATTTTTTGTGGGGTCTCGTCGTAAATGGCTCATTGCAGAAAAGAGTGTCACAATATGTTTTTTTTGTGATGGGACTAGGACCCATCAAAAATAGTTTTCCTGAGGTTTTTAAAAAAACTCTATTGTGATGGGCCATCACAAATACTATTTGCAACAGGTAGGTCCCCATCACAAAAGGCCCGTCACAAATATTTTAAAAAAATAAAAATAAAATAAAATTGAATAATATAATTTTAGTAATAATAAAAAAATAATATTATAAAATAATAATAAAATAAAATAATAAAATAATAATAAAATAATATTAGATAATAATAATAATAATGTAATAATAAAATAATATTAAAATTATTAATATTAACGAAATAATAATAATAATAATAATAAAATAAAATAAAACTATAAAATAATAAAATAATAATGTTAATAATTAAATTAATATATTAATAATAATAAAATGATATTAATAACATAATAATAATATTATTATTAATATTAATGAAATAATAATATTAAAATTAGTAAAATAAAAAAAATTAAAAAATAATAAAAATCTCCATATTCACAAAAATATAAAAAAATAATAAAAACAAAATAATAAAAAATAATAAATAAGAAAATAATTAGAAAAAAAGTAATAAAATAATAAAAAATTAAATAAATAATGAAAAATGTAATATTCGCAACAATATAATAAACACACCATATAGAAATGTAAATAGTTAATATTATATAAAAATTACATTAAAATGTTTTATCATAAAAAATAAACATCACTGAGGGGGAAGGTTGTCTGGAGGAGTTGGAGGAGATGAAGGATATGGTAAAGGGAACTCCATCCCTAAACCATGTGTCATACGTCGCATGTACTCCATCTTCTCGTGTTGCTGCTGCTGCCATCGACAAATCTCCTCCTACTGCTACTGCTATTGACGCATATCCTGCTGCTCCCTATTCATACTCTCTATAAGCTCACCCTATGCTCAGAGTTTCTCCTGATACTATGTAGCAGATGATGATTACTCTCCAAGAGCTCCTCTCGATCTAGACACCGACATTATAGTGGTACCATAATAACTCCCAAGAATAAATCGAGAGCCGATACCAACAAATTGGCCTTTCTCGAAGGCATACTGGGCTACTTGCATCCATGCTTCCTCATCAAATCAGTGGGCACTGGTCAAATCACTAGTCTCAGCCTGACTCTCAGTATGTGTGTAAGAATTTGCGACCTCATATGAATCCTTCAATAGAAATTTAAAATTAAAATAGTTAAAATATTATTTGTAGTTAATTTTAAAACTCAAAAAGAATTTATACTGACCACAATATGACGCCGTAGATTACCTCCAATCTCTCTATTGATCAGATCGCTGTACATCCTCCTATAAACATTGAATTCCATAACATTGGGATGTTCAACTGCTTATATGAATATAAAATAAACCATTTACATTTAAATTTATATAAATTATTTAAAAAATTACTTACTATATGTTCCCTAAGCGTACTGAATATTCGACTACCGACCCGATGTTTCACCTCTTGTCTCCCCTGATTTTGTCGACCTACCAATGATCTAATCTAAAAATGACTACCAAACCAGTGTAAACATAATCCATCCCAAACCTGAGATGAAATGTAATCAGGTCGTTGGATGCGACATGACTCACCAAAATCTGTCACTCTTGCTTTCATCATTGTTTTCCTTCTCAAATTGTAAAAAAATGATGGCAATGTTGATGTATAACCCCCTCCCATTCCTTCCAGATAGCGGCATGCATGCTCTCATAGATGAGATACCATAATCCCTACAAATAATTTATAATATCATGTTATTAATTAAATTAATTTCAAAATAAATATTATTTATTTACGTACCAGCCAATAACTGAACAAGTGGTGCTGAACATCAACAGGAATCTGATCCCATGAGACCCATGCTTCAAAAAAAATAATTATGCAATATAGTGCTACCCTATCCAACAGCTATATGTATAAAGTTATTAAAAAAATAATAAATAATCAAAAAATTAGTATATAAATAAATTATTGAAAACTAACTAAAATACATAGTTTAAACATACCTCTGTATGCATGGATTGAATCCAATATGTGGACGTCACTCAGGGATAGGGTTAGGAATCATCAATCATGCAAGACCACACCCCCTCCAAGTCCATCCTAAACCACCAGTAGTCTGAGGGCCTGATTATCCAGCATCCATCTTGTCTAAAGGTAGATCAACATCCTACAACTCACGAAACAGATCCTCATCCATATGAAACATGAAATGGTTGTTGTTATCAAGAATTTGAAAATAACTATTATATATAGATATATATTATATATTATTATAACCAGTATTTAACAATGTAAATGTTCATCTTCATCCTTATCATTATATCTGATGATGTCAATATCTTCATATTCCTCCTCACCATCATCAATTTCCATATGATTTTCCGTTTCATCATCTCTTGTCATTTAAAATTCATTTTTAACATCATTAACAACATCATCACCATAAAACATTAACCGTGGGGTTTCATCATCGATATTCGTGTCTCTTCATGAAAAATATGGATATGGAGTAGTCTCTTGAAAAATTTCAATTCCTTGCAGTTCAGTGGAACCACATTCACTTTGAGTAAACTGATTTTCCTGAGATTTAATTTTTATTATGCTCCACCAATCACCCAAATCTCTTAAAGTAGCACATTAATTTTCATAATAAATTTTATGTTCCTGATGAGAGAATAAAAATAGATCATTTATTTAAAGAAGACTTTTATATTTAATATCAACGATTCCATGGGCCGAATGAACACACAAACCTCTCTCAGTATCCAACCACTAAAATTTAAACATCATTATGTAATTCTATCCTAGATAACACAGTTCAGTAATTTCTTCCAGCATGCTGTAAAAGTAAACTTTAGTTTTTCTATGATGAGATCCTCTTAAGCAAACAACATTATTCCTTATTTTTTTGATTCCCCATATGCACGTGTATGAAATTGAAAAGAGAATATCTGATCAAAAAATCTATTTAACATTCCATTATCTAATTTAATAGCCATAAATTTTTAACCACTTTAAATTTTCTTATATTGCAACCAGGATATAAGGCATCCTCATCGGACCTCAACAACTCATAAAACTGAGATGGTTCTAACTCAGGATTTAAATCAATATCATCATGATTTTCGATTTGTTGAAAAGACAGACCTGCCACATCATGTAGTAAATTTTTAAACCATGATAGATTTAGAACCAAATTATTAGTATCTTCTCTAGAATTGTGTTCACCTTGTTGATACCAAAAAACATAATCTAGTTGAAAACCAAAACCCAATAGTGTAGAGACCCGGAGCCTGACGTACATGTACATTACATTACTTTTGTGTAATACTTAGTACATTACAAAAACACACACACAAGGACCGTAATAGTTTAGTGTCTTTGGAAACTCGGAATATAATCTTCTAATCGTGGTGAAAGATCTTCAAAATCTCCCATAAAGATCTTCCTTTTTTTTACCTAAAACCTTTCTTTATATCCTGGGGAAAAAAACATAAAAGGGTGAGCTCAAATGCTCAGTAAGGGTAAACAAAAGAAATATCAATCACATCATATTCATAAGAACATAACATTTTGGAAATCTTAACCTGCAAAAGAGAGCATAATTTCATAACATGGGATAAATCATGGCAGTGAAATGTAATCACAATAATCATAACTTAAAACATGAAACTTTGTGGCGTTCACACATAATCATAGAGAATCATTTATTGTTAGTCAAGACTCATTGCCAAGACTATCTTAGTGGACAAAGTCCCTTTCTGAATCGAGTAACCCTCGTTTCAGTCCTGTTTCACTGAACCAGTATAACCTACCATTCCAGCCATGTCTATCTCATGAGATATAAAATATTTACCCAATGCATTAGAGGGAGATATAGGTCCCACCCATCTTATAATGATACCATTCTTATGTGTGCCACAAATTCATAAATCATACATCATTGCATAACCCATATAATACAAATGGGAATCTTAAACATCATGACATCATAAAACAATTCATATAAGATAAAGGAATTCATAAAAATAATTCCATCACAACATAATCAAATCCATGTAATAATAGGGATAAAAACAGAACCCTTTATTATCTTATATGGAAAATAATTTTGATAAAACACTTGAACTCCATTCTTGATGAAAATATCCTTTCTTCTTCAAAAATAAATTTCTTTTCACAAAACGTCATGCAATTTTAAAAGAAAGAGATTTTATTGAAAATAGTCATGAAATATTTTGGAGGAAGCTTCATGAAAATAAGGCTTTATAAAACCATAAAAATCCGTTCGTGCCGTTTAAGTTAAAAAGACATTCTTCTCGTACTTTTGTCGGAAAATTCAAAAAGTACCTCGTACGAAAAACGACAAAAGATTCCTTTCATATCTTTTACTAAAAACTCACCGAAGGGTAAAATTGGATTTAAATAATTGTAGGTGGATGGAAATAACATTACATATTGAGGAAACATGGATGTGGATGATAAAATACACCCCAGTAAATTCTTACGAAGTATAAACAATCTCGGAAAAAAATGAGATTGTGATATTTCCCTTACCTTAGGTCCGACTTGCTTTGTAAGTGTCTGAACCTCCTCTTCTTTGAAACGCCTCTTTGAATCCTCCACTTAGGGAACTAAGATTGGTCTTTGAAGAAGACCAGGACCTCTAGGATTATTCTAGGGAAGTGGAGAAGAGATTTTGGCAGGGGTTAGCCGAGCTTGAGTGCTCAAATTGGTGTGAGGAGGAGGGGGAGGAGGTGCCCTTTTATAAGGGAGGAGAGGGGCACCTTAGGAATATCTCAAAATATTATTTTATATTAAAGTCAAAATCGGTTTATAATGGTTTCAAAGGGTCTTATTTCGAAGCTAAAGTGGGTATGGGTCGAAATCCTATCAACCAATAGGATTTAGACAAGTTTAGGTTATTATTTTAACCTTATCAATTAGATTTAACTCTAAGTTAAATAATTTAACTTTTATCGTGTCTTTTTGTTTTCTTACACTATATGGTTAATAAACTTACTATAACATGCCAAAAGAACCCCAAAATGTTTATTATTAATATATATATCCTTATCTAAGTCATTTGGCCGAACCTTAGATTTTTAGGAATAAAATAACAATTAATAATATAATATTTGATTTAAAAACTATTGTGTGTCAATTTTGACACTATTTGATATATGATTTTTGTGAAAGTCATAACAGAATTATATGTTCGAACCAAGTTGATTAAATCAACACTAATATATCATAGTAACCTATAAAATTAGTGTAATTCATAAAAAGTCTCAAATTACATTTATTTTGGTGTTTATAACATCAATTATGTCAATATTTCATTAATAAGATAATTACTACATCATCATTGTGTCATAAATAAATTAAATTATTTAATGTCTAAAAATTACAAATAAAATACCATTATATAGGAAATCTTTTTATATTTCTAATGAATATTTATAGTAGAATTTATCTTATGTATAACCCTATATTAAAAATGTTTTAGTAAATAAACTTTGATTTTAACTCTTTTAACCCTTCTTTAAATAAATTAATAATAAATGTCCTAATCTAATCCAGGTGGGCCTAAATGGTCATATTTTATTCCTAAGTTTGTTTTCGGTCGAATTACACTTATCCAATAGAATTAGGACATTTTTTAGGGTAATAATAATATCATCTTTACCCTTAATTACCCTATTTACTTTTAACCGTGGTAAAAAAAAGTAAAAAGTTACTATTCACCAAAAATTATTTTCATCTCATTGAACCACATTTTAGTCCTTGATATTAACCGTGTCTCTCGGATTTTCGAAATTCCACTCACAGAAGTGGTAAAATTAAGTTTTATGAACAATTCAGTTTTTTTAACTACCACTTAGTGGTTTCACTATTCATCGAAAATTGAAAGTTTTCAGAAAAATACCAAAAATTAGGCCTAAGCTATATTTGATATTATGAACTCAAAAATGATGTCTATTTTACCAAATTCAAAACATATCAGTTGCATTAACTAATTTAAAAATTAATTCTCTTTGTCAAAACAAATAGCGCGTTTTTAAAAGATAATAACTATCAAAAGATTGACACTAGTTTATAATTGGTTTAAATGTGAAATTACATCCAATGAAGAACATTGTATTAAATTGTAAAAATATATTCTAAATATACTTTAAATCCACTCAAATTAATAATTTATCACTATTAATTATTTCGATTGAAAAAGTTTTTTTTTAATTAAAATTTAGTAATTTTCACTATTCATCAAAATATGAAAGTTATCCGAAAATCACCAAAATTTCACCCTAATCTAATTTCGATATTACGAATCCAAAAATGAATTCCATTTTGAAAAATAAAATTTAAAAAATTTCAAAAAGTGGTTATTACTATTCATAACGGCTAGTTTTGATAATATTTTAATAGCATATCGTTGTTTAGAGAAACTTGGTGTTACGTACAACACATGCTATCATGGAAGGTCGCGATTGCGTGTAATTCAAGCCAGGTCAGAGATGTGTGTTGTGAAAGCTCATTTTGGTGTAGCATATAACACAAGACATTAATGAAATTAAAAAGAATATTTTTCATAAAATCTTGGGGTGTTACATTCTACCCCCCTTAAAATGAATTTCGCCCTCGAAATTCGTCGGGGTTATAAATGGTTTACTACTCGAAAGTTTCTTTAATAGAAACCCACATCGTAAAAAGGAATACCAAAACCAATATTTAAAAACAAAAGTATGAAACGTAACGGTTACCCAAATAATCACTGGGTTTCCACATAGGTGAAAATATGGATATGGAAGAGAAATCTAACCATCATGTTCTGATAGAGAGTGTTAGAGAACATGGCTATGGAAAATCCAACAATCACAAATCCATAAATTTGTGACGATCTAAGGTGCCATCTGATTAATCAGATATAAGAGCACTAGGACAACATTTTTGGTTTTCAAGATCGTTTCCCTAAAGTTGAAGAATTTTAATTAGAATAAATACTTACTTTATTTTGGTACAATCTCACTGTTGTTCGTGCCTTGAACAATTTCCACTTCATCTATTAAATAAATGAATTTGAATTTGTTATTCGTGAAGTGTTAGCAGATCATGTGATAGAATGACGGGTCATTCCATCTATCTTAAAAAAAAGGTTAGCAAAAGTTATTAAATATACATAAGTCATTCTATAGTGAGATTAATCATATATGGTTCCTAAAATGGACTTATACTTCATATATCATACTGCTTAATATAATAAAACTTGTTTCTACTAAACAGGGACTTCCTGTAGGCCTGTGGTAGACGATAAAGGCCAGTCGCACTTCGGTTGTGGGTTTAATTTCCACAGCCTTGTCCGACGCGATGGGCTATCGCCCGTCCTGCAGGTTGTCCTTTTTCTAAAAATACATTACTATAACATCACATAAATAATATCAAAAAAAAAGTTCTATCCTTAAACAATACTAACTTATGTCCAACATAATCCATTCCAACCTTTAGGCTTATCCATAATACTGCAGTCCACTCTCATAACATAGTGAAAACGATTACCAGAGATTTAAAACCATCATCGATCCCCATATATCATAAGATATGTTTTGTTGGTCACATTCCAAACATTCAAAGTCCTTAATCGTGTATTCTCTTGAATACCTTAGTGAAAACATGAATGCAGTTAAAAGTTAACACTTTCCACATACCAAAATCCTCAAAATTCTATATACTCAAACCATGATATCACTTAGTCCTTATATCAATCATGAGCTCATGAATACTGTTAAACATTTCGTTTTCTCGTTTTCCCTTCATTATGCACATATCATCTTATTTCCAAAAATATCTCAATCAATTTTAATACTACATTAGACCAACACATAAATATTCCAATACTTTATGATACAACATTATTTTGGAATCCCATTACATAAATACTTAATCATTCCACCACATCGTTGTCATATTCAACATCGCCAATAGTGATCGCATGTGACTTCCCTTTGTCCTTTGCCATAGTGGTTGCTCATGTTGATCATCACTATCCCTTGGATTAGGGCATTTATTATCATAATGCCCCATTTCCTTGCACTTGAAGCATTGAATTGTTGGTGGTGCGTTCTCTGCAGTGTTTGCTTTATTCACATCATTAGAAACCCTTTTTCCATTAATTCGACACTCAGCTGCTCGATGACCTTCTTTTCCACACTTAAAACATTTTCTAGTCCCTTTAAGACAATCTCCACCATGCTTCTTTCCACACTTTGTGCATAAGGAAACATTCATCTTCTTTTCACCATTATTTTGAGATTTCTCCTTGAACTCCATCTTTCGTTTCTTGTCAAAACTATGAGATGGATAAGTAACACCAACTTCCATTTCTACTTTGATAGCACAACGCACAATTTCTTCATAGCTACTGAAGTCTCTTATAGATAATGCCCTTAGAAGACTTGGTTTTAAGCCACTAAAAAATCGATCAACTTTACTTTCAGGTTGGATGATAATGCCAGATGCATACCTTGCAAGTCTTGTAAAATTCGCTTCGTATATACCAACAGATTCATCATCCTTCTGCTTCAGCTCAAGAAACTCCTTTTCCATCTTTGTTCGAAGAATACGAGGGAAGTACTTACTGAAAAACAAGTTCTTGAACTCGTCCCATTCAATGGACTCAATTTAATCTCTTGGCCTCGTATTCTTGATAAGATTCCACCATTGATCAGCTTCACCTTCCAAACGATATACCGCTAAGATGACTTTATCATGTTCATAACATTGAATAACTGAAAATATCTTTTTAGTGGTACTGATCCATTGTTCAGCAACAAGTGGATCGGAAGTCCCACTGAAAGAAGGTGGACGTTGCCTCATGAAGGACTCAATAGAATATTGTTCCCTTCTCTGCTCATTTGGAAGTCCAGAATGATTCATAGCTTGTGTAAGTATAGCAATAATATTTTGCACTCCATCTCCCATAACATTTGTTTGTTCAGGAGGGCAATCATTGCATTGTCCATTGCATTGATCAACACGGTTCCTTCGAGTTCCAACCATCGTCTAAAACACAAAAAGAATAGCGTGAGAGGCAAAAATCATGCTAGGGAAAACAACATAGTAAAGGGGGAGTACCCTTAATATCTAACAACTTAGGTTAAATTCTAAGATCGTTACCATAGTTCTAGGACCATATCCTATACGTATACTTATCCTTAGGGACATCCCTAGACATACCTTAGAAATATCTCTAGGGATCTCACTAACGTTTTCGCATCCTAGTTTCCAAAGGTTGACTAAACCTTTCTTCTGATACCAACTGTAGAGACCCGGAGCCTGACGTACATGTACATTACATTACTTTTGTGGAATACTTACTACATTACAAAAACACACACACAAGGACCGTAATAGTTTAGTGTCTTTGGAAACTCAGAATATAATCTTCTAATCGTGGTGAAAGATCTTCAAAATCTCCCATAAAGATCTTCTTTTTTTTTTACCTAAAACCTTTCTTTATATCTTGGGGAAAAAAACATAAAAGGGTGAGCTCAAATGCTCAGTAAGGGTAAACAAAAGAAATATCAATCACATCATATTCATAAGAACATAACATTTTGGAAATCTTAACCTGCAAAAGAGAGCATAATTTCATAACATGGGATAAATCATGGCAGTGAAATGTAATCATAATAATCATAAATTAAAACATGAAACTTTGTGGCGTTCACAAATAATCATAGAGAATCATTTCTTGTTAGTCAAGACTCATTGCCAAGACTATCTTAGTGGACAAAGTCCCTTTCTGAATCGAGTAACCCTCGTTTCAGTCCTGTTTCACTGAACCGGTATAACCTACCATTCCAGCCATGTCTATCTCATGAGATATAAAATCTTTACCCAATGCATTAGAGGGAGATATAGGTCCCACCCATCTTATAATGATACCATTCTTATGTGTGCCACAAATTCATAAATCATACATCATTGCATAACCCATGTAATACAAATGGGAATCTTAAACATCATGACATCATAAAACAATTCATATAAGATAAAGAAATTCATAAAAATAATTCCATCACAACATAATCAAATCCATGTAATAATAGGGATAAAAACAGAACCCTTTATTATCTTAGATGGAAAATAATTTTGATAAAACACTTGAACTCCATTCTTGAGGAAAATATCCTTTCTTCTTCAAAAATAAATTTCTTTTCACAAAACGTCATGCAATTTTAAAAGAAAGAGATTTTATTGAAAATAGTCATGAAATCTTTTGGAGGAAGCTTCATGAAAATAAGGCTTTATAAAACCGTAAAAATCCGTTCATGCCGTTTAAGTTAAAAAAACATTCTTCTCGTACTTTTGTCGGAAAAGTCAAAAAGTACCTCGTACGAAAAACGACAAAAGATTCCTTTCATATCTTTTACTAAAAACTCACCGAAGGGTAAAACTGGATTAAAATAATTGTAGGTGGATGGAAATAACATTACATATTGAGGAAACGTGGATGTGGATGATAAAATACACCCCAGTAAATTCTTACGAAGTATAAACAATCTCGGATAAAAATGAGATTGTGATATTTCCCTTACCTTAGGTCCGACTTGCTTTGTAAGTGTCTGAACCTCCTCTTCTTTGAAACGCCTCTTTGAATCCTCCACTTAGGGAACTAAGATTGGTCTTTGAAGAAGACCAGGACCTCTAGGATTATTCTAGGGAAGTGGAGAAGGGATTTTGGCAGGGGTTGGCCGAGCTTGAGTGCTCAAATTGGTGTGAGGAGGAGGGGGAGGAGGTGCCCTTTTATAAGGGAGGAGAGGGGCACCTTAGGAATATCTCAAAATATTATTTTATATTAAAGTCAAAATCGGTTTATAATGGTTTCAAAGGGTCTTATTTCGAAGCTAAATCGGGGATGGGTCGAAATCCTATCAACCAATAGGATTTAGACAAGTTTAGGTTATTATTTTAACCTTATCAATTAGATTTGACTCTAAGTTAAATAATTTAACTTTTATCGTGTCTTTTTGTTTTCTTACACTATATGGTTAATACACTTACTATAACATGCCAAAAGAACCCCAAATTGTTTATTATTAATATATATATCCTTATCTAAGTCATTTGGCCGAACCTTAGATTTTTAGGAATAAAATAACAATTAATAATATAATATTTTATTTAAAAACTATTGTGTGTCAATTTTGACACTATTTGATATATGATTTTTGTGAAAGTCATAACAGAATTATATGTTCGAAAAAAGTTGATTAAATCAACACTAATATATCATAGTAACCTAGAAAATTAGTGGAATTCATAAAAAGTCTCAAATTACATTTATTTTGGTGTTTATAACATCAATTATGTCAATATTTCATTAATAAGATAATTACTGCATCATCATTGTGTCATAAATAAATTAAATTATTTAATGTCTAAAAATTACAAATAAAATACCATTATATAGGAAATCTTTTTATCTTTCTAATTAATATTTATAGTCGAATTTATCTTATGTATAACCCCATATTAAAAATGTTTTAGTAAATAAACTTTGATTTTAACTCTTTTAACCCTTCTTTAAATAAATTAATAATAAATGTCCTAATCTAATCCAGGTGGGCCTAAATGGTCATATTTTATTCCTAAGTTTGTTTTCGGTCGAATTACACTTATCCAATAGAATTAGGACATTTGTTAGGGTAATAATAATATCATCTTTACCCTTAATTACCCTATTTACTTTTAACCGTGGTAAAAAAAAAGTAAAAAGTTACTATTCACCAAAAATTATTTTCATCTCATTGAACCACATTTTAGTCCTTGATATTAACCGTGTCTCTCGGATTTTCGAAATTCCATTCACAGAAGTGGTAAAATTAAGTTTTATGAACAATTCATTTTTTTTAACTACCACTTAGTGGTTTCACTATTCATCGAAAATTGAAAGTTTTCAGAAAAATACCAAAAATTAGGCCTAAGCTATATTTGATATTATGAACTCAAAAATGATTTCTATTTTACCAAATTCAAAACATATCAGTTGCATTAACTAATTTAAAAATTAATTCTCGTCGTCAAAACAAATTGCGCGTTTTTAAAAGATAATAACTATCAAAAGATTGACACTAGTTTATAATTGGTTTAAATGTGAAATTACATCCAATGACAAACATTGTATTAAATTGTAAAAATATATTCTAAATATACTTTAAATCCACTCAAATTAATAATTTATCACTATTAATTATTTCGATTGAAAAAGCTTTTTTTAATTAAAATTTAGTAATTTTCACTATTCATCAAAATATGAAAGTTATCCGAAAATCACCAAAATTTCACCCTAATCTAATTTCGATATTACGAATCCAAAAATGAATTCCATTTTGAAAAATAAAATTTACAAAATTTCAAAAAGTGGTTATTACTATTCATAACGGCTAGTTTTGATAATATTTTAATAGCATATCATTGTTTAGCGAAACTTGGTGTTGCGTACAACACACGCTATCGTGGAAGGTCGCGATTGTGTGTAATTCAAGCCAGGTCAGAGATGTGTGTTGTGAAAGCTCCTTTTGGTGTAGCATATAACACAAGACATTAATGAAATTAAAAAGAATATTTTTCATAAAATCTTGGGGTGTTACAAATAGATAACCCCAACATTGTCAAATGTGTTAAACATCCTCATAACACATTTTTTACAAGGACACTTAATTATACCTTCTGAAACAAATTCTGGTTTTGATGATTCAAATGATAAGAAAGATTCAACACCCTCAATATTTATAGGATTTAAACGAGAACTTTATGGATTCCTACACTGATTTATCCAAGTGTGATAATTTAAAAATGACTGTTTCCGACTTCCTTGTTCCATATTTCTCTAAAAATATAAAATAATTAGTTTTTTTTGAATAAATTGATATAAGAAAAACAATATCTAAAAAAGAGAAGAACAATAATTTCACTTTTCTAGAAATTTATAATAATTTCTATTATTTTATAGTTATTTACAGTATTTTTAAAAAATTATACTAATTTAAACTAATTTATAATAATTTATAATAATTACCACTAATTATCTGTAATTACAGCTAATTTATACTAATTACAGGAAACACAATTTCTAGTAGATTGATGGAAGCTCTTTTTCTCAATGGCTCATAACCTTTCAAATTTCTTCGACTAAAATCAGTATGAAAAATTGGATCTGAGGTACTAATATCCTTTTTCATATACAGGAGAATGGATAGGAGGGAGGCAAGGCCTCACTGCTATCCATTCTGGTGCATATGAAAATGGATATGCGTACGTGAGAGAAGATTTTTCAAAGTGGTTTTAGTCAGAGAAACTTGCAAGGACATGAGACATCAGACAAAAGAGCCACTTTTTCCCGATGTCTCATATCCTTGCAACTTTCTCCAACTAAAATCAACATGACAAATCTGCTCTGGCATACGCATATCCATTTTCCTATGCACGAGAATGGATATTGGTACATGGGAGTATATTTTTCATAGTCATTTCAGTGGGATAAAGTTTCAAGGAGATAAGTCTTCAAGAAAAAGAAATACCGCCAATCTTCTAGAAGTTGTACCAATTTATTGCTAATTTATTTCGAATTTATTCTCAAATTTATTACTATTTATTAACAAATTTATCACTATTTATTACAAAATTTATCACTAATTGTTACGAATTATCACTAATTATTACAAATTATCACTAATTATAATGAATTATTAGAAATTAGTACGAATTATCCCTAATTATTACGAATTATCACTAATTTTTACCAATTAACACTAATTATTACTAATTGTCACAAATTATTACTAATAATGCCTAATTATTACAAATTAATCCTAATTATTACTAATTAATCCTAATTATTACTAATTAATCTTAATTATTACTAATTATTACAAATTATTCCTAATTATTACTAATTAATCCTAATAATTACTAATAATTACTAATAATTACTAATTATTACTAATTAATCCTAATTATTACTAATTAATCCTAATTATTACCAATTAATCGTAATTATTGCCAATTATAACTAATAACTACTAATTATCACTAATTATTGCTAATTATCAGTAATTATTTCTAATTATCACTAATTATTGCTAATTATCACTAATTATCACTAATTATAACTAATTATTACTAATTATCACTAATTATTACTAATTATCACTAATTATTACTAATTATCACTAATTATGACTAATTGTCACTAATTATAACTAATCATCACTAATTATGACTAATTCTCATTAATTATGACTAATTGTCACTAATTATGACTAATTGTCACTAATTATAACTAATTATCAATAATTAGACTAATTGTCACTAATTATGACTAATTATGACTAATTATGACTAATTATTATTAATTGTGACTAATTATAACTAATTATTACTAATTATTACTAATTTTTACTAATTATTAATAATTTTTACTAATATTTAATACTTTTTACTAATTTTTACTAATTAATCCTAAATATTACTAATTAATCTCAATTATTACTAATTATTGCTAATTATTACTAATTAATCCTAATTATTATTAATTATCAATAATTATTACTAGTTATCAATAATTATTACTAATTATCGCTAGTTATTACTAATTATCACTATTTATGACTAATTATCACTAATTATGACTAATTATGACTAATTATGACTAATTATGACTGATTATGACTAATTATCACTAATTTTGACTAATTATGACTAATTATCACTAATCATGGCAAATTAATCCTAATCATTACTAATTAATCCTAATTATTACCAATTATTACCAATTATTACTAATTAATCCCAATTATTACCAATTATTACTAATTATTACTAATTATTACTAATTATTACTAATTAATCCTAATTAATCTTAATTATTACTAATTATTACTTATTAATCCTAATTATTAATAATTAATCCTAATTATTACTAATTATTACTAATTATTACTAATCATTACTAATTATTACTAATTAATCCTAATTATTAATAATTATTGCTAATTATTACTAATTATTACTAATTATGACTAATTATGACTAATTATTACTAATTATGACTAATTATTACTAATTAATCCTAATTTTTACTAATTAATCCTAATTATTAATAATTATTGCTAATTATTACTAATTATTACTAATTATGACTAATTATGACTAATTATTACTAATTATGACTAATTATTACTAATTAATCCTATTTTTTACTAATTAATCCTAATTATGACTAATTATAACTAATTATGACTAATTATTCCTAATTATGACTAATTATAACTAATTATGACTAATTAATCCAAATTATTACTAATTACTGCTAATTAATCCTAATTATTACTAATTAATCCAAATTATTCCAAATTATTACTACTTTTTACTAATTTTTACTAATTTTTACTAATTATTACTAATTATTACCAATTATTAATAATTTTTACTAATTATTACTAATTAATCCTAATTAATACGAATTAATTGTATTTATTACTAATTATTACTAATTATTAATAATTATTATTAACTAATCCTATTTATTACTATTTATTACTAATTATCACTAATTATGACTAATTATTATTAATTATGACTAATTATTACTAATTATGACTAATTGTCACTAATTATTGCTAATTCTGACTAATTATCACTAATTATGAAGAATTATCACTAATTATCACTAATTATTACCAATTATCACTAATTATTACTGATTATCACTAATTATTACTGATTATCACTAATTATTACTAATTATCACTAATTATCACAATTTACTACTTATTAACGCTAATTTTTACTGATTATCGCTAATTATTACTAATCATCGTTAATTATTACAAATTATGACTAATTATTAATACTTATTATTAATTTTCTAAATTAATACCAATGACTTATAATTAATAATAATTAATATAACAATTAATTAATAATAATTAATATTAATCACACGTAACTATTTGTAAAAAAAAATAATGCAAAATAAAACGATCTAATTCTAATTTAATTTAAATGCAGCTAATTACCAATAATTATAACTAAAACAAAATAAAACAAATTAACTAAAAAATAAAAAAAATTGATAAATTCCTTAAAACTGAAGCTTTTAGAGGATCTAAGCCGTGAATCTTGCTTCGATTTAAAACTTTATACTTTGAAAATTTTTGAGAGAAGAAATGTAAGCAGAGAGGGAGAGAGGGGTGGAGAAAGGGGTGGAATTAGAGAAAAGACGGACAAGAGTGTATATAGGTTAGATTAGTTGTGACAAGACTATTTGCGACAAGACTCTTCATAAATACTAACCCCATTTAATTAGGAGCGGTGATTAAAAAGTTATTTGTGACGGGTCCTGTAGAAAATTCCAACTTGCTGACATACTTTTTTGCAATGGGATTGATCTCCCATCACAAATACTAAAAAATGCCATCGGGTATTTATGAAGGGTATAAAATCCCATCACAAATACCCCTCATGTGGTTTGGCATATGACTCGCGCCAAACCTTTTGCGATGGGACCCTATGACAACCCTGCTTTTTATTACAACTTAAACATGCTTTATTACATAAAACTTCACTTGATACAACAAAGAAGATCAATAGGTTTAGTGTGTTTGGGGCTTAGGATCATTACATAAAAACTTAAAACATGAAATACAACATCTTTATTGAAAACTTACTTTACATGACCACTACATTTACTCGTACTTAGCATTGCATGAGATAACCTGAGGACATGCATAAGAAAAGGGTGAGCTATAAAGCCCAGTAAGGGAGTACACATGGAATAACATGAGGAGTACAAAACATGTTAGGCAATATGCATGTCAATAGAGCATAAGATAAACATGAACATAAAGGCATGATAAAGCATGATAATCATAACATGGAAATGTGGCAACAACACTTAACATTGAATTAGCATGAGCCAAGGCTCATTGCACATGGATCATGAGTAAACCCTCATTGCACATGAAGCACGAGTAAACCCTTGTTGCACTTGAATTAGCATGAGTCAACACTCATTGCACATGACATATCATGATACTATACTTTACCCAATGCATTGGAGCACTATAAGGGCTCACCCTTCTTAAACATTTCATTTCATGCATAAGTGTTCCACATGGATCATAAAACATGGATTCATAAAACATAATCATTTATTCCACAATAAAGGAATGTGGAATTCATACATGAAACTTTACAATCAATAAGTAAATGTGCATAAAGGTGAATACCCTTGATGGAGAAATGGGCATGGTATTCACTACACAATGACATTGGCTTAGAAAATCGGTGCGATTTCGGCAGCGTAACGATGTGACATAAGAATTCATAAAAAAGGTTGATGGGAGAGAAAGGGGTTCCTAATCATATTTACATGTAATGGACAGTAAGTAGATATATAGATACATGTCCCAACAATTGTAATGGAATTTAGTTTCATGATACAAAAGTATTGCTTGAATGTAAATGAGGAGGGAGAAGTTCCTTTCGAAATTTCGGCATAGTAACGGGTGTACATGGGAGGTATTAAATGAGTGAGAAAGGGGTCTCCCATCATTCAAACATAAAGAGGTCAGTATTAGGGAGGTGCGAAACCATACCCCAACATTCATAATTGAAATTAAATGGGCAATACAACTTAAAGAAAATTGACAAAAATGAGAAAGGAAGAAAAAACCCTTACTTGGAAGTGTGCTTCCAAAGGCTAGAGAGAGGCTTGTGAGAGGATTCTTGGGAGCTTGGGGCACCTTGGGAGGATTCTAGAGAGAGAAGGGAAGAGGTTGGACGAACTCCAAGGGATTTTAGTGAGAAGGAAGTGGGAGCTTGGGTGGGTTTATATAGGAAAGGTGAGGGAATTCTTTATTATTTAGGTTTGGGTCACCTTACATTAAATTAATCCAAACCACAAACCATCCCATGGTTTTTGCCCATGGTTTTTGGAAAAGGGAAGAGGAAAACAATATTTTATAAGTCCCAAGTCCTAACTTCTTAAAATAACAAGGTTGTTTATGTGGAGGTGAGTCACACTCCCATGGAAATTAATTTAAAAAGGCAAAGTGTTGAATATGTCTTGAGGGGTCCATTAATTCTTTGAAAAGTAAGTCAAACAAACCCAAAATCACATTATTTTAATGATAAAACATATATTGGCCGAACATAAGGTTTATGGTATTTTATTACATCACCATTGGGTCGTTATGATGTCATAAAACACATTATATATTTAAACAGTATTTAATTTTTACCCAAAAATTTGACTGTCTCAGAAAATTATGAAAAATTCACCGTTGGATAATTTCGACATCCTGATTCCAGAAATGACATTTATTTTATCTAAAAAAATTTCTAAATATGTTAATTTTCACTTTTAAAATAAAAACCAATATTTATCGAAAATTCACGGGTTTTGACAGAAATGACTTTCAAACCTTAATAAAAATTTTAATTGCATTCATAAAATTATAAGATCATTTATATTTAATAAAAATTAATTTAATATTAATAATAATATTTTATTAAAATATTATTTAATTCAAAAATCCCTTAATTTAATAAAATTGAATTCTTAATTAAATAATAACTAAAAAACACCATTTGTACTTTAAAATCTATTTACAATGTATCAAAAATGACTAGAAATTATATTCATTATTATATACGAAAAAATAATATACATGAACATAGTACTACTTATTTGTTACATAACCCCTTAAAATAGTTGCATAAGACCTAAGGGTAAGGTGTGCAATGGTGACAGACTCTTGGGGTGACTCAGATAACATCGCTCGAGTGGTAATCTATATCAACTTCCACTTTTCCCGTAGACGGTCATGTTCGAGCTTGACATAATGAAGCTCAGCTTGGGCTTGGTCAAGGGTAAATCCCAAGGATGCCACCTCTTTTCCGATCTCCGACAAATGGGCTTCGTATGGGGCAATTCTACTGGATGAGGCCATCACTTCCTTTGTCTAAGTAAAATTGGGTTCGTTAAAGCCTTATATTTATACTAATCATGTGATCACTGTTCAACGGCTATAAAAGTAACGGTCACAACTCTTATCATAAAACCAAAGAAGTTGACATCTTATAAAAACATTTTTTAAAAAGAGACATTTAACTGGATCAAGAGAGATTTTCCATTAATGAAACTTTGGATCGTTACAATATTCCCCCCTTAAGAAATTTCGCCCTCGAAATTTTCCTTTTCCCACACTAAAACAAATGTGGGTAACTCAGCTTCATCATATCCTCCGACTCCCAAGTTGCTTCTTCAAACCTGTGGTTTCTCCACAACACCTTGACGAGGGGCATTGTCTTATTTCGTAGAACTTTTTCTCTATGATCTAAGATCTTCACTGGTTTCTCCTCATAAGAAAGATCATCTTCCAATTGTACCACCTCGGAAGAGAGTACATGTGAAGGGTCCGGTATGTACTTCCTTAAAAGGGATACATGAAAGACATCATGCACCTTGGCCATAGTAGGTGGAAGTGCTAGCCGATAGGCCACAGACCCAACACGATCAAGAATCTCGAAGGGGCCGATGTACCTTGGACTTAACTTCCCTTTCTTTCCAAACCTCATGACCTTCTTCCACAGAGATATGCGTAAGAACACCATGTATCCAACTTTAAACTCAAGGTCTCGTCGACGATTATCTTCATAACTCTTCAATCGACTCTGGGCTACCTTGATATGCTACTGAATAGTTTTCACCTTCTCCACCATTTACTCGACCATTTCTGGTCCAAGTAGCTTACGTTCACCGACCTCATCCCAACATGCCGGTGTTCTGCACCTTTTCCCATAAAGGGCTTCATATGGTGCCATTTGGATGCTTGAGTGGAAACTATTATTATAAGAGAACTCAACAAGAGGAATATATTGATCCCATCCTCCTTTAAAGTACATTGAGAACGCTCTCAAAATATCCTCAAGTTTTTGGATAGTCCGCTCGGATTGGCCATCAGTTTGAGGATGATAGGCTGTACTGAAGTTCAGTTTAGTATTCAGAGCATGTTGAAGAGTCTTCCAAAACTTAGAGGTGAATCTTGGATCTCGGTCAAACACAATAGATAGTGGTACTCCATGCAACCTTAACACTTCCCTGATATATATCCGTGCCAGTTGATCCAATGAGAAATCCTCCAGAATAGCAATGAAGTGTGCAGTCTTTGTAAGACGATCCAAAACAACCCAGATTGCATTGTTGCCTTTGGATGTCCTTGGAAGTCCGGTGACAAAGTACATGGTGATGTTTTCCCATTTCCATTCTGGTATGGGAAATGGTTGCATCATCCCCTTAGACTTCTGCCTCTCTGCCTTCACTTGCTGAAACACCAGGCACTTTGATGTATATTCGGAGATCTCCTTATTCATATTATCCCACCAAAAGTTTTCTCGGAGATCTCGATAAATCTTTGTGCTCCTTGGGTGAATAGAGAAATTTGAACTATGTGCATTATTTAAGAGTTCCTTCTTCAGCTCTAGACTTGATGGAACACATAGTCTTTTCCCAAACCGCACAGTTCCTTATTCATTAACATTAAACTCCGAGGATTTTCCCTTTTTGATAGCTTCCACTTTTTCTTGAATTCCCACATCATCCTTTTGAGCATCCTTTAACCTTTACAAAAGAGATGGTTGAGCAATAATTTGTGAAAGGATTGATGATGTTCCCTTCTTTATGATTCCCACATCCATCTTCATCATGTCTAAGAAGATTGGATCCTTCTCAATTCTCATCATTGATAGAATCACTGGATCCTTTCTACTTAGGGCATCTGCCACCTTTTTCGCTTTCCCAGGGTGGTAATGTATTGAAAAGTCATAATCCTTGATGAGCTCTATCCATCTTCTCTGGCACATATTAAGCTCTTTTTGTGTGAATATATATTTAAGACTCTTGTGGTCAGTATATATCTCACATTTCTCTCCATAGAGATAATGCTGCCAGATTTTCAAGGAAAAGATCACTGCCGCCAACTCCAGATCATGCGTTGGATAGTTTCGCTCATGGATTTTCAACTGCCTTGAGGCATAGGATATCACTTTATCATTCTGCATCATCACACATCCTAATCCCTTCTTCTAAGCATCACTGAATACCACAAAAAGCTCCCCACTTGTGGGTAAAGTGAGCATGGGTGTAGTGATAAGCCTCCTTTTCAACTCCTTGAAGCTTTCTTTGCATTCATCACTCCAAGAAAACTTTACTCCCTTTCGAGTTAGCTTGGTAAGAGGGTTGTACAATCATGAGAAATTTCTCACAAATCGTCGATAATATCCAGCTAACCCCAAGAAGCTACGAATATCGGTTACCGATGTTGGCCTCGACCATCCCTCAATTGCATTTGTTTTGGAGGGATCCACAGATATCCCATTGCTTGTGATGATATGGCTCAAGAATGAGACCTCCTTCAACCAGAACTCACACTTACTGTACTTTGCATAGAGCTTCTCCTTGCGCAAAGTCTCCAGTACAGTTCTTAAATGCGCCTCATGATCCTCCTTGGTTTTGGAGTATATTAGAATATCATCTATAAATACTACCACAAATTTGTCAAGGTAATCTCTAAAGACTCTATTCATCAAGTCCATGAATATTTCTGGAGCATTGGTGAGTTCTAAAGGCATTACTATGAATTCATAGTACCCGTACCTTGTACGAAAATCTGTCTTGGGGATATCTTCCTTCTTCACCCTTACTTGATAATATCCCAACCGTAAGTCCACCTTGGAGAAGTATTGTTCTCCATGCAGCTGATCAAACAATTCATCGATTCTTGGGAGAGGATACTTGTTCTTTATCGTGATTTTGTTAAGTTCACTATAATCGATGAAGAGCCGCATTGACCCATCCTTCTTCTTGACGAAGAGGACTGGTGCACCCCATGGTGAAGCACTTGGGCGTATAAACCCTTTATCTAGATTCTCCTGTAGTTGTTTCTTCAGCTCTTCAAGCTCAACAATAGCCATTCTATATGAAGTCTTGGATATTTGTACCGCCCCAGGTATAAGTTCAATTGAGAACTCAACATCTCTTATAAGAGGAAGACCAGACAGTTCCTTAGGAAACACTTCAGCGAATTCCCTCACAATAGGCATTTCTTCAAGGATGGTTTCTTCCTTGGACTCAATCATCTGATCCAGATATGTGTTCTCATAAGGCAGTAATATCCATGCTTAAGATGATGGAGATAAAAGAGATTCATCTTCCTCCTGACACTTGTAAAGAATCGGGGGGTCTATTCTCCATATGGAGTGTGATTTCTCTCTCCCGACAATTTATGTTGTCTCTATATAAGGAAAGCCAATCCATGCCAAGAATTTCATCAAATTACACCAAAGGGAGTATGACGAGGTTCACTGGGAAATTAAATCCACATATTATAATAGGGTAGGATTTATATTCATGGGATGCAATGATTACCCCATTTTCCGTACTCACCGACATCTTTACTTCCATGATTTGTGGTGGTGCTGGGATTGTTCTACTAAACTTTCGAGATATAAAAGAATGCGTAGAACCTGAATCAAAAAGTACGTTCTTTATTATTGAATGAATAACTAGCGTACCTGTCACCACTTCATTTTCGGGGTTCACTTCGGCAGAAGTTATGGCAAAAGCTCTTACTTGCTGTCTTGGAGGTTGTTGGTTTCCTCCGATAACCCTTGAATTAGGGCACTGATTTGAAAAATGACCTGGTTCTTTGCATTTATAGCATTGAACAACGCGTTGAGGTTTGAACCGAGCATTCCTCTCCTCTTTCGCAGTCGCGAGTCCTTTTTGCCGACAGTTAACAGCTAGGTGCCCTTCTCTTCCACACCTGAAGCATTTTCTCGTCCCTGTAAGGCAATTTCCAGGGTGCTTCTTTCCGCACTTTTGGAAAGTGGGGTGCTGGAACTTCTTAGCACCTTTGGATTTATCCTTTGGTCCACCAGAATTGAAGTCCACCTTATGCTTCTTATCCCCATGATACCCCTGTGATTCTCCGATCTCCATTTCGACCTTGAGGGCACATCAGACAATTTCCTCATAGCTGTCAAAGTCACGGATCGCTAATGCTTTCCGCAAGCTAGGCTTCAACCCACCAAAGAAGCGGTCAAACTTGTATTCAAGGGTAATGACAAAGCCGGAAGTGTATCGTACAAGCCTTGTGAATTTTTCCTCATATGCTCCAACGTATTCCTCATCTTTTTGCTTGAGGGAAAGGAAGTCCCTTTCCATCTTAAGCCAGAGGGTGCGCGAAAAATATTTATCGAAAAACATCTTCCGGAATTCCTTCCATTCCAAAGCCTCGATCTCCTCACCAGGCTTCATATTTTTGATCAACTTCCACCATTGATCAACTTCACCCTCCATACGATAAGCATCCAGGAGAACCTTCTCTTGTTCAGAACATTTGAGGATGGAGAAGATCTTTTCAATGGAGTTGATCCATTGTTCAGCGATCATGGGATCAGATGATCCACTAAATGTAGGAGGCCTTTGTCTCATGAAGCTCTCGATAGCGACTTGTTCTTTCTTGGGGGGGGGGGTGAACGTTCTTCTTGACCCATGTTTCTATTCAAAACTTGAGTTAGCTGAGAGAGAAGTGTGACAAAGTTCGCGATTCCCGCTCCCATTGGATTTGGCATTTCATTAGTACAGTCATCACACTGATCTTCACAATGGTTATTAGCCCGAGTCCTCCTATTACCGGCCATTGGATGGAATAAAAGGAAAGTTAGGGGTAACACATAAAGGGTAATCCAAAGACAAAAGTTGATGACTTATAAATAAACTTTCATTTCCTTAACTCATGAGTCTATAAGCTTCAATCTAGGTTTTTCATGATCTATTTTCTAACATATATTCTTAGGGGCATTTTTTTTAATTCCCTTAATAAGGGTTCATACTAAGCTTGTGAATTTATCAAAACATATCCCCCGAGAGTGTCGTAACCAAGAGTGCAACAAGGCCCGTTGTCGTGCACCAGTTCCCGTTCGAGTCTAGCTCAAAGCGGTGTTTTCGGGTTTTACCCCTAGGATACATCTGTGCCAGAGCCGCCTCTACCTGCTCGTATCCAGACATGGATGTATTTGTTTGATAAACCACTTACTCAGCACTTACCAAAACTTAGGGATGTTTTTATTATACTTATTCTTGTATCTAAGGCTTTACTAGGGTTTCCTAATCCCAAAAATAACTAAACCTATCCTCTGATACCAACTATGACAACCCTGCTTTTTATTACAACTTAAACATGCTTTATTACATAAAACTTCACTTGATACAACAAAGAAGATCGAGAGGTTTAGTGTCTTTGGGGCTTAGGATCATTACATAAAAACTTAAAACATTAAATACAACATCTTTATTGAAAACTTCCTTTACATGACCACTACATTCCCTCGTACTTAGTATTTCATGAGATAACCTAAGGACATGCATAAGAAAAGGGTGATCTATAAAGCCCAGTAAGGGAGTACACATGGAATAACATGAGGAGTACAATTCATGTTAGGCAATAGGCATGTCAATAGATTATAAGATAAACATGAACATAAAGTCATGATAAAGAATGATAATCATAATATGGAAATGTGGAAACAACACTTAACATTGAATTAGCATGAGCCAAGGCTCATTGCACATGGAGCATGAGTAAACCCTCATTGCACATGAAGCACGAGTAAACCCTTGTTGCACTTGAATTATTATGAGTCAACACTCATTGCACATGACCTATCATGATACTATACTTTACCCAATGCATTGGAGCGCTATAAGGGTGCACCCTTCTTAAACATTTCATTTCATGCATAAGTGTGCCACATGGATCATAAAACATGGATTCATAAAACATAATAATTTATTCAATGATAAAGGAATGTGGAATTAATACATGAAACTTTACAATCAATAAGTGAATGTGCATAAAGGTGAATACCCTTGATGGAGAAATGAGCACGATATTCACTACACAATGACATTGGCTTAGAAAATCGGTGCGATTTCAGCAGCTTAACGGCATGAAATAAGATTTCATAAAAAAGGTTGATGGGAGAGAAAGGGGTTACTCATCATATTTACATGTAATGTAAAGTAAGGAGGTTATATAGATACATGTCCCAACAATTGTAATGGAATTTATTTTCATGATACAAAAGTATTTCTTGAATGTAAATGAGGAGGGAGAAGTTCCTTTCAGAATTTCAGCATAGTAACGGGTGTACATGGGAGGAATTAAATGAGAAAGAAAGGGGTATCCCATCATTAAAAAATAAATAGGGAAGTATGAGGGAGGTGCAAAAACATATCCCAACATTCATAATTAAAATTAAATGGGCAATACAACTTAAAGAAAATTGACAAAAATGAGAAAGGAAGAAAAAACCCTTACTT
Source organism: Viscum album (assembly GCA_963277665.1). Classification (NCBI taxonomy): domain Eukaryota; kingdom Viridiplantae; phylum Streptophyta; class Magnoliopsida; order Santalales; family Viscaceae; genus Viscum; species Viscum album. The sequence continues at coordinate 1,163,623,621 of OY728126.1, forward strand.
GGAAGTGTGCTTAAAAAGGCTAGAGAGAGGATTATTGGGAGCTTGGGGAACCTTGGGAGGATTCTAGAGAGAGTAGGGCAGAGGTTGGACGAACTCCAAGGGATTTTAGTGTGGAGGAAGTGGGAGATTGGGTGGGTTTATATAGGAAAGGTGAGGGAATTCTTTATTATTTAGGTTTGGGTCCCCTTACATTAAATTAATCCAAACCACAAACCATCCCATGGTTTTTGCCCATGGTTTTTGGAAAAGGGAAGAGGAAAACAATATTTTATAAGGCCCAAGTCCGAACTTCTTAAAATAATAAGGTTTCTTATGTGGAGGTGAGTCACACTCCCATGGAAATTAATTTAAAAAGGCAAAGTGTTGAATATGTCTTGAGGGGTCCATTAATGCTTTGAAAAGTAAGTCAAACAAACCCAAAATCAAATTATTTTAATGATAAAACATATATTGGCCGAACATAAGGTTTATGTTATTTTATTAAATCACCATTGGGTCATTATGATGTCATAAAACACATTATATATTTAAACGGTATTTAATTTTTACCCAAAAATTTGACTGTCTCAGAAAATTATGAAAAATTCACCGTTGGATAATTTCGACGTCCTGATTCCAGAAATGACATTTATTTTATCTAAAAAAATTTCTAAATATGTTAATTTTCACTTTTAAAATAAAATCCAATATTTATCGAAAATTCACGGGTTTTGACAGAAATGGCTTTCAAACCTTAATAAAATTTTTAATTACATTCATAAAATTATAAGATCATTTATATTTAATAAAAATTAATTTAATATTAATAATAATATTTTATTAAAATATTATTTAATTCAAAAATACCTTAATTTAATAAAATTTAATTCTTAATTAAATAATAACTAAAAAACACCATTTGTACTTTAAAAACTATTTACAATGTATCAAAAAATGACTAGAAATTATATTCATTATTATATACAAAAAAATAATATACATGAACATAGTACTACTTATTTTTTACATAACCCCTTAAAATAGATGCATAAGACCTAAGGGTAAGGTGTGCGATGGTGACAGACTCTTGGGGTGGCTCAGATAACATCGCTCGAGTGGTAATCTCTATCAACTTCCACTTTTCCCGTAGACGGTCACGTTCGAACTTGACATAATGAAACTAATCTTGGTATTAGTCAAGGGCGAAGCCCAAGGATGCCACCTCTTTTCCGAGCTCCGAAAAATGGTCTTCGTATGGGGAAATTCTACTGGATGAGGCCATCGCTTCCTTTGTCTGAGTAAAATTTGGTTCGTTAAAGCCTTATATTTATACTAATCATGTGATCACTGTTCAACGGCTATAAAAGTAACGGTCACAACTCTTATCATAAAACCAAAGAAGTTTACATCTAATAAATTTTTTTTTTATAAAGAGACATTTAACTAGATTAAGAGGGATTTTCCATTAATGAAACTTTGGGTCGTTACAGACCTTGTCCCATCGCAAATAACCCGTCACAAATATCCATTTTCCCATAGTGTATATAGAGATGATACATCAACTAGACATGCTATATCAAAATTAAAGGTAGATATACAAGCATGTACGATGGATCACCCACTAGCTGATCACATATACAATTAGATAAAGAAATAAAACACACAAGGCTCGACTATGACTCTGATCCAAACCTCATCCCAATCTATAGGTCACACTTGAGTAACTCTAGCTTGAATACGTAATATTGTGCTCCATTCCAAAAAGTTCTTACATCTAAGTGAGAGACTAATAAAGTACTCAAGTTCCATGGCCTCATATATAAACAAAAATTTAGTGATATATTCCCATTGACATTCTCATCTAAAAATAATAAATAAACTGTAGGAAATAAATAAATAAACCAACCACAAAAAATAACTACTTCAACCAAATGCTATAATGTCTCTGATTACATCATGATGACTATGTTAACCAATATCCCAACCGCCCCAAGGGTGTATACATACAAATTGGGTCAAGCTCAATGACCATCGTTGATCCTCAAGTTTGTGACCCAAATTGACCATACCTGCCTTGCAAAGTTCTAGGGTGTCTCTAGGCATGAACATCACCTCAGAGGAAACTATGTTCACTCACTAGGGATCCCATGCTCACACCTCCATTACAATGAGTAGAATACCCTAGGGTATCAACATGAATCCCTCATCCTAAATCTCTCAGGCTAAACCCTATGGTAGTACTGAGGATTTTATCTCTATCAAGACAACGTCTGATTCCTCAAAGGGGGAAGGCCCTAGAAAATCCTATACGTCCAGGCATGAATGAATATTGGGAGACCCATTCAATCAAATGGAATACCCTCCATGGATCCTATGTTTAATCTCCTGGGCATCCAATATCTCAGGTCTCCTTAGCTAACATATCTTTGGTTTATCCACCCAATACTAGGGGGTATCCTTGGAATTAGTTGAGCGGATTTAACAGGAACCCTCAGGATGTCCAAGATTCATGTTCAAAGATATAAAAACACTCAACTACTCATACCATTATTTAAATCCGGAAAGTCTTATGAATTCATAATGGTCTAATGGTATTACCATTCAAATCCTAGCACCCTAGAATTCACAATAGTATTATAATGTCATAGGAATCCCTTCTATCCTGTGTAGTCCTGCATACTGACCACACATGCTCTGATGTCAGATCCTAGGTTACATCTCTATGAATCCACTGTCACATTTACCAAATCATTGGATGTTATCCATGATAGGCATTAACCCCAATATATCATGAGACCGAGTCCCAAACACATCGATCATCTTAGGGCCTCATCAATGTCAGCTGGTGATTCTTGGGAATATTGAGAAATAAAATTAGTTATAGGCCCATGGACCAATTCCCAAGCATCTTGGGCAATCACATATCATATAAAAAACAAAATAAAAATATATCAAGGGTTGAAAAAACACCCAATTCCATTCTCATCATCATGACCGCTTTCGGATTACAAGTTGGTTTGAATTCTACGTGGAACGCACAACCATCACAACCCATAGTCATATAAACCCACTCAAGGTTATCTCTCAAGGAACTTGTTGGGGTCCTTATATTCATCACATAGGTAAGGGAATCCTCTCAGTGTCCCATGTCCCATACAGTCTCATAGGTCATCACTTGTCGCTCAGAGGGCATCACGTACCTCAACAGAGTCATAAACATCTCAAGGCCTCATTGGCCTCATCGAGTTTATATACTCTAGAATCATTAGGGTGATGTAATTTAATCCCATATAACATTTTACATCACCACTAGGTTAGTAATCACACCCAAACTAACCAAGAATTCTCTTTGGGATCCACTGTCCCAGTAGTCACATCCCAATGGGAAAGGAGTGCCCACCCCATGGTCATACCGCCTAGCCCAAGGCATTATGGAATCTCATGGTTAAGTAATGAAACACTAGGACCAACCATTCTAGTCTATATCTCCCTTATGCCTATAGGTATATCAGGGATATTACACTAGGTACACTAGTAAACATCTATAATTGAGGCCTCACCCATCGATGATTGAGGAAAGACAACTAGTGTACAAGGGTCTAACGGGCCCCTTAACACTTTATCTAATTCCAAGAATTTAATTTAATCTAAAAAATTCATTAAATTAATCAATTAGGTTGGTATCCCATTGTGGAAGGACCTATCTTATCACACACATGCATAATCAAATGCATAAAACCCAAAGGGCTACTACATGAGATGACCCACCTTTAAAATAAATATTTTTTTAATTGTACCTCAAAAACTTTCTTTATGAGATTGCTTAAGTCCATTTATAACCATTTGGATACTGACACTCACCCGATTCCCTAATTCATGTAAACAATCCATATTTGATTAATTATAATAAAATTATATTTAATTAATCAAATAAATTTAATTTTTATAATTTAATTTTTTTTAGAAAAAATGTTGAAAACTCACCACATCATTGAGACACAATAGAATAAAGTCCAACAACCTATGGAAGGTCTGTAATGTACCCCTGGTCCTGACCCGTGAAAAGGTCCCAACCTACAACACTGATTCCATAATTAATTTTATTATTTTTTTGGAAAAAACCTATGAAAATTCATAATTGAAACATAACTTTTCAAATTTTCAAGTGACTAGGTGAAAATAGAGTTACATGACATCATATTCATATATAGAGTGGAAGACCTATCATATTCGGATGATTATACAATGCTATGGTGGATTCAAAACCAAAACCCTAAACCCAAACATCCAAAATTAGAGTAAACCAATGGGGAAGAGAAAATTATTAGGGAAGAGGATGAAAATCACCTTTAAAACTAATTAATCACACCTAAAATCATCCAAAATGACAGAGTTACCAAGAATTAAGAGGAGAGGAAGGGATACTAGACATGCGTGCATGAGGGAAAAGAAAGGGGGCTCCCCTCTTTTTACATCTATAAGAGAAAAATGGTAAAAACACCATTTTTAAAAAAACTGGTTAGGCCACATGGTTTGTTCACATGTTTTTTCAAACTGGGTGCTGACCCTATACTGGTAATTTCCCAAGAAAATTCATCTTGTATGGTTGACTAGCCCTAATCTAACCATTCTGAATGGATCTAGAACCCCTATGCAATATCTCATATTATTTTTCTACAACTGTGCACAAACCCTGCACTATAGACCTAGTCCAAGCCAATTCCACATGGTTTACTATAATATATATTAGGTTTAAACCCTAACTATGTACTTACCATTAAATTAAACCATTTTATTTAGAAAAATAACTTTAAATATCATCACCCTTAGAGTGTTGTATGGTTTATCCTAAACCGTTCACACTAAATCGCGAACCCTAGTTAGAAAATTCTAAAACTCTAAAAATTAAACCCAAATATACTGATGCTTTCCTAAAAAACCAATACACCTTTTGAGCATAAAAAATTATCCAAAAAATCCTATCAGGATTCTAAAACTCTAGGAATTCCATTCCAAATCTCAGTTTAAAATACGACCCATCCACCAATTCAAAAATTTAAACTCCCTTTAGAATTTTCATGCCCATACAAACACAGGGATTTACACACTGCATGTATTTATTAAAGAAGAAAATAAATTTACCAAGTTTTCAAGAATAATGTAGATGTATTTACATCAAAGGTAAAACTTTTCTTCAAGTCATATATCATTTATTAAGTGGACTGTTTGAGAAAGAGTTTGAAACTGTGGTTTGATATGGGTTGCATCGTAATTTGAGTTCCGCACTATCAGTTGATGTACTGTATATTTTTATATAATAGTATAAATTGAAGTGAGGATTAAGTATATGTATTTTAAGTTAAATAAAAAGATTAATCTGAGACTACTTAAGAATAAAGTAATTAATTCATCTCTTCAAGAAGCATTAAATAAGTATATTATGGAATATCCTTTGAGTTGAAAAATAAATGCATGATATATCATGGGAACCAAAAAATGGGTATTAAATGATGGTGTTTTATGGATATAAAATACAAACCCCTATTGATATTCCATTTATGGATATTGGTTATGTTGAGAGTAATTTAATGCTCTTAAATAAAGCCACATAGATAGGAGAATATCGATTATAAATAAATAGAAAAAAAGAAGGAGTTACTACTAAGTGTGTTGTTGGAGAAGAAAAGAGAACAAAGAGATCCTCTTTAAAGAAGATAAATTAGAAGATTATTAATTCTTTAAAGAATATAAACAAAGAATATAAACTTGTACATAAGCTATACATCTGTAGTGTTTCATGGAAGAAGAAGAAGTTGAGTCTATTGATGTGTTTCTATTAGTTAGTTAAATATAAATAAAGAAGAATAAAGTAGAGGATGAATTTTTGTGCATTTATTCATATATTAATGTCAAGAATTTTAGAATTGAGAGAGAAGTATTGGTAAGAAGTTTTATTAAAGATTTGTGAAGTTGCGCAATAAGTGGAGACTGGGTTGCATGCATCTTTCTTGAAGTTTTTTTTGAAAAATAGAGAATCTATTGTGAGTTTAAGGAGATATATTTTATTGATATAGAATTATCTTATACAGAATTGGTGAAAAACTTCCAAATAAAAGATGGATAGATAAAACTTTTCTATTTATGTTGAGAATATTTAAAACCTGTCTGATTTAGGGTATGAAAGGTCAATATAGTGAGAAGTTATGATTATAGTGTGAAGTTCTTGGAGGAATTCATATGAGACACAATAAATTTTAAGTATAGGAAGCACTGAACCCATTAATATATGTGGCTGATTGTAGTGGAGAATCCATGGATGGGGTACATAACCAGTCATTGTTATGAGTATTTATTTATAGCCAAACCTTATAAATATTTGCGTTGAGCCTTTTTTATCACACTATATGGGTGAGGTTGTGAGTAAAAAAAGTGAGTGGATCAAGAATAAAAAAGTCTAGGATGCTAAATTTAAAAGAAAAGAATTTATAAAAAACCCAATAATTCACCCCTACCCTCTTAGTGGTTCATCTATCTTCTAGGAATTTAATTTGGTATTATAGCCAACCAAAGTTCCCTATGAAAGGATACTTGGTGAAGTGAATATTTGAGGTTTTTAAAGAAGTGTGTCAGATTAATAATTATATCTCTATTCTTGATGAAACAAAAATATAACTTTTGGATAAGACATCAAAAAATAAGAAAATTAAAGAGGAAAGGAAACATAGAAAAATATCAAGAAAGAAAGAAGAACCACCACTGTTGAAGATAGTTAGAGTGGTGATAGTAGTTTAATATATGATGAGAATAATTATTTTAAAGTTATTGATAACTACTATTATGAGGTTGGAAGTTATTTGAATAAATTACTACTGGAATTATTGATCATATATTTGGGTTTATTTAAGAACTAGATGGTGAAAACTCACATATTATAGATGAATTTAAAGCAATGAAAAAGGATTTTATAGGAAAATTCCATAAACAAAACACTCTCATCAATAAGTTTAAATCCAAAGAGAAATCATTATAGATTAGTAAAGATAAATGTTCAATTATTGAAGAAAACATGTAATTCTACATTGATGATAAATCCATGGTTATTAAGATCAGTGAAGACAAGATCCATTTTCTAAAATAATCACACAAATCTACTCTTGATGATAAGGAATCACAATTAGAAGTTCAGTATTAAATAATCAAGAACCTCGAAAAATATCTAAAGGAAATTAGAACATTTCATATGGATCAAGTTCAGAAGGTGAAGAGAGATTGAGAAGAGATATAGAAGTCAGTTTATATTGAGAAATATTCCCTCAACATGATATTTCTTGAGATGTAATTAAAGCTAAAAAATCTAGAATCAACTCAAGCTAGACCTTCCCAAATAACTAAGAAGATGAATACAATCACTAAGTTTTTAGAGATGATTTCTATATATAACAGGACTCATGTTATTAGTAAATATATTTTGAGATCATGTGAAGAATCATCCACCTCAGACTTAGTGAAAAAGTTATCCCACTGTCCAGTTAAATTTGTTAGCACTAAATCTAGATTTTCTAGAAGGAAAAAATAAAAGATAAATTTTGAACAAATATGGGGGGTTAAATTTACTATGATACTCACCATTATTTCAAGGAAATATGAGATAATTTCCATGAGCATTTACCCACCAAAAGGATTATAATTTTTTTATTGTAACCTAAAACAACAGGCATGTAAATCTAGATGAATTCCATGCACAATAAAAATAAAAATATTTATTGGAAGATATTGGTGCTATTGGAGATTTGAGAATAAGGATATTGATTTTTTTCCTTAATATGTATTTATATAAAAAATTATAGAATCCCTATATCTTGTGGAATCAAGGTTGAAACAATAAAGAAATACATTGGATAAAATTTAACAACACAAAAAAGATAAATCTATCCACCAAGAATATATTTGAATCACTTGGGAATTTATGTGATTTCTATAGCACAAGTTGTCATTACAATGATAAATTATGGTATAATAGTTACATGTATCATCCATTTATTAAAGAAAATAAAGATCCACCACAGACTGAGAAGTAGGTAAAGCAAGAAAGTAAATCTAGATTTGAAGATAAAGCAGTCAAGACTGTTTCTAAATAAAATCCTTTCAAGAATCTAATGAAGTAAGCTAACTAGATTAATCAATTCTTAGGAAAGATATGATTCTATTATGGAAAGGTAGGCCACATCCCAGACCTTTATAAAATATCAATTAATCTCAAAAATTAAGGTATAAATATAAACACTAAATGTGAATCCATCTAAGAGAGAGATAGATGTATTGGATTAGTGTTTGATACTCCTTGTGAATAGTTTAACAGAATTTCTAACAAGGGAATCTAAAAGGTATTTAGAAGAATGTGTGGAAGGTGTGACTGGGTATTACACCACGATTTTAGATGTACTATTATTTTTCCTAGTCAAAATGAGCTAAAAGGTATTAAAGGGAAAGCACTTATGGTTTCAAGTAAAAAATATTTTGTAATAAAGAAGGTATCCAGACATATGAGAAAGGATAAACATGAAAGGAATGAATGTTTGATCATCCAGTTCAGCTGGAAGTATCTTAGAAGTTAGAGAAAGTGTCAAAAGGTGAAATCATCTTTCTAGATCAAGATAAGAAAGCTACTCCAGATATGAAGAAAACTAAGAATGAGTAGAAAAAAATAAACCCCAAGACAAATATATTTTTAAAATCAATAAGGAAGAAAGAAAGAAGTATAGTAAAAATTTCTAAGTTTTAAAGAAAAATGTCACTCAATTTAGAAAGAAGACTCAACTCTAATGTTATAACTAAAGAGTAGTGGAAGATATATCATTTAACATATTAGTCTATATTTTCTTAAGTGATGGGAATTGAAGGTAGTTAATCATTGAGAGAGTCCCTTGAGGGTGGTATTTTAAAATAGACGATGCTACCATAGAATTATCATTTTCTGATTAATCTAGAAACCTAGACATCCCTAACAGAAGCTAAAAAATAATGTATGATTTTCACTCTTATAGTTATGATTTAATTTTTACTTATTCTATTTAGCAATATAGAGAAATTATCTAAATAAATGTTGAATGTCATACCTTTCACTTGAATTTTTTTGATATGTGTGTTCAAGTGAGTGCAGGTTCCCAAAAACTCTTGAAAAAATTGTGCAAGATGCACCTAAAATTTTAAATATATATATTAGTATCACATGTGATGAATTTATTATTTTTTAATCTAAATTATCCAATATTGTTTTATATAAATTATGATCCCATGTATACTTATATTTGGTTGGTTGATGGTACTTTTTGAATAATAATGTGTCATTACCCTTATATATTTGAATTGGTGAATGATTTGGATACTATGTGAAATCACATTAGGAGTGGAAGAGTTTATAAAAATTATATTATTTAGTTTAATATGATCAACCTTATATTATATAATGGATTGAAAGAAGTTTTTTAGTGGTGATAAGGATAAGGAGACCCTTCCCATAATATCTATAAGGAGGATAATCATATATCCTGATTTTTTTACTCTATTTCAATTATGGGGATAATCTCTTTTACATTTTACTTATTATAAATTAGGGAGAGTATAATTAAAATGACTAATAGAGTTCATTGGGAATTTAAAATAAATACAAAGGGGGAGTTTGAAGTGCCTAAATGTGTTTGGTTGTATTTTTTTAATTAGGCTTACTAATGTATTAATGTAGGGGGTTATGGATTGTGTATCCAACTTAAGGAAGAGTAAAGGAGCTTACCACACTTTTTAGGTAGTGAATAAACTTACCTTGAATACCTAATTGAATATAATCATTGGGAAACCCATATATCAGATTATTGATCATAATGTTAATGACTAGTTCCAAATATTGGAGAAGCACTATCTACAACAGTCCCTTTCAAAGTTGAACAGTTGAGAAGATATGACTGCTGAAACTTATACTAGAAAGATTTTGAAGCTATGATTCAAATTTTAAAATCATGTTAAAATATTGGAGAAAATATAGTTTATAATAGGATAATACATACCTATATACCTATCCATGGAGTTTCTTATGTAAGTGTGACACTATACTTGGATAATGGTTTAGAAAGGATGAAGTGGAGGTAGAATTGATGAAGGCAACGGGGTTCTTGAAAAAACCAAAGGATGAGTATATATGTAGTTAAGAGACTTAGATCAAGATAAAATGTGTTATAAAATATCCTTTAGATGAATGGAGTTGGTCCAATATTTTTTAAATTGGTTTGAGATAACCTGATTTGGATTGGAGGTTCTTGAGTTTTAAATTAAACAATTCTATAATTTCATTACAAAAATTAAAAAAATTCACTAAGTCTGGAATCCAATGTACCTATCATCTAACCAACATATGTTTCATAAGGATCCAACATAATTATTATCCCATGTAGTGTATGTGTGACACAAAATTTCATATGCGTGATTATGTTTTATCATACATGTGTTCCTCAACAGATATCAAAAATTTGTAATAGACTTTCAATGCATGTGTGTTCTATGCTGAACATAAGTCTAAAATGTCTCCATATATGTGTTATATCTCTATTATTATGTGTGATCTTAGCTATAGTAGGTTTAATTTATAACATACATATGTGTTATTCCGTACTTATAGAAATTCAAAGTTTTTTTGTGTGAAAACTCAAGTTCCAAAATTTAAATTTGATGAGGAATATGATAATTTGTGTAGAACCCCCAGTTTCAATAAAGAAACAATTATTTTATTATTTTTAAGCATGTAAAGTATATGGGTTAAGTTTGGGAGGGTTTGGAATATTTTTGGAATGCTTTTGGGGATTTTCTAAGGGTGAACGGTTAGTGAACAGTTTGAGAAAACCATGCAACACCTACATGAAATCATCCACATATAGACAGGTAATAAGGAGAAGGTGCATAAGCAGTCAGATGGTTTTTACAAACCATGATGCCTCTTAGGAGAAACCATGAAACTTGATATAGTAGGATTTAGAATGGTTAGTGCACAATTTGGGAACTATGCAAGCCAACCATGCAAGGTTTCTACTTGGGACAGAAGCTGGCACATGATTAGCACAAAATTTGTCTAACCCTATGACTAACCATGCACGGTTTAAAAACTAGATCCAAAAAAGTGTATCTGGGTAGGGATTAAGGTTTGAACCATCATTTTTTCTCTTATACATCACTAACTCATGATCTTTTCCTCTTAAAGGTTTTATAACCTCTCCCCATAAATTTGGAGCTGATCTAGAGGTGCTTCTTAGTGCGTCGAATCCTGACTATCGCGGCAAGGTATCATTCTTGTTGTTTTTCATGGTTTTAATTTGATCTAATTAAACCTATATATAAGTTTCTTAGAACTAATTTCACTATATTTATATATAAGGTATTTCATTTAAAATAGGTTGAGATTTGTATTTTTTGATGTTAGGGGAAGAGATCTAAGATAGGTTTTTGGAGTTTCAACCCATTTTCGTGGATGTTTTCGTGCCATTTTCTATTTTTTCCAAGTTTTCCAAGGTAGGTGGATTCACTATAGATTCCTATATTTAGAATATTAAGGATTTATTTCCAATTTTTCAATTTTTAGTGAAATTGTTTGTGAATTTTCTATGCAATGGTTGATGAAAACCCACTTGAGTGACTGTTTTTTGGAAACATGAATATTGGGTGTTTTTGTGGAAAGTGATTTGGTTCTTTGATTTTAAAATGTGAATTTTTTGGAATTATGGTAAATGGTTTAATCATAATTTTTTTCAATAAAATGATGGTTTTATTAAAATGAATTGGAATGGTTGATTTGAAATGTCTTGTTGAAAGGTTTTCAATAAAAGAACAGTTTAATTGAAATGGTTGAAATGGTTGTTTGGTATTGGTTTTTGGCATAATGGTTGTGTGTGTTCATGAACATTTGGGACAGATAAGGTTAAGGAGTATAGTGAACCTATCATTTTACACATATCATTACATGATTTTAAACATATTTAAACATAAAATTACAAGCCAAGGATTGTGAAGTCTAGTGTCTTTGAAGACTAGGTACATAAAACAAAAAACAAAAAACTAAATAAAACATTTAGTTATTTAATATTCATATTGAGATCCTAACTTACATTGTTCTCATACATCAGAATAGGATAAACTAGGGATAACATGAACAGAGTGATGAGCTAAAAAGCCCAGTAAGGGACTAAACATAAGAATACAACTTTAGGACATGAGTTAGAAGGCGTGAAATAATGATATAAAAAGGAATGAAACATGATTGTACATATGAAATCATAACATATAAAACATGGGATCATATAAACATGGAATAATATTAATTTTTAGTGACATAAATCAAGACTTTAGTATGATTCAACGCTCATTGCACATAGAGGATCACAAGTCAAGGCTAACCGCAAAGACCGTTGCACATGGTAACACCAATTAAGGCCAACCACCAAGACTATTGCACATAACATCTCATGAGACTAAACTTTACCTAATGAATTAGATCCATATCTGGTAGAAACCATCATAAAATGTTCATGAATATGATTCCCACATATATAATCATACATAATCAATCATACATAAATATAAGGGTTACCCATGGTAAGAATTGGGTATCATAATCATGTTATAAGCATAACAAATGGGAGTGTCATAAAAATGTCCATGAAGGAGAGGAATTAGATCATTCATATAAAATTATAGGGTATAATATGAATATATCACGAAAATTGATGTCAATTTTAAGTAATAACATGTAAAAAGAGTACTTAAGAAACTTTAGAATTAAAACATTTTAATGCGGTTAATGGAAAATATTAAAGGTCATTTAAAACATAAAACAGAATAATATTTTATATAAAATAATAAGTGAACCAATAAGGTTTTCATAATAAAAATAGTGGTTCTATAAAAATAATTATATCTTGAAAATAGATTATATAGTGTACTTGGAAATGGGTAAGAATTCAGAAATTTCCCTTAAAACAGGTTTGATTATTAGGAAGAATTAAGAAGGGAATCATTTAAAAACATGTATATCCCCAAAAGATAATGATCAATTGATCTTGATACATGAGTTTGGAGTATAAAAAAATCATTTATAATATGTATATAAAAATAAGAGATAACATCATTTGGGTAAATATAAAGATAGAGCAACCCGAAGGAATAAAGGAGGTTTGGGTAGAATCCCTTATGAAATTTCAACATGGTATCAGGTGTAATTTGGAGGAATTAATGAGAGATAAATGGGTCTATCATTATTTTTATATCATGATGTAATTATGGGGGAGGTGAAAAAACATACCCCATCATTTGGAATTAAAGTGAATAACAAAGAGAAGACTCTTTGAATAAAATTGAGAAAGTGTGGATCCCTTACTTTAAGTCTGAAGGGGTCCTTCACTTGGTTTTTGATGTCCTGAATGACCAAATTAAATTAATTAATTAATATGACCATAACCTCTTATAAATTTAATTTTTTTATTATAACCTTATTATGTTCATTCATGACCTTTTGGATGGGTTAAGAGGTTTAATTTCATTGTTTGGGAGAATTTGTTTCCCCAGTTTTCATGATTGGTTTACTTATATACATGTCAGGATAAACATGTAAGATGAGAATGGTTTTAAAGAATTGAATTTTTATGTTATTATTGAACATAAAAAATATTACATTTTTATAAAATTCATTTGGTTAATTTGAGTGATGATGAATTATTATATAAAACTTTAATGATAACCGTTTTGGTTAATTGGCGGTTTTTTGAACACAACGAACACATTTTGATTTATAAATTAATATCATGTGTACAAAATATTACATAACATTAAATAAGAAATAATAGATATATTATATTCTGGTTCAACCATAAAAATGGTTTAATGACCATAATTGAAGATGGTAAAAGAAATTGAAAAATCGTCGTCCCTGAATGTGATAAATGAGCACATCTCAAATGGTGTTTTCATTTCTAGTATAAGGGGGGGGGGAGATGATGATGAATTGTTACATTATCAAAAAAAATTACATTACATGTAAGGTAATGGAGTTATCATAACATTTGGATTAAAGGAGGCTAGGAAAGAAAAATAAAATAAAGGAACTTGAAAGAAAATAAAGGAAATGAAAAGAGGAATTTACCCCTTGAATATATCTTCCTTGAGAGCCTCTTTAGGGGAGAGGTTTTGGTATTTTGAAGAGACCAAGGGAAAATAGAAGAGGGAGAGGTGCTTAGGTATATATTTTTATAGAATTTGGACTAGGCACAAGGCTTGAGAGGAGTGAAGAGAAGAGGTAAAGAGGGGTGGTATTTATAGTGGAGGAGAGGAGGGGTTTCCCATTATTTTAATCATTAATTAAATATTTTTGCTCAAGAATATGAATAGTCTTGATTCTTGTGAAAAAAATAGTAAAGAGATCATTTTATTTTTAATTGAGGGTTCTTACCTTAGCAGAACATCGTGAATGACCCAATAATTCATGTATTTTTCTTATTTTGCAAATTATCGTATCTCACTATTCCTCAAAAATTCAATTATTTCAGAAAAATTACAAAAAATTACCCTTACAATTTTTTGCTGTGTAGAATCCAAAAATGAACTCCATTTTTAAAAATTAATTTTCTAAATATGAGAAATTTAACTTTTAATTAAAATCATAATTTACTTGAAAAATACGAATTTTAAAATTAAAACCACTTTTCTAACACTTTGAACAATTAATTAAGGTATAATAAAAATATATTATAATCATAATACATCAAAATAATAATTTATGAATTAATTTTATGAAAATAAATTTTCATTTAATTTATTAAACTAATCATTAAATTTTAATTAAATATACATGACTTACAAAAATACCAGCACTTTATATTGATTTACTTATTCTATGAAATAATTATATCATATTAACACTTATAAGATGGATAAATTTTATTTTTACTTTCATTGGTTAGTTTACTATTACATTGTTCAGTTTACTATTCAAAATTTTCTCATTAAAATTCCAAAGGTCAAGTTAATATTTCATCAGTATGTGTTTCTTAACTTCAAGAGATACCTTTTATTTCACCCCATTCTTCATTTATAAGGTTTGTATTGTGTTATATAAGTAATATTATTTGATTATATTATAAGAAATAATTATAATAATGGAATTCATTTAATAAAACATTGGGTCATTAAATTCTTCCCCCGTTATGAAATTTCACTCTCAAAATATTGTTTTACATTCTATGATGAAAATAGGTGTGGGTACTTCTCCTTCATTGCTTCCTCCAGTTCCCATGTTGCCTCTTCGTACTTATGGTTCCACCATATTACTTTGACCAGATGAGTGGTCTTGTTGCATAGATCTTTATCTCTACAATCCATGGTCTTTACTGTTTGATCCTCATAAGAAAGATCATCCTCCAACTATACCACCTCTGAAGAGAGTAAATGTGAATGATCTAGTATGTACTTCCTTAAGAGGGATATGTGGAAGACATCGTACACTTTATACATGGTATATAGAAGTTTCAGTTGATAAGCCACAGCTCCGACATGATCAAGGATATAGAAGGGGTCGATGTACCTAGGACTTAGCTTTCCTTTCTTCCCAAATCACATGACCTTGTTCCATGAAGATATGAAGAGAAAGAACATGTCTCCAACTTTGAACTGAAGGTCTCATTGACGATCGTCTGCATAACTCTTTTGTCTACTTTGGGATGCCTTGATGTGATGCTGAATGGTTTTCACCTTCTCCACCATCTCTTCGACAATTTCAGGTCCTAGAAGCTTACGCTCACCAACTTTATACCAACACGCTGGTGTTCTAAACCTTTTCCCATAAAGGGATTCATATGGTGCCATTCAGACATTGGAGTGGAAACTATTACTGTAAGAGAATTCGACCAGTGGAAGATGTTGGTTCCATCCTCCTTTCAAATACATAGAAAAAGCTTTCAAAATGTATTCCCGTGTCTGAATATTTAGCTTAGATTGTCCATCAATTTGGTGATGATAGGCCTTACTGAAGTTCAGCTCAATGCTTAGAGCATGTTGGAGACTTTTCCAGAATTTTGAGGTGAATCTTGGATCACAATAGAATACAATAGATTGTGGAAATCCATAAAACCTCACCACTTATTTGATATATATATTTTCAATTTTATCCAATGAGAAGTCCTCTCAAATTTTGATAAAGTGACATGTCATTGTAAACAAATCCACAGTGACCCATATAGCATTGTTTCCTCTAGATGTCATTATAAGTCAAGTGAAAAAGTACATGGTAATGTTCTCATACTTCAATGTTGGTATGAGTAGTGGTTTAATCACCCCATTATACTTTTGTCTTTCATCCTCCACTTTTTTACATACCAGACACTTTGATGTATATTCAACAATCTTTTTCTTCATATTATCCCACAAAAAGTTCTCTCTGAGATCTCAATAAATCTTTGTACTCCCTAGGTGAATAGAGAAGGTTGAGCTATCTGCATCATTAAAAATCTCCTTATTTATCTTTGGATCGTATTGTACACATAATTTTGACCCAATTCTTACAACTCCTTACTCATCAATCTTGAACTCAGAGGATTTCCCATTTCTAATAGCTTCCACCCTTTTCAAAATTTCAACATCACTTCTTTGAGCATCATTTATTTTCGTCAAGAGGTTTGGTTGAGGAATAATTTGAGGAAGGATTGATTATGTTCTTAACTTAATTATTCCCATGTACAACCTCTAAAAATATAATAATATTGGATCCTTTTAAAATATCATCATTGATAAAGATGCAGGATCCTTTCTACTTAGAGCATCCACTACCTTGTTTTCCTTACCAGGATGGTAGTGGATTGACCAGTCATAATCTTTGATGAGCTCTAACCACATTCACCAGAACATATTAATCTTCTTCTATGTGAATATATATTTTAGTCTCTTGTGATTAGTATATATATCTCACACTTCTCCCCATAGAGATAATGATACCATATTTTCAGTGCAAAGATCATAGCTACCAACTCTAGATCATACGTGAGATATTTTTTCTCATGAATTTTTAGCTACCTTGAAGAGTAGGAAATGACTTTGTCATTTTTCCTCAGATTCCACCAAAGGGAAACTTATAATATTTTCAATAAGAACATCCCCACAAACTTCAACATTCGATACAATACTCATATATATTTTACCGAATTATTTAATATCATTTCAGGTGTGGACTCAATGTTCTTAGAAAACATAAAAGATATATTAATAGGAAATTAATTTGAATACATTATGACATACACTACTTTAAATTAGTGGTTACATGTAATTTATTCATTATTATCCACCTTAGCATAGGACTTTCCGTACTCCCTTGATCATAGAGATTGTTGATGCTCATGATGCTTCACATCCCTTAAAATAGAGCATTGTCGTGGATAATGTACAACTTATGCACATTTATGAAATAGAATTGTGTACAATTCTTTATATAGAAATTTGTTTCCATTCATCACATAATTAATTTTTATACAACAACTAGATAATTTGTTCCCTATCTTTCCACACCTAAAACATCCCCCAATCCCTTTGT
Organism: Viscum album; assembly: GCA_963277665.1. NCBI lineage: Eukaryota > Viridiplantae > Streptophyta > Magnoliopsida > Santalales > Viscaceae > Viscum > Viscum album. The sequence goes on from OY728126.1 coordinate 1,163,641,211, forward strand.
AACATTTCCCTTGGTGCCTCTTTCCACACTTGTTGCATGAAGGAAATTGGGTCTTATTTCCCTTATCACCTTTATCAGATGGACTTTTATGAGATTTCATCTTCCTATTCCTAGAATCCTTTGGGAATTCAACCAATTACCAATTGTTAATCATGATTTTTTATATCTAGTTTGGCATAATCACAATATGTCCTTCTTGAGTTCCCATATGACTAGGGATCTCGTTTTTGTAGTCATCACATTGACCTTCACATTGTTTGTTAACCTGATTCATCCTATTAACATCCATTGGATAGAATAAAAAAATTAGGTATGAGTTTGACATAATGGGGAAACCAATGAAATTAAAGGGATAACTTACAAATTACACTTATCTCCTTAACTTATTGGTTTCTAGGCCTCATTCTATGTTATTCATGATCTACCTCCAAACTTATATTATTATGGGATATTTTTTTTTGTTCCCTTAATTGTGGTTCATAATGAGATTATGAATTTTCCAAAGAATATCCCTCAGAAGTATCAAAACAGGAGTGCATCAAGGCCTATTTTTGTGCACCGGTTCCTATCCGAGTCTATATCAAAGCGGTGTTCTTGGTTTTTACCCATAGATACATTTGTACCAAATAAACATCCACTTGTTCGTATCTAGACAAGGATGTATTTTCTTGATAAACCAATTACTCTTTACTCACCAAAATTTAGAGATTTTTTCTTATAATTGGTCTCATTTATAAGGTTATTACTAATGTTCTCTATTCCTAATCTCCAAAAATAACTAAAACATCCTATGATACCAACTATAGAGACCCTATAATGTTACACATATCATTACATAATTTTAAACATATTTAAACATAAAATTACAAGAGAAAGATCATGAAGTCTAGTGTCTTTGAAGACTAGGTGCATAAAACTAAAAACATTGAACTAAATAAAACATTTCTTTTTTTAATATTCATATTGAGATCCTAACTTCCATTGTGCTCATACATCTGCATAGGATAACTTGGGGATAACATGAACAAAGGGATGAGATAAAAAGAAAAGTAAGGGAATAAACATAAGAATACAAAGTTAGTACATGGGTTAGAAGGCCTGAAATAATGATATAAAAAGGCATCAAAATGAATGAACATATAGAATCATAACATATAAAACATGGGATCATATTAACATGGAATCATAGTAAAATGTGGTGGCGACATAAAACATGACTTTAGCACGAGTCAAGGATTATTGTACATAGAGGAGAAAAAGTCAAGGTTAACCACCAAGACTGTTTTAGGTGGTAGCATGAGTCAAGGCTAACCACTAAGACCATTGCACATGGTAGCACAAGTAAAGGCTAATCGTAAAGAATCTTTCATATAGTAGCACGAGTTAAGGCTAACCGCCAAGACCGTTGCACAAAACATCTCATGAGACTCAAATTTACCCAATGCATTGGAGCACTATCTGGGTGCACCCATCGTAAAATATTCATGAATATGATTTCCACATATATAATCATACATAATAAATAATATATAAACATAAGGGTTACCCATGATAAGAATTGGGTATCATAATCATATCATAAAGGATAAAAAATGGGAGTATCATGAAAATGTCCATGAAGGAATGTAATTAGATTATTCATGGATAGTAATAGGGTAGAATAGTCATATATCACAAAAATTGATGTCAACTTGAAGTAATAACATGTAAAAAGAGTACTTAAGAAACTTTAGAATTAAAACATTTTAACGCAGTTAATGGAAAATATCAAAGGTCATTTAAAACATAAAATGGAATAATATTTTATATAAAACCATAAGTGAAACAAGAATGTTTTCATAATAAAAATAGTGGTTTTATAAAAATAATTATGTCTTGAAAATAGATTATATAGTGTACTTGAAAATGGGTAAGAATTCAGAAAGTTCCCTAAAAACGGGTTTGCTTATCAGGAAGAATTGAAGAGGGAATCATTTAAAAACATGTATATATCCAAAAGATAATGATGAATGGATCTTGATACATGAGTTTTTATAATATACACAAAATTTATAAGATTTACATAAAAATAAAATATAACTTCATTTGGGTAAAAGGAAATATAGAGCAAATCGAAGAAATAAAGGAAGTTCAGGTAGAATCCCTTATGAAATTTCATCATGGTATAGGGTGTAATTAGGTGGGATTAATGAGATATAAAGTGGTCTATAATAATATTTTTATCGTGAGGGGATTATTGGAGAGGTGAAAAAACATACCCCATCATTAGGAATAAAAGGGCATAACATAGAGGAGAATCTTTGAATAAAAGTGAGAAAGTGAGGATCTCTTACCTTAAGTCTGAAGGTGTAACACCCCGAGATTTTATGAGAAGTATTCTTTTTAATTTATTTGATGTCTTGTGTTGTATGCTACACCAAGATTATCTTGCGTTATATACAACACCGTATTAGCTTTTAGTATACACAACACTATTCTTGGCTTACATTATACGTAAGAGCAACCTTCTTCGAAAGCGTGTGTAGTACGCAAGACCGAGTTTCACTAAACGAGATATTATTATAATATTATTATGAACTAGCCGTTATGAATAGTAATACCCACTTTTTAAAAGTTTATAAATTTTATCTTTCAAAATGGACTTCATTTTTGGATTCGGAATATCAAAATTAGCCTAGGGTGAATTTTTAGCATTTTTCTGAAAACTTTCAAATTTTGATGAATAGTGAAAACACTAGGTTACTATTTAAAAATTGACTTTTTATTTAAATAATTATTTATTTTATTTAAATTTATTTTAGGTAAAAATTGATACATAATACCTATATAAGTTCAATATAATTCATTGGAGTCATTTTATAATAATTTTAGATATATAAAAATTTTATCAAACTTTTCACCATCTTTTACCCACCTTTTAGGAGAATTTGAAAATTTACATAAAACTTAATTTTACCGCTTCTGTGAGTGGAATTTCGAAAATTTGAGAGACACGGTTAATATCAAGGATTAAAATGTGGTTTAATAAGATTAAAATAATTTTTGGGGAATAGTAACTTTTTTACTTTTATTTACCACGGTTAAAAGTAAATAGGGTAATTAAGGGTAAAAATGATATTATTATTACCCTAAAACATGTCCTAATTATATTGGATAAGTGTAATTCGACCAAAAACAACCTTAGGAATAAAATATTACCCTTTAGGTCCACTTGGATTAGATTAGGACATTTATTATTATTTAATTTAAAGAAGAGTTAAAATAGTTATAATCAAAGTTTAATAACTAAAACATTTTTAATATAGGGTTATAAATTAGATAAATTAGACTATAAATATTCATTAGAAAGATAAAAAGATTTCAAAAATAATGGTATTTTATTTATAATTTTTAGACATTAAATAATTTAATTTATTTATGACACAATGATGATACAATAATTAACTTATTAATGAAATATTAACATAATTGATGTTATAAATACCCAAATAAATGTAATTTGAGACTTTTTATAAATTACACTAATATTTTAGGTTAATATGATATGTTATTATTGATTAAATTAACGTTTTTCGAACTAATCCTGGTGTTATTATTTTCACAAAAATCAATTACCAAATAGTGTCAAAATTGACATAAAATAGTTTTTAAAACAAATATTATATTATTAATTGTTATTTTATTCCTAAAAATACAAGGTTCGTAAAAATGACTTATATAAGGTTATATATATTAATAATTAACCACTTGGGGTTCTTTTGGCTTTTTATAGTAAGTTTATTAACTATATAGTGCAAGAAAACAAGAAGACACGGTAAAAGTTAAATTATTTAACTTAGAGTTAAATCTAAATGATAAGGTTAAAATAGTAACCTAAAATTGTCTAAAACCTATTGTTTGAGAGGATTTAGACCCATACCCACTTTATCTTCGAAATAAATCAATTTTTAGCTATTATAAAACGAATATGACTTTATTATAAATTAATATTTTATGTTTTTCCTAAGGTGCCCCTCTTCTCCCTTATAAAAGGGCACCTCCTCCCTCTTCTCTTTACACAATATTGAGATTTCAAGCCCAGAATAACCATGCCCATTTACCTTCTCAACTTCCCTAGAAAAATTATATAGGTTCTGGTCTCCTCAAAAGACCAACTCTAGTGCCCTAATAGGAAGCTTAAAAGAGGTACGTCGAAGAAGAGGTAATCTCTTCTACCGATTCTTTCAAGTTTCTTTCTTCTTAAACTTATTATTCTTTAGTTGTTTCATTATAAAGTAATAAAATCAGTATCTATAATATAATTATATGTTATTATAAATATGAAACAAACCTATTTCACCTTTTATCTATCCTACGAAAAACGAAATCACCGCGCGTGCGTACATATGAAATACCGTCTCCACGCTGTGGTGTAATCTGTTCTCCACCACCACCTTACTTGGATGGGTATAATGATGTAAATAATAACTATATATAGTTATTATAACATCATACTAATTATGAGATATTATATCATCCACTCCAATTCAATTCAATAATTATGGGAATGATATCATCGCTCATGCGTACGTACGGATTACCATCTCCGCGACGCGATGAGATTCATTATCCATGTTAACCACTCAAGAATGATTATAAAGTATATATAATGAATAATAATGAAATATATGACATGATAAATATACTGGATTTATTGATGTATATATATATATATATCATATAATTACTTCCATTCAAGTCAATAAGGAAAAGAAAACAGCATTCATGTGTACGTACGACCTACCGTCTCCATGAACGGTGTATTTCATTTAATTTATCTATCTATTATATATATATATATACTGAATATATATGATATATAAATCATGATTTAAATTATTTAAGTAATTAAATCATGATATAAGTAATAATAATATCAAGAACAACACGTCCAAACACGTACGATAAATAAAACGATTTTACCCAAAACGCTACTTTAACATGGAATTTAAAAAAGAACGGGTAATATAAAGTCATAAGTGAACCATATATAATATCATAACAATGAATATGATTCTGTAATAAGTCAATAGAATTATTTAAATCATTATACAGGAGGTTCAGATACATACTAATCATATCGGACCTAAGGTAAGGGATAATTATTCCAATCTCGTTCTTATCCAAGATTGTTTATTCATAAGTATTTACTAGGGTTATTGTTATAATACATTTAAATGTTTTATAAAAGTGTTTTTATGTATGTTTAAAGTTTTTTTACCCATTTTTTACTTTTACCACATGTTATGAAAGGAATATTTATTTTGTTTACCATACGAAGAACTTTTTGACTTTTCCGACAAAAGTACGAGGAGAATGTTTTTTTAACTTATACGGCATGAACATATTTTTACGGTTTTATAACACCTTATTTTTATGAAGCTTACTCTACAATATTTCATGAATATTTTCAAAAAAATCATTTTCTTTTAAAATTGCATGGAATTTTGTGAAAAGAAAATTATTTTGAATAAGAAAGGATATTTTCCTCAAGAATTTATTTCAAGTGTTTTATCAAAACCATTTTCTATCTAAGATGACATTATTTCATATGTGTATGTTTCAAGTATAATGTATCTATGATTTACATGATTTCACTTCTCTTATGATGAAATGATATCCATTTGTTTTATATGGATTATGTTATGATGGGACGATGTTTATGAAACCCATTTTATTCTTTGGGTTATGATGAATGATTTATGTTTATGTTGTGGCACACTTAAGAATGATTTAATTATGAGATGGGTGGGACCTATATATCCCTCCAATACATTGGGTAAATATTTATATCTCATGAGATAGACATGGGTGGAACGGTAAGTTAATCCGGTTCTGTGTTACAGGACTAGAACGAGGAGTGAACTCAGTTCAGAAAGGGACTTTGTCCACTAAGATGGTCTTGGAAGCAATGCCTTGGCTACTATGGAAATCATATCATGTGCTTAATGGTTTTCCACAATTACATGTTTTATTCTCATGCAATTTTATCATGATTGATGTTCCTTTGTGATATATTCCTTACGTACTTCCAAGATTTATGTCTTTTCTCAAGATTTTGATGTTTAGATTTTATGTTCAAGTTTTTGCATTCAAGTGTTTATGGATTGTTTTATGTTCTCTATGTTTACCCTTACTGAGCATTTGAGATCACCCTTTTTTGTATGTTTTCTTTTCCCCAGGATTTAAAGAAAGGTTTTAGGTAAGAAAACAAAAGGGGAAGATCTTTATGAGAGATGTTGAAGATATTTCACCATGATTAGAAGATTATATTCCGAGTTTCCAAAGGCACTAAACTATTATGGTTCTTGTGTGTCTGTTTTTGTTATGTATTAAGTATTCCGCAAAAGTAATGTAATGTCCATGTACTTCAGGCTATGGGTCTCTACAGAAGGCATCCTTCACTTGGTTTTTAATTTCTTGAATAACTAAATTAAATTCATTAACTAATATGACCATAACCTATTCTAAATTTAATTGTTTTAGTATACCCTTATTATGTTCATTAATGATCTTTTTGATGGGTTAATTGGTTCAATTTCATTGTTTGGGAGTGTTTGTTTCCTTGGTTTTCATGATTGGTTTACTTATATACATGTAAGGATAAACATGTAAGATGAGAATGGCTATATAGAATTGAAGTTGTATATTATTATTTAATATCCATAAGATCACATGGTTATAATTTTTTTTGGTTATTTGGAGTGAAGATGAATCATTATATAAAACTTTAATGATAACCATTTTGGTTAATTGGCGGTTTTTTGATCACAACGAACACATTTTCATTTATAAATTAATATCATGTGTACAAAAGATTCCAAAACCTTAAATAATATATAATAGATATATTATAGTCTAGTTCAACTATAAAAATAGTTTAATGACTAGAATTTAAGACTATAAAATAAATTGAAAACCCGTCATCCTTGAATGTGATAAATTAACACATCTCAGATGGTGTTTTCATTTCTAGTATAAATGGAGGTTAAAGGAGAGATGATGATGAATTATTCCATTATCAAAACAAAATTACATTACATGAAAGGTACTGGAGTTATCATAACATTTGGATGAAAGGAGGTTAGTAAAGAAAAATAAAATAAAGGAACTTGAAAGAATATAATGGAAATGAAAAGAGGAATTTACCTCTTGAATATATCTTCCTTGAGAGCCTCTTTAGGGGAGAAGTTTTGGTCTTTTGAAAAGAAAAATGGATGATGGAATAAGTATAGGGTATTAGGGAGATATTTTTGTAGAATTTAGACTAGGCTCAAGGCTTGAGAGGAGTGAAGAAAGAGGTAAAGAGAGGTGGTATTTATAGTAGAGGAGAGGAGGGGTTTCCCATTATTTTAATCATTAATTTAATATTTTTGCTCAAGAATATGAATAGTATTGATTATTGTGACAAAAAATAGTAAATAAAGCATGTGAGTTTGAACTAAGAGTGATTAAGTCAGAAAAACATCATCAAGGACTCAATAATTCATGTGTTTTGCTTATTTTGTAAATTATCTTATTTTACAATTCATAAAAAATTCAAGTATTTCTGAAAAATCCCAAAAATTCATCCCAACCATTTTTCAATGTGTAGAATCTAAAAATGAACTCCAATTTTAAAAATTAATTTTCTAAATATGATAAATTTAATTTTTAATTAAAATATTAATTTACTTGAAAAATATAAATTTTAAAATTAAAACCGCTTTTCTAACACTTTTAAAAATTATTTAAGGCATCATAAAATTATCTTATAATCATAATACATCAAAATAATAATTTATTAATTCATTTTATGAAAATAAATTTTCTTTTAATTTATTAAACTAATGATAAAATTGTAATTAAATATACACGACTTAATAACTTTTAAAATACTTATTTACTTATTCTATGAAATAATTATATCATATTGAAACTTATAAGATGGATAAATTTTATTTTTAATTTCCTTGGTTAGGGTACTATTACATTGGTTAGTTTACTATTCATAAGGGTCACATTACTATTCCAAATCTCAAGTTACTATTTCATCGGTATGTGTTCCTTAACTTATAGAGATACATTTTATTTCATTCATTATTCATTTATATGGTTTTTATTGTGTTCTATAAGTAATATTATGTGATTATACTATAATAAATTATTATAAGAAGATAATTTCATTAATAAAACATTGTGTTGTTACAAGGAGTTTCCCCTATCATTAGTTAGATGGATAAGGGTCAAGGATATCCCCTATTGAAATGGTTCATTAAGTGATGACTTAGTGAAAGGTTGACTCACAACTAACAAGTAGAGGGAGGTCCAGGTTTCATGCATGTTTGGATATGTGGATAGGTGGAATGGAATGGTTTATGGAAAAATGGAACTTGTGAAATAGTTTTAGAACATTGTTTGGTTTTTATCCTTGAAACTTGATTTGTTTTGTGAAAACCGTTTGGTTATAGAACTTATTTATATTTTGATATAAACTATTTTAGAAATGGTTTTATATAAACTATTTTATATAATCGTTCTAACATGTTCTATCATAGTGGAATGAGTAGGGAAGTCATCGGGGAAAACCTAATGTGTTTTAGTACTCACCCCTTTTTTAGAAATTTTGTGAATTTTTAGATATTGTTCTATGAGACACAAGAAAAGGTAAGGTATCCCACTTCTCTAGTGGTGATTAGTGATACATGGAATTTTTTGTAGAGTCGAATCATGAAGTAGGTTAGATCTTTGGATTTTTGGTTGTGTTTGAGGTTTTATGGTCTTGTAGTCTTCCACTACGGTACTCTTGTGTAGTTTTATTTTGATATAAATGTTTTTACTTTGATTTATCTTTCATTTATATCATGCATCATGTAGTGGTTTATCTATTTATGGTATGTTTGTTTTGTTGTTTTATTTTTCAAATTGAAAATTTTCCCTCACATGTTCATGAATCCCTTTGCATTTATTGATAGGTTTTGGTGTCTTAGGGATGTCACCTAAGGACAAGTAATGTACACCCTCCATCTCAATCCAATGAGGATGGGTGTGATGTTACAAGTGTTATCATTCTTGGTCCTTATAATTATATTTATGGAATAAGTGGTCATCAGTTCTGTGGGTCTTGGAGTGGGTATTCATTCCGGTATATTCCTTGCATCAGGTTGATAGATAAGAGTATGATTGTCGGTAATTGAAATGTAGAGCATGAAAAGACGTATATAACCTTTTTATAATGAACTTCAAGTTTCCAAGGAGTTGGGTACATAAGTGTTTTGGTGACACTTATAGGATTTGAAATATCATTGTCATGGGTTTAGCCGGTGAGACGAGCATGAAATGCTTTAGAAAATGACCTCACACTAGGAACACATATTTTATTTTGAGTAATGATATATGATTTGGTGTAATGTATTGATTTTTAAAAAAAGTTGAATTTGTTTTCAAATGAAAGACTTTGAAAAGATCATGGTTGTGGTATTTTGAAAATGGGTTGATTTTCAAAATAAAGTTGATTTTTTTTCAAAAATGGCTGAACATGGTAAATATTGATTTTGGAAAGTATTGTTGTGATAGAATTTGAAATGTTAAGCCTTCAATCGACAGATAGTGATACTTATGTAATTTGTTGTTTTTTTAGAAAATAGAACCCGATAGGTATTGTAGAAACCAACCAGAGAAAGCTACTGAGAAAGTGGTTGCACCTGAGCCACAGGTGAACCAGCAACTGGTTTAGAGTATAGTCCAAGATTTTCAATTTGTGGATATAGGGAACCAAAGGGATGAACCAAGGCAAGTGGATCAATCCATCCAATTCTAGAAGTAAAATACACCCATCTTTTGGGGTGATTATGCACCAGAAAAGGTAGAGGTGCGGCTGAACATGATGAATCATATCTTCAATTTCATTGGCACACCAACAGAGTTGAAAGTCAAGTTGGAAACGTATATGCTGGAAGATCTTGTATTCCAGTAGTGGGATTTATCTATTCAAGATAAATTGGACCACAACCTAGCATGGGAGGATTTTGAGGATTTTTTAAACAAAAAATTATTTCCTCACATGTTTATAATTCAAATAATTACACAATTCTTCATCTTGAAGCATGAAAATCTTTTTGTCACTGAGTACATGGAAAAATTCATGAATTTAGTGCGCTTTGAACTTGAAGTTGATTCTAGTGCATCGTTGAAAGCACAAATATTTGAGTCAGGGATGAGGTAAGAGATTCATTTGAAGATTGATGTGATATGTATTACAGATTACAAATAGATATTCAATAGAGAAATTGTGGTAAAAAGAGAAATCTCAAGAGATACAGCTAGAGGAAGCACGATGATACCTACATGAAATGGTGGGAAATCTAATTATGGGAGAAAGCGGAAGAGGGACACATATTTCCAAGGTGATAGTATAGATTAGAATCAAAATAATGGATTAGTGAATCTTCATTTATGACTAAAGAGTTATCCTGGATGTTTTAAATGCGGTTTGTTTGACCACATGAAGCAATAGTGTACAAAACCACCTAGAGAATTCCAAAACTGTAACCAGATGGGGAATCTTTAGTGCTATTATCGCAGTGCTACAAGGAAGTGTGTTAGGGAAATTCCTTAGGAATCACGAGCATCATATGATTCAATTATAAGAGGGTGACAGAATAATCCTCATCAGCAGAACATAGCTATCCATGGTGATTCTAGGAGTACCACGACTCATCAGGTAGTGAAATCTCAACAGGTAAATAGAGATCAAAGTGAGGAAAGCAAGCAATTATATGGAGTTGAATAGGTGATTGTGGATGATCGGTTTGGACCATCTATGGTGTGAGGTTTGATTCTTCTTAATTATACCCTTATGCAAGATTTTTTTGATAAAGGTGAATACCATTACTTTATTGCTTCTTGTTTTGTTGATTTTCTAAGTTTAAAACTTGAGATGAAGCCTTCTATGTTAAAACGTCAAAATCATATGGGTCAAAGAGAATGTTGATCCTTTTTGTGTAGAGCATATTATATAACTAATGATGGATCTTAGATGAAATGGGACTTCTCTATGATTGAGATGGAAGTATATTATATAATCCTGGTTGATGATGTTCAAGGCTCACATCGACTGTTATACCTGAATGCTCAGTTTTACGACTGATTATGGCATCAAGCATCTCTTTTGAGGAGACCGGAATGTAAAGGAAGGTATAGTGGGATTTTTGGAACCAGTAGTTATAATGATCTCACACCAGAAGGTGGCTTTGACTTTGGAATATATGGAAGATATCGAGGATAATATTTTTCCCATAGTGGTTGATCAGTTTATAGACGTTTGTCTTGATAATTTCTCAGGGTTTCAACCCATGGGAGAAGTGGAGTTTACGATTGATCTCCTTCCAAGGACTAGTTCTATCTCAATTCCATCTTATCAAAGGACACCAAATGAATTAAGGTAATTGAAAGTGTATTTGGGAGAGCTATAAAGAAAATGGTTCATTCAAACGAGCACGTCTCTGTAGGCAGCAACAGTATTTTTTTGTGAAAAATTTGGATAGAACTCGAAGGATGTGTGTGGATTATCACAAGCTTAACTGAGTTACATTAAAGAATAATTATCCACTTCCATTAATTGACGATCTATTCAATAAATTTAGGAGATATCAGTGATTCTCTAAAATTTACTTACAATCAGGATATCACCAATTGTGAGTTCAGAATGAGGATATTCCAAAGACAACTTTCAGAAGCAAATATGGTCATTATGAGTATGTGGTAATGCTTTTTAGTCTTAAAAATGCACCGGTAGTATTTATGGAATTGATGAATAAGATATTTTAGTGACATATGCATTCCTTTGTGGTGGTGTTTGTAGATAACATATTAGTGTATTCAAGGACAAGGGCAGAGCATGATCAACACTTGGAGAAAGTATTGGGGATCTTAAGAGATCACTGGTTTTATGCCAAATTATCAAAGTGTATTTTTTGATACTAGAGGTAAACCTTCTTGTTCATGTATTTTCTAAAAGAGGTGTTTCTGTGGATATAGAGAAGATTTAGGCTGTTATCTCTTGGAAACCACTAAAGAATGTCTTTGAGATACATAGTTTCCTTGGTATAACTAGTTATTACTAATGATTTTTTCATGAATTCTCATGACTAGCTTCACATATGGTAGATTTGACAAGGAAAAATGTTTCATTTCAATAGAACGAGGAATGTTAGAATTATTTTAAAGAGTTGAATATTCTATTTACATCATCTCCTATCTTAATATTTATAGAATCAAAACAAGGATATGTCATGTATTGTGATGCTTCATGATCTGGGTTGGGATGCGTTCTCATGTTGGGGGATCATGTTGTTGATTAGGGCTCAAGACATTTGAGGTTACATGAGAAGAACTACCCAACACATGATTTGAAGTTAACTACCATAATCCATGCTTTAAAAACATTGTGTCATTATATCTTTGGTGAGAAATTTATGTGTTTACAGATCACAAGAGTTTAAAACATATTTTATCGTAATGAGATTTGAAACTGATACAAATAAGATGGATGGAGTACCTAAAAATGTTTGACTTTGACTTTTTATATACACTGGGAAAAGCTAATTCGGTGGAATATTAATTAATAATAGAGTCATATGTTCAATTGAAAAAATAATCTTTAGATGAGTGGTAGTTGATGTGGGTTCTAGACAACATGCACTTGGAATGTGAAGACCGAGGTGAAGTTGCGGTTTTGTTTCCAGTTTAGTTTGTTCCTGACTTGGTGGAGATGGTTAAATAGGCACATACATCCAAAGCAGAATGCATTGCTATGAGGTCAAAACTTAATGGTGGGGAGACCATTGAGGGCTAGATTCTGGATGACAATTCAGTGTTTTGGTTCATAAATGAGATGATCGTTCCTATGTATTTTCAGGAACAACTTCTTCATGCTTACAATGATTCCACATGGGTTTTTCATCCTAGAATAAAGAAGATGTATAACACATTTAAAGCATAGTTTTGGTGGTTCAGTATGAAAAGGAATGTGGATAAGTTTATTTCAAGGTTCTTAACTTGTTAAAAAGTTAAGGAAGAGCATCAGTTATCAACATGTATGTTACAGTCTTTACATATTACTATTTGTAAATGGGTGAATACAACTATGAATTTTGTAAAAGGTATCCCAAAAATGGTTCAGAAACATGATTCCATATGGGTGATAGTGGATTGGCTCACAATGTCAGATCATTTCATCCCTATTCATGAATCTCATACGGTGGAGGAATTTTCAAAAATCTATATCTGAGAAGTGGTAAAGAGGTATGGAGTACCATATTCGATAGTGGTAGACAGAGATATGAGGTTTATATATTGTTTTTGTAAATCCCTACAGAAATCTCTTAGTACTCATGTAATGATGATTATGGCATATCATCCTCAGATGGATGGGATATCTGAATGTACGATACAAACATTGGAAGACATGATGTGGGCATGTGTAATGGATTTTGGTGGCTCATGGGAAGAGCATGTGCCATTAGTGGAGTTCTCGTATAACAATAGCTATTAGGACTCGATACATATAGCTCCTTTTGAATCAATGTATGTGATCCCTTTTCATTATAAACTTTGTTGGGTGGAAATAGGTGAGAATTCACTAGTTAGGCTAAGCCTTGTCCAAGAGTCAACAAAGAAGATTCAGTTGATCAGGAAAAAGATGGAGATGGACTAGAGTCATCAAAAATCATATGTGGATCATCATCGATGGTTGTTATCATTTGAGGTGAGTGATCATGTGTTTTTGAGAATCTCTCTAAGGTTTTAACATTGTTGTTTTGGGAATAATTCCAAGTTATCTCCTCAATATACAATTCCTTTTGAGATACTTGAACGGGTTGGTGAGGTGGAATATTGGTTGGTATTACAACCACGGTTTAGTGTGGTGCGCGATGTGTTTTATGTACCTCAAATGAAAAAGTATTTGCATGATCCTGACCATGTTATTTGATGGGATCACGTTGAATCAGAGCCAGATGATTTGTTGGTACACATGCCAGTTTGGATTATGGATAGGAAAGAGAAAGTCCTTCATGGGAAAATCATTAGTCTATTGTGGTTTTGTGGAAACAATGTCAAATTCAGGAAGATACTTGGGAACAAGAGAAGGAAATGAAATAGAACTAGCTATAACTCTTTCAGGGAATCAATTGTTTTCCACTTTATAGGGATAAAAAGGCCAATGGTGGGGAGAATTTATCACCCTCAGTTTCAATTAAGTAACCATTCTTTTATGATTTTTATGTATTTAATGTATATTGGTTAATTTTGGGAGGGTTTGGAAGAGTTTTGGTATGTTTTTGGGGATTTTATAAGGGTTCATGATTGGTTCATGGTTTGGGGAAACCATGAAACACCTACAGAAAACTATGCACATTGATACATGGGCTAAGGAGAAGGCGCATGGGCATGCACATAGTTTTTACAAACCATGCAGCCTCCTAAGAGAAACTATGGAACTTGATATAGTGGTCCTTGGAATGGTTGGCGCATGATTTGGAAACTGTGCAATCCAACTGTTTGAGGTTCCTACATGGGATAGAATCTAGCACACGATTAGTGCATGATTTGTCTAATTATGTGAATAACAGTGCACAGTTTAAAAACTAGATCCAAAAAAGTGGATCTAGGTTAAGATTAAGGTATAAACCCTCATTTTTTTATTCTAAACGGCCCTAAGTTGGGATTTTTACCTCTCAAAGGTTGGAGAACCTATCCCCATCAATTTGGAGCCGATCTAGAGGCGTTTCTTGGTGCATAGAAGCCCAACTATTGTGGTATGGCATCATTCTTGGTTGTTTTTCATGGTTTTACTTAGATATACTTCTCCCTATCTATCATTTTATTAGATCTACATCCCTTTATGGATATATCTAAGGTATTTTATGACAAATAGGTTGAGATTTGGATTTTTTGATTTTTGGGGAAGAGACCTAAGGTGGGTTTTTAGAGTTTCAACCTATTTCCATAGATGTTTTCATGCTATTTTTCATTCTCTCCATGTTTTCCAAGGTATTTGTCTTCACTATAGACTCTTATATTTATAATATTAAGGATTGATTTAAAATTTGGTTATTTTTTTGTGAATTTTATGTGAAATGGTTTTTGAAAACCCTCTTGAGTGATGGTTTGTTGGAAACAAGGATATTGGGGTTTTTTTGGAAAGTGATTTGGTTCTTTGATTTTAAAATATTGATTTTAAAATTTGGATTTTATGGAGTTGTGGTAAATGGTTTAATCAAAATGTTTTTCAATAAAAGTATGGTTTTATTGAAAATAATTAGAATTTTTGATATGAAATGGTTTTTTGAATGGTTTTCAATAAAATAACAGTTTTATTGAAATGGTTTAAATGGTCATTTGGCATAATTATTGTGTGTGTTCATGTGAATTTGGGATGTATAAGGGTAAGGAGTCTCCCCCATCATTAGTGGGATGGATAAGGGTCAGGGCTCTCCCCCTTCAAAATGTTTCATTAAGTGATGACTTAGTGAAAGGATGACTTAGCACTTGTGAGTATAGGGAGGTAAAAGTTACATTCATGTTTGGATGTGTGGATATGTGGAATGAAATGGTTTATGCTAAAATGTAACTTTTAAAATGGTTTTATAACACTGTCTGGTTTTATTCCTTGAAACATGATTTGTTTTGTGAAAAATGTTTGGTTATGGAACTTGTTTATATTTTGATATAAAATATTTTAGAAATGGTTTTATATAAAATATTTTATATAATAATGCTAACATGTTCTATCCTAGTGGTGTGAGTAGGGAAGTCATCAGGGAAAACCTACCGAGTTTTAGTACTCACCCCTTCTTTGTAACTTTGGTTCTTTTGTAGATATTGTTCATTGAGATACAGGAAAAGGTAAGTTGTCACACTTCTCTAGTGGTTATTAGTGATATATGTACTATTTTGTGGAGTTGAAGCATGTATAAGGTTAGATATTTGGATCAATGTTTCTATTTGAGTTTTGTTGGTCTTGTAGTCTTCTACTCTGGTACTCTTTTGTAGTTTTATTTTGATATAAATGGTTTTACTTTGAGTTTTATTTCATTTATATCATGCATCATGTAGTGGTTTATCTATTTATGATATGATTGGTTGGTTGTTATTTTTCAAAGGGAAAATCATCCCCATATTTTTATGAATCCCTTGGTATTTATTTATAGGCTTTGGCATCTTGGGGATGTCACCTAAGGCCAAGTAACATCCACCCACCTTCTCAAGCCAATGAGGAGGGGTAAGATGTTAAAATTTGGGATGATGAAAGAGTTAGTTTATAAGGATAAAAAAATCATAAACACTAATATGGGTGTGTTATTAAATAAAGAAAAATCATAGATACTAATCTTCAAGAAATGTGAAGTAAGATCAAAGTAAGAAAAACCATGGCGATTTTAAAATTTTATAATTATGATGAAATTTATTTTTAAATATTCTTGCACTATTTATTCAAGTTAAAAACATTATGAAGAATTTAAGATTCATGATCTAAGTTTTTTTTATTTGAGAAATATCAAATTAGGAGACCATTGTTTGTATTTCTTAATGAAGAAAATTAATTTACTGACTTTTTAGGAATAATGAATATATATTTTCATAAAATCTTGAACTATTCTTCAAGGCCTATTTAATTTATGATGTGAGATTTATGAGAAATATTTTGAAGCTGAGTTTTGATATGGGTTACACTATAAGAAACCTTTATGCCTCATGTCGAGTTCCATGTTTCTAGCTAATTTTTTTTATACAATAGTAGAAAATAATGTACAAATTCAATGGAGATATTTTGAGATAAATAAGAAGATGAATCTGATTCTTCCAAAGAATAAAATAATTTATTATACCCCATGAGAAGCATTAAATAAGTTAATTTTGAGAATATCATTTGAGTTGAAAAAATAGTGCATGAAATATCATGAGAACCCAAAATGGGTATTCTATGATGGTGCTTTATGGATGGTAGTGAGAAGGCCCTATCAATATTCTATTTGTGGATTCTGATTAGAATTAAGGAAATTTAATGATATTAAATAAATCCACATATAGAAGAAAATACCGGTGATGAAGAAATAGAAAATGAACAAGGATCCCTTATTGAGTGTGTTATCAGAGTAAATGAGATAATAAAGAGAATCTTGAAGAAGAATAACTAGGAGAACCTGATACATGTTATAGTTAAGTGAAATAAAGAATCTAAACCTTAGTTTAAGGTGTACATCTACTAGGTTTCAGTGAAGAATAAGAAGAAGTTGAGTGCACTAATGTGTTTATTCTAGTTAGTTATACTCAAAGAAGGAAGAGTTGGGAAGAGGTTAACCTACTGTGTATGCATTCATTTATTGGTGTCAATCATTTCAGAATAGAGTGATACATCCAAGTGATAAGATCTATTGAAGATCCATGATGTTGAGTTATAAGTAGAGACTAAGTTTCATGCATCTTTCCTAAAGATATATTGGAATTCAAAGACTCTACTATGAGTTTAAGGAGATATATCTTATTGATACTGAAGTATCCTATGTAGTCATGTTGATCAACTTCCAAAGAGGATCTGGATATAAAAAACTTTTTTATACATAGTGGTAAGCTATGGAACCTGTGTGACTTTGGGTATATAATGAAAAAATGGTGATAAGCTATGATTACAATGTGAAGCTACTAGAGGAATTCCTATGAGAAATAAGTAGTTGTAGGTGTAGGAAGCACTGAACCCCTTGTAATCTATGAATAATTATAGTGTAGAATCCATGGATGGGGTGTATAAACTTTCATGAAAAGGTGTAGGTATTTATTAATGAACCTAGTAAATATTTTTATTGAGAATTTATTTATTAATATATTTGGGTGAATCTATGAGTAAAAAAAAGTGAGTGGATCAAGACTGAACAAGTCTATGAGGTTAAAATTGAAAAGAAAACAATTTTTAAAAGAGACCAACAATTCACCCCTGCCCTCTTAGTGGTTCATCAGTATTTTGATAATTTCATATTTCAAATTACTTTCTATATATTTTATGGTTTCTTGTACTAGAGGGTATAGTCTTTCCAAGGTTTCATCATAGATTCTTAGTATTAGTCGATAGCCTCAAGAATATGGGGAGGCATGCTTGAGGTCACATGGTGCTCCTAGTCTGGTCATAATTTGGGTAGGTCAGGCCAGGAATGTTATAATTACACTTTTATATAATCCTTCAATTTTTTATGATTCCTAAAAAATGATAAAAAAGTATTATTTTTTCATAATATTCTCTACACTTTTAGGGATTTTTAAATTATGGTATTTCAAATCAATAATTTCTTTTTTAGGACATGAAAATGAATCTGTTATCATTCTTATATGGTCTAGATCTCATTCACCTAACTCTATTAGAGACATCCAAACACCTTTTTATTATTCTCGGTTGGTTCTAATCAATTTTTTTTATTAAGAGGTAAAGTTTTTTTATGTTTTCTAAAATTTAGTATTTTTTCACTTTGGGTTTTCCATATTATTTTTTCAATTAAGGTATGGGTGTTTTATTATATTCTATCTATATCCCCTAGTTTTTGTTCCTCCCCTAATACAATCACTTATTTCCCCTAATCATTCATTTGACTTTCCCTACTCAATTACAATAGTCACCATATATTACATTACTAATAAAAATCACCTATAATAGTCATCGTGACCACTCATTGTATTCATCTTATTTATCCTAATCTTTTATATTTTCCAATATTAATATTAGTTTGACTATTACTATTTTTATACTATTTGTAGACTATGTTTTTATGATGCATAATTCCATGCTTACTATTTTCTCCCTATAATATTGAATTTACATGTTTTTTGTTTTAATTTTATTTATTGAAAACTTATTTCCTCTGATATGGAACATACATATACAATTATTATTCCTATTTGACTTAAACTTATTGAGTTTATTATTATTCATGTTTTTCTCATGTTCTTATCAAATAATCCATCGAATTACTTACTCCAAAATTACTTCAAACTTACTTAAAAATTATACATTCCTTATTTTTATTTTTTTGATGTTCTTTAAATTCATATTTTTATTCAATTTCAACTTCTATCTTTCATATAACTTCAGGTAGATATAAAATATTAAAGTTCACATCTATATATTAATGGATTATAACACTCTTGATTTGAGGTATGAGATGTTTTTTCATGTATTTTTAATATATTTTTTTCCTAGGATTTATTTCAAGAAGTTTTTGGGAGTTTTTAGGGATTTTTGGAATGTTTTTAATGATAAAATAATTGGAACATAGTTAGGGGAAACCATGAAGCTTTTATTAGGTAACTATGTGATAGGATTAGGAGGACAATAGGGTGCGCATGACTAGTACACAGTTTGTCCAAACCGTGTGAATTTCTAGGATAAACCATGTAAGTGTACATAGAGGGAGAAGCATAGTTGTTTCATGGTTTGTCAAATAATATGAAAAAACTTTGTTAAGGAGGGTTTGGAGATAATATCATACACATGGTTAGTGTATAGTTTCCCAAAACATGCGAACTAACCATGTTGCATGTATTTAATGCCCTGAAAATTAGATCTTAACTTGGTTTTGAACCACGAAACTATAATTTTTCACCTCTTATCTTAATATCTCAAAATCTATCCCTCTCCAAATAATTATTGGAAATACCCTTTGATCCAAATTCATGTTATTATGGATCTAAGTGCATTGGATATACAAAATCATTGATTAGTCTCCATTTTCTCTCATTTTATTCAAATATTCTAATATCTTCTCATATATAATATTATATCTAAATATTTATGGATTTATATATGAACCATGATGTATTTTGATGATATATTTATTGGATATATTTAAGGAAAGAGTTTTTGATTCTAGATCTAGAGGTTTCATTGTGTTTTTCTCCATTTTTATCACCCGTTGTGAGGTAGGTGGATTCTCTCACTTATATACTTATTATAAAGCTAGAAGGATTAGATATTTAAATTCAATTTATAAAATTTAAAAGGAAACTTTTAATGATTTCTTATTAGAGTACCCTTTCCTTAATAATTTTTCAATCCTGTAAATTGAATGGTTTTTAAAAAACCCCTTCGGTTTATGGTTTTAAAATTATGGTTTTGTTTTAACACAAGAAAGTAGTTATATTAAATGTTGAAAAGGAAAAATTGATTTATATGAAATGAATTAGAATTAGAAGTTGACATAAATGGTTGGAATGAGTTCATTAACATTTGACATAACCTTGAATAAGTTTTATGATGCTAAAATGAAGGCACCTATAGATTGGTCACCTATTAAAGACTTAGTGGATTAGTGAGTAAATACCCATGAGCATGAGACTATCACCTAGAATTCATATATGTGTGTGAGAAAGAGGATGTGTTTGGGTTTTCCAAATAAAACTAATTAAATTAATAGAATTAATGTAATTAAATGATAAATTATTTATACTTTCAATATAAATAGTTTAAATTGGTAAAATACTTTGATGTATCTCTTTTTTTATTTAAATTATATTTTGAACTATGTGTTAATGTGTTACTATCCCAGTGGAATGATTTGGGTAGTCTCTTGGGAAAAAACTATTGGTTATGATTACTCACCCCATGCATATTCACTTTGGTGTATATGTTGACATTGTTCTTTATGACATAGGTAAAGGAAAGGTATATTATTTATCTAGTGGAGAATCAATATGCTACGTTATTGGGATGGTGATTGAATCTTGTTGTTCTGTTATAGAGTTTTTGGAGTGATTCCACATTGATGTTTTTGTGTCAGGGTGTCCTTTAGTTTTCTTGGGTTTCTTTGTTCTACTTTTCTGGTACTACTATGATATTGATTTTTTGTTGGTATTTCATTTGGTTTGTATTATTTACACTCCATGCATCATATAATTTGGTTTGGTTGTTTTTATTTTATCTTTTCAGGTTGTGTTTGTTTCTAATGGTAAAATAATCCACCAATGTTTAATTAATCCCTTGGAATTTATTTCCAACCTTTGATATGTTGGGGAAATCACCTAAGGTTAGTGAAACCTCATCTCTTTCCAAGACAATGGTTAGTGTTGGGATACTAAAAATGATATCAGTTTTTATTGGTCTATCATAATAGGATGGTAGTAAGGAAATATGGAATTTCATAACTTGAAATATATATTATAAAAAGATATAGATAACCTCTTTATGATGAAATTAAACTTAACATGGTGGTATGGGTATAAAAAGTGTTCTAAGACACTCTAGTTGTGTTTTAATCTCATTATAATGGGTTTATCTGATGAGGGTATCATATCATGCATTAGTAATGAGACTTCCCAGTAGGAATACATTTCTCATGTTATATTTAATGATTATTTTAAATTGGTTATATTTATTTTTTATTTTCATTATTTGAAATATTATATTCCTTTAATTTCAAGTGAGTTATGAATAAGTGGTGTTTTTTTCTATCTATAGAGAAATGGAATTAGTTATGAGACATTTAAACCTGTTTGAAGAGGCCATAAAGAAAATGGTTGCACAAGAACCCTAGATAAAACAAAAACTTGTTTATAGTATTGTTAAAATTGTTCAAGCTATTGATAAAGGAAATTGAAATGAATAACCCTGAAAAGAGAATCATTCTATGAAATTTAATATACATAATCCACTAATATTTGTGGGGGGGGGGGGGTGGATTTAGAACCTAAAAGGGAAGATGGATTTATTAACATAATGAATTGAATCTTTTATTTACTTGGAACCTTAGCTGATCTAAAGGTAAATCTAGCAGTATACATGTTATAGGATCTTGATTTCCAAGCTAAATTCGACCAAAGACTTATGTGGTAGGGTTTTGAAGAATTTTTAAACAAAACATTCAACCCCCACAACTTCAAGATAGTTAGAACAATAAATTTATTTAGTATTAAGAAATTAAATATATTAGTGATGAAGTATATAGCTAAGTTTATAAACTTAGTTCATTTTTGTCTAGAAGTAGCTACAAGTGTATTCTTGAAGTCATAAATATTCATGTTTGAGATAAAATAGAAAATTTGTTCTATGATAACTATTTTATGTTTTATAGATTATATGAAGATGGTTAAGAGAGAAATAGTGGTAGAAAGGGATATAAATGGGAATCTTATTAGAGGAAGTATATTTATCTATATGGGAACATGTGGGAACTCTAATTTTGGGAATAAGTGGAAGATGTACACTTACTACCAAGGTGGTTTAGAATCTTAGAATCAAGCCAATAGATTA
Source organism: Viscum album (assembly GCA_963277665.1). NCBI lineage: Eukaryota > Viridiplantae > Streptophyta > Magnoliopsida > Santalales > Viscaceae > Viscum > Viscum album. The sequence goes on from OY728126.1 coordinate 1,163,663,523, forward strand.
GTTAAATTTCCTCCACACCCTAGTAGAAATCCTAGATAATTATAGTGTGTTTCATTATATAATATGAAGAATGATTGTATAATACAGCCTAAAACATGTCACTACTTTAATAAAATGGGATATATTCAGTGTTATTTCATTAACACTGTAAATTACATTATTATAAATACACCTCATGTGTCTCATTCATCTTAAGATTTGACTGGACGATCCTATCACAATAGTTTTAATCCTTAAAATTTAGTGAGCCAAGGTGATTCTAGGAACACCCTGAATTCTCATAAAATGAAACCACATCAAAAATCAAGGAATAAGTGGGGGTGAGTAAGAAGTTATATGGTTCTAAAAAGATGATAGAGTAGGATTAATCAGTCCCTTCAATTATATGAGGTTCCGTTATTCATAATTCAATTAATATACAAATTCTATTTGATACTGGTGTATTCCAATATTTTTTTACTTCATGTGTTGTTAATCAAATGGGTTTGAATATCAAGATTATGTCACATGTGATAAGTATCCATATGTCTCTTGAAATGTGGGTGTATAGGGGATTCAAATGTGGAGCTTGTTCGATCAGAATTAATGGAGCGAGTTTTTTTTTGTGTTTTTTTATTTTGGACAAGTATATATTTGACTTAATCCTAAGAATGGATTGGTTAGTTTATTTTAAGAATCATATTGATTTTTATTCACAATGGGTGAATTTTATGTCTCCTAATGGAATAATGCATCTCTTTAAAGAATATTTGGATGTGAATTCTAGAAAATAAGGCCCTTTAGTACTAATGGTTGGAAATATTTATTATTAATTAGTAGTAGTCACTTTGGGGATACTGAAGTAATGGATACTAGAAATTTTCCTTTTACTATGGATCAATATCCAAATGTATTTCCTAAACATTTCACTAGTTTACCATGTAAAAGGGAAGTTGAATTTTTGATTCATCACTCTCTAGGGAAAAATAGTATTCCACATTCATCATATAGAATAGAACCAAAAAAATTATGGAATTAAAGTTCCAATAATAAGATTTGGAAATAAAAGGGTTCATATGACTCAATACATCACCTTGGGATACCCTAGTTCTTTTTGTCAAGAAGTAACATTGTTTGTTACAACTTTATTTTTATTATCATAAACTAAATCAGTTTATGATAAATAATAGATATCCTCTTCTATGAATTTATGACCTTTTTATGAATTTAATATATCCTAATGGTTCTCTAAAATTGATCTACGGTCCAAGTATCAAAAACTCTATGTTAAGAAAGTGGATATTCTGAAAATTTATTTCAGGATTCATTATAGTCATTATAAATATATGGTCATGCCTTTTGGTATTACAAATGAACCATAAAGTTTTATGGAATTGATGAATCTTGTCTTTTAGTCACAACTAGACTCTTTCATTGTGATATTTTTGGATAATATTATGGTTTATTATCTAAATCAAAAAGAAAATAAACAATATTTATAGATAGTGTTAAGAATTTTGTGACAGTACTAGATATATGAAAAATTATATAAATGTGATTTGTGGACATAATAATTTTTCTTCCTTTTACATATAAATTCTAATAAATGTGTATAAATAGATCCTGAAAAGATATAAGTTTTCATCTCTTAGAAACCATTGAATAATGTATTTTATATACATAGCTTTCTGGTATTATCAAGTCACTATTGTTGCTTTATTTGGGGCTTCTCATGTCTTTCATCTCCCGTGATAGTGCTCATGGGAAAGGGTACTCCACTATAATAGTGCGATAATTTTCATCAATACTTTTTATTTATTTACTCTAGGATCACTTTTGACACCAATTCAAATCTATCAATAACCTAGAAGAGTTTATGTGGTTTATTATGACACATCTAGGTTTGTACTTGTTTGTGTTCTTATGCAAGGAGATCATATCATAGCTTTTGGATCTTGAAAGTTACAAATTAATGAAAATAATTTTCCAACCCATGAATAAAAGTTAGATATAATGGTTCATTTTATAAAAACACGGTGTCATTATCTATTTAGATAGAAGTTAACTATGTTCACATATCATAAAATCTTGAAATACATATTTTTACAAGGGTATTTAAACCTAAGATAAAGTTTATGGATAAAATATCTTCAAATGTTAAAATTTGAAATGATTTATACACTATGAAAAGGAAATTCTATGGTTTATGATTTAATATTAAATTATTATAATCAATTGGCCAAAGAATCTCATGATTAGTGGTAATTGATGGTTATGATTTTAGATATGCGTTTGGATTGCGTTGAGTAAAATAAAGTCACAGTTTTTTTATGGTGACTCATATATAATTTGTTAGAGAAAGTTAAGGATTTTCAAATATCAGATCTAGATTTCCTTTCTAGTATGTCAAAACTCAATGGTGGGGAGACCATTAGTGGATGAAAAAATATGGGGACTCAGTGTTTCTTTTTCAATATCAAATAGTTATTCTACTGTCTTTTCAAGAAAAACTTATTTCCACATACCAACACTTGAAATGGGATGTTCATTATAGAATTAATAAGATTTATAAGGCATTTAAAACTCATTTTTAGTGGTATTACATGAAAAGTAAAAGGCAGAGTATGTTTTGAGATGCCTCACTTGTCATAATGTCAAGATATAAAACCAACGACCAACTAGTATGTTACAATATTTACCTATACCCATTTAAAAATAGGAGTACATTGCTATGGTTTTTGTCAAATTTATACCAAGAATGGTTCATAAATATGATTCCATATGGGTGATTTTGGATCGACTCACAATGTCAGATCACTTCACCCCTATTCGTGAATCTAATATGGTGGAAGACTCAGTAGATCTGTATATTCAAGATGTCATAAAGTTGCATGGAATTCCAGTTTTAAGTGTCTATGAATAACCAAGATCCTCATTTTACCTCTCTTATTTGGTGATCTATATAGTAATATTTGGGTACCTAGTTGACTATGAGCATGAATTATCATCCTCAAATTTATAGACAATCAAAACAAATGATACAAGCATTAGAAGGCATGATACAAGCCTGTGTTATGGATTTCAAAGGCTAATGGGAGGATAATATACTATTAGTGGAAATATTATAGAATAATATTTATCAAGACTCAATACATATGGATCCTTTTGAATCATTATATGGCTATCCTTATCAGTATATAATTTGTTTGGTAGAGACTGGAGAAACTTTTATACTAGGAATTAGTCTTGTTCAAGAGATGATAGAGAAAATCCAAATGATCAAGAAAAGGATGGTGATGAATCAAATTCATCTGAAATATTATGTGGATCATCACCATCAGCTGTTATCATTTGATGTGGGAGATCATGTGTTCTTGAATATCTCTCCAAGGATAGATCATCTATGTTTGGTTAAGCAAGGTAAATTGTCTCCTCAGTACATAGACCATTTTTAAATACTAGAATATATTGTTGATATGGATTATTGATTGGATTTACCACTATGATTATGATCCATACAAAATTTATTCAATTTATCTCAATTAAAGAAGTACTATCATGATCTTGAACATGTGATTTGATGAGACCATATTGACATGACACCAGATGCTACTTTTCTACACATGCTAATACAAATTTTGGATAAACAAGAGAAATTATTACATGGAAATAGTATTTGTTATTTGAGTTTTATAGTCTAATGGTTAGATTTGGGAAGATAAATGAGAATGAGAATAATTTATGCTAGAATATTGGCCAGATATCTTCCAAATAAATTACAATCTCTAATTTTCTAAGGATGGAAGGCCCAATGGAGGGGGGAATGTAACACCATTAGTTTGAGTTATTTGATTCTGTTCTATTTATTTTTGATCTATATTGTGATTGGGATTTATATAGGGATGTTTATATGATTTTGGGAAGTTTTGGAAAGTGTTTGGAGGGATCATGATTGGTGTATGATTAGGGAAACTATGTAGATTTTAATAAGTAACCATGTGATAAGATTAGGAGTACATGAGGGTGATCATGAATAGTATATGGTTTTTCCAAACCATGTGGGTGACCAAGAGGAACTGTGTAATTGGAAACATATGGAAAAGAATGGGTTTTCAAACCATGTGAACCAAACATGCAAGGGAGGGGTTTGGATATGGAAAAATTCACATTATTTACCAAACCTTGAAGAATAATTGTGCTACGTGTATTTAATGATTTGAAAATTAGATCTTAACTTGGTTTTAACCCAAAAAATCCTCATTTTCAACACTTATCTAAATCTCTCAAATTGTATTCCTCTCACAATTGTTCTTGGGAATCCCATTTGACCTGAAATCCAATTTCGATGAATCTAAGTGTGTTGGATCTCCAAAATAAATGGTAAGTCTCTATTTTATCTCCTTTTCTTTAGTTATTTTCACATCCTCTAATATGGAACATTAGATATAATTTGTTATAGATAGATCTATAACATATAAAATTTTGTTATGATATCTTGATTGGACTTATTGAAGGAAATAGGTTTTGATCCTAGATCTAGAGGCTTCATTGTCCCATTCTCCATTTTCATCACCTATTGTGAGGTAGGTGGATTCTATATCTTCTCCACATATTCTAGAACTAAAATGCATGGATATTTAAGTTAAATTTATTAAATTTTAAGGGATTCTTGTGATGATTTATTTTTGGAAACCTATTTTAATAATAATTCATGAATCATGGAAATTAAATGGTTTTTGGAAAACCCCTTTGGTTTATGGTTTTAAAATTATGGTTTTGGTTTAACGCAACTAATATATTCAATTAAATGTTTAAAGGGAAGAATTAATTTATGTGAAATTAATTGGAATGATAATTTGGTATGGTAACTTGGAATAAAATATTGGTGTGAGTTCATTCACATTTTACATGACCCTGAATAAGGGTAAGGGAGCTAGATTGGAGGCAACTAGAGATTGGTCACCTAGTAACAAATTAGTAGACCAGTGAGTAGTTGTCCATGAGTATGGGACTATCACCTGATATAAATATTTGTGTTTTATCAAGATAATGTGTTTGAGTTTTCTAAGTGTAATTAATGGAATTAATTATTTCTACTTTAAATTTAAATTTTTAAAATTGATAAACTGATTTTATGTTTCTCTCTTTTTCATTAAATTATATTTTGAACTGTGAGATAAAGTGTTTTTTTAGTGGTGTGATTTGAGAAGTATCATGAAGAAATACTATTGGTTATGATTACTCACCCCTACATATCCACTTAGGTGCATATAAAGACATGGTTCTTTATGACACAGGTAAAGGAAATACATCTTATTTATCTAGTGGATCATCATGATACTACTTACTCAGGATGGTGATTTGATCTTAGAGTTATCTTATAGATTATTTAGAGTGATACCACATCAATTTTTCTACGTCGGTATTTCCATTATTTTTATGGGGTTTCATTGTTCTAATTCTATGTTTCTACTCTGATATTGGTGTTTTGTTGGTATTTTATTTGGGTTTTATTATTTACACTTCATGTATCATATAGTTTGGTTTTTTTTCTTCTTAGGTTGTTTTAATTTTTAAATAGAAAATCATCCCCCAATGTTTTAGTAAGCCCTTATCATTTATTGATAACCTATGGTGTCTTAGGTACATCACCTATGGTTAGTGGAACCTCGAATCTTTCTAAGACAATATTTTGGCTCAGGATTCTACATGGATCCTAAACCTATGTATTTCCTTATATCTTTTAATGTTTTTATGATTCCATAAATTCATTTTAATTTTGAAATATTAATTTTTTATTTTCATTTTCAAACTATGGATTATGATTAAAATGCATTTTTTTTACTACACATAGATTTTTAACTATACTACCTATGAAATTTCACATAACGAAATCTACATATGAACTTCATGTATTGAATGTACAAAAAATGAACATAAGTCTCTAACCATCATTTCCATTGGTTGAACATGATCTTGAATGGTTCTAATTGTAAATATCAATGATATTATAGATACTTTTTATGGTAATAGGTTTCAAAATTTTGATATATAAGGGTCTAATCCCAAGGTTTTTGTTAACAAATATTACTTAAAAGAGTCTGGGAAGGTTGAGGTAAATGAGGATTTAGAGAATTTAGAGGAAATCATGGTTAATTCTATGACATTGTTTGTTCATGAGACTGATGTCAAAAACGAGTTTTTTGTGGATAGAAAATTTATTCTATCATAGTAACACATAGGTTATTTAACAAAACAAACATATGAGGATATTGAAACTACTGAATTCATATAGTAGTCTATTTAGGATATAATGTAAGTGGAATCTTCTATTCTTGTAGATAATATAAGTGAGGTGGATAATGAATTATCACCTAAGAGGCCTAAAATTTGGCTAAACTTATATTCATTGAAGATAATGATAGATCTATTGAAGAATATATCTACACTAAAGATTCCCATAAGTTGGGTTGCCTAATCATCATTAAATCATATGGATAAGGCTGACGAGAATGCATAAAATCTCAATTTAGAGGCTCATTTGAAAGATTAATCTGCATTGTGGCCTATAAGAAATTTTATATACTCTCTCCAAAAGATAATGATAGATATTATAAAGGTTTCATGAAATAAAAAGGGGTCTTAAAGGTATCTTATTTGTTATACTTTGAATATAATGCTTAATCCATAGGAAAATACACTACCAGTACTGTGGAGTGTTGATAAATTGGCTACATATTGTTTGAATCTAGATGCAAATATAGTAAAGAATAAATTACCACTAGATATTTATAATATTATTATTTTATGGTATATTGATTTAATGTAATCTAAAAATGATAAAAAAGTTATGAAATTTTGTGAGGAAATTGTCATTAAGGATAAGGTACCGAGAGATCTAAAGAAGAAATTCTAACTAAAAATATTGAATAAAATTTATCTAAATACAAACCCTTCAATAGTGAAGGAGATATTAGATATGGGATTTATCATATTATTATTGGTTACTTATAATAATATATGCCAAAATTTACAAAAGATATATACATAATGTTTTCTATACAATAAAAAAATTTAGTTGATATGCAAAATAATGCATGATAATATACATAATAAATAGTTTTCTGAAATGGAATAGACTTTCTTGGAATATTAATTTTCTTCTTTCAGGTACTATAGGTGTTAATAGAAGGCTATGTGAAGGGATATATAGTTATAGTTGAAATTATAGTTGGAGGGATGTGTTACAACAAGACCTGATATACTGCGACATGATAAGTTGTTTAGTGGAGTGTGGATTTGGGGTTTGGTTCATTGAAATATAGGGGGAGGAGATATGATATTTCAATATCACCCAATCATGTAGATAAATAATGGTTATGGAATGATTTATATTAATTTTAATGTGAAGTTCCCCAGATTATTCTTTTTTTGAGAGTCCTTGATTTAATCTTATATGAAAACTTTTGATTTAATATTATATAAGAGGATTGTGTTATGGGGGAGGTATTGCAATGTGGTGTGTATTGGGATATTTTATGGTTAATATTATGTGAGTGATATTATGGAGAGACTATTCCCACTACACTATGGAGTCCTTGGTAGGTAGTTTTCTTGGTTATTCCAATCCGAGGTCTATTACACCGTGGTACCTTTTGTTATGCTGTGATTTTGTTTGGAGTGTGTTTAGTTTCAAGGGAGAAGGCTGAGGATTATACTGTGATCTTTTGGGAGTTCAATTATTTTGGTATGTATACCTTGGTTTCATTGTAACCTTCAATTAATGCATCATTTTTAAGGCGATTTGACCCTCAAGATATAGGGGATATCATGTTGTGTTTTTTGGACCGGGTCTGCATGGCAACACTATAATCCTTATTATTTCATGATTTAATATTTTTAAAATTCTATTATAAATTTAAAAACCCATATATATTTCATTAAAATTCCATAATTTTTCCTTTATCCCTAGTTGATCAATGGTGCATCCTTAGATATCTTTGAGTATCCTTTAGTGACTTTCATCTCTTAACTTCAAGAGATCAATCTCCTTGAGATCATAGGTGATTAGATATCCACTTGTTCTTTATTCTAACTTTTTATTCCTTATTTAGGAGTTTATGGTAGCAGTGTTGGTTTGGTTTAGGTTATTTCAAGTCAAGTTATTGTTGAGGGTTGTTTTTCTATAGGCTGTTGACGTTATCCTTCCATGTTCTTGGACTTGTGATCATCTTTCTCTTCTCAATCTTGCACTGTGATCTTCGAAGCATCGATTGAGGTAGGGGATTTAATACATATCATTATTTAATTATATGTGAATATAGATGAATCATACTATTTATTTCATAAGGTTAATGGTAATAATTTACCTAAATAAGATAATGACCTAGTCTAACAAAATCGGGGGGGGGGGGGGTGATTCATATGTGTTTTTTGTAATTCAATGTTACTAATTATCCATTGATAGTTATAAATTTATTTTTATAGTTATAAAGACCATATTTACTACTATTTATATGTTAGAGTCAACATCTATGATGCACTAATCACTTAAATATGGTTATTAATTAGAATCATGGAAATCAAGAAATTTTAATAGTGTTGTTCAATCTTGAGATTATGAATTAATATGAAAGTATGATAAAAATGGTGAATTTATATATGGTTTATAGTGAGAATTATGTTATTTTCCATGTTTATCCATTTCATGGTCTTGGTTGTGGATTGTGGTAGTTGTTGATGGGGGAGATATTTTTGTATGGTTGTGGTGGTGGAGGTTCAGTTGTTGTGATTATGTTGAAGTGATGACATGGATGGTTTGTGTGAGGGATAAGGGATGTGGTTATGGGTGTTGTTTTTATTTTTGGCATGTGATAGTTCAGTGTTTTATGTGGAATTAGAAGAAGGTTGTTTAATTGTGTTATATTTTTCCAGAAACATGTAACATGGATGGAATTAATAGAATTAGTAAAGGGTAGATGACTAGAAATTAATAAATTATGGTCCATTTAATAAATTATAATGATCATCATGTAAATATAATGGATGGGATAAAAGTGGTTAATACTTAATGAATGGTTTAACATTAAATATGGGAATTGGGGTAGCTATTTTAAAAAGTTCATGGTTATAATAAGTGCTGTAAAATAAGAAATATTGGTTAGAATAAATATAATTACATGAGAATGGTGTGGTTGGTATCAATAAATATGGAATTTAATGATTATATGTCAAATGGGGAGCTAGTAATTTTTTTATGGATATCTTGTATGAATTTATGGGGATTTTTGGCGGCATAGTGATGGTAATGGTTTTTAGAAAGTGGTAGTAATGATGTGATGGTTTCTATGGGGATAGTAGTATTGGTTTGTCATAAACTCTTAGGCTGGGATAGTTTTTGAATATTATACATTTTATATTTTCTTGATATTTCTTGCACACCACCACTCAAGTCAGGTAACCTTACAGACTCCCATATGGTTTTTGGTTTAAGGTGTTTCCCTCAACATATAAGTTATAGGGGGGATATATGGATGACTACTTTATCTTCCCCACTCTACCTTCAGATGTAGTATGAGTTTTAATGGTATGAGGTTATGTTGTATAGGTTGTAATGAATTAAGGAAATATTACCTAGGATGAGATAATGGTGATGATGATACATGTTGGGGAACATGTATGGTATGAGGAGGGCATGAGGTGGATGTCCTTCACATTCATGTTACATTATTATGATGAGACATGAGGTATGGCATGGTTATATGTAATGGGGTAATTATGATGATATAGATATGGATATGATCTATTATGTTACGTGGTTAAGTGGTTATGTGTATTTGTATTTATATAGACATGGGAGAGATAAGAGCACTCAGATGTATTCCATTGGGGTGTTAGAGAAACTAGATCAGTGGGGAAGTGGTTGTGGGGTTCTCTATTGATATTTTTTTGATGTTATATTATTATACTCAGTTTCATTATTGGGTGAGAGGTCCTTGGTGATAATGGGTGTGAGCGGACTTGGTGTAAGTGTGAGTTGATTATACTATTTGTTCACTAGGGAATCATTATGCTTCTTCTACATTTTCATGAGAGGTTTTTAGGAGGATCCTATGAAGTATAATTTTATGCTCACCAATTTATATGGATAAATATTTTTATAGGTTTCCATTAGGTATTTGTTGATTGAGAAAGACTGTACTAGCCAGTGGGGTTCATGGATAGTGTTCACGAGACACCGACATAGGAGTTCCTTTTGGTATTTTATTTTGAGGACTTATCTTGTATTAAATTACATGAATTTATGGGATATTGTTTTTAATTTATATGTTATGAATTTATTTTTGGTTTTATTTATATTTTATTGTGATTATAAGGGTAAGTCCTCCCATATATTCATGATTATACCCTCGGTTCTAGTCACCAACCCACGACCTATTAGGGGAGATCTTTGGGGGTCACTCTCATCTTTACTGTTAGCCTAGGAGGGGTTCCTAGTGGGGGAAGGTTAAGATAGAGTGGTATTGAAGCTTTGTTTTTTATTTTGGATAAATATTGTAGTTATGAATTTGTGAGTATTTCATGGGTTTGTTAGGGAACCATATTGATTGAACATAGAATGTGAAGCAAAAAGAGACCCTGATTAGGACATGTATATTTAGGGAATATTTTGATAAGATGCAAGGAACTTAATCTTACTAAACATTATAGATAATATGACACTGATTATAGGGAAGAGACCTTACATAGGTAAATACCTCATGATTTTTGACCTACATTTGAATTTGGGAGATTATGGGAAAATGAAACAAATTTAATTAAATTATCTCAAATGAATTCCATGTTATCAGGCTTTGGAGTCTCATTTTTCTCTTATAAATATTGTGGGTGGTCATCATCCATGTATGGTTCTGGTCAGTGAGGTGCAATAGGATAGACCATTTGACTATATGAGAGTTTACCCGAATGAGTAGGACGAGTCTTTCAAGAAGATATTGTGCGAGTTTTATTGTTAGAGATTGGAGAAGTATGAGCAGAGTATCTATGACCTAATGATTAAGTACTGGATGGAGGATTAAGAGATTTCTTTTAGACTAATTTTCACTTTGAGGTAGAATTGGATTCCATTGACTATCATTCAGTTTAGAGGATTTGTGTTTCAGTGGTTGTTTATGTTCCTTGGGGATCATGATGATTTAGTGGTTTCATGGGAATATTTCTAGAAGCAGTTCCATGCATAATTTCTTTCTTCAATACTAAAGGTGGTGAAGCAACTGGATTTTCTCAATCTCTAGTATAGGATCTTGAGTGTACGAGATCATGGTATTTAGTTAAAGTATCTTTTTCATTATGTTCACAACCTTCTTTTATATAAGGAGGTCATGAATCAACATATCACGGAAGAACTGTATCCTTTGATCCAACATTAAGTTACACAATTCGCCTTGGTGATGTATCTTCATGTGTTGGCTAAGGCTGATGTGATCTATAAGATGCACACATATACTAGATCATTCCTACCAGACCCTTAGATTGGTCCACCATGTGTGCATATTATAGACCACTTCAGCCTTAGATAACACAAGGGTCTGGTAGGAATGATATACTAAATAATATTTACATAAATATTAATTAATTAATTGATATTTATATTATATATGAGACATGCACACATCAAGGAAATAATAATAATAATAATAATAATAATAATAATAATATCATTAGATGTGGGGTTTCTCTAAATATTAAGTGATTGGTTAAGTTCCAATGTTCAATTACCAATTCTTAAACTCGATATATAAACCTGATTATATCATTTTAATGCAAGGCGATTATTGTGCACAATAACTACACTCTAGAGAATTATCTCAAACCTAGAGATAACATTTTATCTAGATCAATATCAAGGATAGATATAATCCATCATACTCACCCCTCTCAAGAACATGAGAGAAATAAAAGAATCCTTTGAGCCTTAAAGGGATTCTTGTTGTGATCAAAGGGAATAATGCATGGTGATCAGTCTTTGGCACTAGCATGGAAACATCCATCGATATTATTCTAAGGTTCAAGGGGTAAGTGTGGATTAATGATAGAGGTATTATTCCCTAGAATCCTTTATCACAATTATGATGTAATATCATGTATTTGTATGGATCAAAATTTTCTAAAGGAATTTAAATTTTCATTACCAAACGAGTGAAATATTGAATCAAGGATCATAATAGAGTTATGAGAGTTGTAATGCCTCAAAATAGAGTTTTGGGATGAGTAATGATTATAGGGAGGTAGATCATGTTTTTATATGAGCTTCGCAGTATTCAAGTTATGTTTTAGGAGTTTTGGAGTTTTATGCCTAGGTTGCATGGTTTGGTGTGCACGGTTTAGGAGGAACTATGCAACACCTTAAAGCTTAGGAATTTTTCAGTTCATTTTGAATTGAATATGGATGATTTTAATTCTTCAAGAATAGTTTGGGGTAAAAAATGTGATGAAAATGGAGAAACCATGCGAGGTTTATGAAGTTTTTAAGAATGGTTCATGAGATGCGAATGGTTTGAGACAAACCGTGCGCCATACTGTAGGCGGGGGGGGGGGGGTAATCTGAAAGAATTGTTGGTGATTTTTTTTAAAACCTTATTTCCAAATTATATAGGGAATGGGTGATAGAAATTAGGGGTATGAATGGTTGCTGCATAGTTTGGACAACCGTGTGGCCAAACCATTTGAGTTCTTTGGCCTTAGATAGATCCAACCACATAGATGGCACACGATTTGGAAAACCATGCGGTCAAACCATATGGATGCCAAGATTTCATTAAAGGGGGGATTTTTCCAAAACCCCCCTTGGGGTTTTCATCCTCTCCACCCCCTTTATCTCCCATTCTAGGGGCTCTCCAACCCCCATCTGCCTCCTCCCTCCTTTGATATTGGGGGTGTTTTCAATGCGATTATTTGGCATTTGAGGTGATTTATCTTCCTTTGGTGATTTCCTTTATTCATCATATTTATTATATTTTATTTTAGTATTTTATGGTTTAGGTTTTTTTATGATTCCATTTGATCATGGTCGAATCATCCTTTTCTCATGGGGGTTTTTGGTTGGCTTGTGTAGAGAAGATCTCAAGATGGATTATGCACGTCGTTCCATGGAATTTCATCAAGTTATGTGACTGTGGTGAATTTTATTGGGTTTTTCTAATGATTTAATTTAATTAGTTGTCAATTTGGTGTTTACTCTTAGGTATTTGACCCATAATGTGGTTAGGGTAATTCCTTAGGTTTTCGGTGAGTGGTTGAATTCAGTTTCAGTGCGACACGATGACCCAATGATTTTTTCAGCATTATGAAAAGTTGGTTTTTGTTTAATTAACTAATTATAGTTACTATAATTAATTAATTTTTATTTTTTGGTGTAATACTATATCTTGGGTGATTGTGAAAATCTCGGTTTGGTGCCGATGGGTTTGGATGATTCTTGGATGATCCTTGATAAGGCCTCCATGCTTTGTAATTGTTTTGGGTAAGATTATCTAATGAGGTAGGTGGTCTAAGAAATTCACCCATAGTCTTACTAATTGTTTTATATATTTTTAAGATGTTATATAACTTAGATACCATGTGTGGTATGATTTCTCAATTGATTTATGAAATTGGTTTTAGCTTTATATTGACACCTTAGACCTTTCCATGGATCCTGTTGGATACGTGATGATGCGAGATCAGACTTATGGTCACCCATGTGGTGAAACAACCTTTGGAAGTGGAATGTGTTATGTGTTAAGTTTTTTATGGAAATGATTATGAGTCATTCAATTTTTTTTTGAATGTGTGCATTGGGTTTTGACTCAGTTTTGAATGTTAAAGGGGGGAAGTTAAGTTTTGAAATGATCCTTGTTTTGTAATGAGGTATTGACCTCCAAGTGGTTAATAAAGAGGGGGTTTATAAATGAAATTATAATGTGATTTGAAAAGGGTGCGTGGTTGAATATTTGGTGGAAATTATTTTATGGTTCTTTTTATGGTTTAAACATAAATGTAGGCCTTGGGACTTGTTTTTTTAAGGAGAAAGACCCATGCTTTTTAAAAAGTGTAGTTTTTAAATTTTTAATGATGGTGTTGGTTTAGTTATTTAGGCATGTGAAAAAGGGGTTAGTCTTTGTTGAGGAATGTTTTGGTTTTGAATTCCTCTAGGGAACTTGGTAAGTGTTAATGGTTTAATTTTTTTATTAAATGATTGGTATAGTCTAGATGTTTGATCTTAGTGTTTAAGAAATGATGGAATAGTTAGATTCTGGATTGATGCTCTGGTAATAGGTAGTATACTATAGATATAGTGTTAGAAGGAGGATATAGACACTGATAGTATACTTCATGGTTAGAGTGAAAGACTGATTCTCCAAGAAAAGATGGTACACCACATGGAATAGGATGATGTATTTATTCTTATCTTCCTCAAGCTAAGCTAGAATGATGCACTGGGTAACACCAATGTTATATAGACATGGGTGATGAACTGAGGCTCTAGGAACTACTGTTATTTTTTGTGATGGGTGTGATGGAACTAATATACAGTATCAGTACTGATAGGTTGGTATATGTTTAGGTACTAGACAGAGGTTCCAACCATGATTTTTATTGATGATGATATTTTATTTAGATTCCAGACTAATGTTCTGGGAACTAATGGAATATGAACATGGTTTGGGTTCTATGGACGTATATTTTATGCCTATCTAAGATGAATGAATGATAAAACACTCACTTTTTGTTTTAGATAAAATTTACCCACTATGACATTATTTAGAGGATTGGTTTAGTCGTTACATATTTGGTTGGTCTGGGTGTCACTTTAGAACCCTTGGGTAAGTGGGTAGTCGATGAGATTTTGTGTTCCTTGGCTTGTATCCCATTTTGTACTATTTATTTATTTCACTTTTATATGCGTACACTGTTTATCTTAATGGTTTTTTATCTAGACACTATTGGTGGTTGCCTAATTACTTTTTCTCACACCTTGCCCGGGACAACATCTCACTTGGGTACCCAAGCGAATCTCACATGATTATTACAATACGTGTTGGGGCTACGGCCCGTGTTGAGTGTTGTTGGTTGAGAATGATTTCTTGGGTGGTATCAGATGACTTTGTGGGTTTTTCTTGGTGATGTTGTGGATCCCTTTTGTAGTTTATTTATATTATTATGTTATGTTACTGGCCCAATGGGTAGTTGGTTGTATGCATGACATAACCATACAATACCTTATTGCATTTCATTTTACTACAACATTTTTCACCTTCAATTTATTTATTCATTATTCTTAGTATGATTTGTATGATGTTTTCGTATTTACTTCTATCTATGCACTCTGATATGGGTGTATAGTCACCTCACAGTCCACTTGAGATCCCCACATCTATTCGGAAAACTCTGGCATATGAGGAGGCACGCTTGAGGTCGTGTGGTGGTCTGGCTCAAGGAATATATTTAGTGGAACCTAGGCCAAGATATTACAAAGTTGTACCAGAGAAGTTTACCTTCCTATATTTTACTATTTGGGATTTTCTAGACTGAAGATATATGAATGTGTCAGAGCTTGAGATGGTTACCAAGATGGTGCTTCACGAACACCTGTTCCAGTAGGAATTCCAGGTTACTAGGGGCTGAGATTACTATTCTGGTTTGTAATGTCATGGTTTTATATGATTTTCATTTCGAGCGACACACATGTTGTTTCGATTTTATGGTTTATTATGGATTTTGGGAACTTTTTCCATTATAAAGGGTCATATTACTTGTTTTTAGACCTTGGCCTATAGAAGAAAGTGGCATCTCATGCATCATTCTAAGAATATATGATCTGTATGTTATAGGACTTTGAGTGTGTGATTTTATGGATTTATTTTTTATGGAAGTTTATGTTGATCCATGGTGAGGTTCTCATTTATGAATTCATTGGAGACTTCCCTGTGCACAATTAATGCAATGAACCTGGTGGACTAGTATAGTATAAGTGTAAGACTATTGGACCCCTTGTGGATAGATTTTGTTTGGGATTGGTTGTATGTACCGGTCCTCCATGGAGTAGTCTGATGTGTTGAATCTCGGAGAGAATGGATTCCCTAGTCATGGGTATTTGGTTGGAATATGATGCCTTTATTCTATGAGACCCTAGAGGAGGGTTTTTTGACTTTTTGATGTCATGTGATGATTATACAGTAGCATGTTTGATTCCCCATTATTTGGGGAATTCTATGAGTTGGTATAGAACCTAGGTGGTTGTACCTAGTGATTTGATGTGAGACTTAATCCATAGGGATAGGTGGGAAAGCCTAGTGACCTTTTTGACATGACTCCAGATTAGGGAGTTAGAGCTATTTGACTATTTAGGGTGACCCTTGACAGGGTTAGACCGAGTTATGAGTGCTTTTTGGGTATTGGAGGCATAGATAGATTTTTTGGACTCTTGATAGTAGTGGAAAAAGGGTTCATTATAGTATGGGTTTTGGAATGTAGGATGCCTTTGACTTTGAGAAAGAGAATTTGAGTGATAGTGGGTTAGCCATGTGGTTGGTTTCTAGAGGGGCATGCCTGTTTGGGTTCCTATCCTAGGTAATGGTTATGTAGATGAGTGTTCCTAGTGGATGAGAGTCAGATTATGAGCATAGGGGTACTCGAGGAAATGTGGTTTTAGGTGTGCGAGTTCGCTTCGGGTGGAGACCACATGGGTGAGTTTGTTTTTTGTGTGGGGCATATGGAGGTGTCTAGTTTTCATGAGTTGTAAATTTATTGGACTGTTAATTATTTGGAAGTGCATGTGGTTTATGGGATATGTATCAGTTAGTTACTCACCTGGTTATCTATGAGTGCATCTCCAGAAATGTGGTGAGAGCATAAGTGATCTTAGTGGAACTCTTGAATGATTCTAAAGTCACGAGTGGTTATGAAGGCGTTTTTGATTCGATGAGTTTCTTTGGGTTTGGAAACCACCTAAGGTGCACTACGTTGGGTGATATAGGAATGCATGTGGGCATGGTCATTTGATATGGATTGTGAACCGAGGTTTGTAAATCTTGACTCATTGGAGTCAGAGTCATGTTTTATGGTGGGGTCTCCCAAGAGTGTGTGTGATGTTGATGTGTTAATGGAATCCTGGAGGCATCAATAGTTGGTGATGCATTGTGTTTTTTTATGATCAGACATTAAGGATACCATGAATGAGGTGCTAGGGTTTTGTGGATAGCTATGAGTATGTTGAGGACTGATGGGGATGTGATGAGATGCTTGAGGGTAGGGACACCCGAGAACTTTGGATGGGTTTGTTATGTCCCATTAGTTAGAGGTGACATTGGGAATGGATGATTTGTTGTGGTATTAATCAATGAAATATTAACGGACTCTTAGTTAGTGATGATCATGAAAAATATCTTGACATCATTGTGGGTATGCTGAGAGAGATTTGGTTATACACCTAGCTATCCAAAAGACTTTCTATCTCAATAAAAGGGCCTCTTGGATGTTATGTTCATGGAGCAGTGTAATTGGAGATGTATGCTGGGAAGTGCACCATCAACCATTATAGGTGAGGTCCTTAGGATGGACCAGATTCTTGTGAATACCATTAGTTCAATTCTCGAATGCTAGGGATGGTTGATATTTGATGTTTTTTTGGGTCACTCAGGCGAGGGAGAGATGGCCACACCTGATTCTTGGGTTCATAGTGGTTAGATCATGGGTCAAAGTGGTTGAGGTTGTTTGGGTAATTAGGTTATGGAAAAAATCCTATGGTGGTGATTTATGTATCAGTTACGGAGGTGTGTCCCTCGTGCATGAAGGGTCATAGTTTTGTGGGACTAGTTGTGGATCGGTCTTGGTGCCATTGTGATGCGAGTGAATAACTATTGAGGGGAGTGATTAAATTTACATGGTTAATACTCATGGGAGATCATTGGAGACAAATGATCAATCCAAGCATTATATTTTGGACTGACATGGTTCTAGAATGTTTTTTGGGTGTGGAATCCTATAGGCATGTTTGGGTGGTTTTGGAATGCCTCTAGGTGTGAGGTAATCTTGATAAAATAAGTTGATGATATATTGACTATTAGACCCAAGTGTTTTTAGGATGATTCTATTAGGGATAGTCTGACCAGGTTTAGCCCCCAATTTGGGTGTGGATGGTTTCAAGCTACATTTAGTGTGTCATTTGTGAACAATGAGTGCATTTCGGGGTTGAGTTGGTATTTTGAGGAAAATAAGGTATGTTCTTAGTTGTACTTGGAAGTGGGGTATGAATTCACTTTGGTTGGTTTTCAATGATGATAATGGGTTCCAATAATGATTAGATTTCTCATAGGTATTGGGGTGTGGTAATTTGAGAACCATGTTGGGCACTTGGTAGGGGTGAGAGTTTAGTTTTGATTGGTATTTTCTGATGGCAAGGGTGTTAAGTATCAAAATTTAGTGGTTATAATATAAAGATTATAATGGGGAACATTATAGCTAAATGATTGATCATGTGATTTTTTAATTAAGGTTCCATTTGATGGGATTAGGTAAGTGCCATCATGGTGTTTTGGTTTTGGTAATGAGCATTAGCATGGGTTTTCGAACAGTTGAGGGCCTTGAGTTAGAGGATGTTCCTCATGAGTTGAATGAGGATGCTAGTTGAAATGTGGTGACTGACGTAGGTTGGAAAATTTATATGGGTGAACACTGAAACTTCTAAAGTATGATAAGTGTTATGGTGGGGAGGTTTTAATATATCACGTCCAGATGTATTGAATTTTTTTGAAGGGATTTTAATTTTCATTACTGGACGGGTTGAATCTTAAATCAAGACTCAAAATGGAGTTATGAGAGTTTTAATTCATAAAAAAAGAGTTTTGGTATGAGGAATGATGATCGAGAGGTATCCTGTGTGTTTGGATTAGTTTCAGAGGCTTCATGTTAAGTTTTGGGAGTTTTGGAGTTTTTCCCAGGTTGCACAGTTTAGTGTGCATGATTTAAGAGGAACCATGAAACACCTTGATGCTTAAGACATTTTTAGTTAATTTTTAACTAAATGTGGTTGATTTTAATGGTGAGTTCATGTTTTGGGGTAAATTATGTGAGGAAAAAGGAGAAATTGTTATAGGTTGTGGAGGGTTCTAAGCATGGTGCACATGTTGTGCACAGTTTCAGACAAACCGTGGACCTTGCTGCAGGTGGGGAGTAGTGATGAACGCATGGTTAGAGCATAGTTTTTCAAAATGTACATGGATTGGGTGTTGGAAAGTAGAGGTGTTCATGGTTGGTTCATATTTTTTCCAACCATGAGACTTAACCATGTGATTAGGTTGGCCTTGGATATAGCCAACCACATGGTTGGTGCATGGTTTGGCAAACCATGCGGCCAAATCGGGTGGCTGCGCAGATTTCATTAAAGGGGGAATTTTACCAAAAATTTTCCTTGGGTTTTCTATCCTCTCCAGCCCCTTTCTCCCCTATTATAGGCATATGATCTAGGGTATCTCCAACCCCTATCTCCCTCCTATGTCCTTTGATTTTGGGGGATGTTTTCATGGAAATTATTTGGTGTTTGAGGTGAGTTCTCTTCCTCTAGAGGATTACTTTTGTAACTCTTATTATTTCTATCTGATTTTGGGATTCTCCAATTTATGTTTTCTTAATTATTCCACCAGATCATGGTGGAATCATCTGTTTCTCATGGGGATTTTGTTTGGATTACATATAGGAGATCCCAAAATAGATTCTACATGTTGTATTATGGAGTTTCATTAAGTTATTTAACCATGGTGAATTTTCATGGGGTTTTCCTAATGATTTATTGTAATTATTTTTCAATTTGGTGTCACCTAATAGGTTTTTGGAATAGAATGTGTTTTGGGTTATGCCGCAGGTCTTCAGTGAGTGGTTAGCTTCACTTTTGGTGTGGCATGATGACTCGATGAGTTTTTCGACATTATGCCAAGTTGGGTTTTGGTTAATTAATTAATTATATTTTATATAATTAATTATTATTTTTTGTTTGGTGTAAGACTAGATCTTGGGAGATAGTAATGATCTTGGTTTAGTGATGAGGGGTTTGGACTATTCTTGGACATGCCTTGACTAGGACTCTGTGATTTAGAATTGTTTTGGGGAAGCTTTGCTAATGAGGTAGAAGGTATAATATATTTACCCATAGTCTTAATAATTGTTTTATATTTTTTAAATGTGGTATATCCCTTAGATACCATGTGTTATTTTCTTTCTCTCTTGATTTAATAAATTGGGTTTTGATTAATATTGATACCATAGACCTTCCACAAATCCCATTAGATCCATGGTGATGTGAGACCAGACTTATGGCCACCCGTGGGGTGTTCCAACCTTTGGAAGTGGAATTTTTTATGTTTTGAGTTTTTATGAAAATTCTTATGAGTAATTAAAAATAGTTTTAAATGTGTGTATTGGTTTTGAACTGGTTTTAAATGTTAAATGGGGAAGCTATGTTTTAAAATAATCCTTATTTTGAAATGAGGTGTTGACCTCCAAGTGGTTTATAAATAGGGGGTTTATAAATGAAATTAAAATGTGAATTTGAAAAGGGTTCATGTTTTCCTCTTTGGTGAAAATACTTTGATGGTTATTGTGATGGTTTTATCATAAATGTAGGCCTTGGGTCTTATATTTTTTCAAGGATAAAGACCCATGTTTTTAAAAAAGGCTGGTTTTAATAAGAGTGCACCACTGATCTCCTACACCTTCTAAATGATTAACATCCAAAATGAAAGTTTCATGGTCTAAACACTGAAGTATGGAAAATATATTTTCATTGGTACTAATACATTACTCAGTAACTAGTGGATCATTAGAACCACTGAAATTATGTGGATGTTTCCACATAAAAGAATCAAAAGAACGTTGTTTCCTCCATTTCTCATTAGGAAGTTCAACATGATTCATAGCTTGAGAAAGTTGTTTAATCATATCAAAAATATTTTTAATTACAACTCCCATATCATTTGGTTGATTATGAGTACAATCATTGCATTGTATTTTGAATTTAGAATTAACATGGTTCTTTTAGGTTATAGACATCGACTAAAACTAGAAAACATAATGTAGGAAACAATAATCATGAAAAATTACTTATAGGATATCTAAATCATGATAATTTTTTTTAATATATGACACATTAGGTTTATCCTAGTTCATTAATAGTTATCTTCTATTTAAATCCTTTATTATGGTTTGTAAAGAGTTTGTGAATTTCCAAAGAATATCCCCCTGGATTTTCAAACCCAGCGTGAAACAAGACCCATTTTCTTTCACTAGCTCTCAATCAAGTCTAGATCAATATAGTATTTTTAGGGTTATTATCCCTAGGTACATCTATTCAGATCCAAATCCCTTTTTAGTATCCATACATGGATTTATTTCTAGGAAACCACTGGCTCTATCCTTTACCATAATTTCGGGACATTTTCCTATACTTTGAATCGACCTTAGACTTATCCTTAGACATGTCCTTAGGGATATCACTAAGGATTTATCATCCTAGTTTCCAAAGGTTAACTAAAAGTTTCATTTGATACCAATTGTAGTGACCTGAGATTCTCATACATGGACATTACATATTTTTAGATGGATATTCATTAAATTACACAAAAACATTCCCAAGGACCCTAATTTTTTAGTGCTTTTGAAAACTTGAAACATAATCTTCTAATTTGGTGAAAGATATTCATCATCTCCCACAAATATCTTCTCACATAGTATGCCTCTTAGGCATACCCTATCTAAACCTTTATTCATAACCTAGGGAATGAAACATAAGAAATAGTGAACTTAGATCCCCAGTAAGGGTAACATAATAGATATCTATCTATGATAATATAAAATCATAATATAATTATAATGGTATGTGATCATGAAAATTACTTAAAAAGTTCATAACCAACCTATCATGGATCATAAACATGATTCATGGAATAAAACTTTATCATTTCAGAACACATGTGCCTAATAAATCACCATAAATAAATCATGAACCATAATCTCATGTCATAAAAGTGTGACAATGTCATAAATATAGAAAATCATTTCATGAGTCAAGTTTAACTACTAAAACCATCAATATAGTGGATTAGGAATCACCTGTTTCCCTTAGCGGACCAGGATGCACCTATTTCCCATTATGGATCAGGAGGAACCTATTTCCCTTTATGGATAAGTAGGAACCTTTCCCCCATTATGGATTTAGCCCTTTGACTTGTTTCCCATTTTTATCTCATGAGATATAAATATTTACCCAATGCATTGGAGAGAGATATAGGTCCCACCCATCACATAATGAAAATCATACATATTTTATCCACAATATCCTTTAACATCTCATCAAATAATAAACCATGTAAAGAAAACATGTTTGATAAAAATTTCATAAATTCACCATAGCATAACCCATGAAAAATAAACGAGTTTCATAAACATTTTATCAACATAAACATTAAGCATCCAGAGAAAGAATAAGGATGGTATCATTCAATATTATCCATATTAAATAATAAGTAACATAAGATTATTTCATATTAGATTGAAAATAAATTTTAAAGATCATTTAAAAAATTTCTTGAGGAAAATATCCATTTTGCATTGAAAATGATTTTTAAAATATAAAACATTTTGAAATCCTTTTTTAAAAATAACCTTTAAAAACTTATAAATGAGGCTTAAAAAATAAATTAAAATACTTGTAAACATAAAAAAATTTCAAAATAATTTTAATTAAAAATGATCTTAAAATATCATTTTAAAAAACATTTTTAAAAAACATGTTTTTGGAATAAAACAGATTTTCGACTAGAGGAAAATAAAGCCAAAATTTCTTAAAAACATTTTCTTAATTATCTTAAGTACCAAAGAGTAAAAAAATGATACCATTACTTGAATACATCATGAATAACCATAAGATATTTGGGTAGGGATTTTCCAAACTAAATATGTTTGAAGTTCTGAATAAGAGAGGAGAGGGGTGACCTTTTATAAGCGGGGGAGAGGACATACTTTACATTTTCTGAAAATAATTTAGTTGTACCCACATTTTAACCTACCACCAGGCTCCAATATTAGAAAAAAAATCAATAATATAAAGGATATGGTTGAAATATTTTAATATAATGGGTATTGGAAAAGTTTCTAGGTCCGTTTCCTCCTTAAGTTTAAAGTTTAGTCCCTTGGTAAATTCATTTTCCTCTTAATCGTGATGATTAATTTTAACTATTATCACTAATAATTATGGTCATAAATTAATTTATCCTTATTAGATATTATATATTTTTATTATTCCAAAAATTGAATCCATTTTTCTAAATTCAATTCACAAAATTGGAAAAATTTATTTTAAAATTAATCCCACTGACACGATGAAAAAGCGGGTTTTTAAAGAGAAAAGTTCAAAATATTACAAAGTTTTTATATCCAATTTTGAAATGAAATTGATTAAAATTATCTAAATTGGATTAATAGATATATTATTTCACTAATAATAATTTAAAACCAATTTAAAATATAATTTAACATTATAAATTTTTTAAATGAATAAGTATTTTTCAATTAAAATTCAGTATTTTTCACTATTCATAAAAATGAAACTTTTTAGAAAAATATTGAAAATTCACCCAAATATAATTTTTATATTGTGATTTCAAAAATGAAGTTTATTTTGTAAAATAAAATTATAAATTTTTTAATTTTTTTTTAAATAAGTGCGCCATAAAAAGGCGACAAAACTGTTTTTTAGAAAAATACATTTTAAGAGTAAAATTAGATTTATTCTTATCTCTTATTGATAAAACACATAAGATTAATTCTAAACATTATATTGATTATATAATATGTAAATATAATTAATATATGTAACACCCTAGATCCGGGTGCTGCCTAAGGGTGCCCTGTACCCAGTTGGCCACATGGCCTCAAGTGCATTTCCCTAAATGCTAGAGGCTACCAACTAGAATCAAGGGTCTAGGGTGTGATAATGGGGAAAATAATTCCTCATTGGAAGAGTAAACACAATATAAAACAAATAGTAGAAATAGTGGAAGCCATAATACCATACAAAATAAGTAAATAGCAGAAGACTAATAGTAATAAAATAGCTGAATCCATATCATATATATAATTATTCATGTCATATGTGTCTAGGAAAATATAATACAATAAAAAACAATAAGAAACAAGTAAACTCCAACAACATCGCAAATGTTAGCTTGGTCCCATGCTCTCCAGCTCCAACATAAAACAATCAAGTACCTGATGAAGAAGAGCTCTTTCCCTTATCTATAACTGCATTAATATAATCTTTTTGGGTCTAAAACATGACCCAAACAGGATGTGAGATGAATCCCAGTAGGAAACCACCAAAATATCTGTGCCTAACTATCAGTGAATATATATAGTATGTAATAAGCACAAATGAAGCAATAAACTAGGAAGTAGTGAAAATTAAACAATCCTACAGTTTTCAATTACACTGATTTACATTTATTATTCAATCCGTTTAATCATGTAAACCTTGGGATATAGCCTAAGATCTATATCCCCTATGTAAGTAATAAAACATATATCTCAGAATACCGTCTAAAAAATCAAGCAAGACTGAGTCCAAGTCTGTTCTTTAGCTTTGAAGACTTGTCACAATCATTCAATTATTCACAAATGAACCTATGGGAAATATCTCACATTATAACCCCTTGGTCCCACATATCACCAATTCAATAAATAAAGAACCTTCTGGGAATTATCTCGTAGTCTGTTCCCTTTGGTCAATCATCTACACCAAGGCTCTCACGGTCTGGTTTAAATAATTTGGATATCCCCTCAGTCTTCCTGGTCTAAGGATCTCATGATCCATTGTCAAATATAGTAGCATGCATATCATATCAAAACAAATAATCTGGAAGTCCCCTCAGTCTTCTTGGTCCAAGGTTCTCATGGTCCATTGGAAAAATAGTGCAATATTATATCAAAGCATCTCATGTAATCTGAAACTACTACATGGAAAAACATTCACAATGCATATCACATGCATTTCATATAATCAATCAAACTCCATCCTAATAAAACAAGGATTGAAAAATGAGGTATGCCTCATAGGAAACCTAAACCAAATGACCATAAACAATCAATCAAGGGAAAACACACCCATGGGGTGTCCCATAGACAAGTTATCTAATCTTACACATAAGTAATAACCCTTTATCAATCAATCAACCCATAATAGGTAATAACATGGTTAAATTTCAAATCAACCAATACCCAAAACATGGTAATATAGTACTTTTAGCATATATAATCCAAAGACAAGCAAAGAAAGTCACAAACCACCTACCTTGATGTGGTGCGATTGATATACTTGAATATTGGCCCTTGAATTGGCCTAAATCGGCGAAGATCTACAAAATGGTGAAAACACTCAACCTTGAATAACCTATAAGAGATGATGAATTAGTAAGAAAGGCTCTAGAGGATTTGATAACTCAATGGTGGGATTCCAATGCACCTGATAATGTCTCAATCAGATCTTGGATGAAGAATCGGGGGTTTGATATTCATTTGTCGTTTTGGAGTGCTCATGTATGATACACGGGAAGAAGAAGGTGTTTCCAGACATGAGACGTGACCCCACTCTTATATATCAAATAAAAATAAAATTAAAAAAAATATTATTTACAAGTACTAACCATGTAGTAGCCTTAACTGACCCCAACTTAAGCTGTCTGCCGGGTCACCACACTACCATGTATATGGCTGTTACACAGCCAGTGCACAGTTGTACACAGAAATCTAGGTACACAGCATGTACTCATAAGTACATGACATGTACTTAGAAAATTCCATTTTCTTTATTTTCTTCCTTTTCCTAAAAAACCACTTGAAAAAAAGATCCATACCTGAAATAAAGATCCATATTCTTACAAACTCCCCCTTAAATCAATTCATCCCTGAATTTCCCATCTGAGGGTAGTGAAGAAGAATCTGTGAATAACTCTAGCCACTATGATTGTACATCGGCCTCCCTCTCCCTGGTATCATCCTACACTTTCCCGTGCTACCATAACATCCATACTAAAGGAACAAACCGACCATGGAGAACCTTTGTGATGCGATCCACAATCCGAATAGGGTGCTCCTCAAAGGATACATCCACCTCTAACTCAACCTCCCTGGGATGAAAAAAATGAGATGAGTCTGAAAAGTAACATCGTAGAATAGAAACGTGAAAGACATCATGCATAGCCCGGTACCTCTGAGGTTACTACAACCAACATGAAACTAGACCAACTCTCTCAAAAACCTCAAAGGGCCTGACATATCTCGGGGAAATCTCCCCTTGTCTCCTAATCCTCCTATACCCCAACCTCGGTGTAACAAGTGGGGAAACCTAATCTCTAACCTCGAAATCTAGGGGTCATCTCCGTCGATTAGCATAATATTTCTTTAGAGACTGTGTAGTAGCCATGCTCTTCCAAATAAACTCCACCTGCTCAATTCTCTCCTGGAAAAGATAAGGTCCCAACATATCTGTATCTCCTACCTACAACCAAGATAAGGTTGATCAGCATGGTCTACCATAAAAAGCCTCATAAGGTGCCATCTGAATCCTTTCCTGAAAACTATTATTGTAGTAAAAATCCACTAGGGGTTTGTGTCTCTCCCAAGAGACCCTAAAATTCAGGACGCATGCTTGAAGCATTTCCTCAAAAACCTAAATCATGTGCTCATATTGGCCATCTATCTGGGGATGGTAAGCTATACTCAAAAGTACCTATGTACCCAAATCCCTCTGTAGTCCCTTCCAGAAACGAGAAGCAAACCGGGCATCCATGTTTGAAACAATAGAGAAAAAAACCCCGTGAAAAATATACTATCTCTCAGATGTACAACTTTACAAGATCATTAAAACTGAAGGTTTCCTTGATTGGTAAGAAATATGCAACCTTCATGAGTCTGTAAACAACAAACCATAAAACATCATTTCATTGAGATGACCTTAGTAAACCTGTCACAAAATCCATTGCGACATCATTTTAATTCCACTCATGAATGTGTAACTGTTGTAATAGCCCTGCTATTTACTAATGCTCTACCTTCACCTGCTGACTGGTGGAACATCTCATAACAAAACCAACTACATCCTTATTTATGCCTGATTACCAATACTGATGATGTAGATCTCAATACATCTTAGTGATGCCAGGATGAACTGACCAAATTGAGGTATGAAAATATCACAACATCTCTTCATGTGTGTCTACTAACACCCATACACACCCATAAACACCCATGAAAATGAAAAACCTCATCCTCACCTATGGTACACCAAGAAGTAGGGTCCTCTCCTGAGACACACTCCCGTAGGAATAGGCATTCAGATTCTGATAGCTTCCTTATCCGCACTTGATTCAGTAGAGTAGAGGTAAAAACTATAGAAGAAATAAATGACTACCCCTATTTGACATGAACCTCCAAATGCATCTCATAGAAAAAATCCATATTCTTCCACTCACTTATGGCCTTCTGAACTGCATGTATCTGAGTTATCCTGTTCAACACGTCAGCCATTGCGTTGCCTTTCCCAGGTGTGTAGGCAAGCTCAAAGTCAAAATACTGAAGGTACTCAACCCACCTTAGCTATCTCAAATTCGGATCATGCTGACTAAAGATACATTTGAGGATTTTGTGGTCAATTTATACCAAAAAAATGCTCTACCAAAAGATAATGACTCCAACAACATGAGGCATGAACAACCGTGGCTAACTCAATATCATGTGTTGGGTAGTTCCTCTCATGTGGCCTCAACCACTAAGACCCATACACAATGAATCCTCCCCCCTGCATAAGCACTTCTCCCAGCCCGATACTTGATGCATCACAATAAAAGGTCTAACTCTTTCCCAGCTTTGGGAAAATCAGTATCTATGATGAATTCAATCTCCCTTTCATCTCCTGAAAGGTTGAATTGTAGGAATCTATCCACAATTAACTCACACCCTTCTTAGTCAACCTTGTCAGTGGTGCTTCTAAGTGTGAAAAGTCCTATATAAAGCATTTTTCGTAACCAGATAGCCCTAGAAAACTCTGTACCTCAAATACTTTCTTTTTCTTCTCCCAAGAAACTATCGCTATCACCTTCTCTAGGTCTACTGATACTTATATCTCTGAGATGACATGACCTAAAAAGTGAATCTGGTCCATCCAAAAGTGTAATTTTGAGAGATTATCATATAACTGATGATCCATCAGTGTACACAATATGATATAAAGATGGATGGAATAGTCGTGTTGAGTGTGACAATACACCAAGATATCATCCACTAAGACTACCACAAAAGAATCCAAGTAAATATGGAACATTCAGTTCATTAGTGCCATGAAAACTGCCGGTTCGTTTGTGAGACCGAACAACATAACCAAATACTTATATATACTATACCTGCTCCAAAAGGAAGTAAGAGGTATATCTAATGGTCTAACGTGAAATTGATGATAAATGGATCTCAAGTAAATCTTTGAGAACACCCAGGCTCCTCAAATCTGATCAAATAGATCATCAATCCTCGGTAAGGGTTATCAATTCTAGACCGTCAACTCGTTCAACTTCTGATAATCCACACAAATTTTGAGGGTACCATTCACCTTATTTGCAAAAAGGATAGGATAACCCCAAGGAGAAGTGTTGGGTCATATGAAACCCTTTTCCTACAACTACTCTAACTGCTTATTGAGTTACTATAACTCTGATGTAGCTATCCTATAAGGAGGAATGGACATTGGTGCTACTCCTGACACAAACTCAATATAGAAATCTACCTATCTCTCTGGAGGTAAACTTGAAAAGTCCCTGGAAAGAAATCCCTAAAATGATACACCATTAGAGGAAAGTCTATCTATGAAGTCCCCTGGTCATCTAGATACAAACTAGAAATATGGGCTGTAATTCCTCCCAACCCATGATACTCGGGTCCATCTCTACTCACCTGGACATCCCATTTTCCATTGTGTAGAAAAGATCCACCCTCTGGTGACATGAAACTCACCCTGTTGTGATAACAGTCAACAAAGGCATGAAAGGAGACCAACTATTCCATTCCATGAATGACATCGAAGCATGTCATCTCAAAGACATAGATTTCACATAAGAAGTGACACCCACAAACCTCAAGAGGGCACTCCTTTCACTAACGTACACTAGACTTACTAATCCTTAATGGAGTGTATAGTGTCATAACATCATCATAAGTAAATATACAGAGCCTGATTCTCTCCACAATGAAAAAAGATATAAAACTATGGGGAACACCTATATCAAAAAAAGAAGAAGCTAAAACTAAGGCAACTAGAATCGTACCTCTAACCGTAGAGGGTTCAGGATCATTCTCATACTGGTTCTGTTCCATTGCAAAAGTATGACCTATACCGCGACCCTATGACCTTACATGGCTACCCTAAGCCGACCCACCCTGATATCCCTGAAATCCTATCATCTAGCTACCACGACCACAACCACTTCATTAGCCTGAACGACCTGACAAACTCCAGTTCCCTGACTAAGGAAAAACTGGCGGTTATACTCCTGAACATGGATTCATAACAGATACCCTCTCACTAGCTTCTAGTGAGAACATCTGGAAAAAAATCTAAAGATGACCCATCTTGTCACAATATCGTCACTCAACTGGGTCTCTTGAGCAATAATGTATCATGTTACCATTCTTCCTGCACTGGTATTACCTCACCTGACTACCTAAAGATACATCCCTGCTAATAGAATCACTATTCAAGGGCTCCCTATGGTGCTTCCTACTATCGGTCAATGGAGTACCGATCCTAGATGATGAACCACCTGGGCTTGCAACTCCAAACTACCTCATATTTCACTTGGTAATCAGCACATAGTTTACTGTATAAGTCATCGAAGTCAACCTAAAAATAGTCACCTGTGATTAGATGTCATACTTGAGACCATCCTCAAATCTCCTAGCTAGTGATAACTCGTCACCCTCCAGAATAGGTGCGAAGCGATGTAGATCTGCAAAGTGAGAATAATAATCCATCGTTGAAAGAGTGCCTTGATCCAAATGCATGAACTCCCAATCTTGATCGACCCTCAACATCTTGGGGTATATGTAATCATAGAAGGTCCTATGAAAAAAATCCCCAAACCATATCCTGATGACGTCCCGCCTGTGAGATAACATCCCACCATCTCTTGGAAGAATCACGCAACATGTAAGTCACGAGCTTCACCCTCCTCTCAGAAGGCATCTCCAGATGATCAAAGATATAAGGGATGGCCTCCCACCATGACTCTATATCCCATGGTCCTCTATCCCCAAAAAAAGTAGGAGGATGTTGCTTCTAGAACACCAGTGTAAACTCTGCTATAGTCGAGGAAGGATGTGGTGCTCCCAAAAAAGTTTGCATCATCCTCATAAAGACTTCATAGAACTGTGCATCATCACCTGCGCCTGGTATAACAGCTGATGCCAAGATATAAACAATGGGAGGATTTTCTAGTAATCCTTAATCTACCATTTCTGGTGTCTAATCATATCCATGCACCTAGAGTACAATCATAGGATGTCTTAGTGGCATGACTCTACAAGGTCAAGCACACACCTTAGTTCAAGATGAATGAAAACTGCAACTCATGTATGCAAGAATGAAATAGGTAAGGAAAGCATTCAAGTTTTTCAAAAGAGGGTTACACGACATGTTTAACCACTACATGATGTGTTCCCTTAAGCGTTAACATGGGTGTGTATCCCTGCCAATCTGTTCGTGTAACACCCCATACACATGATGTGTTCCTCCTGAGACACGGCATGTACTTGAATATTTCTTCCTACCCAGGTACTTCTACACAGATAGAACTACACAGTCCTACTGGTGTAACATGAACAAACACATTCACCCTAGACACGATGTGTACAACAAAAGTTCCATCCACCTGTGTTGTTAGTCACACGACCAGATACACAATTGATTACAACACAATGTGTACTCCCCGTACATGGAATGTTCAACCAAGAGTTTACCAACATCGTGTCTCTACAAACATAGTCAGTCACACAGTCAACAACTACATGGAATATACATATGGTACACGACATGTACTTAATAAAGGTCATTTCTTATAGAACAGAAGAACACATGGTGTGTGTTCATAACATCACACATTGTGTTTTCTAGGTTTTATGGACAATAAGCCTCTGAAACTTCTACAAAGGCCCCAAAATCTTAAAATTTTTCCAAGGCAT
This sequence comes from Viscum album, assembly GCA_963277665.1. Classification (NCBI taxonomy): domain Eukaryota; kingdom Viridiplantae; phylum Streptophyta; class Magnoliopsida; order Santalales; family Viscaceae; genus Viscum; species Viscum album. Next base: position 1,163,694,813 of record OY728126.1, read on the forward strand.
TCAATGTTCTGATCCGTTGGAGCCCATACTCCCTGAAAATAAAAGTTTTGTATCATTATTCATATCACATATTAACAGAATTCAATTAAATTTCAAACATGATCCACCAAATTCTGATCCAAGAGGTCCCATAACACATAGAAGACCAAATCTTGGCATCCATCCAAATGAAACTTTACATATACCAATACCCTATCAAAATAGTAGGTATTTTTATCATGAAATATATCATAATAGCATTCATATCTAGCACACCATCCATCACAACATCATACGAGCAGTAATTCACTGTAAATGGCATAATAAGAATGCATGACATGTTATCTCTAGCAAGTTTTTATATGATCGATGAGATGGAATACCCTCATACCATCAGGTTGAAATAGAAATATAACTACAATGATATCAATCATAACAACAAAAAATAATTGAATCAACCAACGGTGAAATCAAATCAACTATAACAATTGAAAAACTATAAAAATTTTAATATTCATGGTAACTTGGATTTTCCATGTACATGGGTTAGCTACTACCAAGAACAACTTATTAAAAAATACTTATTCCTTCCTATCCCAGTCTATTGGATCCAAATATTAAGGCAAAATAGAAACAAAACTTTCTATGATACCACTTTGTAGCGTCTCAGATCCAGGTGTCACCCAAGGGTTCCCCGTACCCAGTTGTCCACACGACCTCAAGCACATTTACCCAAATGCCAAAGGATACCGACTAGAAGTGAGGGACTAGGGTGTGATAGTAGGGAAACTATGCCCTTATTAGAAGAGTAAACACAATAGAAAACAAATAGTAGCAATAGAGGAAGTAGTAATAACATACAACAAAAGTAAACAACATAACACTAATAGCAATAAAATAGATGAATCCATATTATATATATAATGATGCATGTCATATGTGTAACTTCGCGGTTCCAGAAGCCACCCAAAGGGGCCCCGTACCCGGTTGGTCACATGGCCTCAAGTGCATTTCCCCAAACACCAGAGGATGCCAACTAGCAGCGTGGGCCTTGAGTGTGATAGTGGGGAAACTATGCCCTCATTGGAAGAGTACACAGAGGAAGTAAACAACATGCAATAACGGAAGCAGTAATAATCCATATAGAAGTAAACAACGAAAGACTAAAAGAAATAACAGCTTGAGCATATATATATATAAATGATGCATGGTACATATATGTCTAGGAAAACAGCCAAGCAAACCACAATGCTGGAATATAATAATACTAAACAAAGTACAAAAAAAACAAGATAAACAGCTCCTCAGCATCGCAAGCCTCAGCTTGGTCCCATGCTCTCTAGCTCCACAGCATATCAAGTACCCGAAGTGGAAGGGAACTTTTACTTATATATACCTATAACAATATAATCTATTTGGGGCCAAAAGCATGACCCAAATAGGGTGTGAGACTAAAACCTAGTAGGCAACTACCCAAAGATCTGTGCCTAACAGTCAGTGAATATATATGGCAGGAGAAGTACAAAAGGTAGTAAACAGGGAAAACACTCAGCAGTAAATAGTCCACAGTTCAAAATCAAGCATCAGCTAAACACAACAGGTAACCCTCTGAAAAGTACTCACAACCATCCCCTTTGGTCCTACCTAACAAATAAAAGTAATCCTCTGGGCAGTACACTTAGCCTAACCCCTCTGGTTCATACGAATTCATGAAGACTCTCTGAGGAAGCACCCACAGTCAATTCCCCTTATAGTCTAGGGTAGTCAAGGACTCTTTGAGGAAGGAAACAAGGCCAATTCCCCTTATAAACCCAAGGTAAATTAACTCTCTGAGGAAGAACACTCAGTCAATTCCCCTTATAGGCCAAGTCATTCACAGACTTTCTGAGGAAGCTCACCCAGTCAATTCCTCTTATAGCCTGGAGTGATTCAAGGTAATTCAAGTAAAACAAAGACTCTCCGAGGAAGCTCACTCAGTCTATCCCCTCATAGTCTATAATTCTCAAAGACTCTCTGAGGAAGATCACTCGGTCTATCCCCTTATAGTCTATAATTATCAAAGACTCTGCAGAAGCTCACTTGGACTATCCCATTATAGTCTATAATGCTCAAAGACTCTCTGAGGAAGCTCACTCGGTCTACCCCCTTAAAGTCTACTACACCAGGTTCTCACGGACCTATGTAAATAGAAAAGCATAATAATGTAATATAGCCCAAGTAAACCTATATAACTAATTCTCTAATCAGTCTACAACATATCCCGCATGCCAGAAAACAACACTCCAACCTATAATCACTAAGCATGGGAAAACATGCAAAACAGGACCAAATGGTCGTAAGCAGAAGATTCATGAAAAAAATTCCAAAGCATGATAATCAACTCAATTCACATCCAACTTAAACTCTACACAAGCATACAAGCATGGAAGGAAAACACAGGGGTAAAATGGTAAATGCACAATACCCCATTCAAGGGTATTGGTACACTTGCACATAATATTTAATAACTTTCAACAGAAAGGCACAAACCACCTACCTTGGCATCAGGAGATAAATATACGTGAACATCAAGGCTTGAATCAACTTGAAATGCCGAAGATCTACAAAAATATATAAAACGTTCAACCCATGATAACATGGAAAAGAGGAGGAATTGGAAAATGATGCTCTAGGAGAAGGAAGATCTTACCGCTGCAGTTTTAATGCAATAGACAACAGTTGATTCAGAGAAAGGACGGAGGCTCGGGGGCTCAGAGAAGTTTTGGCACCGTATGATTTCTCTCGGTCGAATGAGACCTAGAAGAAGACACTTATGGTGATCAAACGCGACCTTGGTCTATTTAATGAAATAAAACAAAATACGCGGAGTGTACTTCTTGAGTACACGATGTGTACTTGCCTTTTTTGTAATCCACTTTAGGCAGCCTCCAAGTCATCCTCACACAGTCGTGTGTGTGGCCATTACATGGCCAGCACACGACCTCCTGTGGAAATGCAGTACACAATGTGTACTCATAAAGTACATGACATGTACTTCGAAAATTTCCATAATTTCCTCTTTTTCTCAAAAATTACCAGAAAAGGAAAAACATACCTAAAAAAGACGGTCTAGGTTCTTACAAACTTCCCCCCTTAAAGAAATTCATCCCCAAATTTCCCTTGAAAGGTGGCGCAGAAGAAGAAACCCCAAACAGCTCTAGCCACTGCAAATGTACATCGGCCTCCCTATCCCATGTCTTGTCCTGTACTCTCTCGTGCTTCCATAGCACCCGTACCAGAGGAATAGACCAGCCATAGAGAACCTTTGTACTGTGATCTACAATCTAGATAGGATGATCCTTGAATGATGTATCCAGTTCAAGCTCAACCTCCTCAGGTTGAAAGACATGAGACAGGTCTGAAAAGTAACGTCGTAGCTAAGAAATGTGGAAGATGTTGTGCATAGCCCGATACCTATGAGGTAACTACAACCGATAGAAAACTGGCCCAATTCTCTCCAACACCTCAAACGACCCGACGTACCTCGGCGAAAGCTTACCCTGTCTCCTAATCCTACTGTGTCCCAACCTCAGTGCGACACTTAGAAAAACACGATCCCCGAACTCGAACTCTATAGGTTGTCTCTACTAATCAGCATAAGACTTTTGACGAGACTGTGTAGTAGCCATCCTCTTCCGAATAAACTCAATCTGCTCTGTGGTCTCCTGGACAAGATGAGGTCCTAGCATAGCTGCCACTCCTGCCTCCAGCCAACACAAGGGTGATCAACATGGTCTACTGTAAAAATCCTCATAAGGTGCCATCTGTATAGTTTCTTGGAAACTATTGTTGTAGGAAAACTCCACAAGAGGCATTTTTCTCTCCCAAGAACCTCCAAAATCCAGAATACATGCTCGGAGCATGTCCTCATGCACCTGAATCATACGCTCGGACTGACCATCTATCTGGGGGTGATATGCTGTACTCAAAAGTACCTATGTACCCAAAGCCTTCTGAAGCCCCTTCCAGACCCGATAATTAAAATGTGCATCCCTGTCTGAAACAATGGAGTGTGGAACTCCATGTAGAAGTACAATTTCTTGGATGTACAACAGTCCCAGCTCATCAACACTGAAGGTCTCCTTGATCAGCAAGAAGTGAGAAACCCTTGTGAGTCTGTCAATGATAACCCATATTTCATCATTCCCTCTAGGCGACCTCGACAAACTTGTCACGAAATCCATCACGACATCATTCCACTTCCACTCGAGAATGGGTAGATGCTGTAAAAGCCATGCTGGTCACTGATGTTATGCCTTCAGTTGCTGGGTGGTGGAACACCTCATAACAAAAGAAGCAACGTCTCTCTTCATAACTGGACAGCAATACTGATGGTGTAGATCACGATACATCTTGGGGATTCCAGGATGAACTACCCAAACAAAGGAATGAAAGTCCCACATCATCTCCTCGCGTATGTCTGTTGGCACCCATACGCGCCCCTGGAAATGCAAGGTCTTATCCTCGCCTATGGTCCAACTAGGAATAGGGTCCCCTCTTGAAACGATTTCCTATAGGACTAGGCCCTCTGAATTTGATAGCTTCCTCAGACGTACTCGATCAAGAAGGGTGGAGGTAATAGATATAGAAGAAAGGAAGGTCTTCCCCTATCTGTCATGCACCTCCAAATGCATCTCAGAGAACATAGCCATAAGCTTCCACTCACTACTGGCCTTTTAAACTGCCTGTATCTGAGTCCTCCTGCTCAATGCATCAGCCACTAAATTTCCTTTCCCAGGCGTGTAGGAAAGCTTGATGTCAAAGGACTGAAGATACTAAACCCACCTTCATTGTGTCAAATTCAAGTCACGCTGAGTGAAAATGTAATCGATAATTTTATGGTCGGTGAAAACTACAAAATGATCTCCCAGAAGATAATGTCTCCAACAGTGTAAGGCATGAACAACTACTGCCAACTCAAGATCGTGTGTTGGGTAGTTCCTCTCATGTGGCCTCAACTACCGAGACCCATACACAATGAATCCTTCTCCCTGCATAAGTACATCTCCCAGCCTAATACCTGAAGCATCACAATAGATAGTATAAATCTTTCTTGGCTATGTAAAGACTAGTATCAGTGCTGAAGTCAACCTCCCCTTCAGCTCTTGAAAGGCTGAATCACAAGAATCTGACTATAAGAACTTTGCACCCTTCTTGGTCAGGCCTGTCAGTGGTGCTGCTAAGCATGAAAAGTCATGTATGAAGCACCTATAGTATCCAACCAGCCATAGAAAACCCCACACCTCAAAGACGTTCTTCGGCTAATCCCTATAAATGACTGTTCTCACTTTCTCTGGGTCCACTGATACTCTTGTCTCTGATATAACGTGACCCAAGAAGTGAATCTGATCCATCCAAAAGTGGAATTTTGAGAGCTTAACATATAACTGATGCTCTCTTAGTGTAATTAGAATGATCTCAAGATGTGTGGAATGGTCGTGTCGAGTGTGAGAGTACACCAAGATATTTTCCATGAAGACAACCACGAAGGAATCCAAGTATGGATGGAACACTCGGTTCATGAGTTCCATGAAAACTGCAGGTGTTTTCATGAGACAGAACGACATAACCACATACTCATATAGACCATACCTTCTCCAGAAGGATGTAAGAGGTATATCATATGTTCTAACGTAAAACTGATGATAACCAGACCTAAAGTCAATCTTCGAGAACACTCGGGCTCATCTAAGCTAATCAAAGAAATCTTCAATCCTCGGTAACGAATATCAGTTCTTGACTGTCAAATGGTTAAACTTCTGATAATCCACACACATTCTAATAGTACTGTCTACCTTCTTCGAAAAAAGAACAAGCGAACCCTAAGGAGAAGTACTGGGTCATATGAAACCCTTTGCCTGCAACTCCTCCAACTACTTCTTGAGCTCATGTAGCTCTGGTGTAGCCATCCTATAAGGAGGAATGGACACTGATTCCTCTCTTGGAACAAGATCAAACGAAAAGTATACCTCTCTCTTCGGAGGAAAACCTGAAAAATACTCTAGAAAGACATCTCTAAAATGATCCACCGCCGGAGGAAAGTCTAACTATGAAGTCCCTTGATCATCCAGATACAAACTAGAAATCTGGGCTATAACTCCTCCTAACCAATGTTGCTCTGGTCCCGTTCTACTCACTTGGACATCCCATTTTCCCTTATAAAGAAACGATACGCCCTCTGGTGATATAAAACTCACCCTAAAACGATAATAATAAAAAAATGCCTGAAAGGAAACTAACCAGTCCATTCCTATAATGAAATCATAGCATGTTATCTCTAGGACATAAAGGTCCCATAGAAAGTGACACCCGCAAACCTCAAGGGGGCACTCCTTGCACTGATGTGCACTAGTCATTCTAGTCCCCAACGGAGTTTCTAGTGTCAAAATATCGGTAGAGGAAAATATGCATAGACCAAGACTCTCCACAACAGAAACAAATATAAATCTATGGGAAGCCCCTATATAAAAAAGAGTTGAAGATAAAACTGAGGATACTAAGATCATACCTTGAACTGTAGAGGGTTCGGGATCCTCCTCCTACTGGGTCTGCTCTACTACAAAGGTCTGCCCTGCTCCATGGCCCTGTGACCCTACCTAACCACTCTGAGCTAATCCAACCTACTGTCGCTAAAAACTGGGTGACTGGCTACCATGAACACAACCTCCACCTCGGCCTGAACGGCCAGAAGAACTCCAGTTCCCTGATTGGTGATAAACTGGCAGTGATGTTCTGGAATGTGGAGTCAAAGAAGAATCCCTGTCACCAGCTGCTGGTGAGAAGATCTGACAGAATCACTGAAGATGTCCCATCTTGCCGCAAGATCGGCAGTCTATCAGGTCTCTATGGCATTGCGGCCTAGTATTCCTGCTCCTCCCGCACTATTATCATACTACTTGGTGAACTAAAAATGCATCTCTCCTAATCTAATCTCCTCGTTCAGACTCCCTACGGTGCTTCCTGCTATCGGTAGGAGGAATACTAACTCTGGATGTCAAACCACCCTGGCTCACTGCTATAGAATCCCTCAGATTACGCCCTATGATCAGCACCTGGTTGATGATAGAAGATATCAAATTCAACCTGAATATGTTCACCTACGATCATATGTCATGTCTGAGACCATCCTTGAACTTTCGTGCAAGGACCAACTCATCGCCTCCTGGAATAGGTGTGAAACGCTAAAGCTTTGTGAAGCGGGAGGAGTACTCCATCACAAAAATAGTACCCTTCTCCAAACTCATAAACTCCCAGGCTTGGTTGGCCCTCAATGTCTTTGGATATAATTAATCATAGAAGATGTGCCGAAAATCATCCGAAGCCATACTCTGCTGGCGTCCCGCCTGTGAGATCACCTCCCACCACCTCTTGGAGGAGTCTCAAAGAATGTAGGTAGCAAGCTTCAACCTCTTCTCTATAGGCATCTCTAGATGCTTGAAAATAATCAAAGTGGATTCTAGCCATGACTCAACAACCTGGGGTCCTCCATCCCCTAAGAAAGTAGGAGGATGCTGCTGCTGAAAGACCCACGACAATTCTTCCATCGATGGGGTAGGAGACGACGCTCCCTGAAAAGTCTGCATCATCCACATAAAGACATATCTAAAATGAGAATCAGCTCCTATGTCAGGTATAACGACTGGTGATAAGATTGGAATAGTAGGATGATCTACAGGAAGTCCCTGATTAGCCATATCCGGTGCCTAGTCACTGTCTGGAAACTGGCATACAACCGGAGGACGACTTAGTGACATGACTCTGTAAGGTCAAACACACACCTTAGATCAATTTTAATAGGAACAAAACATAGAAGTGAAAGAAAGGAACAAGAGAATGAAAGCATTCAAGTTTAACAAAACATGACTACACAACATGTATAACTACTACACGACGTGTTCTATTAATCCATTCACATGGGTGTGTACTCCTACCACAACTGGTCATGTAACACCCCAAACACACGACGTGTTTTCCATACACACAACATGTACTTGAACTCTATTCCCCTACTCAAGTCCCCTTACATGGCTAACCAACACGGTCCTCTCAACCCAAGACTACATGGCGTGTATTAGACAAAGTTCAACGGCCATGTTGTTAGTTACACGATCAGCTACACGACTCACTCAGAACAAGACTACCCGACGTGTTCATAACCAACACGACGTGTACTACACGAGCTTCCCTGACCCGTGTTGTTCGTGACATGAACAGGTATACGGGTCACTCTACATGGCGTGTATATCTCAAGTTTCATCCATATGTGTTGTTAGTCACATGGGTAGACACATAGTCACTAGAACACGGCGTGTACATACCATACACGACGTGTTACTGCAAGATTTTCACAACCCTGTGTCCCTGCCCACATAGTCAGTGACACAATTATAGACTACACGACATGTATTCATAAAGTAAACGACATGTATTCTAGGTTTTTTCGGACAATAGCCTCAAAAACTGCTCTGGATCCCAAAAAACACAGAAAAAGAGTGTTAAGGTGCCAAATTCTGATCCGCGAGGGCCCATACTCCCCACGAATTAAAGTTTGGCATCTTATACATGTCATATACAAGGAAAAAAAGTCAATGATCCACTAAATTCCGATCCATGAGGGCCCATAACACCCCAAGAACCAAAGTTTGGCATTCATCCAAACAAAGCCTTACTCAAAGCACTACTTATCAAATAACAAGTATTCTATCAAGGAATCTATCACAACAACATGAATATCTAACATAACATCTATCACAACAACATGCAATCTCTAATGCACCCTAAATGGAATGGCAATAATGCATGACATTTGATTTCTAGCAAGTGCCTATATGATGCATGAGATGGAATACCCTCAACTAATCAGGTTGCAAAAGAAATAGAATCTTAATATTATCAACAGTAACAACACAAAGCATTTGCGTCACCCAACAGTGAAATCAAATCAACTGTAAAATTTCAAAACTAGAAAAGTGCAATAACAAGGTAAATTAGCTTTTCCCTATATAAGGGTTAGCTACTCCCGAGCACAACTTAGTACTAATTACCTATTATGTCTTATCCCTAGATATAGGCTCCAAATAGTAATTCAAGATACAATAATTCCTCTAATACCACTTTGTAACATCCCGGTTCTAGAATCCACCCAGAGGCACCCCATACACGGTTGGTCACATGGCCTCAAGCTCATTTTCCCGAATGCCAGAGGTTACTGATTAGCAGTGAGGTCCTTGGGTGTGAGAGTGGGGAAACTGTTCCCTCATTGGCAGAGTGCATAGTGGAAGTAAACAACATGCAATAACAGAAGCGGTAAAAATCCATACAGAAGTAAATAACAGAAGACTAAAATAAATAACATCTGAAGAATATATATATATATATATATAAATGATGCATGGTACATATATTTCTAGGAAAACAACCAAAAAACCACAATTCTGGAATACAATAGTACTAAACCAAAGTACAAAAGAAAACAAGATAAACAACTCCTTAGCATCGCAAGCCTCAACTTGGTCCCATGCTCTCTAGATCCTCAACATATCAAGTACCCGAAGTGGAAGGGCGCTTGCCCTTATCTATACCTGTAGAAATATAATCTGTTTGGGCCCAAAATCATGACTTAAATAGGGTGTGAGACTAAATCCTAGTAGGAAACCACCCAAAGATCTGTTCCTAACAGTCAGTGAATATATATGGCAGGAGAAGTACAAAAGGCAGTAAACATGGAAAATACTCAGCAATAAATAGTCCACAGTTAAAAATCAAGCAACAACTAAACAAAACAGGTAACCCTCTGGGAAGTACTCACAACCATCCCCTCTGGTCCTATCTAACAAATACAAGTAACCCTCTGGGAAGTACACTCATCCTAACCCCTCTGGTTCATACGAATTCATAAAGACTCTCTAAGGAAGAACTCACAGTCAATTCCCCTTATAGTCTAGGGTAGTCAAGGACTCTCTGAGGAAGCACAAAATGTCAATTCCCCTTATAGCCCCAAGGTCAAAGAAATCTCTGAGGAAGCACACTCGGTCAATTCCCTTTATAGCCCAGGTCATTCACAGACTTTATGAGGAAGATTACCCAGTCAATTCCTCTTATATCCTAGAGTGATTCAAGGTAATTCAAGTAAAACAAAGACTCTCTGAGGAATCTCACTCATTCTATCCCCTCATAGTCTATAATTCTCAAAGAATCTCTGAGGAATCTCACTCGGACTATCACCTTATAGTCTATAATGCTCAAAGACTCTCTGAGGAAGCTCACTTGGTCTATCCCCTTATAGTCTATAATTCTCAAAGACTCTCTGAGGAAGATCACTCTGTCTACCCCCTTATAATCTACTACACCAGGTTCTCACAGCCCTATGTAAATCGATGAACATAACAATGTAATATGGCCCAAGTAAACCTACATAAATACTTGGCTAATTACTTTACAACATATCCAGCATGCTAGAAAACAGCAATCCATCCTCTAATCACTAAGCATGGGAAAACAAGAAAACCAGGACCAAACGGTAGTAAGAAAACATGCATGGGAAAACTTCCAAAGCATGATAATCAACTCTATTCACATCCAACTTATCCTCTACAAAATCATAAAATCATGGAAGAAAAAACACAGGGTAAAAACGGTAAACGCACAATACCACATTCAAGGGTATTGGAAAAATTGCACGTAATATTCAACGACTTTCAAGAGAAAGTCAGAAACCACCAACCTTGGCATCAGGAGATCAATATACATGAACCTTGAGGCTTGAGTCACCCTGAAATGCCAAAGATATACGAAAAAGTATAAAACGTTCAGCCCATTATAACTTGGAAAAGAGGAGGAATTGGAAAACGATTCTCTAGGAGAAGGAAGATATTACCGCTGCGGTTCCAACGCAATTGACATTGGTCGATTCGAATAATGGATGGAGGCTCGGGGGCTCGAAGAATTTTCGATACCTTATGGTTTGTCTCGGCCAAATGAGACCTAAAAGAAGATACTTCTGGTGATCAGACGCGACCCTGGCCCGTTTAATGAAATAAAAAAATACATGGCATGTACTTCTTGAGTACACGGTGTGTACTTGCCTTTTCCGTACTCCAATTTAGGCAGTCTCCAAGTTATCCTCACACAATCGTGTGTGTGGCCATTACATGGCCAACACACGGCCTCCTACGACAATGCAATACACAGCGTGTACTTCAAAAATTTCCAAAATTTCCTCTTTTTCTCAAAAATGACCAGAAAAGGAAAAACACACCTGAAAAGAAGGTCCGGGTTCTTACAATATATGTCTAGGAAAGTAGCCAAAATAGTTCATAATGTTAGAAATACAATACAATCCAAAACAAGGAAAAAGCAAGTAAACTTCAACAACATCGCAAGCCTCATCTTGGTCCCATGCTCTCCAGTTCTAACATATATCAATCATGTACCTAATGAAGAAGGGAGTTTTCCCTTATCTATACCTACAATAATATAATCTATTTGGGTCCAAAACAATACCCAAATAGGGTGTGAGATGAATCCCAGTAAGAAACCACCAAAATATCTCTGCCTAACTGTTAGTGAATATATATAGTAGGTAATATGCAGAAATGAAGCAATAAACTAAGAAGTACTCAAAAGTAAACAATCCTACAATTTTTAAATACACTCATTTACATTTATTATTCAATCCATTGAATCATGTAAACCTTGGGATCTAGCCAATGCTCTGTATCCTATATGTAAGTAACAAAACATATGTCTTAGAAGACCATCTAAAAAATCAAGTAAGACTGAGTCCAAGCTTGTGATTTGGCTTGGCAGACTCATCAAAATTATTCAATTATTCACAAATGACCCTTTGGGAAAGATCTCATAGTCTAACCCCCTTGGTCCCAAATAAAATCAATTCAATAAATAATGACCCTCCTGGGAACGCTCTCAAGGTCTATTCCTTTTGGTCAATCATCAACACCATGGATCTCATAGTCCTGTGTAAATAATCTGGAAGTCCCCTCAATATTTTTAGTCCAAGGCTCTCATAGTCCATTGGAAAATTTAGTAGCACACATATCATATCAAAACAAATAATCTGTAAGTTCCCTTAGTCTTCCGGGTCCAAGGATCTCACGGTCCATTGGAAAAATAGTGCACATATTATATCAAAGAAGCTCATGTAATATAAAACTACTACACAACTAAACATTCAAAATACATATCCTAGGAATTTCATATAATAAATAAAACTCCATCCTAATCAAAAAAAGAATGGAAAAAAAGGTATGAATTATAGGATTTATGAACCAAACTTTCATAAACAATCAATCAAGGAAAAATGCACCCATGGGGTGTCCCTTAGATAAGGTATCTAATCATACGCATAAGCAAAAACCCTTTATCAATCAATAAAACCATATTAGGTAATAACATGGTTAAATTCCAAATCAAGAAATACCCAAAACATGGGAATGTGGTACTTTTAGCATATATAATCCAAATAAAAGAAACGAAAGAACAAAACTACCTACCTCGATGTCTTATGATCGATATATTTGAATGTCGGCCCTTGAATTGGCCTAAATTGGTGTAGATCTACAAAAAGGTGAAAATTTATCAACCTTGAATATCCCATGAGATAAGATGAATTGGGAATAAAGGCTCTAGAGGATTTGAGAACTCACCGATGGGATTCCAATTTACCCTATCGTGTCTCAATCAGGTTTCGGACGGATAATCAGGGGTTCAATATTTGTACATAGTTCTGAAGCGCTCCTATAAAAAACACGAGAAGAATAAGGTGTTTCCGGACATGAGATGCAACCCCACTCCAATATATCAAATAAAAATAAAAGTAAACAATGTGTTCTTTAAAACTAGATGTTGTGTAGTAGCCTTAACCGACCCCCGACTTAAGCGGTCTGCTAGGTCACCACAAGAACATGTATCTAGGCATTACACAACCATCACACGGTTGTACATAGAAAGCTAGGTACACAGTGTGTACTGAGAAGTACACGACGTGTACTTAGAAAATCCCCCTTTCTTCATTTTCTTCCTTTTCCTCCTCAAAACAACCTGAAAACAAGATCCATACCTAAAATAAAGATTTAGGTTCCTAAAATATAATTCATTAAAGTTATTTTTTAATTTACTTATATAAAACACACTTGTGTTCATAAAAATAGTTTTTTAGAAAAATACTTCCTTTTATTTTCAAATGTGTTTTATTTTCATTTCTAATTAATTTTCCACAAAAGAATTCATTATATATACATTTGTAAACCATATTTTCCTAATTTAGTTATTTCTATTCATTCCAACCATTTCAAAATCTAGGTGACAACTATAATATAATAAAATTTTAATAATATGTCACATTTCATTTAAAATAAGTGTTGCATGTAACACAAGTTAAACTCAGTGTTGTGTGTAACACAAGACAAAATTAGTGTTGCATGTAACAAAAGCTAAACTCATTATTATGTAAAAAACAATCCAAACTTAGTGTTTCATGTAAAAAAATCCAAAATTAGTGTTGTGCGAAACATGAAATCTGAAAAAGATAAAATTCATTTGATTTTTTTTACAAAATCTTGATTTGTTACAGTTTACCTTCTTTAGTGCTTGAAAGTTCATATTCAACACTAAACCCCTTTGGTTCCAATGATTGAAAACACATCCAACAAAAAACTACCTTTAATTATAACACATGTAAAAGCATAAGTAAGTTCTAAATAAATAATAAAATACCTTATACACTTATGATGTAAAGTAAGGGACTCAATTTGAAATAATTTTCCTCAAAATTCCATGGAGGCACATAACTTATATAACACAAAACCTCACTAACACATCCAGTGGGAAAAATTACTCATTTATGTTTTTATAATTACTATATCTATCTCTATTCATTGTTTTTTTTATTTTTTTATTACATTACTATTTATCATATTTAGTTTTTATCAAAAAAATAGAGCTACATGTGTAAGGATTTTTTTAAAGTTATGTGTAAGTTTTTCATGATTTTTTATGAAGTATGCATAAGGTTTTTATATGGGGTGTGTAAGGTTTTTATATGGGATGTGTAAGGATTTAATATGGTATGTGTATTCTTTTTATATGATATGCGTAAGGTTTTTATATGGTATGAGTTTTTTTATAAAGGAAAGGACACATAAGAGTTTTATAGAAGATACTTAATGTTATATAAGGGCAGTTGGAGCATAAATAAGTGTTCTACTAGGGAGACTTAGCAATGACATGCTGAAACTCTAGATTATGATATTGGTATATCAGTATCCACGACACACGACATGAAGTTCATAACAAACATAATCCACTTTATGATATCAGGATATCAAAGGATACAAACAAGGCTTAAGGTTGTGATTTTTTAAGAGTTATTATAGGGATGTGAAGGTTTTTTAATTAATGGTATACATAAAGGATCAATGAAAAAATATAAAGTGGATGAAACAAGAGGAATTAATCATTATTCATTATGGGACCTAACATTCTTTACAAGTAGTTTTACTCAGTTTGGGTCTATTTGAGGGTTACTTCCCTCCCTAGGGACTGTAAGGATTTTAGTTTTGGTGAAGATCTCAAGATCCATCATTTTTAACCTCCTTGGTGTTTCTTATTTTATTTCTTCCTTGTACATGAAATTAACATTATTAATAAAAAGTTTTAAATTTTTATTCATTCAGTTTGGGTCTATTTGAGGAATGCTTTTCAATTATGTTATATTCAATCCAATATAGATTTTTAGGATTAGTAGGTTGTATTTGATTCATAATAGTTGTAGTCTAGTAGTAAATAATTAATCCGACTTGCATTTGGTCAGTTTTTTTAGTTCAAGCTTGGTTGGGTAAAGTAATTTTTATTATATTCTATTTTATTTTGTCCTATTGAATATGATTTTATTAAATTCTAGTTAATTTAATTTGGAAATTTTTATTAAATGTGTAATAATGTCAATCTAGTTGAGTTCATTTTGGTTCATTTTTTATTAGTTTAGCTTAGTTATAGTTATTTGGGTCGGTTTGGTTCAGTTTGAGGGGGTTTGATTAAGTTATATATGAATTATATTTTTTTAATTTGTTTTTTATATGTTATATTTATTTTAGTTTAGTTCAATTTATTTATAATCAAATTGAGTAAGGTATGTTTTGACCAGTTTAGTTATGTTCGCCTTCAATTACATTATGGTTAGACCAGGTCAAATCATATCAATTATCTTTTGGTTAGTTATAGTTCATCTAGTTTGGTTTAGTTCAGTTTAATGAGGTTTTGGTTAAATTAGGTTTGGTAAATTTTTTTTTAGTTTGTATAACTTTGATTTATACATTTGGGTTTGGAAATTTTGGTTAAATATGATTCAATTTGAGTATTTTTGACTTGTATTTGGTTTATTATGTTATATTCAACTCAGTTTGATTTAGTTTTGTTAAATTTATTTTAGAATAATATTTTTCAGTTCACATGGGTTATATTGGATTCCAATTATTTATCTTTACTTTAGTTGAGTTTGACATGGTTCATTTCAATTTGGTTTGATTAGGTCTAGATGGTTATATTCACTTTAATTAAGTTGAGTTTGAGTTAGGTTAGGTCTGGTTAGTTAGGTTCATATATGATTTGGTTCGGTTGGGATGGGTTGGTTTAAGTTATTTCTAATCTATTTGATTTAGATAAATTTGTATTAGTATTTTATATTTTTATTTGTAAAATGTGAGTTTAGTTTTGTTCTATTATATTCAGTCCCATTTTATTAGATTTGTGTTTGGTTAGTTTAATTTGATTTGTGTTAGGCTGATTAAATTATTTTAATTTCATTTAAAATATGATCAATTTGATTTTGTTCATTTTTTATCATGTAAAATATTATTTATTTGGGTTAATTCATTTTGGTTTAATTTTTGTTACTTCAATTCAGCTTGATTTGGTTTGAGTCTGGTTGGGTTGGGGGAAGTTGATCCAAATAGAACCAAACCATAAAAAACTCAATCAAACTAAACTAAACCATCCAAAACCAATCTAGTAGAAACCAACATGAACCTAAAGAAACCAAACTGAAGAAAAAAAAATGAAATGAAATTAAATGAAATGAATTTAAATGAAAAAAATAAAATCAAAATGAATGGAATATATAAAAAATCTATTTAAATTAAATCAAATCAAACCAAACTAAACCAAAATGAGCCTCCCAAACTAAAAACCAACATGAACAAATATGAACCTTCCCAAGTTAAATTAAATAAAACCAAATTAAATAAAATTGAATAGTACGAACTTGATAGAACCTAATTCGAGCTAAAATAAATGAATTGAGACTACATATTGTCACACCTAGATTTTTCATTATGTTCTTTATCCCAGTTCAATCTTTGGATCTAGGTTTTCTATCAAGTTTCAGGTGTTGGATGAGTTTATTTTGATGTGTTCCTTTTTTTTGTTTTTGATATAATGTTTTCCCCGGAGTTTCCTTGAGTGTTTTTGATGAAAAATTATGTTTTTGGGTTTGAAAACATGAGGTGCACAATTGGTGCCTAGTTTTTCAAACAGTGCCCCTTGCCCAGGAAACGGTGTGGCTACACGACATTTTTGGATAGTGGTGAACCACATGGTTTTCACACGGTTTGGTAACCTTGTGGGATAACTGTGCATTGTGTGTATCTTAGATAGTTATGGGTTCACAGTTACTTCATAGTTTAGAAAACCATATGGGAAAACCATACACCATGTCCATCTCATTAAAAATTGGAAAATTCCATTTTTTTCCTTTTGGGATTTAACCCTAAACCACCCCATTCCACCACATACATTATTTTTATCCATTATAGATCCCTCAAAGATTCTTTGGACCTCTTGGGAATCCCTCCTTGGGTGGTTTTGAGCTCGGAACTTCAATGAAACATCAAGATCTTATGGTGCTGCGGTTGTGGTTTCACACCGATTTCTAGAAGTTTATAAGTTTGAGGTATATGGTTACATGATTTTACATTATTAGATGATTTTGAATTGATTTATTACTTTCATTAAAGTATTATATGGTTTAATTTTGCTGTGACAAATATATTTTGGAAGTGTTTTGACATGCATATGTGATGAAAATGGTATTTTCAAAGGAAAATGGTTATTATTTGTATGTTCCACATTATAGTTCTTCTTAAAAGTGTTTTTATGATTGTGGGAAAGGCGAGAAATGTGGTTTTAAATATATTTATGGTGAGAATGTATTTGACAATGGGTTTTTCAGAAGATATGTATTTTTATGGCATGTTGGCTTCTCTTTTATAGACGTTTAATATAGAATATGAACTGTGTAAATGACATAAGTATGTTTTAAAGTGAATTGGGTTTATTTGTGAATTTGAAAGGGGCTTGAACCATAGAAAAGGTTGGATTAATTATGTGTTTTTCTTGTGATGTTTCCAATGGGTTTATTGAATTTTGAAAGTGGTGAGGGATGTGTTTTCAAATGGTTTTAGTGTGTGTAAAATGTAAAGTGATTTATTTATATAAAATGGTGATTTCTATGTGATGATTGTAAAAGTGGTGATCTCCTGGCGTGTTTATAATTCTTGGAATATGTATGTGAAATTAATGTTTTGTGTGACATGTGAAATGTAAAATTTAGCACAAATAGAATCCTGGGTAGCTAAGTGGGTGAACTAGAACTAGAAAACTAGTGATTTGGAAGTGTCAAGCCCATATTATTCTAGTGGATTGAATCTAGTTGATTGAGAAGTTGAAAGTCCCAGATTCACTTAGAAGGATTGACGATTAAAAATATAACTAAACTATGATGATGATTCGAGACCACTAGACCATGAGATGAGTTCCCCTCAAGTGGTTTGTGCATGAGAACGCTATGGGTAATGGTTTCTATACCATGTTTTACTGAGGTATGAGGTTTTTAGGGTCTCACTTGTGCTAGTTACCATTGGGAATTTTCCCATGGTGCTTTATTGTGACATAATTCTTATGTGATGTGGTTCCATATATCAGTATATGGTGGAACTTTTATATACTTATTTTTTAATCAAGTTTGTTGATAAATGGTTTTCCTTGAAACCATTTATTCAATACAATGTTTTTCCATGAAAGTGTTTATTTGAGAATGGTATTTCTTAAAATATATTCTTAAAAATGTTTCAAAGGCTTTTGTATAAATGTGCATGTTGATTTTTCTTCTAATGTTGTATCATGGAATATTTTCTTTTGGGTGAAATCCTACTGGGCTATGGTTCACACCCTACATACACCTTTGGGTGTATATAAAAATTTTTATGTATGAAATAGGTAAAGGAAAGATGTGTCGTGGTGATGATGGTGGATCTGACTGGCAGTGTTTCACTTGTTATAGGTGTTAGTGTTGGTGGCTTGAGGGTGATTTTCCTCATATCACATAGAGGGTTTTGGGTCGTTTTGTGTTTTCCCTTCCATTGTAGTACTTTTATGTTTTGTTTAAAGTTGTAAACTTGGAAATATGAAAATTGTTATATCTCATTTGGTCATTATTATTCATTTATGTTTTGTTTATTATTATTGGTTTTTTATGAAAATATAAATGGGTGAAATAGTTCTCAAACTATATTCTTGATACCAAGGAACTAGTTTCCAACCTGTGGGGATTGGGAAAACCCTTCGGGCTATGCCAGGGACCGGGTCAGTGTTAGGTCAGATGGAACTCTGGCTTGGTTTGTGAAAAATGGCATCAGATTAGGTTAAAATATTTAGAGGACCTTGCTGTTAGAGCACTCTATGTGATTTTGGATGTCGAGGTAGATGGAGTAGGATTGTTGGAACTTTGGGAATATTTCTGGGAGAGTGTATGACCAACACTTTTTGGAACGAACCTTGAGTTTCCATGGGAAGTCAAATTTTGTTGATATTCTTGGCTCTTATGGTTTTTTGGTGTTCAGGAAATGAAATGGGAGATGGGAAAATGGTCTTAGTGAGCTCACATGGCCTATAAATCCATGTGGATTCAGGTGCCTGGTCTTAGAATACTCTTCGAAATGGTGGTGTGATTGATGTATGACCACCAACTATATGGCTAATTCACCCATTAAAACTAGTCCCCCCTTTAAGAATTATATTGTGCCTTCTAGGATTCTGAATTTTCTAAAAAAACCATGTTTTGGAATGGTGAAAATTAGATTTTAAATTGATAATGGTTTAGTTTTTGGAAGGTGGAAAATGGATCTTCAGAATAATTTTGAACAAGGATTTAAAAAGTGGATTTTTATAAAATGATTTTTGGGGGAAAATGAGGATGGTTTTACTAAGACTGGATTTCAAAAATTGAAACCCAATGTTTATCAAAATAAATTATTTGGAAATTAGAAGATTTATTTTAAAGAGTGTTTGGATGTTTGTTTCAAATAAGAATAAACGAGTTTTAATCAAATGGGTTTTGATGGAATGGGATTTTCTGTGCTGTTGAAAATGTTTTAGAATGGGATTTTATTTTGAGAAAGATGAAATGGATTGATGTGTGGAGTTTTAAAATGGGGTTTTATTTGGTTTTTAGTGATCTTTTTAAAAGTTTTATATATTTTTGAAATGGGAATTAAATTTAGAGGTTGAAGATGTGGGTTGAATGCCTTGTTTTGGAAAGTGGAAAAGTTTTGTTTTGACCTTTGGTATTTCCATGAGTAACCAAATGCATGGATAAATGTGGAAATTGACCTGAAGTGATGGGTTCTTGGTTTGGCATGAGAATGTGAATGTGTGAGGACCTACGAAATACCATTAGTGAGTGTGAAACCCACTAAGTTTGTCTTATTTCCAAATTTCTTTAAGTGAAGGTGTGATGTTTTGGTAACCAATAGTTGTGTGGTGTGTCTCTTTATGATTTGGGAATGTTTATTATGAGGTGTTTTGATTTGAAAACTATTCTTATTGAAATCGAATTTCAAGTTTGAGTTCTTTTCGATGAGTTGGTTTTGAAATAAGGGTTAGTGGGTTATTTTTTTTGGAAGCCTTTGAGTTAGTTCCCCTTGTGTGTTTGGAGTTTGTTTTTGTTATGTTTTGGCTGATGGATTGGTTTGATCTAGTTATTGATTTCCTTGTTGGCTAGTTTATAACCGGAAAAGGTTTGATGTATATTAGAAGTGCGACCATAGGTGGTTCACCATTGGAAGATCCTCCAATTGATCAATGTAAAGACATTCCTCTTGAGTTTTGGAAGCTTAATCCTCTTCTATTTTATGGTAAAGTACATCCTCTTTAAGGGAAAGAGTGGATACGTAATGTTGAAAGAAATTTTATTTTCATTGAGTTTACTGAGTCTTAAAAGGTTATGTTTTCTCCCATTATGCTTGAAGGTCCATCCTGGAAGTGGAGAAGAGAAATTCAGGTAATGGGAAGCAACCTAAATTTGTTGGTGATAGCCTCAGTATTAAAAGGCCTTTGGATATTCCATCAGCTTCTTTCAGGTGTAAGATAATGTTGTTCCATTAGTGTGGAAAGTATAGTCATAGGAATCCATCATGTCAAAATACTCTGAATACCTTCTATGCCTATGGATTCCCAGGTCACTTGCAATGGTTCTTTCAGGTTGTTACCAGGACGCGTCGTGGATCTAGGTCCACCTCTTCGAAAAAACCCTACCTATTTGTAGGAGTAGTGCACTAATTTGGGATTGGTTTAAAGTCCCTTTATTTGTAATGCTTATTTGGTTGCAATGGTTGTTTCTGGTGGTGTTTTATGGTGTTTTATTTCCTTTAAAATGAAAAATTGGATGTTGTGGAATCTTTTTAGAACTATTGTTTTGATGGAAGCGTGTTTTTCTTTCAGAAATTCCGAATTCTTCCATTTTAAAAGGTGGTGTGTTCTTTGGGAATATTGATTCTTTAATTTCTCATTTGAGATAAAAGTGGATGATGTTTGTGCATCTTATAAGTCCCTATCTTGCTAAAAGTTCCATGTTGGAGCAAGTGAGCCTTGTGGGGTGTTGTGTTCTTCGGGTTCTGTGTGGAGTGTTGTGTGGTCGCTCATGAAAACAAAAGGAGTTCCGACCGGGGACTACTAGCTCTTGTATTTGGGGAGGAAAATTCTTCAAGACATCAGGGATCTAGCTATAGGTCCTAAAGTGATTCTTTTTCACACAGTTAGGAAACCACCAAGGGCGCAGGGAACCACAACACAGCTCTGGCATCCACCGTTTGGGTGTGAGAAGTTTAAGGGTTATTGCTTTGGTTTTCCTTGTTGTTTTAATATTATTCTTAATATAAAAGTATTTATGATTTAATATTCATGTAATTATATTGGTTTTTTCTTTTTGTATGTGAATCCACATGTTGTTTTCCTTGTGTGGTAATCCTTTAGAATCAGTTTCAGTTTCTGTTTGTGCTCATTTAGAGAAGGTCGCATCCCGTTGGGATGGTAAATTGAGAAGTTCTTTCCACTTGGTTTGGAGTTTCCTTCATTGGAACCCTTGTGGTGGGGGTTTGGTCTACACTGAGTTTCCCTAGATTGGTTCATGCTAGTTGGCCTAAGATGGTTGTTTTTTAAATTTCGGGAAGACCCAACCTGGATCTCAATATTGTTTCTTCTAGTGTGTTTGGTGTTTGTTGGTTTTCATGGTGGGGAGTCTGTTCGGGCCTCCCATTTTGATAGTCCATTTCAGTATTTAGTTTATCTTGGCATTGAGAAGTTTAATTTGGAGATGTTGGATATGAGTTTCCATTTTAAGTAAACGTGGTGATTCTGGAGTGTTCCCAATGGTCTTGTTTGAATCAAGAATTTCAAAATTTGTGGTTTGAGTCTTCCAAAGTTATTCAAGAAGTGGTTTGGGTTCGTTTATTTATTTTAGGTAAGAGGTATGAGTTTCATTCAGTAATTTCTGAGGTGTTCTTGGCTCCAGGTGTTAGATTATGCAGTTGTGGGGATAAATTTTATTTTTATTGAAGAAATAAAGGTGTTGTGGCTTTATGGGAGAAGGTGTGTGGTGGGGAGTCCATTCTAGACTCCTAAGTTAAATCTTGAAAATCTCTATCTTTGTTTGTGGTGTTATTGATTTCTCCTCATTTTCATGTTTGTTAGGAATTTCCTTAAGTTTGGAAGAGTATTATATTTTTTTCAGATCAAATCTTGAATGAATTTACAATGGAGGAGAGTTTTCACGGTAGGGAGAATTTTCACATCTTTATTTTCCATTATGTTCTTTATCCTAGTTCAACCTATGGATTTGGGTTTTCTCTTAAGTTCCGAGTGTTCCATGCGTTTATTTTGAGGTGTTCCTTTGTTTTTTTAGATCTAATGTTTTCCCTTGAGTATTTCTAGGTGTTTTTGGTGAAAAATGATGTTTTTATGTTGGACAACATGAGACTCATAGTTGGCGCACAATTTTTCAAATCATGCCCCCTTTCCCAGGAAACTGTGCAGCCATGTGACATTTTTGGATAGTGGTGAACAACACTGTTTGTGAACAGTTTTGTAACCATAAGGGAAAACCATGTGGTTTGTGCCTCTTGGACAGTGAGGGGTGTATGGTTGTTTCACGGTTTGGAAAATCATGTGGGAAATCCATGATCCATGTCCAGGTTGTTACAAATTGGAAAATTCCATTTGTGTCCTCTCGAGATTTAACCCTAAACCACCCCATTCTTCCATATACAATATTTTTATCCATTTTATATCCCTCCAAACTTCCTTGGACCTCTTGGGAATCCATCAGTGGTTTGACCTCGTAACTTCAAGGAAACATCAAGGCCTTATGGTTGTGCGATTGTGGTTTCAAACTAATTTTTTCAAGTTTCCAAGTGTGAGGTAGGTGGTTCCATGATTTTTCAATATTTGATGATTTTGACTTTCTTTTTTTTCTTTCACGAAAGTTTTCTATGGTTTAATTTTGTGGTGTGAAATATATTTTGGAAGTGTTTTGACATGCCCATGGGATTAAAATGGGATTTTCAAAGGAAATAGTTATTATTTGTATATGCCTCATTTTGGTGTTTCTTAAAAGTGTTTTTATGATTATGTAAAATGTTTAGAATATGGTTTTGAAGGAATTTTAGGTGAAAATATATTTGAAAGTGTGTTTTTCAAAATAAATGGATTTTATGGAATCTTGGATTCTTTTTTGTGAACTTTTAATATGGGATATGAATTGTGTAAATTATGGAAGTATGTTTTAAAGTTAATTGGGTTTATGTGTGGATTCAAAAGGGGCTTGGCCCTTAGAAAAGGTTGGATTGATTTTTTTCTTATGATTTTTACAATGGGTTTCTTGAATTTTACAAGTGGCTCAGGATGTTTTTTCAAATGGTTTTGGTGTGTGTAAAATGGAAAGTGATTTATTTATGGAAAATAGTGGTTTCTATGAGATGATTTTAAAAGCGGTTATCTCCTAGTGTGTTTATAATTCTTGGAATGTGTATGTGAAAGTAATGTTTTGTGTGACATAAGAAATGTGAAATTGAGCAAAAAGGAAATCCTGAGTACCTATGTGGCAAAACTGGAACTAGTACACTAGTGATTCAGAAGTGGAAATCCCTGATTCTTTTAGTGGATTGACTCTAGTTAACTCGGAAGTGGGAAGGCCCATATTCACTTAGAAAAATTGATGACTATAACTATAACTAAACTATGATGATTATTGGATACCACTATAACTTGGGATGTGTTCCACTCTAGTGGATCATGCATGAAGATGTTGTGGGTTATGGTTGTTATACTTAGTTTCACCAAGGTATGAGGTTTCTAGGGTCTCACTTATGCTAGTTACCCTTAGGGATTTACCCATGGTGTGATATTGTGATGCAATGATTATGTGATGTGGTGCCATCTATCGGAATATGGTGGACCTTGTGTATATTTATTTTTGAAACAAGTTTGTTGATAAATGGTTTTCCTTGAAAGTATTTCTTCAATAAAACTATTTTTTCTCCAAATAATTTCTCTGAGAATTCTTTTTCTTAAAATGTTTTCCTGAAAAAGTTTCAATAAATTATGTATAAATGTGCATGTTAATTTTTCTTATAATGTTGTAGCGTGGAATATTTTCTTTTGGGTGGCATCCTACTGGGCTTTGTCTCACACTCTAGATACACCTTTGGGTGTATGTAGACTTTATTATGTATAACCTAGGTAAAGGCAAGATGTGTCGTGGTGATGATGGTGGATCCGACTGCTAGAGTTCCACTTGTTGTAGGTGTTAGTGGTGGTGGATTGTGGGTGATGTTCATCATTTTGAATTGAGTTTTTTATTCGTTTTGTGTTCTCCCTTACATTGTAGTACTTTTGAGTTTTTTTTAATTTTATAAACTTTGAAATCTGAAAATTGTTGTATCTCATTTGGTTATGATTATTCAATTACGTTTTGTTTATTATTATTTCTTCTTTATGAAAATATAAATGGGTGAAATCATTCCCAATGTATATTTTTCATACCCAATCACAATTTTCTAGCCCATGGGGATCGATGAAACCCTTCAGGCCATGCCATAGACCGGGTCAAGTGTTGGGTTTGATGTCGCTCCGACTTGGTTTGTGACACATGTGATACCATATAATCATGCTTATTAAGAACTAACCATTATGAGTGCTAAGAAAACATTGATAAAAGGTCCAGTTTTATCAAAACATGATAAAATCATTGATAAAGGGTACTTTTATTAGTGATAAAAAACACTAATAAAATATTACCTTAATTGGGGAATTTTTATTGCTCATAAAGGTTTCCCTTTATCAGTGATTTTTAATGCTAATAAAGTTCTCCCTTTATCAACAATTTTATTAGAACTGATAAAGGTGACCTTCATAAAAAATTATATGTTATTAAAAACTATATTTGAGTATGAAAATATATTTCTATTTATATATATATATATATAATATTTTATTCAATATTATTTATATAATAAGAAATATGTATTTACACTTAATATATAATATATTTATTGAAAAATGGTTTATAAAATAATTTATAATTAATTCTAATTAATAATTTTCTAATTAGTATTGAGTAATATACATTTAAAAACAATTTCATGATAGAAAAAAATTAAAAAATTAATTAATATCTTATGAAAAGTTGAAGACATGGGTTGAAATTCAAACAACCATAAATTTTGATTCGAGTGTCCATTTGGGCTCCAAAAGATGAAAAATTTAAGCTTGATAAGAGATCTATGGCTATTAAATTCTAAAAACCATAATCTATATTCTTATTTGGTCAAAAAAGGCCTGAAATACCTCCAAAATTGAGTTTTTAGTTGGGATACACTAATTTTTGAACATTTGATGAAATTGTATCTTTGTTTAAGAGGCTCTTATTGTATTTTTACAGTGGAAAATGAATTTATTCCCCAAGATTACTTTTATATAGATATTTTAGTGTTTAAATTTTAACATTTTTTTTCTATTTTATTATTATTTATAAATTAAAATATAAATATCTATATAAATTTTCAAATATTTACATATAAAAATTAAGTTTTATAAATAAATATATAAACATTTTTACATATAAACTATATTTTTAAATATATAAACCACATGAAAATAAACATTTATTATCTATTTTAGTTAAAATAAAAAATTTATGCATTTTATTTACCTTATAAAAATGTATGGATATGTATATACATATACAAATGTATATATAATGTTTATATATAAATAACTATATATGTGTGTCTCTATGTATGTATTAACAAATAAATATATATTTATGTATATATCATAATATATGTAAAAAAATATTAATATATAATATATGTAAATAAATAAATAAATAAATATTTATATATATAGACACACACACACATATGTATAAAAATACATAAATATAAATATTAATATAAACACACACATACACACCTAAAAACGAACAAAAAAACATATTTTATATATGTATTTAAATATATATAAATAAAAATATATATAATAAAACATAGAATAAAACAAGATAGAGTAGTGGTAAGAGTGTTCACATCATACATAGAGGTCCTAGGTTCGAAACCTTATACGCATGGGCACAGGCGTGCATGAGCAGGGGAGAGTGCTAATAAAGGGGGTCAGGGAAAGCGCTAATAGGGTGAATAATGTATGAGAAATGGAAAGGTGTTGGGGGGGGAGGATTATAAAGGGGTAAGTGGTGGGAAATATCATTGAAAAATTATTTTTTAGAGCTGATAAACATACAAATTATCCAAACTCTTTTTATAACTAATAAAGGGTTATTTTATTATAAATTTCTTTAGAACTGATAAAAAATGGATTTTTAAAGGTGCGTAAAACATTAATGTTTTTTTAGAACTGATAAAATCTATTTCTAGCACTGATAAATACTCGATTATTAGTAGTGACACCATTACTTCTATGTATTACCCACCACCCCTTCATGTTCATAGTCAACTATGATAGTTGAATTATTTGAGTCATCATATATAATATATTAGTCAAGACTAATGGGGGAAGTAATGGTATAAATTTAATCCCCACCATAATTTAAAACATGTCTCAGAATAAAACACTTGTTTAACTATTAATTCCAAAATATATGGCTCATTATTAGTCAAGAAGTGACTCATGTTAGTAATTATAAATCCACAAACAAAATATATAGCTCACCAGTAGCTAGGAAACATTATTAACAATTTTATATTTCAATTGACCTTTCCTAAATGAAAAACTAAAATCTTTTCATTCATCCAGTAAATATGTTTCAGGCATATGCTGAGGTGGCTTCTCAATCTCAATAGTATTGTAAAAAATTTGATACTTTTTACTATATAGATGATCCATTGGAAAGAATAATTTATGTCCCATGAAGCTAAAAATATATTGATATTTAATCCTTTCAGTTCATTTATTCATTATATAAATAGGAAAAGATAATTTACTCTTTAGAATCCAACCATAAATCATTCTATAAATAAGAAACTCATTTATCATCCACAAAAGGGTAGAAAATATCTAAATGCATCTTTCAAAAAATCTTCATATATAAAAAACCCATATTCAAAAGTTGCTTAAAATATTTTATTAAAGGTTTTAAGTACACATCAATAGAATTTCTAGGATTAGAAGGTTAGATATCAGTATACTCATGAAATTAAATGGTTTTCTCATACACATCTATGGTTAAGGTTATAAATGTGAATGAAATATAACCATGTTCTATGTGAAGTAATCATATGAACAAATGAATAAAAACTATCACATGTTAGACAGAACATTATATTCCACAACTATAAAATTAGGACAACATGTATCGGTTGTTTTCTATGCTAATACATCTGTATGATGGACCAAATCATCATTATCCTTAATTCTCTCAATATCATTCCATTACATATTTTTTGACATTTCATTAGTCATGAAAATATTTTGGATCCTAGGGATCAATAGAAAGCAACACATTAATTTATATGGAACAAAATATGGTGTTTGATCTTAATTTTGAATTCCATTAAGACATAACACATTATTTATAGTCATTTAGGCCTTCCGTTTCCTCCGAAAATAAGCTACAATATTTCAAAAAATCATGAGTTTAATTAGTTGAAAATATAAGATAATCAATTAAATTCCATTCTAAATAAATATTTGAGAAAGTATTTACATCACTAGGAAGCAATTCCTTTAAAAACGTAATAAGATAATTGATTCCAATTTTATAAATTCCATACATGGTTTTACCATGATAAAATCTTATTAAATGTTTTAGTTTTTTTTTAAATTTTACCACATGCCTGATATACATGAATCCTTAAATCGTCCATCATTTTTTTCACTCTCTTAAAATCACCATTTTCATTAGTTATATCATGTTTATTTTTAC
The DNA here is from genome assembly GCA_963277665.1 of Viscum album. NCBI lineage: Eukaryota > Viridiplantae > Streptophyta > Magnoliopsida > Santalales > Viscaceae > Viscum > Viscum album. The sequence goes on from OY728126.1 coordinate 1,163,722,618, forward strand.
CATTATCTTATTTTAGTGACATAATTAATTTCTCATGATGTTGAATAAATGGAAACTGATCAAACATAAAATTATCTATTCCACACATTTCATTTTGATCATGAAAAATCTGAGCTTTCCTTTTCTCTCCATTATGATAAAATACATAATAGTTAGTTTGAAAACCAAATTCTTTAATATTGAAGTCCACTTATTCTCAACTTAACCAAGGTATTACAAAATCAATATAATAAGGGAAGAATATAAGTCCTCTATTTGAAACATCATTAAATGTAAAATATAAAAAAATACAATTTATTTTGAAACTCGATTGAGATTTTATCAGTATCATACATCCAAAATATATCAATTATGATACTAAAAACAAAAGTTTTTATTAAGATCAACATAGTATACTATAATCATAAAATTCATGAAAAAAGACTCTTTTGAATACATATCAGGACAAAAAAAATAACTCTATAACTAAATACATGTATAGATTTGTGTTGTAATAATTTTTATATATTTTTAGGTAACTTTAAGCATTGGAAATGCTCCCAAATGATGGGAGTGTGAGACCAAAAAAAAATATCAATATATAGTCATTAATTTTTTGATGGAAGGAAATAAAAGGAAAAAATGGATAAATATAGGTTATATGTGATGGTTAAGGTGAAGGGAAGCATTTAAATCATCATTTCAAAGAATAAAATACAACTCAAAGGGTTAAGACCACTTATCGTGAAATATATTTAATGAGATCTTCCCCAATTATGATTTTATCATGGAAAAAAATTATTAAAGAATAACATTGTTTCCACACAACAAGAAAATTCCCCTCTTTTAAATTATCTTTACAATCATAAATATAGTTCCCCTCTTTAACATTTAAAAAAACAATTCAATATTTAAATAAAATTAACAAAAACCCTAAAAAACAAGTCTTGATATTAATAAAAACACTTATTGATATTAATAGAAAAAATTCAATATCTATAAAACCCCTTAAGTAATTCATGACTTATATAAACACCCCATAACAATGATATTAATAAATAACACATAACAATTATTAAAATTAACAAACACCTCTAACACTAATATTAATCAAACAAATTATTGATATTTAGAAAAATAATCAAAATCGTGCAACTAATTTTTTATAACACCCGATAAATAATTTATAGTAATAACTTCAATTATTTCATAAGAAAATGACATTTCATCAAGAACCATGTTTGCACTTTTATTTTAAAAATTAGGTTAGTGCATTTTTTTAGAAAAACAACAATTTATTACCTTAAAAAAATGTAAACTCAAGTCATTACTTTAAAATTTTCATCAACAATAATAAAAACAACATAATCATCTAGAAAAACATAATTAAATTAATACAAGCAATAATGGTTATGTAAACCAAAGAATTGGGCCTTCAGGACACCGTTTTGGGCCTATGGGTCTTAGGGCCTTCAGTCCACCAAAGGCCTTCAGGCCACAGGGCCTTCGAGCTACCAAGAGCCTTAAAAACACTGGTATTTTGGGTCACCAATTACCTTAGGGACATAGGAATTTGGACCCATAGAGACCAAGATACATCCCAGGTAGACAACACAAGATCAGGGCTAGAAGAGGATTCAAGAGAAAAGTAGCAACCACTAAGCAGAGATAACCGGATTGGAAGAAAGAGATGGTATGAAAACTACCATCAATACTAGAATCTCTATATAGGACAATTATATCCAATCATCCATGTAAGGTGGGGAGCTAGGTGCCTTCAATATGCAGATGTTGGGGAATGAATGTTTCAAGTGTGTTAGGTTTGGGCCTTCAAAGGTCATGTATTGTGCCTTGTGCCTCGGGACCTTCGGGTCATGTCTGTGCCTTGTTCCTTAGGACTAGGGGTCATATAAGGGTTCCCCCTCAACCCTTAAAAGGGGGATTATCCAAAAATCAATAAAAATATAAGGCCTTCAGGCTTTCAGACCAATGAGATTTTTTAAAACTATTGGTATAGGTAGTCTAAACCAATGGTTTTTTAAAGCATTGGTATAGGTCTTTTGGTATAGACCCAATTTCTAGTATTGTTATCTGGAATGTTCTAAGAGGGTTATATAATGTAAAATCATAGTATCTATTTCATTATCTTCGATTGTTCCACTATAATGTTTAAGAAATAATCTGATTTCTTTAATGCATATCTAGAAAAAGAATCTTATAGAAGTACTTCACATTGAAAAGAAATCTTTTAATCTTATTATTTCTTTATTTTATTAATATTATATTTAATTATTATGGTTACTATAATGAATAGAATCATTTTGGGTTTGTGAATTTAGAGGAAATTTGATTTTTTGGTCCTAAAGGTAGATATTTTTTTAGAATTAAGATTCAAATCTAAATTCTGAGAGTTGGAACATCCTTATGAGGTGTTTTTTGGATTATTTGGAGGATTGGGAGGTGTCTCGAGAGTTTAGGTGAGTGAAAAAGTAAGGTCAAGGTGGACCTACTATATATTTCTGCTATAGGCTATAGAACACGCTATAACTAGGGGCATTGTAAGGTGGCATGTGTCATGTAAGACTAATTTTTGAAGGAATGGATGGGGTTGTTTTAGGAAGGAATGGAAAAAAACCATAAATCCTCTATATAAGATTAAATTCCTAGAGTCTAGAGTGGTCACACCCTAATAAGTGATATTGTGTTGCGAGGGGTGATAGTGGGGGAAATATCACATCGTACTTTGATGGGTTGTGCTGTGAGGGTTTCCCGATGGGGAAGGATCATGGTATAATGGATGGGATACACTATGAAGGGTTATCAAAGGGTAGTAGTATTAATCTACTCTAGGTGGTTAGTCACACTATGGAGCCTAGTACTGGGCTGTAATGAGTGGACGAGGGTAGGTACTACATCGTGACCTAGTGGAAAACATCGCAATGCAATCCTAGATGAGGTTCATTTCATTGTGACTCCATTAGGTCATGCCACAATGGGCCTATAGTTTAATTTTTTTTTAAAAAGGGAGATCCCTTTGATTATAGGTCATCACTTCTCATGTTTTTAAGGGAAAATAGGTTTCGAGAGAGGTCTATTTGGTTAAATCCTCCCCCAATTCTTTCTCCTTTGATTCCATTTGAAGAGGGGTGGATTTTGAGGATTTTTATGACAATTTTAGGTATGATTCACTCTTTAATCATCAGTTATTATTCTTTATTGGTCACCAATTTTTGTGTCTTCAGGCAAGGGTTTGAGTGGAGAATCAACTAGAGCATAGTGGAGTCATCTTGAAAATTGGGTATTTTTCGTAGGTTAGATAAAAGAGGTCCAGGGGGGTTGAATGATCAAGGGTTCATATAGTTTTTCTTAATGTAAGCTACTTCTAGATTAGATTTTTGTTTTTTACAAATTAATATGGAATAGATTGATATTTTATGGTTTAAGGTAAGGTATTTTGTCTGCAGTTGGATCAGGGTGGTTATTAGAGTGATCTTCACCCTGTTTCTTGAGGATTTGACCAGGAGTGGCTTCCTAGTGAATTGTTCCTCAGTTATTTCTAAGGAATTAATTATGAAATTATTAGTTCATAAATTAATTATAATTGTTTTAATTAATTTTTGTCTCTATTTTATGGATTCATGGAATCTTATTAATGGATGATGACTAGTTGATCTTGGTCAAAAATGGTGGATGTACTTTAATAAAGAAATTGATTATTTATTTGAGGTATGAGGTCCTTAATTATTTACCAATGGTTTTGTAATTTATTGGATTTTTGAAGAGGTATAGACAATTAAGATACTATTAAAAACCTCTTATTTTATGCTAGTAATGTGATCAAGGGGTTAATAAGTGGTTCATAAGAGTATTCGACTCATTCATAGCCCAAAGATCTAAAAGAATTAGGAAATGTTGACTGAGATTCATAGTTAGTGTACGATTAATGATAACCATGAGACTCAACTATGCGGGGTGGTCCAACTCCCTGTCTAAGGCCGCATAGTTCTTTCTAACCATGAAAACTAAGGAGCACGACCATGTGAGAGATATAGATCCAGTTCCATAAGGGGTTTTCACAGGATACATATGGTCAGTAAAAAAATTCACCTAGCTTGTGTGGGGGGGGGGGGTGTCTTGGGGAAGTTCTTAGTTCATAGTTAGCATATGGTTTGGGAAAACATGAGAATAAACTGTAAGCCTCTTAAAAATTGGGTAGATTTAACTTTTTTTCCCTCCTTTATTTTAGAGGGGATAACCCTTTTCTTCCTTCTCTATTTCAAGAAGACCGTACACCCATGGAGATCTCTCCTCGCATACTTTCTAGGATTTGAGATATCTTTTCCATATGAGATTAGAATCAACAATCATTCATCTTGTTAGATCCCTCTCAGTAAGAGCTTCAACCCACTCCCTTCTTTCCTTGGTATCTCTCTCTATATTCAGTGCTATTTTTTGTGAGCTAATATGCCCTATTTTTAGGTCATTAGTCTATTTTACTGATTTATTCCATTATAGATTGATTCAAAGGAAAAAAATGGATGAATGGTCTTCTATCAAACTAAGTTAGACAGTTTAGTTCTTTTTACCAATTTTTTTTGCTTCATATGGCGCACCATTGTGATGCGTTTCAAACTCCTCTGGTGACACCTCCCAAATTTTTAATAAATTAGAATAGTTGTTTTTATCATGCTTAACATAGTCCTAGTAACCCATGAATTAACATCGTAGGGTGACAACCCCAATGTGATCCACCATGAAGGGTGTGAATTCCTTAAAGTCCTAAGATCCTCATGTATTGAATTGAATTAAACCACCAATTGAGGTGTGTGAATTTCCCTTGTGATGATTATAATGCATTGCTTTAATGGTATAAACTTCATACTAACTAAACCCATATCCTTACATCAAGCCAAGGGCGATAAAAGGGTCCTGACTTAAGGACACCTTGGACAACCTCATCGATCACTATAATTATAATTTGTAAATTAATTTCAATATATAGGGAGCGATACATATTTTATAGAATACCGTGGATGGGCTCATCAGGTGGATATTATTCTTATCCATGAGTGATACCTAGTTCCCTAGTATATTTCCTTGGATAGGATTGGTGAGTAGATGCTAATTTACTATTCCATGAGTGATACTAGGTCCCCTATGTGGTATACCATGGATGGGTTGATCGAGTTATCTATTATACCATACTAAGAGTGATACTTGGGTTTCAGTTATAGATCACCATGGATGAACTCTAATAGTGGTGGGTATTCTTAGTGCTCTTATAGAGATACTTGGGTTCTTCTTTATAGATCACCATGGATGGGCTCAGAATTATTTTTTATTAAGAACCAAGGATACATCCTCTAATCCAAAGCACAAGCTTGGGTTTGGTCCATACATTATACTTGAACTTTATGATGACCCAATTATACTCTATGAAGATATTCTACGAGAGTCTAAAACTCCTTATAAGTATATATAGACGCATTGGTATTACAAATCAGGTCCTAACTGTTACTAAGTATCTATATTGTAGGACACTAGAACAACCTGAGGGGGGGAGGGGTGAACCTGAGTGTCAAATTTTTATTCTAAAGTAATAGATCTTGTTCCCATGTTTGTGGGAATCTTGTTAAACCTATATGATGATAATGTGTAATAATTTAAACATTCACATGTAGAGAGGCAATGCAGAAGTATTACTTGGTTCACTACTAAGGGATATTCCAAGGAAAATATGCCGACAGTGTGTCACTCATACCTAAATCCACCAATATTCACTATTTGTGGAATACATAAGTTCAGAAATAGTCACTCTATGCCAGAAAAACTTCCTTTACAAGATTTTAGGGATATCACACTACGTCCCTTAGAACACTTCCATAGACTCCCCCTAGATCACTAATTTGGGTGAATTCACACTCAGTTTATCAACTTGAAGGTTGATTTAGTGTATTGGCATTAAATTATTTGTCCCTAACTATCACGAGACTCTTCTTTCACTATAAACCTAAGATGATGCACTTGAAAAGCACTACTCACTTTAAACCAGATGCTCAAAACTGTCTTTTGTGAAGCTTAATACCTTCATGAATCTCACTAAGTCAATGTGGAATAACCCATAATCTTGAATCTCCCATTAATCAAAAGCATTGACATCAGCCAATACTAAAATAGTCCTTTCATGATGATCACCCTCTCATAGCAAACCAGATTCACAGAGCTCCCATCCTTCATGAAATCAGAGTGATTCAGAATTTTATCTGATTATTTTTATGTCAAATGAAGTGGGGGGTATCCTCATATTTATAGGCTCATCCATTATCAATTATTCCAATCCTCTAGCATATTTCTCATGAAACTCAAAAACCTTGATGTCAAAGCTTCTTCACTCACAAATCTCTAGCAAAATTCAACCTGCTTGTAAAGAATCCCATAGTCGTAGTGATTACAACCACTATTTTCGATGCTCCACATCTTCACAAATCCCATCCCAGTATTTGTGAAACCCATGAATTCACTATTTTTAAAATGTTTCATTCCCAAAAAACTAATTTTCGTGATTATATCCTCTTTTTCAAGATTTTTGAGGCCAAAAATTTGGAAAACACTAGGAAATGATGTCACCTTCAATACTATAGTCATCTTGTACTGTAAGATCAATTTACTTTCAAAATCCATAATCCTCCAAGTGTGTATTGATAATAAACAAATACCAGACTCTATTTCCAGTAAATAACATCCTTGGTTACAACAATCTCCCCTTTTAATTTTGTTGGCAATTTGTAGATAAATTCAATAAAACATCAGCCACTATCAAGACCTGAAAAAAGTGAGAAAAGTTATCCAACACTCTAAGTCTATGTGATCAAATCATTTTGTAGAAAAAATGTGGGGAAAAATGAATTGGGTTCTCATTCTTTGGAATGATTAAATATGTACATGCTAATATTTGATCACGTCATAGAAGCATTGCGTGGTTTGTCAAAAATTTGCAAACAACAAACCATGAAAACGTTGAATTTCACATTCTCTCCCTTTATAACCCCTTTGTAACATTGTATTTTGTAACCCCCTTTGTAAAATTTAATTTCATGTAATGTTGAATTTATCCATCCCCCCCCTTTGGAAATTAACCCAAAGAACATGTATCTAACTTGTAAGGCTCAAAACAAACTCCCCTAGATCGTATCTCTCCCATAAACCCTCATCACTTCCACAAACAGATTAAAAAACTTAACAAAATTAGGGAGAGGAGAATTTACATAAGATAATCCTGCATTAGGAGATGTAGGAACACAAAGGTTCAACCTATGTTTGTCAAACACATGTACTTCCAATAGATTCATTAGAATGTTAACCACTTGGTCATCAGTTCTAACGTGCTCCATTTTAACCACACCTTGTTCAAATTTTTCCTTGATGAAGTGATATCTAATTTCAATATGTTTTTTACGAGAGTGATGAACTAGATTATTTGTTAGATCAATCACACTCTTATTGTCACAGTAAATCACCACCAGCTATTTAACCTTATCACCAATATCATTAATTTATTTCTTCATCCACAATAGCTGAGTAGAAGCCTTTATATTAGAAATATATTCCACTTCAGTTGTATAAATAGAAGTTCTCTCTTTTTTCTTACTCAACCGGCCCACACATTTCTTTCCAATGAAGAATTCTCCACCACTGGTGGAATTTATATCCACCACATCTTCATCCCAATCAGCATCATAAAATGTATATAGTTCATTATCTATTCCCAAAACAAAGCATAATCCATAATTATGAGTACCTTGAATGTTCCTCATGATTATTTTAACTGCCGCCAAATGTTATTCCATTGAGTTACTTTGAAATCAGGCCACTAAACATGTTTCAAAGACTATATCTAGCCATGTTTCAGTCAAGTAAAATAGGCTTAAAATGATTCTTCTATACCTGGTACGATCTACATAATTCCCATCCTCATGCTTTCTAAGTTTTGTCCCAATCACAATCAGAGTCAACACTGGTTTGGAGTCTTTAATGTTGAATTTATTCCGAATCTCTCTTGCATATTTAGACTGTGAAATGAAAGTGTAATCTTTATTTTTATTCACGTGTATCCCTAAGAAATATGTGAGTTCCCAAATCATATACATTTTAAATTTGGATTTCATATGATTAGAAAATTATTCTACTGATACCTTCCTGCTTCAGCTAAATATAATATAATCCATGTACATCAACACCATAAATTTATCTTCCTTTGAATTCTTTACATAACAATTATTATCAAAACCTCCTCTTTTGAATTGAAGCTTCTTCATATAGGAATCTAGTCAAGAATATCTGCTTGTGGTTCCTAATTTAGACAATAAAAGGCCTTCTTTAATTTAAAAACCTTTGCTTCAATATTTCCAGTCATAAATACTATTGGTTGTTCAATGTAGACTACTTCTTCAAGAAATCCATTCAAGAAATCTATTTTTTACTTCCATATGATACAAATTTTATCCTATTTGAATTTCCATAGAAAGGAAAATCCTGATCGATTCTAGTATTTCTACTAGAGTAAATGTTTCTTCAACATCAATGCCCTAAATCTGTTCATATTCTTTATAGACTAAGTGTGAATTTTTTCTAATCACATTTCCATGTTTATTTAATTTTTTTAAGATCCGCTTCATTCTAATCACATTATGATTTTTGGGTCTTTCATCATGATCCCATATTTTATTTTATTTTAAATTTTATTGAGTTCTTAATTCATGTCCTTAACCCATGATTCATCTTTTTTAGCTATTTTAAATGAGGTTAGTTCCACAATTGTTATGTAGTCATAATGTGATTCTTTCATCATTCTTATTGTATGTGTGGGGGAAGTCCAATCCCTAATGATATTGGATCAATCATTTTATACTATTATATTTCCCCTATGTGGTTTTCTTGAAGTTTCCTTGGTCATGGTTTAATCTTTATATTCTTCTTTCAAATCAAATTTGTTTTGAGAACTCCAAATATTTTGCAAGCCTACTAATATTTCTGCGATTGAATCAGTCCCTTGTCCATTAACTTCTTCATCTTCTATAATATCAGTATATGGAATTCTTAGGGAATATTTAGATTTATTTTTAATAATATTGGCATCACTAATTTCTAAAATTATTCCAAGAAGATTATTATATCATTTTTAGGCATTGATTTTCATTGAATACCGAAGGAAAATTCCCTCGTCTGCAGCATCACCTTACTTTCCTTGAGTTACTTCTTTGTTTTGGATGAAATATTTACTTTTGAAGACACATAAACACTTTATAGAGGTATTCCTTCCATGCCACAACTAATATGGAATCTTGTTTTCTTCCATATAAATCCCTATTCGGAGTTGAATGTACACTACTTCTTGAACAACCTCTTTCGAGTAATGGTGAGAGATATGAATCACAATCATCATCATTCTGGCCATATTGTTTACCTATCAATTTTTGAGTTCAACGACTCCATTTTTCTTTGGGGTTCTCACTATAACCACCTAATTCCTTATTCCATATTTTTTAGGTAATTTTCCAATTCAATGGATGTGAATTCCCCTCTATTTTTATATCGTAGAACTTTGATTATACGGCCAGTATCATTCTCAACTATCCATCGATAACTTTTCATGCAATCAATCACTTTATGTTTCCTATGTATAACCATCAAACAAGACATTATAATATATTCATCAATGAAAATAAAGAACTACCATTGACCATATGTCCCAACAACATTTATTTGACCACATATATATATGTGGATGTGATCAAGAAGATTTTATGCCCCTTTCTTATTTAGCTGATATGAACTACAGACCAACTTTCCTCGCATGCACACATCACATGTATTTTACCATTAACACTTTATATTGGGGATATATATGAATATCTTCAGATTGGATATATTTTCCATGAATTTTTTATTAATGTGACCCAACCTTCGGTGCCACAAGTTGTTTTCTTCTTCAATAGTTAACTAATTGATGTTCTCTTTACTGCCCACTTGGTACAAATTTACATCTATTCTTTACCATTTCATGAGATAATTCCCGATATTCTCTTTTATAGTGACCCCCTTTTGATTGAATGTCACTATAGGTCCCGAGTCACAGAGTTGAGTCACACTCAAGAGATTGTGATGCAAATCATATACCTAAAGAACTTCATTTTTCTTAAGCTTATCACTTTCCAGTTTTGTAATCACACACGCATTTGATATCGAAGGCACTATCATTGAAAAAACTAACTATTACACAAACCATTTTCTTTACATTACTCAATAAATCTTTATTTCCTGTCATATGGGATGACCACCCACTATCAAGAATCCAGGTGCTATGGAACTTTGTAGCTTTGACAACAACTTCTGTAAGATTGGATTTCTAAATTTTGTTATTTTTCTTCCGTGAAATATTTGATTGAGTAGAGGATAAATATGGACTTTAAAATCTATTTTCCATGTGAATTGGTTCATCATACTCATACTTTTCTTATAAAGTTGAATACCTATTTGCAATATCAATTCATTATGGTTGCAAGTATTGATTTTTCTATGAGTTCTGCAGGTGATATTATTGCCTTTACTCTACATGAAATCAATAAATTTATAGACATAGTTAGAGCAGTGAAAACAATATCCATAACAAACATTTCTTCTATAAGATGAAGGATATGATTTCATTCCCCTTTGTTGACTTCATGGATCTTCCACATTCAAATAGATCTTTTACACTTTACAGTATGACATGGTATGGCCTAGATAGCCACATAATTGACATTTCATAAGAGGAAATGTCTTATCACTTATATTCCTCATAATGTTCCCTTTTATGGGATTTTATTTGACATACTATCATTTATAGAAACATGAGGATAGTTTTCTATTATTCTTTCAGTTTTATTTAAGGGTTTATTTGTTTGGACTTTAGGTGACACTGTGACATGTCCCACTTTCTAGTTTCCATTAAGTATGATCATATTGTTTCTAGCCTTTGATGTTTTAGCATCACAACCAATTCCACATTTCCCATGATTATAGCTCTATGATCATTCAAAACCTTCTATACTCCTTCATAACCATGCTTATCTCTCTTTAACAGTTTTGGATCTTAGAATATTCCAAACTATAACTTCTTCTTTGTTTCCCTTGAGGTTGATTAAACTTCTAGTTTAGTTATGAGAGTAGAAGACCCTTCTTAAAGCCCCTCAATAGTCTTGTAATTCACCTATAGTCTGGAGGAAAGGTTATTGATGACCATTTCCTATTATTCAATCCCAATATTCAATTCTATTACATATTCTGAGCTTTCAATAGTTTTTGAATGTTATTTTACTACTTCTTTTAGTTGATCAATTTTAGATTCAAGGTGATCAATATATTATGATGAAACTTTCATAACTACTATCCACTTTCTGTTTCTGTTTCTTTTATTTTTAAGCTTTCTAAGAGCTTCCTCAAGTTCCAACTTGAGATCAGCATCAACAATTGACTGATTATCTCTAGATTTATCTTTTAAAGGTTCTGACTTTTCATCTTTATCCATCATGGATGCTTGTATTCTAGATTTAAAATTTGGTTCTTCATCCTCAAAAAATTAATTATCATCTTGTTCTTCTTTGCATACAAAAATCCTTTTCTGTAATTTCTTCCACGATTCGAAGTCTCCCTTTTGGGGAAACCTTATCTGGGGATTTTTCATGTTTCCAGCTTGAATTTATTTATTATATAACTTATTTAAGCCTTGAGAGGCTATGTTCCCAACTCTACCAAATCGAAAATAGTCCATTGGAATCTTTCATTTAAATATCCCCTTTCCTCTCTTGAATTTACTAGAAAAAATCGAAAGAAGTTCAGATTCCTCATTATCTTCATCAACTATATATCTAAAAACTTACAGTATTTCCATGTATTTTAAATATATTTCTTTTTTTACTTTATTTTTTGTATCTTTTGGTTTGAATCTCATTTAATATGCCACCTGGATGCTCAGAAGATCACCCAAAGAAAGTTTTGACAAATCCATTTCCTCAAGGGCTGACACTTTTGGATTGTAGAGAGGTGGAATACTTCTCAATAGTTTCTTCACAATGTCAATGTATGTGATTTCTTCCCCAAGTACTCTTATTGCTCCAACAACTTTAGTAATTCGATTAAAGAAGAAATCTAAATTTTCATCGGAATGCATTTTTAGATCATTGAACCTATTATGTAAGACTTGGTGTTTCTCCTCTTTCACTTTGTTGTCACCATTATATATATTTTCATGATTTTTTCACATAGACTTGGATGAAGTGAAACTCATCACCTTTAGATATATTTCATCAGATAGAGTTGTAGTAAGATCATTCTATACTCTAGCATCTATATCAAGTATTCTTATATTTGTTTCAGTCATTGACATTCCTGTTGAATCAGTTACTTGTATCCCTTATGTAGTATAAAAAAGAACATCCATTAAAATAGATATTAGATGAGATATAATCATATTATTCCAAATTTGGAAGTTCTTTCCATCAAAGATGGGAACACCCCTAATATTAACTGAATTCTCTATGACAATAGAAAAAAAAGAACAAATTTAACTCCAGAAACCTTTCTCTAATACCACATGTAGGACCCTAGAACACTGTGAAGGGGGGGGGGGGTGAATCAGGTTGTTAAAGTTTTATTCTAAAGTGAAATATCTTGTTCCCACATTGGTGGGAACTTATTAAACCTACATGATGATAATGTGAAGTAACTTAAACATTCACATGCATAGAGAAAACATAACATTTTTACTTGATTCACCACTAAGGGATAGTCCAAGGAGAATACACCAACATTGTGTTGGTCATACCTAAATACACTAATCTTCACTAGTTGTGTAATATAGAATTTCATACATAATAATTCTATTCCAAACACAATGCCTTTACAAGATTTTAGGGATAACAAACTACATCCCTCAAAACACTTCCGTCGAATCCCCCTAGCTCACTGCGTTGGGTGAAATCACACTCAGTTTATCAACTTGAAGGCCACTTCAGTGGATTGGAATTAAAGTCTTTCTCCATGAATAACAAGAGAATCTTCTTGCACTGTAAACCTGAGATGATCCACTTGGAAAGCATTTCTCACTTAAAACTAGATGTTCAAACTGTCTTTCATGAAGCTCCTTCGCAAAGAGAACTACCTTCATGAAGCTCACTGATTCAACAAGGAATACTCCATCATGGTAAAGCTCTAATTACTCAAAATCATTGGAATCATTCAAGAATAAACTATTCCTTTCATGATGCTCATGATCTCATAACAAACCAATTTCGTGGAGCTCCCAGCCTTCACGAAATTAGAACGATTCAAATTTCTCTCTAATTATTTTCATATTAAATGAAGTGGGGGTAGCATCATATTTATAGGCTCATCCATTTGAGATGCACCCACTTCTCTAGTAGATTTTTAATGAAGCTTAAAAACCTTGATCGCAAAGATCCTTCACTGATGAATCTCTAGTGAAATTCAATATGATTGAGAAGTTTCTCATAGTTGTAGAGATTACAGTCACCATTCATGATGCTCTATATCTTCACAAATCTCATTTTAGTCTTCGTGAAACCCATTCCTTTAACATTTTTATGAAGTGTCATTCCTAGAAAACAACTTTCACAATGCTAGACTCATCCTCCAAATTTTTGAACTCCAAAATTTGGTAAAACACCGGGAAATGATGCCACCATCAATATTATAGTTATATTTTACTATAAGATCACTTTCTTTGAAAAATATATGATCATCCAAGTGTGGATTGATAACAAACACAAAATGAACTCCATTTTTAGAAAATAACAACCTTAGTTCTAACACATATATATTCACATATATTTATATATTTATATGAGTCACACACACACACACATAAATTTGTTTATATAATTGTACATACATGGTAACATCTGTTTGGGGACATCTGACTTAGGCTGAAGCAAGTAGTGTCAGTCGGGTATTCCTTGAGGAACTCAGTATGATATGATTTATTTGTTTAATATATTTCATTTATTATTACCTATACATTGATTATATTATATGTACATATTATATAGTTCTAAAAACCATTGGTGGTGGCCTACGGAGTATATCTTACACCCCGTTTGCACCGACCATGGTATCTAAACATACTTCATGATTACAGGTATAGAAAAAGGGAAGTGCACAACTTCTGATGTTTGATTTTTAGTACTAGGATAGATTATGGGAGTAGAGGACTGAGCCTATGATCATGATGTTAGTGGATGTGTCTTTTTGTATTCTTGTAATTTTTTTTAGCATGATTGTATATGCATGTACCCCTATATATCATGTACTTTCATTTTTATATAACATCATGACATGATCATCATCATGTATCAGATACTAATTTAGATTTCACATGTTTATTTATCTAGATGATTTATTATTCCACTTATGGTTAATTATTTCCACTTCTTCTATTTACCATTATTAGACACTATTGTGCTACACTCTGATTAAGAGGGTATAGTCTCCCCAAAAACACAACCTAGGATTTCACTACTAGTTAGTAGTCTCTGGAATATGAGGAGGCACACTTAAGGCCATGTGGAAAACTAGCTCAGGTCACTTATCAATGGATTTTAGGATGGGATGCTATCATTTTACACATTTTTTCATGCTTTATGTGATATTTGATCATGATAACCAGGTGTTTTTAATCTTAATTAAATTAAAGGGGGGTGTTTCTTTAAAAATTCAGAATGGATATGCCTCAATAGGACTATATATGGCTTCCCAAGTGGTGAGTCTTGGTGTCATATATAATGAGGGTCGTGAGGGTTATATTAAGTGATATAGAACATGATACCTACAATCTAGTGAATTTCCCTTTGAAAATAGAAATATAGTGGACCTTGGGATAGGTTAACTTAATCTTATCCATGTATGGGATGCGATTTATTGGGAATGGTTGGATTAGGGGTAGTAAATATATAAATTTAAGTTACCTTATAGCCTTATGGATAGTCAATTAGTGTGTGGGGTGAGTGTTATTCCTCCACTAGTAAGTGTGTATCTGGGTGGGGATACTATGGAATGGATTTATGTATAAATTGGGTGTGAGTGGACTAACCTAGATTGACTTTGAAAGTGAGATGGGTTTTTTTTCCATAGATTTTTTGTTCTTATTATATTTTAATTCTTATGCAACTGATTAGGATGGGATGTGATCATGGTTATGTTTAAGGGATGATATTCCCATTGAGTGGTGGTATTTTACCTCCATGTTTAGAAATAGACTAAGGTAATCTATGGGTGGTGTCTTAGCTATGACGTGGCTTAGTGGACCATGTAGGTATATTGGTCTTTTTCTGAAAATTGAGGGAATGGTGGAATTAGTATAATATGGTGGTAACCATAAATGAAATGTAAGTAGTAATATGTTGAGTTATCAAGAGACCAAACCAAAGTGGACTGTATCTTGGTGTTGGGTGATTTGGAAACCCATATAAACTCGTGATATATGTGTGTTTGTCGACATGCTTTATTGATTATGGGATTATATAATAAATGGTTGATATTATGTGAATACTTGTTATTAATATGATAACTAGTTATGGATTGTGTAACAAGTTGGGAATTCATGCCAAACATGTAACACCCCAAGCTTATACGGTATGCTTCTCTTTGAATAATGCGATAGCATGTGTTGTACGCAACATAGAGTTCTAACACACCACAACCAATCAAACTAGCCATTATGAATAATAATACCTACTTTTTGAAATTATATATATTTTATATGTCAAAATGGACTTCATTTTTGGTTTCGGAATATCGAAATTATCCTAAGATGAATTTTTGTCTGAGAACTTCCAATTTTTATGAATAGTGAAAAATACTTAAAAACAAATTTTTTAATCAAAATAATTTATAGTGATAAATTATATTATTGAGTGGTTTCAAAGTATAATTATAATATATTTTTACCATTTTATCCAATGGTGTTCATTATAATTAATTTCACTTTGAAATTGGACCTAAACAATTGTCAATCTTTTGATATATATTGTTTCTTAAAAACACGCTATTTGTTGTGACAACGGTAATTAATTATAAAATTAATTAATGAAACTTATATGTTTGGAATTTTTTAAAATAGACATCATTTTTTAATTCAGAATATCAATTATATCTTATGGTGAAATTTTGGCATTGTTCTGAAAAACTTCAATTTTTGATGAATAGTGAAACTACTAAGTGATAGTTAAAAACTGAATTTTTCATAAAACATAATTTTACCGCTTCTGTGAATGAAATTTCTAAAATCCGAGAGACACAGTTAATATGAAGAAGTAAAATGTGGTTCAATGAGATGAAAATAATTTTTGGTGAATAGTAACTTTTTACTTTTATTTACCACGGTTAAAAGTAAATAGGGTAATTAAGGGTAAAAATGATATTAATATTACCCTCACACATGTCCTAATTCTATTTTACAAGTGTATATCGACCAAAAAAAACCTTAGGAATAAAATATTATCATTTAGGTCCACTTAGATTAGATTAGGACATTTATTATTATTTAATTCAAAGAATAGTTAAAATAGTTAAAATCAAAGTTTATCTACTAAAACATTTTTAATATAGGGTTATACATAAGATAAATTAGATTGTAAATATTCCTTATAAATATAATAAGCTTTAATACATAATTATATTTTATTTATAATTTTTAGACATTAAATAATTTAATTTATTTATGACACAATGATGATGCAGTAATTACCATAATAGTGAAAAATTAAAATAATTGATATTATAAATACCCAAATAAATATAATTTCAGATTTTTTATGAATTATAATAATTTTCTAGGATAATATGAAATGTTAGTATTTATTTAATTAACATTTTTCGATGTAATCATTCTGTTATGATTTCTACAAAAATCAATTATTGAATAGTGTCAAAATTGACATAAAAGAGTTTTTAAAACAAATATTATAATATTAATTGATATTAAATTCCTAAAAATCTAAGGTTTGGCCAAGAGAATTATATCATGATAGGTGTATCATTAATGGACCACTTGGGGGTCACTTGGATGTATATAGTAAGTTTATTAACTATATTATATAAAAATACAAAGTGACATGGTAAATGCCAAACTAATTAACTAAGAGTTAAAACTAAAAGATAAGGTTAATATAATGACCCAAACCTATCTAAATTCTATTGGTTGAATGGATTTAGACATATCCCCACCTTAACCTTTAAATAATCAACTTTTGAGCCATTAGAAACCGAATATGAATTTATTATAAATTAATATTTCTAGCTTTTCCAAAGGTGCCCCTCACCCCTCTTATAAAAGGGCACTCCTCCTTCTCATTTCTTCACACCTTGAAATCCTTTTGGTTCGGCAAAAACCTGACCAAATACTCTCTCAACTTCTCTCACAACAACCTATAGGCCTTATTTTGATCATAAATCCAACCTAAGGATCCCTTTTGATCAAATCAAAAGGAAGAACCCGAAGAAGAGGTAATGTTTTCACCACCCCTTTTCAAGTTCCTTTCTTCTTCCACTTATTCTTTATTTGTTATTACCATTCTAAAATAATAACTACCGTATATTATATATACTGTTATGTTATTATAAATATGGTACAACCATATTTAGTATTCTATCCACCCTTTGAATAACATGTCACCATACGTGCGTACGTACGACTTACCGTCTCCACGTCGTGGTGTAATTGTTATTCAATATATTATTATTTGGATGGGTATAATAATGATGTATAATTCATGTAAAAAATAAATATAACATGATAATGATTCTTTATATATAATATACTATCCAAGTATATATTATTTTAATATCAAAAGAATGATATTGTCGCTCGTGCATACGTACGGACTATCGTCTCCACGAACGCGATAAGATTCATTCTCCATAATATCCATTCAAGTATAATTATCATTTGATGATTTAAAAATAATGTTTAAGAACTTGATATAATTATGGATATGAATAAGATACAACCTATCCATGACCAACATGGATTACTTAACAAAACATATAAAAGAAAACGAGTAAGTTAACACCTGAAATGACGATAATTCTAAGATATTATTAACAAAGCAACGTTAAAATATCATATATGATATAATATTAATGATTCATTAATAATGTAATAACAATTATTTCAACATTATACAGGAGGTTAACCTACCCCCAACCAAGGAAAAGTACAAGGTAAGGGGTTTCTTATCTCACCTTTAATTCAGTGAGATTTCCATTGTTCACCACTTATTTATTGCATGTGGTGTGTGTACTGCCCATGATTGTATTCATTGTGTAATATAATTTAATTTATGGGTATTTACATCATCATTATATGATCCTTCCTTCATGGGTTCATGTTTCATAAGTTACCAAATCGATAAGGGAATTTGAAATTTCAATTTCCACTCATTCGGCTTTACACATACTTCATTGATCATTTTACTCAAGATTATGTGTGGAATCACTATTCATTTGATTATGTCATAATTTACACTCCCCTTTCTGTGTATATACTGTTTATATACATAATCACTCCATTGATAAATTCTAAAGTCATCGGTATGAACTTGATAAGAGTAATTTTTACTCAATCTCGATTTGTTGAGATAAACATCCAATTCATTGGTGTTGTTTTTACTAGAATATGTGTGAATGTACTTTGATTATTTTACACTGAATATCCAAACATATTTAGTGTATTTATATTTTTCACACATAATTATGTCGTTGATTTATCCTTAACCTAAGGATACAGCCTTTATGAGAGATTTCATCTCAATTTACATTCCATTGAGACTTCTTTGTTGTTATACACCAAATCAATTTTATGTGGTGTATATAATATACTTTGACATTGTATTTCATGAATCCCTTTATTCTCATGATATTATAAATTTTTGATTACCTCAATTATTTGTATTCAAGTGTCTCTCTTTTGGTTAGAAACTCTAACTAAAATACATTTTAAGTGTTTTAAATATTTATTCTTCTAAATATTTCTCATTAATGTCCATGTTTTAAAAATGGTTTTAAGAATTTATTTATATGGACATTAAAGTTTTAAAATTAAAATTACTTTTAAAAGTTTCAAAGTGGTATGGGACACTTTGATTCTAAAATCTATTTTAAATGGATTCCTGACAAATAGTGTGACTTTTAAATGATTTCGAGAAAAAGGGGGATATTTCACTCCAATTGTTTTGATGATTATTTTCATCTATGTCAAAATCCTTCATCATTCTCGATTGAGGTTAATATGATACAATAAAATCTTCCATATTGTATCGAATGAGTTATGTTTGACTTTGGATGTGCTATTTTTATTCCATTCATGGTTTGTGATTAAAGTATTGACATTTTGTATGCTAGTTTTAATATGAATGTTTATGTTATGTTTAAACCTGTTCATATGAGGAATGCATTAGACTTAATAAGTGACAGGTGGAGCTCTCTATAGCTCCTCGATGCATCGGTAGGTCTCATGAGACAAACTAGTGTCTTGGAACAAGGCCTTGGAAAAATCTTATTTGTAGTCTTGGCACGAGGCCTTGGCTATGTGGTTATGATAGTCTGGAATTATGAATTCTATCATTATGAAAGTGGTTATTGATATTGCATATGATTATTCTATTAGTAGAATATCCATGTGAATAAGTAAATGGCATTATTTCATTTTATTTTTGCCATACTATGTTGAAGTTCAAGTTTAAAAGGCTTTTGTTTTAATTATAAATTGCCTTAAGTGTTTATGCTTATCTATGAAAGCTTCTGCTATAATGTTATCATTACTGAGCATCTGAGCTCACCCCTTTCAATGTTTTATTTTTCCCAGGATTATGAAGAAGTAATTTATGAATGACTTGCAGGGTTAGTATAAGGGGATATGAAGACAAGATTTTTTTTATGATGTAATGTAAAACTTTATGATTGTATCTAGTGTTTCCAAGGCTACTAAACTAATTGGTCTTTCGAGACTTAATCTTTCTTGTGATCATGGAAATGTTATGTAATAATGCACTGACTCTGGGTAACTGGAATCAGGGCATCACAGTTGGTATCAGAGGAAGTTTAGTACAAACTTTGGAAGCTAGATTTAGATAAACTCTGATTAGAGCACGTAGACTTAAGACGAACTTCCTAGAATGTTGGTATTGTAGAGAATTTGTTAGTTTTCCGAGCAATACATCCCTGTCTGGATATGAGAAGGTAGAGGCGGCTCTGGCACAGATGTACCTAGGGGTAAAACCCGAAAACACCGCTTTGAGCTAGACTCGAACGAGAATTGGTGCACGGAAACGGGCCTTGCAGCACTCTTGGTTACGACACTCCCGGGGGATATGCTTAGGATAATTTACATTTTCTTTACAAACCGATTTAAAGTATTATATATATAAGATGAGAGTAAATGACCTTGTTTAATTCTAATGTGTTTCAAATTGAGAATATGGTGACATGTTAATCTCTAAATGATTGTATGACTACAATTACTCACACAATGCTTTCTGGTTTTAGTCAATGGCTGGATTCCAAAGAAGTCATAGTGACTTTGAGAATGATGTACAAGGTGGGAAAAGTGGTGGAAATGAGCAACAAAATGGAATGTTTATAGGTGTAAAAGATGTCGTCTTTATGCCAAATCAGTTTTCCAAAAATATGATCAACAATATATATATTAACCAATTAACAGACTCAACAAAGAAGAGAAAGGTGATGAATGATAAGAGCTCCAGTAGTGGAGACCATGGAGAATGAAATCCTAAATTTCCATTATGCAAGAAATGTGGAAGGAGACACCCAGGAAAGTGTCTCAATGGGACAAAGAAATGATTTACGTGCGGGAAGGAAGGACATAAAGTGAAGAATTGCCGAAGAAAAATGAAGAGTACTATGAAAGAAGATAAAAATAGTCCCAAGAATCCATTTACAGTCATTTGCCGTAAATTTAGGGGACCTGACCATTACCCTAGTGAATGTACTATTCTATAGGATATTTTCTTGGTCAAAGAAGAAGCTATGTGGAAATAAATGGTTGGATAAATGTTTAAAAATTATTAGTGCTACTTTTTGAAGGGTTTACTTTGGAATAATTTTCTCTTGTATTTGTAACCCTAACGTTTTCCATGTGAGAATGATATTTGAGGAAGAATTATCTTTTCCCTTGTGGATATAGTTATAAATAACCATTTGGTTTTATATTATCATTGGGTTTGAGGCAATTACAAATTATTATAATTTGGGATGAAAATGCAAGGTATGAGATAACATTTGTGGTTAAATTATGTTATGGTTATTTTGAGGAATTTATCTCATTTTGGTAATGTTATAAAATATAGTTTTTGAAAAAGGACAACATGCAGACCGTGTGATAACCCATCATGTCGGACAAAGCTGTGGGAATCGAACCCACAACCAAAGTGCGATTGGGATTTATCGCCTACCACTGGACTACGTGAAGTCCCTGGTTAGTGTGACTATTATTTTTAGTTAAATGATTTTATTGATCAATAATAATTTGATTTGGGATCTTATGTCTTATCAAATGAATACCCTTAGTATAGGAAAATGATTTGGTGATTAAGTGATAAATGTTATTTTGGAAGTTGTTCGCTTTGGTGTGAACACTATATGCCCAAGGAAAATAGAATAGTATGGGATTTCATTTGAGGAGTAAGGGTGGATTTTTATCTATGTTTTTATTGTGAATTTATAATGATTTGGGTTATTTATGGAAATGATTAGGTTAATTACTTTTAAGTATGTGACTTTAAGAGTATTTGATGTCATTTGAAGATACAATTTAATGTGGAAGATTAAATTCTTATAAGTTTTGAGTTTCAATATTAGTTTTGATTATATTGAAGTATTTTAAGGAAAATTGATTATTGAATGGTATTTATTTAACTTTGGGGTATTGTTGGTTTAATTTTGGAAATTAAGATTAGTGTTTATTTCTCTCAAGGAATATCCTTTTGGGGTATAATTAGATCTTGTACTAACCATTTTGGTTTTGATTAATCTCTAAAGACAATGTAAATATATAGTTCATCCTGCATGGATCACGTGATTCTATAGAAGTTTATTCTAGCTCTTCCAGTGTGACCAAGTCTTCTTGAATTCTCATCATTTAAAAAAAAGAGTTAGTGGTGAAAATTTATTAAAGAATGAAACTATACGTAAAATGTAAGTATATATCTTTATATTCTTAGTCAATATCATAAATGAATTCCTCATCCTTATGTAATGTAACTTAAAACAAAATAATGTTGTCCATTTACTTTCCTACTAGGAGACTAATGGCCGTTTGTCCCAACACAAGTTTGTGGTTTTCTTATTGTTAAATTTCTCCTGATCATGATTTCTATCCCTCTCCATCAGAACTTGACACTTAGTTTATCATCCATATCCATGTTTTCCTACATGGAATCCGAGTATGGGTTATCTTGGTTGACCTTTATACCTCTCTTTCTTTCTTTTAAAGTGATAGTTTTATTGACTCTTTTTCCAATGTGGGACTTTCCATTATATTCACAAGCACAATTTTAAAAATTGTGAGGACTCAATTTATTGAAGGAGGGGAGAATGTAACACCCCAAGCTTCTACAGTATGATTCTCTTTGAATAATGCGATAGCATGTGTTTTACACAACATCGAGTTCTAACACACCACAACCAATCAAACTAGCCGTTATGAATAGTAATACCTACCTTTTGAAATTATATATATTTTATATTTAAAAATTGACTTCATTTTTGGTTTCTGAATATCGAAATTATCCTAAGATAAATTTTTGGTATTTTTCTGAGAACTTCCAAATTTTATGAATAGTGAAAAATACTTAAAAACAACTTTTTTAATCAAAATAATTTATAGTGATAAATTATATTATTGAGTGGTTTCAAAGTATAATTAGAATATGTTTTTAGAATTTTATCTAATGGTGTTCATTATAATTAATTTCACTTTGAAATTGGACCTAAACAATTGTCAATCTTTTGATATATATTGTTTCTTAAAAACACACTATTTGTTGTGACAGTGGGAATTAATTATAAAATTAATTAATGAAACTTATATGTTTGGAATTTTGTAAAATAGAAATCATTTTTTAATTCGGAATATCAATTATATCTTAGGGTGAAATTTTGGAATTGTTTTGAAAAACATCAATTTTTGATGAATAGTGAAACTACTAAGTGGTAGTTAAAAACTGAATTTTTCATAAAACTTAATTTTACCGCTTCTATGAATGGAATTTCGAAAATCCGAGATACACAGTTAATATGAAGAAGTAAAATGTGGTTCAATGAGATGAAAATAATTTTTGGTGAATAGTAACTTTTTACTTTTATTTACCACGGTTAAAAGTAAATAGGGTAATTAAGGGTAAAAATGATATTAATATTACCCTCACACATGTCATAATTCTATTGGATAAGTTTATCTCGACCAAAAACAACCTTAGGTATAAAATATTATCATTTAGGTCCACTTGGATTAGATTAGGACATTTATTATTATTTAATTCAAAGAAGAGTTAAAAGAGTTAAAATCAAAGTTTATCTACTAAAACATTTTTAATATAGAGTTATAAATAAGATAAATTAGATTGTAAATATTCCTTATAAAGATAATAAGATTTAATACATAATTATATTTTATTTATAATTTTTAGATATTAAATAATTTAATTTATTTATGACACAATGATGATGCAGTAATTACCATAATAGTGAAAAATTAAAATAAATGATATTATAAATACCCAAATAAATATAATTTCAGATTTTTTATGAATTAAACTAATTTTCTAGGATAATATGACATGTTAGTATTTATTTAATTGAAATTTTTAGAAGTAATCATTCTGTTATGATTTTTACAAAAATCAATTATTGAATAGTGTCAAAATTGGCATAAAAGAATTTTTAAAACAAATATTATATTATTAATTGATATTAAATTCCTAAAAATCTAAGGTTAGTCCAAGATACTTATATCATGATAGGTGTATCATTAATGGACCACTTGGGGGTCTCTTGGATGTATATAGTATGTTTATTAACTATATAATATAAAAATACAAAGTGACATGGTAAATTTCAAACTAATTAACTAAGAGTTAAAACTAAAAGATAAGGTTAATATAATGACCCAAACCTGTCTAAATTCTATTGGTTTAATTTATTTCGACCTATCCCCACCTTAAACATTAAATAATCGACTTTGGAGCCATTAGAAACCGAATATGAATTTATTATAAATTAATATTTCCAGCTTTTCCAAAGGTGCCCATCACTCCTCTTATAAAAGGGCACTCCTCCTTCTCATTTCTTCACACCTTAAAATCCTTTTGGTTCGGCCAACCCATGCCCAAATACTCTCTAAACTTCCCTCACAACAACATAGAGGCCTTATTTTGAATAAAAATCCAACATAAGGATCCCTTTTGATCAAAACAAAAGGAAGAACCCGAAGAAGAGGTAATGTTTTCACCACCCCTTTTCAAGTTCCTTTATTCTTCCACTTATTCTTTCTTTGTTATTAGCATTATAAAATAATAAATCTAGTATCTTATATATACTATGATGTTATTATAAATATGGTACAACCATATTCAGTATTCTATCCACCCTTTGAATAACATGTCACCATACGTGCGTACGTACGACTTACCGTCTCCACGTCGTGGTGTAATTGTTATTCAATATATTATTATTTGGATGGGTATAATAATGATGTATAATTCATGTAAAAAATAAATATAACATGATAATTATTCTTTATATATAATATAACATCCAAGTATATATTATTTTAATATCAAAAGAATGATATTGTCGCTCCTGCATACGTACGGACTACCGTCTCCACGAATGCGATGAGATTCATTATCCATCATATCCATTCAAGTATAATTATCATTTTATGATTTAAAAATAATGTTTAAGAACTTGATATCATTCTGGATATGAATAAGATACAACCTATCCATGACAAACATGGATTACGTAACAAAACATATAAAAGAAAATGAGTAAGTTAACACCTGAAACGACGATAATTCTAAGATATTAGTAACAAAGAAATGTTAAAAGATAATATATGATATAATATTAATGATTCATGAATAATTTAATAACAATTATTTCAACATTATACAGGAGGTTAACCTACCCCCAACCAAGGGAAAGTACAAGGTAAGGGGTTTCTTATCTCACTTTTAATTCAGTGAGATTTCCATTGTTCACCACTTATTTATTGCATGTGGTGTGTGTACTGCCCATGATTGTATTCATTGTGTAATATACTTTAATTTATGGGTATTTACATCATCATTTTATGATCCTTCCTTCATGGGTGCATGTTTCATAAGTTACCAAATCGATAATGTAATTTGAAATTTCAATTTCCACTCATTCGACTTTACACATACTTCATTGATCATTTTACTCAAGATTATGTGTGGAATCACTATTCATTTGATTATGTCATAATTTACACTACCCTTTTTGTGTATATACTTTTTATACACATAATCAATCCATTGATAAATTCTCAAGTCATCGGTATGAACTTTATAAGAGTAATTTTTACTCAATCTCGATTTGTTGAGATAAACATCCAATTCATTTGTGTTGTTTTTACTAGAATATGTGTGAATGTCCTTTGATTGTTTTACACTGAATATACAAACATATTTAGTGTATTTATATTTGTCAGACATAATTATGTCGTTGATTTATCCTTAACCTAAGGATACGACCTTTATGAGAGATTTCATCTGAATTTACATTCCATTGAGACTTCTTTGTTGTTATACACCAAATCAATTTTATGTGGTGTATATAATATACTTTGACATAGTATATCATGAATACCTTTATTCTCATGATATTATAATGTTTTGATTACCTCAATTATTTGTATTCAAGTGTCTCTCTTTTGGTTAGAAACTCTAACTAAAATACATTTTAAGTGTTTTAAAGATTTATTCTTCTAAATATTTCTCATTAATGTCCATGTTTTAAAAATGGTTTTAAGAATTTATTTATATGGACATTAAAGTTTTAAAATTAAAATTACTTTTAAAATATTCAAAGTGGTATGGGACACTTTGATTTTAAAATCTATTTTAAATGGATTCTTGACAAATAGCGTGACTTTTAAATGATTTCAAGGAAAAGGGGGATATTTCACTCCAATTGTTTTGATGATTATTTTCATCTATGTCAATATCCTTCATCATTCTCGATTGAGGTTAATATGATAAAATAAAATCTTCCATATTGTATTGAATGAGTTATGTTTGACTGTGGATGTGCTATTTTTATACCATTCATGGTTTTTGGTTAAAGTATTGACATTTCGTATGCTAGTTTTAATACAAATGTTTATGTTATGTTTAAAACTATTCATATGAGGAATGCATTGGACTTAATAAGTGATGGGTGGAGCCCGTTATAACTCCTCGATGGATCGGTAGGTCTCATGAGACAAACTTGTGTCTTGGCACAAGGCCTTGGCAAAATCTTATTTGTAGTCTTGGCACGAGGCCTTGGCTATGTGGTTATGATAGTCTGGAATTATGCATTCCATCATTATGAAAGTGGTTATTGATATTTCATGTGATTATTCGATTAGTATAATATCCATGTGAATAAGTAAATGGCATTATTTCATTTTATTTTTTCCTTACTATGTTGAAGTTCAAGTTTAAAAGGATTTTGTTTTAATTATAAATTGCCTTAAGTGTTTATGCTTATCTATGAAAGCTTATACTATAATGTTACCCTTACTGAGCATCTGAGCTCACCCCTTTCAATGTTTTATTTTTCCCAGGATTATGAAGAAGTAATTTATGAATGACCTGCAGGGTTAGTATAAGGGGATATAAAGACAAGATGTTTTTTTATGATGTAATGTAAAACTTTATGATTGTATCTAGTGTTTCCAAGGCTACTAAACTAATCGGTCTTTTGAGACTTGATCTTTCTTGTGATCATGCCAATGTTATGTAATAATGCACCGACTCTGGGTAACTGGGGTCAGGGTGTCACAAAACATGGTTGTGAGATATATTGTAAGGGTGGTTTGGGTACCACACCAACCAAAAAATGCATAGGATATGATTGAATGAGTTATGTTTGATGGGTTGGGAACCATTCCAACCATATATGTATTATTTTATGGCTTGGGTGATCATGCAAACTATGTATGTGGAGGTGGGATGAGTTGGGTGCCATACCAACTATCATCATTGTAAAACCCAACAATTGATGATGATTTATTTTATTATGCCTTATTATATATATCATGTCATAGAGTTAATACACTGTATATACTGGATATGTTTGGGACATTATTTATGGTTGCCTATTAAGTTATACTCACACCCTACTCAGGTGGCACCGACCCTTTGATATCTGAGTAGTTATCATGATTAAGGGTATATGTAGGGTAGAGGCTCGATATTGGATGGTCAAGAAGAATATCTTGAACGATTTTAGGAAATAGAACCAAGTCGGGACTTGAGACTAGATGGTAGTTATTTTCTATTTTTTTCATTTTGGCATGGGTTGTATATGATCTACCCATAAGAGTTCTTGTTATTGTTTTCTCGACTCATATTTCATTTAGATATTTCATTCTTTTATAGATTGTGGTTTATTATTTACTTTTGATAATATCTTGGATAGATGGTGTCTCTTGTTTATATTATGATTAATGGTTGAACATTACTTATATTATATTTGATGGTTATTTTTATAGAGGTATAGTCTACCCAAAATTTTAGAATATAACCTCATTATTAATCAACATCCTTTGGTATATGAGGAGGTTCACCTGAGGTCATGTGATTCACGTGTCTGGTCATGATTCGGGTAGTCTAGTATGAGGACATTATAAAGTGGTATCAAAGCCTTGTTTATTTTTCTTACTGTTTTGGACATTTTAGATAGAGATAGGGATGGTTAGAAATTTGGATGGCCATTATGTCAGGTTTCTATCCAACACCTACATGATATGAATCCCAAGTTACTAGGGAGTTGTGATTTATGTTATAGTTGGGTTGATTATTTCTAAATATGATGATTTGGTTTTTATTTTTTATTTTTTGTTCTTATTCTTAGTCCATGGTGGGAAGAGAGTGGCTGTTCATGAACCATTTCAGACACATAGGTTCACATGACATGTGAATTCTTGTATGTGATTGTGATATTGAACCATGTAAATAAAATATGTTTTGATTATTCAATGTTTTAGTGATAAATTATTTGGAGTTTCCCAAATAACTTACTGGTGAAAATATACTTAACCAAACCATATAGCTATGGTTTACTCTATATGAATCATTATAGGATAATACCACTTATATATATATATGAACATGGATGTGACCTTATTTCTAGTGGGGGTAGTCTGGTATAAGGATCCCCAGTGAGGATTAATACCTTGGAGTGGGTAGTTTGGTTTGGGTATGTGATGACTGATGCATATGAATAGAGCCTTAGAGTGGGGGTGTTGGCATGTGAGTTACCATATGGTATATGATATGGGAGCATGTATGTTTCTTCATGATATGTGACCTATTGAAATTTGGTTTATCAATAATGTGATAGGGACTAATGATGTTGAGGAATTTATTAAGATATTAGTGAGTCAAGTGCTATAATTAGGTGGGGGGTTCTTTACTGTTATTATTGAAGATGAGTTGTGATGTATGAGGATACCCTAAAATAGTGGGGTTATCCTAGGAACATGGATTACTTGAAATATAGAATAATGGATAGATGTTTCACATTATAGAGATGACACATAAGGTACATGTGATAGTGTATCCAATTAGTCATAGGGATGCCTCTCATATTTTGAATGGGAAAAACATTTATTCATTACTTGTATTTAATATGATATGTATGGTTGGCATGCTCATTTGTTGGCGAGGCATAGTCAACTAGGAAATTTTGATGTATCTCATGGTTTTATGAGTTGATTTATTTGGTGAGGCAACATTAGAGTGTATTCCTACTCTGTTGTGTGGTGTGATTATCAATGGTGGATTGAGAACCAATATACAAGTGGGGTTTTTCTTCACCTATGCGGAATGAGGATATGTGTGACATAATATTAGACTAATGTAAGTAATCATGAAGTTTTATTAAGTTTTATTGTACTTGGATGATATATGGGTCATGATGATGATTGGATTTTGAGAAATCCCCAAGATAAGGAGATTTGGTTGTGGATATTATGTGACTCTTTGAGTGAGGTCATGATAATGAATGAAAATGCACAATTATTGTATTTGAAACCTTATTAGTCTGAGGGTAAGATGAGTTATTTTGTGTATTTGGGTATTTGAGACCCTCATAGTGTGTAGGACCTTGAGGGGTGCCTATGTGTTATGGTGGGGACTATGACTCCTTAGTTTCCTCAACTATAGGGAGTTAAGTCATGAGTTGTTCATGGGATCAATATATGATCATGATTGGATTTTGATTGAATATGGGACAATACTTTAAAGGTATTTGGAACATTTTTTTGATAAAAAATATGAAATAGTGTTATCCCTCTATGTTATATAATGCATTTATTAGGGTAGTGACTGCTTTGGGGAACAATCCATGATAGTTCAACCAAGGAGTTCATGTGCATCAGGGTATGGCCTTGAGTTAAATTTAACAGGATTGGGTGTTATAGTAGTAGATTATTAGTAGATTTGGTAAGAAGTTTAATTGGGTTCCATGATATCATTATACCTTTTATTGGGGATTGGGATGTGTACTTGTTTGATGAATACGAGAAGGGATCATGAGTGTGAATGTTCACCTCATGGTGGATATCTGGAAACATCATGATCATTAATCGGTGATAAGGGAATTTATTTGATGGGGATAACACTATTTATGGTCTTATAATGTTTATATAATGGGTGATGTGTTTGTAGACCCAAGATAGAGTTGGTTGTGGTATTTGTGTCAGTGCTTGGATGCAAGCGACTGGGTTATGTATGATAAATAAAAATTACCCAAATGTGGGTATTGTTTGATGAGGATCAAGTGGAATTAGTATTTTTGGTAGCTTAATATTGTGATTTGTGAGATATAAACCAGTAGGGTGACTGGGTTCATATAATTTTAGAGAGCATGGGTAGCAGACCAACATGTACAATGAGGTCGGCCTTGTGTTATGGATGTAATCATGGAACTGATACCATGGATTCTGATAAGAATGGTTGGGTGCTGTTCAGGTGTAATCCTGAGTGAGTGATGGTTTGGTTTAGAATAATGATTCCAATTAATGGTGTATAATTTTTTTTGGTTCGATAATTTATGAATACCATTATGAGTAGGGAATCACCAAGGAGTTGGTGGAATTAATCACTGCCGCAATCCACAGGCCAACAAGTTTTCAATAATTTTTAGTGCAGTGGGGTAACATCTATGTATTTTTCCATTATATTGAGCATTATGGTTCAGTGAAGGGTCAAAACACATTGTTTGGATAATGAGAGAAGTTATGAGGGGTTTGTCTGAGAGTCTTCTGGGGTTTTGAGCTGTAGATCTAGTTTGGGTGCAGTGTCAATACAACCATAACTGGAGGGGGGGGGGGGGGAAGAATTTGGACCATGAATTGAGGATTGGTGATTGGGATGGTTCATTTAAGATGCATGAGGTGACCTCTTAAGGATAAAAAATCAATATAATGGGATTTTATAATAACCCTCACCATTACAGGTTTGTGAATTCAAAGGAAATTTTAATTTTTGATCATGAAGCTGGGGAGGTTTTGATAATTGGGATTCAAATCAAAATTTCGAGAGTTGGAACATCTCTAGGTGGTGTTTTTGGATGTGTTTAGAGGTATTATAGGTTTCTCAGGTGTTTGGTTGAGCATCAGTGTAGGTTTGGGGTGGCCCATCTGTGGATTTCTACTATAAGAGACATACCACATTAAATCTAGGGGTGTTGCAACATGACATGTATCATGTAAGATTAATTTTTGGAGGAAGGTAGAGGGTCATACTGTGAAGGAAGGGTACCATGTTGTGAACCCTCTATATAAGATTAAAATTTTGGAGTTTGGGGAGATCATGTCGCAACGAGAGATAATACACTACGAGGGGTGATTTCAGGGGGAAGGAGCAAGCTGCAACCTGATAGGATACACCATGAGGGTTTCTTGGGGGGGGAGTCTCATGAAATATTGAGTGGGATGAACCATGTAGGTTTATCTGTAGGTATTATTATTGGGTTTATCCAAGTGGATGGTCACACCATGGAGCCTGGGGATGTGTTGAATTGGGTGGGTAGGGGTAGGTGCTATAGCCCAACCTAGTGGGTCATGCCACAATGCAACCCCAAATGAGGGCCATTGTACCATAAACCCTTAGGTTACATTGCAGTGAGTCTCCAAACCAAATTTTAAAACATAGAAAACCCCATATTTTTCATGTTGGTCCCTCTTGTGATTTTAAGGAAAACAAGGGCTCAGAAGAGGGACATTTGGCCAAATCCTCCCCACCTTATTCCTCATTTGATTCCCCCTGAATAGAGGTGTATTTCGAAGAGTTTCCATGGGTATTTGAGGTCTTATTATTTTCTTCATCCTTGGTTCTTCTTATACTTTGTTTTTTTGCTAATTTTGGTGTCTCTGGGTTAGGGTTTGAGTGGGTATTCCACCAGATCATGGTAGAATCATCTTAAACATTAGTTAGTTTTCTCAGGTTTTATAAAGGTGGTATCAAGAGGATTGATGCTCAAGGTTTCACACAGTTTTTCTTAAGGTAAGCTTCTTCCCTTTTTTATTTTGGGTTTTCCATGAAATTGAGATTGAATTAGTAGATGGTTTGATGCCATAGGTTAAGGATTTTTTCAAAAGTGGGCTTAGGGTGGTGTTGGGAGTGATATTCACCATGTTTCTTGAAGATTAAGCCATTATAGGCCTCCTGGTGAGTTGTTATTAAGTTATTCCTCAGGAATTTGTTATAAAATTATCATTGGTTTAATGTATAAATTAATTACAATTGTTTTTTAATTAATTATAGTGTCTATTCATTGGATTTAGGGAATTTTATTTATATACAATGGCTAGTTTAACATGGTTTAGGATGGTGGTTGGAATTTACTATAGGAAATGGATTCATTGTTTGAGGTTGTAGATCCAAAATTATTTCTCATTGGTTCCTATATTTTTTCATGCTTCATTTGATATGATATCATGCCAAATGTGTACACATGATCTTAATTAAATTTAATGGGTTGTTTTTTTACCAATTTAGAATAGAAATTATTCAATGGTACTATGTACGAATTCCCAAGTGTTGGTACATGACTCCTTGGACAATGATGGCCACAAAGTTTATCTTAGGTGATATGGAATATGATAGACATAACCTAGTGGGTTAAATTTTTTAAACCAAAACATAGTGAACCTTGGGATAAGTTCCCTTAATCTTCTCTGAGTAGGGGATTTCATTGATTTGAAATGGTTAGATTGAGGGTAGGCCATATGGAACTTTGAGTTACCTTATAGCCTATTGGATAATTGATCAGTGTAGGGTGAATGTTTCTCCTCCACTGGTATGTTTGTATCTAGGTGGGTATACCATGGAATGAATTTATATATTGGTTAGGTGTGAGAGTACTGAGCTAGCTTGACTTTGAAAGTGATATGGCTTTCATCCCATCACTTTTGTGTTTTTCCTGTATTTTATTACTTATATGGATGATTATTCCATGATGTGATTATGTATATGTTTGAGGGAGACTATGATCATTTATCAACAATATTTAACCCTAGTGTTTGGAAATGGAAAAAGGTAATCTATGAGTGGTTTCCTAGCTATGAAATGACTTAGTAAACTACGTAGGTACCATGGTCTCATTCTATCAACAAAGGGAATAAGGGAATTAGGATAACATGATAGTATCCTTGAATAAAATGGAGGTGGGAATAAGTTAAGTTCTTGAGAGACCAACCTAAAGTAGATTTTATCCTGGTGCTCAACAAGTTTCCAACCAACATGACCTCATGATATATGTGTGTTTATTGACCTATTTAATTTATTATGATTTTATAAAAGAAATGGTTTATATTATGTAGATGATTATGATTGATATTCCAAATGATTTTGGATTGTGTAATGGGTTGGGTGTTCATGAAAACCATGGTTGTGAGTTGTATTGGAAGGGTGGGTTGGGTGTCATGCCAACCAAATATGTGTGGTATATGATGGAATATGTTATATGGGATGGGTTGGGCTCTACTCCAATTATTGGGGGATTTTGTTAAGGGTTTGAAGATCATTCTAACCATGGATGGGGATACAGGATGAGTTAGGAACTATGACAACATCCGCTAGTGAATTATACCAAGGAAAATCACAATTCCATGGCTTGGTATTGATGATATGAGATGGTTCTAGGGGAAAGATCTATTATGAACACTAGGTATTAATGATATGAGACGTTTTTAGGGGAGGGTGCTATTCCAACCCTTAGGTATGGATGTTATTAGATGGTATTAAGGGCAGGTTCCATTCTGACTATTGGTGTTGATGATATGAGATGGTATCAAAGGAGAGAACCATTATGACCATTGGTGTTAATGATATGATATTGTATCAAGTGCGATCACCATTCCGACCATTGGTGTTGATGATGTGATATTTCACCAAGGGAAGTTTCCATTTTGACCCTTAGTATTAATGATATGAGATAGTGTTAAGGGAGGGAACCATTCCAACCCTTGGTATTGATGATTTGAGATGGTATCAAGGGATTTTTATATTATTACTCTTGGTGTTAATGATTTGAGGTGGTATTATGGGTGGGAACCATTCCAAACATTGATATTTTATTTTAGGAGAGCATTATTCCAGCCCTTATCATTGAGATGTGACATGTTCAGATTCAACAATAGAACTAGAAAAATATGGTCATTACCAGATGTCACTATAAAACCCATGTATTGATGGTAATTAATTTTATTATTCTTTATAATATATATCAATCCACATGGTTCACACATTGTATATACTGAATATTTTTGGGACACCATTGGTAGTGGTTTATTGATTTGTGCCCACACCTTGCTCGGGTGACCCTAACACTTTGGTACCCAAGAAGATCTCATGATTATAGGCACATATTGGACAAAGGATTGATGTTGGATGGTTGAGTTGGATAGATTGAACATAGTTAGGATATGGGATGAGGTCAAATCTCCGAACCAAGTGGTAGTTATTTTTGGTTTTTTTATTTTGGTCTCAGTTGTTTATGATCTTCCTAAGGGATATCTTATTGGTGTTTTAATAAATTGTGTGAAATTTATATATATTATTATTTTATATCTTGTTGTTTATTATTTAATTTTGGTCATATCTTGTATAGATAGTTTGTTTTTCCTATTTATATTGTGATGAATGATTTTGAAGTGGCCAAAGATGTTTGGTTGCATTTTCTAGAAAATAATCTTGTAAATGTATTAATGAAAAGGGAGATAGATTATATATCCACCCAAAGGAATAGTGATGGAGTTTACCACAATTTTGAGGTAATGAATCAGCTACCCTTGAATACCTATCTGAATATATTCAATGGAAATCCTATACATCAGATTATTGTTGAACTGATCCTCTTGTTCATGGCTAGTTCCAAGGTCAGAAGAAGCACTATCTACAACAGTTACTTCAGAAGTTAAATATCTAGGAAGTGCTAGTTTTTTATCATTATACTAGAAAAATTATAAATCTATAATTCAAAGGTTTAAATCAGGTTCAAATCTTGGAGGAAAGATAATTTTCAAGAGGATAATTCATCCCTATGTACCTATTCCTGGAGCTACCTATATGTGTGGGAAACTACACTTGGATGATGGTTTATAAAGGATAAAGTGGAGCTAGGATTGATGAAGGCAATGCGGTTCTTAAAAATACTTATGGAAGAGTATATACACTATTAAGAGTCTCAGATCAAGTTAAAATGTGTTAAGAATTATTTAAATAATTCCTTGAGATGATTGAAGCTAGTCTAAGATGTTTTGAAGGGGTTTTAGGTATCTTGAGATGGATCAAAAGTACCTCATATTTAAATTCAAATATTATGGAATTTTAGTATACAAATCAAAGAAATTTTCTAAGTCTAGAATCAATCATATGTGTCATCCATGAAAAAATATGATTCATCAGACTCTAATGTAAGTGTTATCCTATATAGTGTAGATGTGACATAGACCAACATATATGTGACAATGTGTCAGCATATGTGTGTTCATCAACCAATATAGAAAATTATCAAATTACATTTAGTATATGTGTATTCCATAATGGGAATAAGTGTCAACTGCCTCAACACATGTTCCATTTTTCTCTATGTACATGTGATCTCATCCAGTATTGGTGTCATCTATTACATGCGTATGTGCCATGTGAGACTTATAAAAATTTTTAGGTTCTACTAGGTAAAAACTCAAATTTACATATTTAAATATAGTGGGGAAAAGATCATTTGGGATGATGAAAGATTGGTTCTAAAAGGATTCAAATAATACAAACACCAATATGGGTGTGTGATTCAACCAAGAAAAATTAGAGAAGATAACTTTCAAGAAATGCGAAGGAAGATTAAAGAAAGAAGAACAACAAAGTTTCCATAATTTTATAATTTTAATGAAATTGATTTCTAAATATGATTGTGATGTGCATTAGAGTTGAGAACATCATGAATATTTTAAGAACAATGATCCAAGATTATTTTGAGAAAGATCAAATGAGAATACCATTGTGTAATTACCCTCCCTAATTCACTAGGAACAATAATCAGATTGAACCACCACATGACCTCAAGCACACCTCCTCATACACCAAAGGATGTTGTATAATAGGAGAGGTATAAGGTGGTACTGTGAGGAGACTATACCCCTATATCAGAGTTCATAATAATACTAAAATAACCAAGCATCATACACATTAGAGTACATAGATATAATAAACTAATAGACCATGCTATATCAACAATGAAAAGAAGATATAAAAGTATGTAGAATGAATCACCCACTAGTCTATCACATATATAATTAGATAAATAAATAAAATATATAAATATTTTCTCTATCTCTAATACATACCCCATATTGATCTTTAGTACTTAATCGATTTTCTCTATCTCAAAAACATAATATCGGGCCCCATCCCAAACTGTGCCTACATCTAAGTGAGAGTATACTCGGGTACCCAAGTTCCATGTCCATACAAGCAGGGTTTGAGTACATAACTCAGTAGAGCACCACCAAAATGGTCCCACACATAACCAAAAATGTATTTATAAGTTCATGTGACAATCTAAGCTAAAAAAATAAATAAAATATATGAAATAAATAATTAAACCAACCAATAATAATACATGCTTCATCCTCATGTATGAATGTCTCTGAGAACATCATGATGATCTTGGAAACTATTATCCCAATTTCCCCAAGGGAGCATAAATATAAACCTATCCAAGAATAATAACTATCTTCGATAATAAATTCCTTGAACCTAATCAACCATAATTTCCTCATCTAGTGTTTGAGTATCTTTGATCATGAAAATAACCTTAGGGGAAGCTTTGTCTTCTCACTAGGGATATCATGATCACACATCCATAACAATGAGTAGTTGAACCTAGATAATCACCTAGAATACCTCATCCTAAATCTCTCAGGATGAAACCCATGGTAGTACCTAGGTATTAATTATTGTTAGGATGACGTTTGATTCTTAGGAGGGGGAAGTCCCTAGGAAATACTATATTCCTAGGTATTAATGATTTATAAAAACCCAAGAAATAAAATTGAAAACCCTCCATGGATCCCATGATCAATCCTTTGGACATCCAATATCTTTTAGATCCTTAGTTAAACTATCTCTGATGCATCTACCCAATCCTAGAAGGGTATCCTAGTCATCAATCAATGGGATCCAACAGTCACTATCAAGATGTATATCATCTATGCTTGGGGATATAATACTGCCCAAAACCTCATACTACCATTCACATCCCAGTATTCATAGAAATTTTTAACGGTCTAGTGGTATTACCATTTGAATCCTGACACCCTAGAATTCACAATGGTATCATAATATCATAGTAATCCATTCCATACCATGAATTCTTGCATTCATGATCACACATTCTCTGATAATGGATCCTAGGTACCATATCTAAGCATCCACTTCCACATTGACCAAATCAATGGATTCCAAACGAGTTAAAAACACTCCCCCAATATATCATGAGACCATATTCCAAACATACTGAGCATCCTATGGTCTAATATATGTCAACTGGTGATTTATAGGAATCCTGATTAATTACATTAGGTCCAGTCTCATCAGTCAATTACCAGTCATCTTGGGAAATCACATATAATATAAAAATATAAAATAAAAACATAGCAGGGGATAGAAAAATTCCTAATCCCATCCTCATTATCATAGACCCTTCAAAATTGAAAGTTTTTTTGGGTTTTAGTTACCACCCACAACTATATCTAACCATAGTAGCATACACACACTCAGGGTCATCTCTTAAGGAAACTTATGGGGTCTAATGGTCATCATATTGGTAAGGGAACCCTCTTGGGGGTATAAAGTCTCATATATTCTCACAGGTCGTCACCTGTCATTCAGAGGGAATAATGTACCTCAAAAAAATTATAAACATCTCAAAGAATCATTGGCATCACAGAGTTTAGACACTATAGCATCACTAGGGTCATGGCCTTTGTAATGCCTCATTCCACGTAGAGATTTTAAATTTAAGAAGAATTTGAATTTTGAATTAGTTAAAAGGTAAAATTTTTATCAAAGATTCAGAATAAAATCTTGAGAGTTGGTATGTATTAAACTAGTTTATTTAGACGTAGTTTGAGTCTTGATAGGTTTCCCATGTGCTCAGATAAGTCTCTAGAGTTTTTGGAGGGATAAAGTTTTTGAGTTATGGTTTTTGGGGAAGGATAATGGGTGCACGATTAACTTATGATTTTTATTAACCATGCAACCCAACTATGTGGTTTAATAATATGAGTATAATAGTTTTTTACACTATGTGAAGGGGGTTATAAAACTTTATGAAAACTTGAAATTAGCAATAGATACATTTAACATGTTCGGTATATGGTTTGTCAAACCATGTTTATGACTTTGTGAAATAGTGTGTTTTTGAATAGAGGGGTTCACACAGTTGGTGTGTGGTTTGTCAAACCATGTGGCCAAATAGTAAAACATTTAAAAGAGGAAAAATACTAATTTTACCTTATGATTTTAATAAGGGTTTAACCCCATTTTTTCCTCAAAATTTAGCTAGTAACCTCTTATGCACATCCTCTCTTCCCTCTCCTGTTCTTCTTAGTAGAACTCCTCCATTTGTTTTTTGAATTATCTTTTGTCAGTGGTTTTGGGAAGCTTGAGGTAATTGTATGATTCCACTTGCCTATTTTTTTGTTTTCTTTTACTGTAAAGTATGATCACACCATTTATGGCCATTGTTCCATATTTTTAGGGTTTTTTTCTAGTTTATCTATTTCTTTCATTTTCTCTCAAATAAAATGATGACACTCAACTAGTAGAATGATTCTAAACTAAGTTAGGAAGTATCTTGATTTTACCTTAAACTCTCATCATCATATTGTGTGTTTGTATTGTGTGGTGGTCCAACTCTTCAGAAGATTGAACAAAAATTAATCTAATTTTTTTTCCATATCAATGTCTTAGATACTCCCTTAGACCTAACAAAGCATATTTTATTAGGGAATACCTTTTTAAATACCTTAAAGTAGTAATATAGACTTATTCCATGGAAACGGGAGAAGTTTTTGGGGGTAGCTAGGGATTCCATTTGCGAGACATGGATCATTAGTTATAACATTGAATCTCGTTGGAATTTAGTTTGTGTGTTGGTTTGGGTAGAATCTTGTTGAACTATTAAAGAAGGGAGTGTATGTTGTTCTTTTCTTTAGGGTAAACTAATGGAAGAATTTGAGAATTTCCCCTAGTGATATAATGTTTTCAAATGGGATATGGGTCACCGAGAATGACCTCTAGGACCACATTTAGTGCTTATGGATTTGGAATACTTAAAGGGAAATTTGAATTAAACCTAAATGGTTAATTTGTCTTAAATTATATTTTTTGAAGATTTTTTACTATTTGAATTATAGAATAATGAAATGGATGAGATATTTGGTAATTATTATGAGTATGGAATGCCTTGGAGGACCTAATAGATTACATATGATGATATTAGAGTGTAATACCATGGATGAGCCTAATATTCCATTAGGGGACACATGTGGATGCTCGGGTGCAAAGACACCTTTATATTTAATGGGTTCCAATGCTATGGAATTCTGTGAGAAATCTAGTACCCATTTATTTATTCTATATATGTTACTTATAATGTTTCCTTTATTTAATTATATATTGATAAATATGGTAAAAAAGGTATAGTCTTCCCACTATACCACTTATACACCCTTGTTTCTAGTTCACATCCACTGGTATATGGAGAGGCATGCCTAAGGCCATGTGATACACTAGCTCGGGTTATCAATTTAGTGGATTTTGGGTTGGGTCATGATAGAAATTAATCCCATATCACTTTCTCCATCACTACAAGGTTGGTTCTCACACCCAACCTAACCACCAAGTCTCTATAGCATCCACTAACCTAGTGGTAACATTCTAGTGGGAGAGGAGTGCTCACCCCACTGTCATCCTGCCAAGTCTAAGACTCTATTCCATCTCACAGTCAAGCTATGGCACACTAGGGACAACCATTATAGTCCACATATTCCCTTTACGCATATATATATTAGGTTTCATATACTAGGGCCACTAGTAAAAATCTATCATCAAGGCCTCAACAATTAGTGGATGAGGCAAGCCAACCAGTGTATGAGGGTTTAATGAGTCCCTGAACACTCAATTCAATTTCAAGAATTTTATTTAATCTAAAAATTTTATTAAATTAATCAAATGGATTGGTATTCAATCATGGTGGATCCCATTATATCACACACATTCATAATTAAATATATAAAAACCAAAGGGCTAGTACGTGAAACCATATACCTTTAAAATGAATCCAAACCATTTTTATTCCAGCACAAAAAATTACTACCCAAGCTCATCTCTGCATGTCCATACCTTTCTAGCCACCTACACTCACTTGAGTCCCTAAATCAGGTCAAAAACCAAAAATTAATTAACTATAATCAAATTATAATTAATTATTCAAATAAATTTAATTTTTAAAATTTAATAGGAATTGGAAAAAATTATAAAAACTCACTATTTAATTACACCATACAAGAACTAAGTCCAAAAATCCACAAGAGGTTTGAAGTAGACCCCCAACCCTATATTGAGAAGAATACCTAACCAGCAATACTGATTACATAATTAATTTAATTAAATCTTATTCAAAACCCAAATAAAATTCATAAAAACAATATATATTGTCAAATTGATGAGAGACTAGGTGCATATGGCATTATAGGACATCTTCTTCCTAAGAAGTGTAGAATCCCTATCATTATTGATTGATTCCACTATGATCTAGTAGAATCCAAACCAAAAACCTAAAACCGAGCATTAAAAATTAGAATAAATCAATGGGGGGGGGGAAGAAAAAGAGGATGGAAGAGGAGGAAAATAACCATAAACCCTAAAAAATCACACCTTAAATCACCCAAAATGGTGGATAAACCAAAGAGGATAAGGGGAGGAAGGGAGGTCGATCCTGAAAACATGAGAGAGAATAAAGGGGGATCCTGTATTTTAATTTTTACAGTGGAAAAATAGTAAAAATACCGTTTTTAACAAAAACAGGTAGCCCACAGGGTTTACTAGACCATGAACCAACCGTGCGCCAATCACTTCCCAACCAAACCTATCTCACATGGTTTGGCTATATAGTTTACTAACAGTGTTCCAACCATGTTGAACAACTCTGGAACCCCTTTAAAACATCTCATATGGTTTTTCTAAAATTGTGTTCTAAATGTTTACCCTTAACCTAGTCCAATACAAGCCCACACAACTTCTTTTGAGATCTCATCTGGTTAACCCTTAATAATGCATTGATCATGAAACTCAAATGTTCACTTTAGAAGAAGAAGTAGAAAAATCCTTACCCTTAGGGTGCTGCACGGTTTCTCCTAAACCATATACACCAACATGCATACCTTGGAAAAAATTTCATGACCCCCCCATCCAAAGATACCACAATAAAGGAAGAGATATAATGACTCCCGAGTCCCA
This sequence comes from Viscum album, assembly GCA_963277665.1. Classification (NCBI taxonomy): domain Eukaryota; kingdom Viridiplantae; phylum Streptophyta; class Magnoliopsida; order Santalales; family Viscaceae; genus Viscum; species Viscum album. Next base: position 1,163,763,993 of record OY728126.1, read on the forward strand.
CATAGGCCCCGAGTTGGCAACCAACACTGAGGGTATAAAAATCTCAATATTGGTGGAATTAACCTCTATAATAATATTGGTTCGAAAGATAGGATGAATCAAAAACAATAAATTCCCTGACATAATATAAAAGAAAAACTAAAACCATCCTACAATTCATGTATAAAAAAATTGATATAGATATAAGTATCCAAATTAAATTCCCAAAAGAAAACTAAAGCAGCAATCCAACAACAACCAAAAGGATTGAGATAGTAATGTACAACATGGTCTACATAATCCTCCTATAATCCTAAAAATAAATTTACATACATAGGGTTATAATACAAGTATACTCAATAAGAAATCCAAAGTATCTCATGCACATGTTAAAAAATCATACTAATGCACTTTTGAGAAAACAAAAAAATCAAAAATATTTCAACAGGGAAACTATCCAACCCAAACCTCACTAAGGCATGCTAACCAAATAATGCAAAACATCACTAATAACATAATAATAATCATATTGATAAGGGTAACCCACACCTCTTTCCCACTGATTTATTTTTCTCACACCCCAACATTGTACATCCTGGAACTCCCATATCTTTCATATAACACATAACACTACCCCACAACATGGTACCATCACATCACGCTCAAATACAACTTGTCCATTTCCCCAAATCATGGTAAAATATCATCTAAACTGACGACACTTGGGCCATCACACCTCAACCATAACCATAATAGTAGGGTATCATGAACATGAAGGGCATCGACCTCATTCCCACCTCCTACCATGCACGACCCCCACCATAAGTTTCCCTACAACATAGTCACATCACATCTCACCCAAAAACACCTGGGACACTTCCCCAAAACATGATCACATCACATATTTCCCAAAGACACATGGTCCATCAAGTAGTACACTATCAAACCTCTGGCCATCATATCTTGTTCATATCTACTCCCCATGAAGAGAGAGCAGCAAATAGTGGGTATCCATCCGTCTATTATCACCATCAATATGTTAGGAAACACCCCCATATATACATATGGGTGTAAGCACATGGTGATTAGCATGGGTGGGGTGAGTATAGAAATCACATGAACATACAAAGTATATATATAATCCATACACAATCCCAAACTAGGGTTAAAAAAAACCTTAACCAACTCACAACACTACCACTTTCACTGTCACTACTAAATGAAAAAAACACATAACAAACATCATCCCCATTTCACATTCCACCCTTATTTTAACAAATTATCCGATTACTAGATTTCACATTACCAACCAAACCATTTATTTATCCCATTCATTTCATTATTGAGCCCATTCCATTTCATTTTGACATTATTATTCAATACCACCCATACAACTAGAAAAAATGCAACCACACATAAAAAGTATCTCATCATCCCCATTGAACCATCACCTTGCTTCCCTACAAGCACATCCAAACAAACCATCACCTTACTTCCCCCAAAGCTAATCCAAATAAACCATCACCTCTACACCCCAAAATAATATAAAAAAACCATCAACTCACCACCCAAAAATCATCACCAAACAAACCATCACCTCACCGCCCCAAAAGCATGAACATATCTCACCCATCAGCCCAACATTCCCCAAACACACATCACAATTGAAAATCATTTTCCCAAAGCATGAACACACATCACAACAAATCACAAAACATTTTAAAGATTTAGAAAGGGGATTTTATAAACTCTAATTATTTATTTTAGGGGAATTATCAAACAAACCATAATCATGAGACAACCATTTTATTATCCAAATATAATTAATTATCCAATTTCTCATTTAGGGTGATATCATAATAGAACACAATAGGGTTTCCATATCACAAAATCTATTGTGCAATAAAGTAACCCCAATAACCATGATTTTCAGCGAGGCATTTAGTTCATACAAATCACAATATCAAAAATAATATCAAATCTATAAAATCAGGAGAAACATAACCTTTTCCACTTCAAGTTAAATAAGACAATTATTTATCTTTAATTAAGATAATACAACTATCTTCCCAAAAGATAACAAGATTATGATCCCTCCTGCATGTTACATAAATAAGAGAAATGAGGGATCCCTTACCTTAAAAGGATATTTTCCAAATCACTGTGCACCATGGGGTGAAAAAGAAGCACCCACACACCAAAACAATACATGGAAATCCTGTATCAACTTGGATTACACCAAGGGATCATAAAAATACAGTGCAACCCCCAAACAGAAACCACAGAGCTGGAGTAAATCTACGAAGAATCACAAAAGGAAAAAAATGGGGAAGATAGGAGAAATTACCATGGATTTCCAATGGGAATCCACTATAACCCAAGGATTCAAGAAAGATATGGTGGGATATAAGATCCCCCAAAATCACATAGGTTTCTCCTAGAAACAATAGTAAGAGAGATTAATATGAATAAAAACCTACTGAAAAACATTGTTCCATAGGATGGAATTAACTTACAACATAAATCCACTTCTTACAGCATAAAACCTTTTCACAATTTATACTTTAGCTACATACAAGCTATAAACCACCCTCTATAAAATCTTTAAAAATATATCATTCATTGTAAATCTCACTTTTATGGTGTAAATATCAAGATATAGTTCTTCTACAACTCCAACCTCCACCAAAGCTCCTCTAGCCACCTCTGAACACTCTCAAACAACAAAACCATAAAAGTAATGGAATGGGAAGGAAAATACCATTACATTAGATACCTATAAAATGATTCTCACACTTGAGAATCAAAACCAAAAAGAAAAAGGAAAAATGGGTCTAATCAGCTACCCCAAGAGATAACTATCAATGATCTCACTATACCACAAATTCTACCACCAGCCAAACTCACCAACCAAAACACCCATAACAGCTGAAAAAACTGTACCCCCACTCAACTACATCAGCACCTATCATTGAGAACATCAAAAAATCATCCAAAACCAACCAAAAACTACCACACTACCACACAACCATCCACACAACCAACCAACCTCCACACAGCCTAAACCAACCACAAATAATTATCCCAAACACACAAATCAGGGAATTCCATCCTCCATATCAAGATACTATATTCTCTAGGCAGCACTGAATCACCCACACAAGGTTAATTGAATCATAATATAATTTGTATTGATTCATAATTAGGTACTCACCTTTTTGTATGTTGGAACTTTATCACACATCACACATCACAACATTAAAGAAACATCACATCTCATAAAATATCAAGGTCCATACATCACAAGGAAAAAAAGAGAAAAAAATAAAATAAAAAATAACTTTGGGTACTCAGAATGTATCTGTGTCTCATGCTCCCAAGTACTATCCTACAGTACACTATGAATCCACAAAATGAAAACCTAGGGAATGATATGTCCTCACAACACCTTCTCTTGATGATACTAGATCTTTACTAGATGCTCTATGAATTTTGTGTCATCCTTGATATCCAGATATCCCCATCTGATGACATAAGATTCACCATGAAGCTACCAAAGAAGATGCGACACATGAAAGAAATTGTGGATCCTCTCCATCCATGGTGGAAAACCAACCAATACTCCAACACACCCCAACACCTCAAAGGGTCCAATGAACATGGTGGAAAGCTTACTCACCCTAATAAACCTCCATTGTCCTCATTGAGGGGATAATATCAAGAACACAAATTCTCCAACCTCAAACTCTAAGGGTATTTGCCTATGATAGGAATAATACTTCTCCTAGTCCTATGATGCTTTTATCCTCTCATAAACAAGATGAACCTTTTCAGTCATTCTCTGCACCACATCGGGACCAAGAACTCCTGACTCCCCAACCACCATCCCACACAAAAGATAATGACACAATCTCTTATACAAAGATTCAAAAAAATTCATGCTAATGGAAGAGTGATAAATGTTTTTTTATGAAAACTTGACCAAAGGCAGGTGTTATACCCAAGATCCAACAAAGTCCAAGATTGAAGATCGCAACATATCCTCCAATGTCTAGATATTATGCTCTGTTTTCCCATCTGTATGAGGGTGGAAAGTATTTATAAGGCATAACTATGTTCTAAAATAATTCTTTAATACCATTTAGACTCATGAGGTAAAATATGAATCCCAATCAAAGACAATAGACCTTAGAGCTCCATGAAACTACATCACCCCATCCACATATCTCTTAGCCAATGCATCTATGGTGCCTAACTCCATGATCACTAATAAGTGGGATGATTTCATCAACCAATCCATGATTATCATATAGAATCACAAACTTCTTAAGATCAAGTTATCCTTGTAAAAAAATCTAATGAGATGTAAACCCATTTCCACTCAGGGACACCCAAATGTTGCAATAAACCACTAAGAACATGATTCTCATCATTTACCTGTTGGAAAACCAAACAATGAGCCACAAACTCCACCGCCTCCTATTTTATCCCAAGACACCAAATATGTTTTCTTAAACCATGATATATCTTGGACACCCTCAGGTGTACCACCAAAGGTGAGATGTGAAACTCACGAAGGACCCTCTCAGACATCGCTATAAAAAAACAGCCTCCCTTAAAACAAAATTCAGTTTCGACCATCCCTATAGAGCATCACCATGGAAAACACAATCAAACATCACCTTTTCCTCTAAGACTTGCCACTAATAATCCACCACTTACTAAAATAGGTATGATTGTACTATCATATGAAATAAAAATACTCTACCATTAACCACCCTTACATCAAGGTACAAGGCTCCCAACTCTTTGTGAGATGGTATGTGAGTATGATATACTCTATAATACCAAATGTAGGATCGAATATATAAGTATGAGATGATGAAATACAAGAGGGGGGTGAATTGTATACTTTAAAAAAAATCCCTAAGGACATTTTGCATAACCAAAATTCACAACACCTCTAAGTTCTAATAACTTTCTTGATTCTAGAAAAGTGATCTTGGATATGAAACTTAACAAAAGTTTATACCAACTAAGATTATAAATTAAAGTTTATAGAATCTAAATAAATCAGAGTAGAAGTATGAGGAAGTATAAGAAAGTTATACTTTCCTCAACAATACAAATGCAACAGAAAACTTGAAACAAAACTAGAAACAATTAGTAAATCTTTTAACCCAAAGAGAAGGGTATCCAACAAACATGGATAAAGGTCCCTTGATTTATACTTTCAAGAAATTCTATCTTACCCACACCAGGGTAAGCCCTCGATATGAAGATCAAAGTCTGTCTTGATATCCCAACAATCCCTCAACTATCAGGTAGTCAGAACCTCTGTCTTTCTATCCCCAGAAGCCCTCGATTGTACACAACAACAATCGGAGTCGCACAAAGAAAATATGCATGAAGAAACATTTGAACAAGCCTTCAAACTTTCTGCACGAATCTTGATAGTTTATAAGAGCCTATATCTCTAGAAATCACTTCAACAACATGTAAGAACATATGTCAAAGATGTTGTCAAGTGTTGTGCTCTTTTCAAATGAGCTCATATTTATAGTCACAACTCCAATGGTTGGCTCCCTCCTCCAACGGTCATATTTTTCCTTGAATTTAGGAGGGACCTTTACATGTGTCACTCAAACAACGGTTAGTTGATAAATGAAGGCAAGACATCGTTTTATAAAAGAACAAGTGAAAGAATAACCAAAAACTGATATTCAGAATGTAAGAAAATATGAAGGTTCAGAATGTAAGTAAACAAAAGTTCAGAGTCTAATTAAAAATGTGTTCAGAGTCTATAATACAAGGATATTCGGAATTTGTTTTTCTAAGGAATTTGTAATGAGAATTCGTAATTAGAATTCTTCATCAGAATTTGTAATGAGAATTCATAATCAGAATTCATCATTAGAATTCGTAATTAGAATTCATCATCAGAATTTGTAATCAGAATTTGTAATCAGAATTCTTCATCAGAATTCGTAATGAGAATTCGTAATTATAATTCTTCATTAGAATTCATAATGAGAATTCATAATCATAATTCATCATCAGAATTCGTAATGAGAATTCGTAATCAGAATTCATCATCAGAATTCGTAATGAGAATTCATAATTAGAATTCATCATTAGAATTCGTAATGAGAATTTGTAATCAGAATTCATCATTAGAATTCATATTTATAACTTTATAAAAGTTCGTAACAGGGAATTCAGAATAAAACTTCATAAAAGTTCGTAATAGTAATTTAGATCCTAAAACAGAATTCTTCTTATCTAAGTATTATACGATTCTGAGGTTTTAGATATGAATCCGATTTTTATACTTAAGAAAAATATTGATATGAACAATGAAGTCTAGGTAAGGGTAGATTTCCTTGGGTAAGGAAATTTTCCTTATAAAGTAAAGTATAGGGTAAAATCATATTTGCTTTAAAATAACGTGTTTTTGATTTTCAAAACAAAAAGGAATGGAAAATTCATAAGGAAAACCTTATTGACTCAACAATCTCTCCCTTTCTGGAAAGCACAAACATCCTTCTGAAAAAGAATATAAGGACTTAGATAAAGATTTTCTAGACTTTGAAATAAAGCTTATCTACCTTTGTTCATGGACAATGGTGAATTCGACTAACTCCCCCTTAGGATTTGGAACACTAAGGATCGTATTCTAGATTTCTGGAATGAGATTTTCATTATGAATATGGAAATCTTTTTAATGAGCACTTTCCCTTAGATAAACTCCCCCTTACTTAGGGATACTTCTTATATACTTATAAATCTTTTTCCCTCTTTTTTTTAGAATTATTTATTCTTCTCCCCCTTTGTGATTTTCAGAAAGAGTTTGAGGGAATGGGAAATAATATGGTACCTAAAATAATAGTATAGACAACAAAAAAAACAGGAAAGCATAATTCCATTAAGATTTGAAAAGTTAGTACAAGGAAAAAAATACAACAAAATATCAGAGTGGAAATTATTTTTCTTCTTTTTCCTTGGGTATTAGAATCTTTATAATGGTCCTCAGATTTTTCAGCTCTTTATGATCCTCCTCAGATTTCTTTTCTAATTCCTTGATCCTGTCTTCCTGTGCCTTCATGACCTCTTCCTGAGCAATCAGCATTTCATCTTATTTCAAAAGATTTTCTTGCATCGCAATCTGGAGATCCTTCTCTGTTTTCAAGATTTGAACAATATAACTCAGCTTCCCATTTCGATCTTTCACCTCTTGAATCTGAGAACTTTGTTCTAGACTTATCTTTTCCTAAAAATTGTTTGTAATATCCTTGATCTTGGAATATTCGGTATCAAAAGCCTCTTTTACATCCTCTTGAAATTTATCAAGATCTCCCATATTTTGGACGATGTTCTTTGACCATCTGGTCATTTTCTTGCAAGACTTCTTGTGGGCTTCATAGACTATGAGGAAAGTTTTGACATCTAATTCTATCTTGACACACTTTTCCATCACCATGGACATCGAATCTGATTTCTGATTAAGATAATTTTGAAACATCTGGCATCTAGAATCTATGCTTGAAAAAGTCAGAATAGAGTCAACAAGCTTCTTCTAGGATTGTTCAACAAAATCATGACCAAGAGAAGATGATTCTAACTCTAAAATTTTACCTGGAGATGGTTGTTCCTCTAGATCTACCAGCTTCCTCTTAGAGGATCCTCCAGTATCTTTATTCCTCAAAATTTCTTTTATTGGAGTATCAGCAACCACTTGTTTCCCTTTACTGATTTTAGGATTAGCCTCTTCTTCTGGAGACTCATGCTCACTTCCGGATAATTGTACAATTTTATCTTCATAAACTTTTTCTTTCTCAGCTCTAGCCTGAATGTATTCTGGATGAATAAAGTGATGATTGAAACACTCTTCTTCAGACAACTTGTTTACTTCCTCATCTTCACCCTTGTCATTAGCTCCAGGAGTAACAAATTTTGAAGATCCGGCTTGAGAATTCCGGATTGACAATTTATCGGAAGCACTTTCCTTTTCATGATACTCTTCAACTTGCTTAATTACATCATCAGACCCACCACTACTCTTAGATTCTTATACTTCTTCTACAGATTTATTCTCTTCCACAACCTTCTCCTGTGATTTTTCCAGAGTCATAAACCCCTTACTTGGAGTTTCAGGTAATGGTTTTACCAAAAAGGTTTTCGGTATATGATTTTTTTTGGATGCAACCTCAGTGGCATTTTGAAGATATTGGACAATCTTGTCCTCAGACATTTTCTTCTTCATCTTCATCTCCTTAGCTTGTTTCTCTAGCTCATCAGTAGCTTTTTCTTTCAAGGGATTAACCTCAGTAGGATCCAAGACAAACTGTGGTTCCCCTTCTTTCAGAGTATTTTTATTATCCCTCTATTTTGCAACTACTTCATCCGGATATGCTTTCTGCTTCTTCGGTTTAGGAGGTGTGGATTGGACTTCCTTATACTTAGGGGTTTTATCTTCATCTTCCACTAATTTCAACTTCCTTTTCATGCCAACCTTCTTTGATGGTTCAGCTTTTTCAACAATCTCCAGATTGGCTTCTGCCTCTTCCTCAGGTAGATCGTAGAACTCACCTGACTGCTTTGAGAAACCAAACTTCATCCTCTTAAGAGTGTCATCACTAATCGGCATAACTTTTCAATTCCTTACCTTGGAACTAAAAGGAATCTTAAAGCATTCTAGGCACTAAACTATCAACTTTGAGAGCAAGGTAGGATACATTATAATCTGAGCTCTCATATTGACATTCTTGATGTTCTGAATTGTAATGAGGATGTGTCTCATGAGATTAACCTTCCTGATGTTTACTAAAAAGTCTAGAATATACATGTCACTTTTCTTAAGGGTGTCTTTATCACCCTTTCTCGGTACAATGAGACCTTGAACCCGTAATTGTACAATCCAATCGTTGGTGGATAGATGGGAAATCTTTTCTATCTTTACATATTTGAGCCCGAGGCATTCCATAGCCTTTACCTTAACGAAACTACCTTTAACCTCTGGCAGTTTATGGGAGAAAAATTCTGCCTCCCTTTCATATGATAGCCCCACCAAGCTTGCAGCCTTGGTGTAAGAGAGTGCATAGGTCTTCCCATAACTCTTAAAGGATAACTTTTCCCTACCATCTTCCATGAAGAAGGAAACTGATTCATAAAATTCTATAAGAAGATCCGGATAGACTACATCCTGAGCTCCTGTCTTAGCACTGGCTACATCTTCCCATCCATTGAGCTTGATGTTCTTAGAAAATATATAATCATACTTATTGAAGAAGTTAGGGTGTACCAACCTCTCCCTACATATCTTCCACTCTGAGATTGGCTTGACTGAAGACATATCCTGAGAAGGGGCTTCTGCAGACATTCGGACTGAGCACTTCTAAAGAATTTGGAATGGGCATTTGTAGAGGAGAAGATCTTCGAGACACGAGAGCTTGGAAACCGATGTGGGACAACCATCGGGGGTCCCCTTTATATAGGCGATGGATTTGACCTTTCAACTTCTAATTCCAATATAATGGTTGGGAAACCTTCTGATCTGATCTAATGGTTGTTATGATAGTCGCAAGGGAAAAAATTTGGTTGAATTCGATCTTTTGAGGTTTTAAAAGGAATCATTCGGATTTAAGGAAACTTGAATCCAAGAAATTAAAATTCAAAAAAACACTAGCATGTAAAATATTATTACAAAAACTTAAGTAAGGAAATTGTACCTTTCGGATTGACTAAGAATATTATTCATAATAGGTCACATTCTTCTTGAAGAAAATTTGACTATGAAAAAAAAACTCACTACGAAAAACTCACTATGAAAAACTCACTATGAAAAACTTACCAAAATTCGATTATGAAAATTATCATTATGAAATTTTCCATTACGAAAATTTTCATTATGAAAATTTCCATTACGAAATTCCCATTATGAAAATTTATATTACGAAAATTTTGAAAAACTAACTAAGAAAATTTTCATTATGAAAATTTTAAAAACTAACTATGAAAATTTCCATTATGAAAATTTGAAAAACTAACTATGAAAATTTGAAAAACTAACTACAAAAATTTTCATTATGAAAATTTGAAAAACTAACTACGAAAATTTTCACTATGAAAATCTGAAAAAAAATTAATAACAGATGTACTCCCCCTATGAAAAAGAGTTTATTACTATAAGGAGATTGGTTCAACAAAAAGTTAATCAAGGAAGACTACCTCACGGTTATCATTACTAACTTTTGTTTAATGTATTAAAATCTATCGAAGGGTACATATTTTGTGAAAATATCAGCAAGTTGATCTTTCATTCCGATAAATTGAAGAATTATATCTCCTTTTTGTGTGTGATCCCTAAGAAAGTGATGCCTAATGTCTATGTGTTTTGCATGAGAGTGATGTGCAGGGTTTTTACAAAGGGAAATGGAACTTTTGTTATCACACAAAATTTGAGTCTTAGTAAAACTCAATCCATAGTCTGTGAGTGTGTGTTGCATCCACAACACTTGAGCACAAAAACTTCCAGCTGCTACATATTTAGCTTCAGCAGTGGAGAGCACTAATGAGTGTTGCTTCTTGAAAAACCAAGAAACTGATTAATCTCTTAAGAAATGACAAGTTCTGGATGTACTCTTTATATACATTCTACATCCACCAAATTCAGCATCCGAGAAACTAAAAAGAAATCATTTCCAGATGTATAAAATAGTCCAAAATCCATGGTTCCCTTTAAGTAGCAAAAAATTCTTTTCAATGCCTTTAAATGAGATTCCTTAAGATTGGATTGATATCCTGCACATAAGCATACTAAAAACATTAAGTCTAGACGACTAGCTATCAAGTAAAGTAGACTTCCTATAATACCTCTAAAAGATGTTTGATCTACTGGTTTCCCAGCTTTATCAAGATCAAGTGTGTTTGAGGTACCAATGGGAGTACTTATACTCTTAGTGTTTTCATATCCATACTTTTTAAGAAGATCTTTAATATACTTATGTTGGGATATATAGATTCCTTCTGGTTTTTGAGAAATTTGAAAACCAAGGAAAAATGTTAACTCACCCATGATACACATTTGAAACTTAGATTTCATTAGATCCGCAATGGAATCAGTTAAGGATTGCTGAGTTGAACCAAATATAATTTCATCAACATAAATTTGAACAATCAAAACATTTTTCTTATATTTCTTTATAAAAAGGTTTGGATCTGCATTTCCCTTAACATAGTTATTTTGAAGCAAAAATCTTGTAAGTCTATCATACCAAGCTCGAGGGGCTTGTTTAAGGCCATACAAAGCTTTGGTAAGTCTAAAAACATGATCATGATGTTTTGTATCTTCAAATCTAGGAGGTTGTTCAAAAAAAACTTCCTATTGAACATAACCATTAAGAAAAACACATTTCACATCCATTTGAAAAAGTTTGAAATTGAAGAATCTGCAAAGGAGAGTAAAATATGAATAGAATCAAGTCTAGATACTGGAGAATATGTTTCTTCATAGTCTATTCCTTCTTATTGATTATAGCATTTAGCAACTAATCTATCTTTATTTATTATGATGATTCCATTTTCATCACACTTATTTCTGAAGACCCATTTTACTCCAATAACAAAAGTTTCCTTAGGTCTTTCAACCAAGGTCCAGACTTTAAACCTTTCGAATTAATTTAGCTCATCTTGCATGGCTTTGATCCAATCATCATCACCTAAAGCTTCATCAGTACTTTTTTGGTTCTAATTGGGAAAGGAATGATAGATGTTCTACTTCATTTCTTAAGGAATTTCTAGTCCTTACAGGTTTACTGACATCAACAATGATACTATCACTGGGATGGTTCTTTAGAAACAACTGATTTGGGTTTTGTAAAACCTGTTCATAAACATAGGGTAGAAAATCTTCTGGGGTAAATGTTTCAGAAGTATCTTCTTGAACATTTTAATTATGAGAAGGATTTTATATCAAATATTGATAATAAATTTTTGAAAATACATCTGTGGATATAGGTTTTGGTTGTTTAAAAACCAAAGGATCAGTTTCATTAAATTTAACATGTATTTTTTCTTCAGTAGTACAAATATTTTTATTGAAAACTCTATATGCCTTAGAAGTTGTGGAGTAGCCTAAGAAAATTCCTTCATCATATTTTGGTGTGAATTTATGTAGATTATCTTTAGTATTCAGGATGAACACCTTGCAACAAAAAACCTTAAAGTAGGAAATTCAAGGTTTTCTACCATTCCATAACTCATAAGGAGTTTTATTAAGAGAAGTTCTAATCAAAACACAACTTATAGTATAACAAGCAGTACTTACAGCTTCAACCCAAAAATTTCTGGCTACAGAATACTCACTCAACATGGTTCTAGTTATCTCTTGAAGAATTCTATTTCTTCTTTCAACAACACCATTCTGTTGAGGTGTTCTAGGTGCTGAGAAGTTGTGAGTAATATCTTTTCTACTACAAAAAGTTTCAACATCAGAATTTTTAAATTCTCCTCCATGATCACTATGAATAGTTTCCAATTGAAGGATTTTCTAATTTTTAACTTGGGCTCTAAAACTTTTGAAATAAGAAAAAGCTTCAGATTTATTTTCTAGAAAATAGACCCATGTAAATATAGTATAATCATCAACTAAGACAAATACATAATACTTGCCCCCAATGCTTCCAGTTTGTGTTGGACCAAAGAGATCCATATGAAATAGCTATAATGAAATAGTAGTTGAGACTTCACCAACATATTTAAAACTTGATTTATGTTGCTGGACATATTAACAAGGGTCAAAAACTTTTGAAGAATCAAATCTAAGATTTGGTAGATCCTTAACTAAACCTTTAATAGAAATTTTTCATAGGTTCCTAAGGTTACAGTGTCCTAACCTTCTATTCCATAACCAAGAGTGATCTTCCATTGCACTAAGGCAAGTTAAGTCTTGGCTCCTAAGGTCTTCTAAGTTTAGTGTGTAAAAATTCTCTTGCCTATTGGTAGAAAGAATAAATTATTCCTTGGAATTGTGTACTAAGCACTCATCATTCCTAAAATTCACAATGTACCCTTCATCACATAATTGTCTTATGCTAATGAGGTTGTGATTAAGACCCTTAACAAATAAAACAATTGAAATCAAAGTTTTTCCAAGAAGAACGATGTTACCTATACCAATAATTTCTTCCTGAGCATTATCTCCGAAAGTTACTTTTACTCCTTTCGTTTTGATAGTATTTTCAAAATAGTTTTTGTTACCAATCATATGCTGGGAACATCCACTATCTATGTACCACGTATTACTGTTGTTACTTTCCCTATTTTCCTAAAAATAAGAAAAAGTTAGACTTTCGGAATCCAAACTTTCTTGGATCCAGAATTGTTAGACAACAAAATTTTGGGTATCCACATTTGTTTATAAAAATAAGATGTATTAAACCCAAGGGATTGAGCTCTATTTAAGGATCATTTTTTCTTCCAATGCCCACCACTTTGACACTTAGTACAAAAATGGGATCTAGAAGGAACAAAATAGTTGTTTTTGAAAACCAGTTTTTGGTGAGTATAACCTAATCCAGTAGTGTTTGCTTGAGGTTTAATTTGAGAATACATCTTGTCAAAATTTTCCTTCTCATAGGAAAATTTTGCAAGGAGATTCTTAAGAGAAAATATTTCAGATTTCAGTCTGATGACTAAATTTCTATCCTCAAAAATCATTTCCTTAGAGTTAGATTTTTCCTCAAAAACTTTTACCATTAAAATATCATTTTTAAGATCTTTAGAAAGTTCTTATTTATCAGAATTTGCTTTCTCAAGGTCTTTAGAAAGTTTTTCTAAAATATATTCTTTATCTCTAAGATCTCTAGAAAGATCTGAAATCTCTTTTATAAGAATTTATTCCCTAGTATTTTCCTTGTCTAATTTCTTAGAAATTTTACAATTATTTGCTTCAAGTAACTTGTAAAATCTAGATACTTATTCATATGAAGGTAATTCTTCATTTTTTGAGGATGAAGTATCTTCATTAGAAGTACTATGTTCGGAATAGTAATTCTTATCAAGAGATAAATTTGTTAAAGCCTCGACAGAGCGTACCTTGTCCATAAGACATGTATTAGGGAAAGAAGTTGTAGCAAATAATCCCATATTCTTCTGTTCCGATGAATCATATTCAGAAGATTCACTATCTGAAGAATCTCCACAGCTAGCACTCCAAGTATCATTAGCTTTAATACTTTTCTTGTGATTTGACTGATAGAATTTCTTCCTGTTCCTTTCTGAATTCCTTTCCTTCTTTTCCTTCTTTTTCAATAAAGGACAATTAGGTCTGATATGACCTATTATTTTAAATTCATAACATGTAACTTCTCCATATTTATTATCTCTGTAGTCTTTCTTCTTGTACTTACTCTGATGGTTCCTTTGAGCAACAATCTTTTTCATCCTCCAAGAAAGATTAGCTAATTCATTCTCAGAATTTTCTATGTCACTAGATTTTGACTGAATAATGACTTTCTTTATCTTTGATCTGGTTACTCTTTTTGGGGTCTTGACTTTCATATGTTTAGAATTGGTTGTAAAAGAAACTCCTCCATTCCCATTCTTCTTCTTGACATTTTCAGTATCTCTCTTCATTATGATTTCATACTGAAGAAGAGTTTCAAACAACTCATCTAAGGAAATGTGAGTGACTTTTCTGTTCTCATCAATAACTGTCCTCTTGGACTCCCATTCATTTGGCATAACATCCATGATATTATCTACAAGAGCCTCATCATCCAAACCTTTTTCTCCCATAGATTGTAAGCTATTCACGATGGTCACAAAACTTTGCTGAACTTTTCTTATAGGTTATCCATAAGGAAAGTTAAAACTATGGTATTCAGCTCTCAACATAGCTCTTCTTGTCTCTATGACTTTGGATGTACCAAAATGTGTAACTTCAAGTTTCATCAAAAAACTATTTGCAGCTTCGCATGAGGATATTTGATTATAGATGTTCCTAGTCATGGAACACAACAAATTATTTTTTACTCTGAAATCTGATTGATATTCTGATTTTTCTTGATTTGTAACGGTTCTCAATTCCTTATCTGGAATCTTATAACCTCCAGTCAGCATTAGATAGTTATCAACTCCAGTATTGATAAAAAAGTCTTCATCCTATCTCTCCAGTACTCATAATCATTTCCATAAAAAACAAGAGGTCTGGTAGGATTTATATTATCAATAGAACCAGCATTTAAACATGCCATTCTTAAGAAAGTCTATGGAACACAAACTTGTTAGTAGTATAAGTTTTAAAACTAAAGAAAATATTCTAAGCAAGAAAAAGTTTATATCTAAGAAAAAAATGAATCTGAACTTATGAATCCAAAAAACTGAATCCGAGAAAAGATGTGAATCCAGAAGTTCAACTCCGAGAATTTTATTCTGAATCTAATCGTGAGATTAATTCAGATTGAACCAAATCCTTTGATACCAATTGTGAGATGGTATGTGAGTATGATATACTCTATAATACCAAATTTAGGAATGAATATATAAGTATGAGATGCTCAAATACAAGAGGGGGGGGGGGGGGGCGAATTGCATAATTTAAAAAAAATCCCTATGAAATTTTTGTATAACCAAAATTCACAACACCTCTAAGTTCTAATAACTTGATTGATTTTGAAAAAGTGATTCCGGAAATGAAACTTAACAAAAGTTTATACCAACTAATATTCTACATTAAAGTGTATAGAATCTAACTAAATCAGAGTACAAGTATGAGGAAGTATAAGAAAGTTATACTTTCCTCAAAAATACAAATGCAGTAAAAAACTTGAAACAAAACTAGTAACAAGTAGTAAATCTTTTAACCCAAAGAGAAGGGTATCCAACAACCTTGGATAAAGGTCCCTTGATATATACTTTCAAGAAAGTCTGTCTTAACCACACCAGGGTAAGCCCTCGATACGAAGATCAGAGTCTATCTTGCTATCCCCGCAAGCCCTCAACTATCAGGTAGTCGGCACCTCTGTCTTCCTATCCCTAGAAGCCCTCGATTATACACAACAACAATCAGATTCGCACAAACCAATATGCATGAAGCAAAGTTTGAACAATCCATTCAAACTTTCTGCACAAATCCTGAGAGTTTATAAGAGCCTCTCTCTCTAGAAATCACTTCAACAGCATGTAAGCACAGATGTAAAAGATGTTGTCAGTGTCGTGCTATTTTCAAATGAGCTTCTATTTATAGGCACAACTCCAACGGTTGGCTCCCTCCTCCAATGGTCATATTTTTACTTGAATTTTGGAGGGACATATATACATGTCACTCAAACAATGGTTAGTTGATAACCGAAGGCAAGACATTGTTTTGTAAAAGAACAAGTGAAAGCATAACCAAAAACTGATATTTGGAATGTAAGAAAATATGAAAGTTCAGAATGTAAGTAAATAAAAGTTCAGAGTCTAATGAAAAATGTATTCAGAGTTTATAATACAAGGATATTCAGAATCAATTTTTCTAGGGAATTTGTAATGAGAATTCATAATCAAAATTATTCATCAGAATTCCTAATTAGAATTTGTAATCAGAATTCATCATTAGAATTCGTAATCATAATTCATCATCAAAATTCATAATGAGAATTCGTAATCAGAATTATTCATCAGAATTCATAATGAGAATTCGTAATCAGAATTCTTCATAAGAATTCATAATGAGAATTCGTAATCAGAATTCATCATCAGAATTCATAATGAGAATTCGTAATCATAATTCATAATTAGAATTTGTAATGAGAATTCGTAATCAGAATTCATCATCAGAATTCATAATGAGAATTTGTAATCAGAATTCATCATAAGAATTTGGAGTTAGAACTTTATAAAAGTTCGTAATAGGGAATTCAGAGTAGAACTTCATAAAAGTTCGTAATAGGAATTCAGATCCTAAAATAGAATGCTTCATATCTATGTATTATACAATTCTGAGGTTTTAGAGATGAATCCAATTTTTATACTTAATAAAAATATTGATATGAACAATGAAGCCTAGGTAAGGGTAGTTTTACTTGGGTAAGGAAATTTCTTTATAGAAGTAAAGTATAGGGTAAAATCAGATTTTCTTTAAGATAAGGTGTTTGTAATTTTCAAAACAAGAAGGAATCGAAAATTCATAAGGAAAACCTTATTGAATAAACACTCTTCAATTACTCTCCAAGAATATCCAAACTCCTAAACAATATCCTCTCACGAATTTCTGATTAAACCATCAACCACAAAATTTACCTTTCTTGAGTTGTATGAGATCTTGAAATCATAATACTAAAGAAACTCCATCCACTTTCACTTATATAGATTCATATCATGTTGAGAAAATTTATAACTCAAGAAATTTTGATCCATGAAGACCCTGAAGCGCTCCAAACTTAGGTAATTCCACTAAAACATTAGTAAAAAAACAACCCATGATAGCTCCAGTTCATGGGTGACATTGTTAAACTCATGGAGACATAAATTTTTATACCCATAAGAGATCACCACTCTATAATAAATTAACACACATCCTAATACTAGATGGGATTCTTAATAGAAAACCTCAAACATCACACCCTCCTCTAAAAAATTGACCACTAGATCCCTGACCAACTTCCCCTTAATATAACCCAACTCCACTTGACACTAGTCAATCCATAAAAAATTGTAGTCCTTTCTATTCAACACTATCAATGAAGATAAAAATCAATAGAAATCAGGAAAAAACCTCTGATAATAGCCTATGAGACCAAGGAAACTATGAACCTTCACCACATTCTTGGTTTCTTCCCAAGAAAAAACTACCTCAAACTTCAATGGGTCCACTTCCACGCCCTTCTATGACACCACATTCCCAAGGAAATGAACCTATTATGTAAAAAATATACACTTGGATAACTTTCCATAAAGATGGTGGTGTCAATGAACCTACAAGACAACATTGAGATGATCAACATGCTCCTCATATGACTTAAAGTAGATCAATATGCCATTGATGAACATGACTATGAACTGGTTTATGACTTTATGGAGCATGGAGTTCATGAGTCCCATGAACATAGATAGTGAATTTGTAGCACAAAACGACATGAAAACAAACTCAAAGTTCCCATAACTACATATATAAGGTCATTATTTAGGATATCTCCCGGATTCACCCTCAACTGGTGATACCTAGACCACAAATCAATCTTATAAAACCAACTATCCCCTATCAACTTGTCAAAAAAATAATTTATCCTTAGAATATGGTAATGGTTCTTAACCATTACTAGATTCAATATCTAATAGTCTATACATAGCCTCAGACTAACATTATCCTTCTTGGAAAATAACACCAGATCACCCCACGATGAAACACTAGGTCGGATAAAACCCTTTTACATTAGATCATCTATCTGAATACTCATATCCCACAACTTATAAGGTTACATATGATAAGGATCCATCTAAATTATAGAATCACCATGTAATATATCTATCCAAAACTCAATGTCACATTTACGGGGTAAAATTACAACCTCCTTAGTAAAATCATCTAAGAACTCCCAAATTTCTTTGAGAACCTCCACTATCCTATAATCCATTTATTGCATAAAAAACTCAACTATTAGAGAGATAAGGGGCTATACACACCTATTTCCCACATGATAACTCTACTCACCAATGAAAACCACACACTAGCCATCCACATTCGAGAACATGACTCTCCTACAAAAGAAGTCAATAATATTTTGAAAAGAATACAACTAGTCGATGCCGAGGATAAAATCATAAACCTATATCTGAAGTAATAAAATATACCCACTGGACTGATGTGGCTCCATTTTCAGTCTACACCGTCGACACACATCAAACAATCTTGTCTAGCCTATGAATGATGTAGTCAACACTAAGGGAATGGGAAGCATATATATGTCTATTCCCATAGAAGAAACTAGATTGGGTACAACAAAGGAGTTAAAGTATCCTAAATTAAACAAGTTATAAAAAAGGGTGGAAACAAAAACTAAGCATACCTTGAATGATATCTACACCCTCTAGGACTGCCTCCTCTACTACCTATAACTGACCATGCCTAGCTCCTCTACCTCTCTGCTGATGACCACCTCCACGAGCATGGTCAGGACAAGGTTCATGGACCCAAGGAACATCTTGGGTTCAGACTTTACCTACCCCATCCCTTCTCAATAGATCATAAGATAACTTCCCCTACCACTAAAATGGACTCATTGTCAACTACTGATGAGGATGATGCTGAACTTGACCGCCTCCACCAAACTAAGATCAAAGAAAAACTAGGCACTGATTATGATGATGGAAATAAACTCCATAGAAAATTAATACTACCCTAGGTCCCCTATGAAAATAATGAAAACCACTTCCCTATAAGGTTAGAAAGAAAGGTGCTGAGTTCGAATCCCCATTGGTTGAAACCTCAAAAGACCTAGCGCTTGATACCTACCACTAATAACCCTACTCCTCGAGGAACCCTGTTGTATCCCCTATCATGGTAAACCTCATCATGAGTTTATCCACTCTATCACCTCTAACTTCTTATGTACCTTCAAATACAATGGAAATGTAAAGAAGTTAGAATATACTAGATTGAAGGATAAAGTTCCTCCTCAAGTTGTCTCACACGAGACTCCTCATCTAGAAAAAGATCTCAGAAAAAATATAGAAGGTCCTTGAACTTGATCCCCAACTCTCACACTAACATGCTACCCTACTAATGAGATAGAAACTCCCACCACTTTATTAGATTCATGGTTGATAAAACAAACGTTGTCTAGAATTATTTTTGAATGTCAACCCATGAAACATCTTCCTCCTTCTACTTTCCTAGATACAACATCCACCACTGAAGCATATCTCCTATCATCTGAATAACTGCTAAAGGAAACTAGTACTCCACTAGGACCTAGATAAAAATGAATATGCTCTTAAGCTTCTCCAACCATATCTCTATCACCACATTAGAACACTACCCTCATACTTCCCTAAACCCTACCACTGAAAAGTGCACAATGGCCTCTTTCATTGAATATCCTCCTCAACCAAATCAACCCTCTAGTGATCAATTAAACCACCCTATTGAATCCACACTACCTGAACCACAAATAGGTGATAACCAAGACCCATAGCTAAAAATGGAACAAGGATTTCCTAAGACCATGTAGCATGCAATTTTCTTATTAAGATTCATTTTAATTCATTTTATCTCATTTCAAATTTTCCAAAACAACCCAATTCAAATAAGAACACAATTAAATCATGATGCACATACCTCTCCTAGGTCTCTACCCTGCAAGTGGGCCCACCTAACTTGGCCGATCAATAGACTTAGAGTCTGTGCACCAGATCACAGGGGTCCCTAAAATACAATTTCATATTTAGTCTCTCTAGCCTATGTCGCATACCAAGGTAAACTAGAACCATTTCCTTACTAAACCATGAAAACTTCACTATGAATAACTCCATACTCCATCCCATCTCTCAACCATCACCTTTTATGCCACTCTTTCATGAACCCATCCCTCTAAAGATACCACAATGATGGAAGGGATATAATAACCCATGAGTCCTACCCCCAGTAGGCCCCAGGTTAGTGACCAACACTGAGGGTATAAAAAACTCAATATGGTAGGAATTACCCTATATAATAATATAGGATTGGGAGATAATATGAATAAATCACAAGAAACTCCATAAAATAATATTAAATAAAAACCAAAACCATCACATAATTCATGTATAAATAAAACTGATATAGTTTTAATCTTCCAAAGTAAATACCCAAAAAAAACTAAAGCAGTGACACAAAAATTTCCCAAAGATCTAAGCTAGTAATGTTCATCATGGTCCACATAGTCTTCTTGGAAACCTAACAATTAGTTTACATATATAGGGTAAGAATACAAGTATACTTAGTAGTAAAACCAAATCCTCTCATGTAAATGTGAAAAAAACATACTAATTCATCTGTGAGAAAAAAAACCAACAACAACTAAACCAACTAAATATATAACCCAAACCTCACCAAGGAATGATAACCAAATAACACAAGTCATCTATAATAACATAATAAGAATCATATTAATAAGGTCACCTTGCATTACTTCCCACTGATTTTCCACTCTCACACCCCAACATCCTACATCCTGACACTCCCATATATTTCTTATAACACATACCACTGCCCCACAACATGGACACATTAGATCTCACCCGAAGATACCTGGTCCACCTCCCCACAACATAGTCACATATCATATTTCCCAAAGACACCTAGGCCATCACATCTCAACCACAACCAGAGAAGTAGGGTATCATGAACATGAATGAAATCAACCTCATGCCCATATCCAACCATGTATGAAATCCACCATAATACATCCCATATCACAGTGACAACACATCTCTCTTAAAAACACATGGTCCACCACCCCACAACAAAATCACATCACATCTGGTCTATAAAGACCTGGGACATCACCTAATGCACTAGCATACCTTCATTCATTATAGTCTATGCATATATACTCACATGGAAGAGAGAGTGGGAAAGGGTGGGTAGCATGGTGCTCAACATTGGTAAGGTGCATATAGAAATTAAAAGAAATATACAATATATATATATAATCCACACACAAGACCAACCCAGGGGTTCTCAAAAAAACCTTAACCAACTCATAACACTACCACTTTATCTATCACCACAAAATGAAAATAAAACACATAACAAACATAAGACATGTTTCACATTTCACACTTCTTTTAACAAATTAGCCAATTAACATACTTCACATTACCAACCAATCCATTTATTTAGTACATTCATTTCATTATTCGGCCTATTAAATTTCATTTTAACATTATTATTCAACTCCAATACTACCCGGATAACTAGCACAAATGCAACCACACATCACAAGAAGATCGTCATCCCGATCAAACCATCACCTCGTCTTCCCACAAGAATGACTAAACAAACTATCACCTCACCACCCAAAAGAATGACCAAACAAACCATCACCTCACCGACCCAAAATTATAAGAAGAAAACCATCACCTCACCACCCTACAATCATGGCCAGATAAACCATCACCTCTCCACCTCAAAAGAATGACTACATATCACCCATAATCCCCACATTCCACAAACACACATAGTAAATTCATATCACCACCCCACATAATGACCACACATAAAAACACATCACAAAACATTTTATAGATTTACCAAGGTTCTTTTATCAACTCCACTTTGTTATTTTAGGGTCATTATGACACATGCCGCAATCCTAGGAAAACCATTTCATTAGCCAAATATAATTGATTATCCAATTTCTTATTTAGGGTGATATCATAATAGAACAAAACATGGTTACCATATCACTACATCTACTATACAAGAAAAGACCCCCAATGGCCATGATTTTTAGCTGGGCATTTAACACATAAAAATCCAAATATCAACAATCATATAAAAGTTGTAAAAACATGATAAACACACCCCTTTCCTCTTCATGTTAAATTATAGAATTCATTATATTTAATTTAGTTGATGAAATTATCTTCCCAAAAGATAACAAGGGTATGATCCCTCCTACATGTTACTCAAAGAAGATAAATGAGGGACCCCTGCCTTAAATGGCGCTTTGCCGACTCACTACGCACCATGGGGTGAAGAAGAAGCACCCACACACTAAAAACACACACAAAAACCTTAGATCAACATAAATTGAACCAAAGGGCCATCTAAAAATAGCCCAAATTTCCCACAAATTGAAACAAAAAAACCACAGTAGATCTCCAAAGATGAATGGAAGGAAAAACATAGGGAAGATAGGTGAACTCACCATGGAGCACAAATGGGCATCCACCAGAACCCAAGGATTGAAGTAGAAGAGGTAGGGCTGGAAGATACCCTAAAATAAACTAGGGTCCACCAGGAAATGGGAGAAAGAGAGGTTTAGCTATATGAAAAGAAAAACAGCTAAACAAAACCTATTTATAACCTAGTACTTTCCCAACATACAGTGTAAACCACACTTTTATAGTTTAAAATCAATGGGTCTAAAAAAATTATGTTGTAAATCCAACCTTTAAGACATAAAACTCTCAAAACACTAAAACACACAAAAAAATATAGTGCCTTAGGATGGAATTAACTTATTCTATAAATACACTTCTTACAGTGTTAACCCTTATCATGATTTTCACCTCAACAACATACAAGTCATAAATCACTAGCCATACGAGCTGTAAACCTCCATATTGAACTATAAATCCCCCTTTTATTGTGTAAAAAAAATTAATTAGTTCTCCTAAAGCTCCAACATCCACCAAAACTCCTCTAGTATCCTCCAAGTTCTCACCAACCATGAAACAAGAGAAGTAATGGGCCAGGAAGGCATATACCATTATAAAAAACCTCCAAAACTCCTTAAATTCAACATCGAACTCATGAGACTTGAAAAAAATCTAAGACACCTCTTGAGACTCAAAAATAATCCAAAATAATCCACTAATAATTCTCAAACCCTCATAATTCCATTTCAAATACCTGTACAAAATCCAACTCATCCACTAATTCAAAAATTCAGATTCCCTATTGAATTTCCACACCCATATGAATATGGGGAATTAAAAAATCCCCATTATAAAACATCCCATATCTGGGAATTACCATTAGAAATCCAACCAAATATATTTACCTACACTAGTCACCAATTAAAATCTAAATGGCCTCATTACATTCTTGAGAACTCAAAAGGCCTCTAGAGCACAGTTCCAATGTAAGGAACTGAAACCAAAAAAACATGAGCCACCAATAAAGACATCTCCAAAAAGCTGAGACAATTCTTCCATAACCCTATTTATACCAAAACACCTAAGGTTTCATCATTTAATTGATCATCTAGTCTATGGTGATCCCCACAATAAGATCTTGCTTACCAAGTCTAATTATGATACCTTGGTGCTACCAAACATTGGAATTTCTTATTGAAACATAATATCAATGGTTCTCTAAACAACTTAGCATGGTTACTGGCTCACCATGTCTAATGTCAAGAAAAAGTACTAGTTAGGCCACCTCTGACCAACTTCCTATGAATCTTCTTGACTATCTCCTCTCGAGTTTCCTCAAGAGAAAAACATACCTAAAACTTAGAGTGTCCACAAATAACCCCCCAAAACAGGGTCCTGCTCATACCCTAATCCATGACACCAAATCTTCTTACTTCCCAATTAGTTTTTCCCAAAATATTACTTTCATAATTTTTTATCACAAGATTCGCCCCCTAATCCAAGTCACAAATAGGTTTCAACACCTAAACCATGTCATGAATGGGGTTTCACCCAAAAAACACATTATAAATCAGATTTCACCACAAAAATCACCCTTAGGTAACTCAAGATCACCCCAAGCCTGATTTCAATGCACCAACTCTAGCCATCACCCCATTTGATTACTGAATTTAGTATCCACCGAGGAACTAAATCACATTGGATGTTATCGGACACTATTACCCTGATGTTATCTCAACCATATAGAAACTAATTTCACCACACCCAAACCTTCCAATATAAAGGTCATTTACCCATGATAGATATGATTCTCCCCACCATAGGAGTATCATTATCATTTCTTAAAGAACCCAAACACTTGTCATATATGACACATATCTTGACCATCACTGTACATAATGACCTATGTGGACATGATCAAACATAACCAATCACTTAAAAGAAACACAAAAATTACTAGTAGTTCTTAAATCATGAAAACACCACTAGGGTATCAACTGAATACCAAACATAATGATGGTCACACCCTCAAAGGCGAATGGTGCACTTACCACTTTATGGATTTCCTTATAACACTCCTCAATCACCACTATAATAGGTTACATCATTGGAGGTGTGTTTCTCTTCCCGAGCCATGCTCATCTATCCCTGAAAATACTTATCGAGGATCAACCTGGATTAGACATTCCATTTAGCTTGATCCACTTCCAGTGTATCCTCTTTAACTGTAACACCCCTAACCAATTCACCGAGTACAGGCTGGAGTTCCACACGACCTTAGCTGTGCCTCCCCATATTCTAGAGGTTTCCTACTAGTACCAAGGTTCTAAAGTGAAATGTGTGGAGACTATACACTCAATCAGAGTGCATAATAATAGATAAATAACCAAACATGTAACAATACACAATAATATTACACAAAAAACAATAACCATAACTATAATGAATGAATATGGAAACATCAAAATCAAATAGTCAATTTAGAATACAAGGACACTAATTTCCCACAAGGCTGATCACATATACAAGATAGAAAAATAATAAAATTAGAAAGGGTATCTGCACCAAACTCTAAGACTCAACTATTATAGGTCTCTAGTATCATATATAGATATCCTACTCAAAGATCAACCCCAGGTCTCATCCCAACATGCACCTATAATTAGTGATAGATGCTCGGGTACCAAAGTTCCATGGATGATTGAGCAGGGTGTGAGTACAAATCAGTTGGGAACCAACAACACAGTCCATTACCTAACTGGTAAATGCATTTTATATGAATGTGATAAGATTATATGAAAGTAAAAAATAAATATATAAACCACCTAATCATACCATAAAACCACCAATGCATGATTAAGAAACAAACACCCATCTATCGAGTGGTTGAGTACTCATTAAGCCACCAAGAACCCCGATCGTATCTGATTTGGTGCTATACCAAAATTATAGTCAACAAGCCTCATGATACATATCCCTTGATGGGGTAGTCCAAAAAAATTTCTGATGCACCCCCCTCTAAGGTATATAACATGTACATTCCAAAAAATCTTCTAAAACATTCCCCTTAGGGAATATTCCATATGGATCCACCTGTATGTTCAACTGCAAGGCCATAGGAACAACTCATATGATATAAATATTCATAATGATAGATCAATATCACATTATTCTAAATAAGATTCATAACCATCACAATCCACATGTGATAAAACATCAACATAGATCTCATATGGATATACAGACAAACAACTCTTGTGATCAAACATCAAACATAGGTCTCATGGGCTATACACACACACACACACAAGTGATCAATCATCAAACATGTTATCCCAAAAAATAAACACACACACATGTGATCAAGAATCAAATATGGTCTCAAGGGAGACACACACACATGTGATAAAGCATCAAACATGGTCTCATGGTACACACATGCGATCAAAAATTAAACATGGTCTCATGGTCTAAACATGCACACACATGTGATCAAGTATCAAACATGGTATCTCATTATACACATGCACACACATGTGATCAAGAATTAAACATGGTATCATGGGACACAAACACAAAACACACACACACATACACACACATGTGTGATCAAACATTATCCATTAATGATAGACATCAATCCAGGGAATAAGGGTCTATTGTGGCCCTTATAACATTGTTTAATTACATTAGTCGTGGTTACTTTAAATACTTATGACCAACATAAAATTAACTAATTTAGCATCACATGAAATTCATATAAAAATTGTGAATTATGGGTTATTTACCAAGGTGGAAAACCTCATATAATATTCCAATAAACCATACATAATACCATATGGTATATTACAAAATAACACCTTCCTTAATATGAAGCCGAATCCCATCCAAGAAAGGAGAAACTACTTTTTCTGAGTCATCCAAGTCCATTAGACCTCCACAAATCAGCATGAGGTAATAAACCATGTGGAAGAATTAAAAAATAATTAATTATAACCTAATTATAATTAATTAAATGATTATGAGTAACCTCACAACCAAAGGTTCAAGGAATACTTGTCGAACAACTTACCGAGTATCACCACCTTTTCAAAACTAGGACCAACCACCCTTGGAAGGTATGTAACATTCCCATGACTTAATTATAGGGAAAATATCTATCATGTGATAGAAAAACAAATTAATATTTAATATAATTTAATTAAAAACTTTATAGGAGTTCAACCAGGTAATATATCATTGCCACAATGTCATCCAATATAGTTTGGTCCACTATCGGTATAATCACAATTCTAAGGCATGAAAAATCCCCAATTCAATTCCATGATATGATGGCCAATCGAAATCAATTCAACTAAAAACCATAAAAGAAAAAACCTATGGGTTTTACCTTTAGTGAAACTTCTATCAATTCAATATGTTCATCATCATAATATATCCTCTAGCCATACCGATCTAAATCCTCATCATTCTCAGAAAATTACCCTAAGATCTGGTGGAATTGTTATCCACTTCACTAATCAAAATCAATAAAAAGATCAATCAGTGATCAAGATGATCGAGGAGAGTATAATTTGCAGAGAATTTATATATAAAAGGATAAAAAATTCTAAAACATACCAAGATTAAACATCCATGAAAAATTACACAATGATCCATCACCACATAATCAAGAGGTGGGGTCAAGATCGATGAAGAATGAAAGATCTCCCCAAGATTCACTAACAGTTGAATCTATACCCGCCAAATTAATAGAACTCATGGAGGGAGTATTTAGTGGAGTAAATTCAAATAGACCTCAAAAATTATAGCAGGGTAGGTTAATCATAAGGGAGGATCAGAGCCCAAAATGGCCAAAAGGACCTTAATTAAGAAATGCCTAGTGCAACCCACCAGATAGAATGTGGGTCATCATCTACCCAGTGTAGGTTTACTAGCTATCTGATGAGTCTTTTTGGGTATTAGGGATACTAGCCACCCCACCATCTATCTAGTGGGAGCCACCAGCTAGCCACTGTGTCTATAGGATTGTTGGTTTCTGAACCAATAACCTTGACTTCTCCAGGCCTTCTCCATTGATTATCCAAGCTCAGAGTCACCCATCAAGCTTCCATTAAAAACCTAAAACACCTGTTAAATATGTTTAAACATGAAACATCTTAGTTTAGAACCAGATTATTTGAATTATCTTTCCATGAGATGAAAAATATAAATTCCTTCCAAAATTCATAACACATAATGATTCAGGTCATTAAAATATCCTCACTATAACACTTCTCATCCTTGAGAAGTTTTGGTATCTTGTGAATCATACCTCACGATCTTCCTATATTTTCATCCATGAGGAGTTCTATATGTTTCATAGATGAACACCAACTCATCATCCTAAGGCTCCACTCATCCTTGAATTCCCATCATGCTCTTCCAGAGTGATTCCAAGAAATACCACAAGAAACCGAACCATAATCCCACTTTCATTGGACATCAAGACCGTGATCACTGCACCCATCCAACTCAACACACCACAATGTCTTCAATCAATTTCTACTAAAGAAACACAGTTCTCCCCACCATAGGAATCATCATACAAAACAATATTATAAAAATCTAATGACATACTAGCTGTAGTCCAGTTTCATCATGCTTTATTGTATACAAATTACAAGTTAGAAGTCAATACTGGAAACATCATCCATGATTTCGAACCGAACATACAAGTCTCTTCTGACCAATGTAACCCAATCACACCAATTTTTTTGAAAAGTACCAAAACAATCCCAAATCAACTCTATTATCCTTGATATGATGAGTTTGATGTGTTCCCAACCACGATATTCAAGTTCATGAGGAAACACTAGTTATTACTCTTCCAACTGACTCACTGTGAAGTTACTTGACCTAAACAACTAACACTCCAAAAATCCATCAATCAAGACACCTTAAGCCTAAAATGAACCATTAAATTGATCCAAAATACCTACTGAAATATGATAGGACTTCTATGTAAGCTCCCAAATTAGTTCAAAAACTACTCACACAATACATAAGGCTCTCATCCATATACCAATGCACTAATGATCTATCTCAATATAAGATTATTCTGATCTTTATTCAAGTCCAAATCCATATATGGTCTCCATATAATGCCACATATGAAACAAACATAAGTAATTCATTAAAGAACAAGATACTCTTGGGTCTAAAACACATCGATCTTTCAGAGTCACCATGATTTTCCAATTGTCATCGTTTCACAAAATGATGACCCTTCCTATGAGAGGGTCATTCAGTCATGATCATATTGATGCTCCCCACTGTAGGAGTATCATTGTTGTCATCTCATCACACACACATTAGTATTATCAACCCTGACCATCCCATCACCGAATGCAATGACTAAATGAGACCATTTGTTCATACCGATTTCCAAATGAGATACCATGTGCTGCACACACTTGGATTTCTACGAATGCATTTAACTACATTCAATGATCCAATCTAAATGTGATCTATTTCCTCAATCATCATATACATGTTTTATGACCTCTAGACTATACGTTTCTCATCCCATAAAGAAAGATACCACAATGAACCATGAAATCTCTATGAATTACAAACATAGATTAACTACACAATGGTACCCTAATACATTGCTGATATCATCTCCCAACATAGAGACACCTCCACACACTCCAACTTATAGGCCTCCAAGCCCACTATATTCATATAGAACACACTGATTACTAACTCCAAGGGTGACCCTAAACCAAATTCATCAGTGACCTACTACTACTACTTATACCATGTTTATCCACAAAACCTGAAACATTCTCAATAGTCATCTCACCACTACTTTTTACCAAAATAATAGACCCCATGCATAAAAATATAAATGATTGCACATTCATCAAGGATTTCCCAGTGAGGCATGATAACACCACTCTTTACTTGAATCAGATTGATTCTCCATGAGTCATGAACCTCGAGTCTCAGGCCCACATGCTTACTCAGCTGTCCACACACTACATGGTACCATCTCTACCAATTGAACACACTTAGTGCAAATTTTCATAATTTAGAATCTCATTCACAACATTATATACCATTCATTCAACCTTTATTCAAATGTAATAAAAAAACTAATGGGGTTAGGTACCCAAAAAATCCTACCTTTTATCCCAAACCCCATATCATGAGTACTATCACTCAAATTGGTCTATACTCTAAGGTTGAAAGGAAAATCTAAAGATAGTATTTATAAGACTTACTAAGGTTATTCACATGAATAGGGAATTTTATCAACAAAATATTCCCCTCAGGTATAAAAATTGACTATCCCATCACATGGATACATTCTAACTCATGTTGCTACTGAGCAATATGAGTCACAGAATCACTAGTAATAAGAGTCACATCTCCAAGGATACAAGGGTTTTACATATAAACTACAACATGAACTCAATATGGGTCACAACTCATGGAATTTCATCTAAGTAAATCTCTACAAATATCCCATTATGGATCTTTCCTAGACCATTCATGTCGAGGGGCCATAGATTCATGGTTCAGTTAAACATAATTCCACTATGTGCTATACAGATACCTCCATATAGTCTTTATTTGAAACCTCAACTACCCACACCCATCTAATAGACAGTCATAAAATATTCCTCACTGATTCTAATAATTCTCGATAATGACCTAACAAGGTACACTACATTGTTAATGCATAGAGGGACTTCATCATCATCATTGTTGTTATTTTCATCCTCATAATCATCTAGGTGAACCACACTGTAATCTCACATAAATTTATATTAGAAGTAGAAATTAATATGGTTTTAACTAAATAGAATTTCATCAAAAAATCATATATGAAAACACAATACATTTTTTGACACTAAAGTAGTCGAGTCCTCCATCGTCAGTATAATCACACAAAACCAATCTATATTCCATGTGAATCCTACATTCTGGATAAGATGCATGAAGAAACTCTTTCTGATACATCTATGAGTCAAAATCCATATGAAATCACAAACCTCAAAATCCATATGTTTCACATGAGGTGAAATCATATAACCATAATAGTGAAAAATAATAACATCAATCCCATGCCATGGTAACTTGGAATTCCCTTGATAAAGGTGTTAAAGATACACTATAATAGTTTTCATCACAAGATCTAACACATTAACATTTCACCTGTATACCAAATTACCAAATCAGAAAAATAAGATATCATTTGATACCAGTTTTTTAACACCCTAACCCAAATCATTAGGTTTGAGCCATAGTTCCATATGACCTCAGACATGCCTCCCAATATGCACGAGGATACCGATTAATAAGGAGGGTCTAAATTGAAACAAGTGGAGACTATACCTTCAACCATAGTTCATAGTAATAAATAAATAACCAAACATTTAACAATAGAAAATAAGTGTATTTGGAAACCAATAACCATAACTGTAATGAATGAATGGAGAAACAACAGACTCAAAAAGTTAATCCAGAATACAAGTACACTGATCGACCATCGGGCCAATCACATATACCCAACTCCAAACCACACCTCCAACCAATATCTAATATCATAGTGATAAATCCCAATCAACGAGAAACCCAAGGCCTCATACCAACCCACACATACAACAAGTGATGGATTCTTGGGTACCCAAGTTCTATGTCCAACCAAGCAGGGCATGAGTACAAATTAGTAGGGAACCACCAACAGGATCCTTCACACAACTCGTAAATGTAGTGTACATGCATGTGATAAGCTCAATGGAATGTAAAATGGAAATAAATAAACTACACAAGCATAATATAAGATCACCAAATCAAATTTTAGAAACAAACACAAATATACTGAGAAATCATGCCCTCACTAATCCACCACGAACCACAACCATACCTACTTTGGCACCATGTTGAAAGAATAGTCAATGATCCACCTAACACATCCCCCTTAAGAGGATATTCCAAAAACATTTTTGACACATACCCATTGAAGGGATATCCCATGTACATGTTGATCAAATGTATGACACATCCCCATCTAGAAATAGTTCATATAGATCCACCTGCACTCTCAACTGGAAAGATAGAGGAACAACACATAAAATATAAATAAACATGATGATGGATCCATATCACATCATTCTAAGAAATAATTATGACTATCACAATCGACATATGAGAAAACATCAAAATATTTATCATGGGGATACACATGAATACCTCATGTGATCAAACATTGAACATAGGTCTCATGGGATACACATGCATAAACATGTGATAAAGCATGAAACATGGACTTATGGTCTACACATGCATACATATGTGATAAAACATCAAACATGACCACACGGGCTATACACACACACACACACACACACACACACATGTGATCAAGAATTAATCAAGGTCTCACATGATATACATGCACACACATGTGATAAAGCATTAAACATGGTCTTATGGGCTTCACACACACACACACATGTGATCAAACATCAAACATGGTCTCACGGGCCACACACACACACTTGTGATCAAGCATCAAACATTTTACATGGTCCACAAACTCACACACATGATCAAGTATCCACCATTTTAAGTAGATATCAATCCAATGTGCAAGGTTCCTTCATGGCACTTTGAACTTTGTTCAATTACATTAGGCGTAGTCCCTTTAATTAGATAAAGACCAAAATATCATTAACTAATTAAACATCAAATGAAATTCATAACATAATTATGAATTAATGGTCTTTTTACAAGGTGTAAAACCTCATATCACATACTAATAAAGCATGAATAATACCATAGGGTAGAGAACACAGGACCACCTACCTCAACATGAAGCCAACTCCCATCAAGAAAGGCTCGACTACTTTTTTTGAGTCATCCAAGTCCATTCAACCTTTATCAATCACCACAAGGTTCTAAAACATTCCTAATCATTCCAAAATAATTAATTTTAATTGAATTATTATTAATTAAGTGATTATTATCAACCTCACAATGAAAGGAGAAAGGAATACTTGTTAAAAGACTTAACATGTATCACCGCCTACTCAAAACCACTATGGAAGGTTCATAACATTCTACCAACTTAATTCTTGAAAAAATATATATAACATGATACCAAAAAAATACCAATTTAACATGATTAAATTGGAAATAATAATTCAACCGGGTGACATACCTTTGTCACAATACTTTCCAATGAAGCTTGAAACACTCCCATCACACTCTCGATTTTAAGGCATGAAAAATTCACAATTAAATTCTATGATATTATGGATGATTAAATTCAATTCTACCAAAAAACATAGAATTAAACACCAAGGGGATGTAACTTCAATGAAACTTCTATCAATGACACACATTCATCTTCACATGACATCCTCTATCCATGCCGATCCAAATCCCCATTATTCTTGAATAATTATACTAAGATCTGGTGGAATTTTCATCCAATTATATAATCAAAATCAATAGAAATATCAATTATTGATTAAGATGAATGAGGAGAATATTATTTGAAGGTAATTGAGACATCAATGGATAAAAAAAATTCTAAAACATACCAAGGGGAAAATTTATGAAAAAAGGCACATCAATCCATCAACACATGAGTAAGAGGATGTCAAGATCAATGATGAATAAAAGATCTCACCTAGATGCACCAACAGTTGTATCTAAATCCACCCTGGATCAAGGGGAAATCATGGAGGGGACAGAAGAGAGGAGTAAGGTTGAATTATGATAAAAATTTCAATCAAGGCAGATTAAACCTGAGGGAGAATTAGATCCTAAAAGAAAAAAAATCCCTTAATTAATCACTATACAGTGCACCCCATTGACTATCCAATGGGACATCGACCATTCATTAGGACACCAGACACCCAATGTTGGCACATCGACTAGATAGTGAGCCCTGTTGAGTAGTAGGGCTATTTTCCATACTATTAGCTAGCCGATGGCTATAGTATAAACCATGAATTCTTCAAGACTCCTCTAATTAATCAAGCTCAGAGTCACCCACCAAAATTCCTTTCGAGTCTAAAAATATCTCTTAAATATTTTTAAATATGAAACACCATTTTTTAACACACAGTTCTCTAAATGATCCATCCACTAGAGGGAAATTACAAATTCCCTCGAAAATTTAGAACCTATAATGATTCGAGTTGTTACAATCATGGAGGACATTTCTCATTTCACCAGAACTCTTAGGAAACCATGCCTACAAAATTTCATCAAAACCATCGATCATCATCTCACACATATCCATTCACCAATTTTAAACTCAATAGTACCTTGTGTAACTAGCCCGCTCCACATTGATCTCATTAAAACCTAGGGGTCATGTTACCTCATTGCGATCAATCATAAATCCCAACTCATGACTCCATGAGTGTCATGTCATCAAATAAAGGTGTGATACTTGAACTACTAACCATTCTCTAGGGAATTTCATACTCACACATCCCAAGAACCCTTGATATTCCTCTTCAAAACCGAGCACCTCATCTATACCAAGTGTTACCACATTATTATCTACCACTTGATGATGTACTAAAATCAAAATCATCTATCCACACATACACGACACTTACAAAGCACATTCATATTTAACAGGGTCATGCACATGAAAATTACTACCCTTAAAAATTAGCCTTGATACTATGGTGATCCATGTGCTTCATATTGAAAAGAATTATCACTCAAAGTGTTTCTCACATTAAGGTTATTGATCCATCACCATGCCTATAATATATAATCAAAAGAAACTTTCATGCATAGATCCCAACCCGAAGTTTCCACCCATACTTAAATATCTAAAGAACTCACAACCCCGAGCTAACCCATATCATGGGTTTCCCACACATAACTAGGAAACAACCCACTTAAAATACCAAGTCATATATAAGAACCCGGTTCTTATTCTTGAGGCACGAGTTTCTTATTTTCTCTTTTCCTTAAGTGTTTTTGAGAAAATAAGGAAAATGGGAGAAAATCCTAAATTTTGTGACTACACGCCATGTACTTTTCCACACGTCGTGTACTTTGGCCGTGTGGAATGAGTACACAGGGCGTGTAGGCCTGTCGATAATGATGGGTGTAAAAACTGACTACACGCTGTGTATATGGTATTTACATGCCATGTCTTCAGTTGGTAGGTGAATAGTAAGGCGGTGAAGATAGCCGCCAGCTGAGCGATAGTACATGCCGTGTACTCAGGTATTACACACCCTGTAATCATGTCGACAGATGAGCAATGCCGCGGTGGAAAGAAGCCATCGTAGGAACAATTAAAAATGGAAAGTATACGCTGTGTACTCAATAGTACATGCCGTGTAGTCTATTTTTTCACATAAATTGGGCATTAGCCTCCTCTGTTCATAGAGAAGGCTTAGAACTGGAGGAGAGCTCGGGAGGATGGCCAGAGCTTTGGAGATCACCCGATTGAGCACCGAGAATCTGATTCCACCTCCGTCGATCTCGTTGGAACCGTACGGGTAAGCCCTCCCCTCTCCTTGAGCCATTATTACCAATTCTTTCCCGAGGGGAAGTTATTTACATTTGAATGGGGATTATTTTACCTCGGAACTACGTGTTTCTTGGATGATTCGAGGAGCATTGTTCACGTATACCGATTAGGGGCAATCGAGGTAGGTGATCTGGTGTTTAAATTCCAACTGCTGTGTGTTT
Organism: Viscum album; assembly: GCA_963277665.1. NCBI lineage: Eukaryota > Viridiplantae > Streptophyta > Magnoliopsida > Santalales > Viscaceae > Viscum > Viscum album. The sequence continues at coordinate 1,163,799,546 of OY728126.1, forward strand.
TTGTGTACCAATGTGCAACGAACCCATGTTGGGGTGTCGTGTGGCTGAGGCCTTGGATGTTTTAAATACCTTGAATTGCATAGGTAATTTAATAAAATTGTAAAACTACTCTTTGGGATTACTTCTTGGATCCAGGACCACCCCTAGGGTATGTTCCTCTTTTTAGAAATTTGTCCAGGTTACCCAAGGTTATACCATAAATTTTAGCATGTCTTAAATTGCCTTGAGAGGAATTATATATAAATTGCTTGTTTATATGTTGGTAATGACCCGATTACTTGTTTAGCATGAGCGAAGTGTTATGATTAGCCTGTGGGCAGTGCTCTGTCCATCCTGAGGGAAACTTCTTTCGTGCCTGTGGGCAGTAGATTCTGTGCCTGTGGTTGATACCTCATACGCCTGTGGGAATTATTTGATATGCTTGTGGGCATATTCATTTGGGTTTGGATTCTCTTTACCTGAGGGTAAGGGTTTACGTGACTGAAGACACTGACTGTTTACTTATAAATTCAATGTGGTGATTTCCTTATATTGAATGATTAAATGAATATTAAAAATGGCAATATAACTGGTACAATTAGTTACTTTTGAGTACTACTTAGTTTATTACATTTACTACTACACACTGCTATGCACATTTACACTGACAGTTGGGCATAGACCTTTGGTGGGTGCCTACTGGGATTCATTTCTCACACACTGTTTGGGTCATGTCTTCGGCCGAAACAAACTATATTGCTACAGGTGTGGATAAGGGCAAGGGTCCCTATACAGGTACTTGATTGTTTCAGAGGAGTAAAAGAGCATGGGACCAAGCTTAGGCTTGTGATGCTGCTGAGTTCCTATTACACTGTTTTGCTTTGTTTTTTGTACCTATACTTTCCATTGTATTGTATTGTTGTGTAACATGTTATGGATGTTTTCATAGAACTAGAGACATGTTGCATCATTATCTATATAACTGTTGGTTCACTTTTACTGCAGTTGTTCATTTCAGTTATGTATGTTTTACTTCTTCCACTATTGTTGTATGTTTTATCTTGTATTCCGCTGCGCTACACTTTGACAAATGAGGGCATAGTTTCCCCACTATTAGACCTAGGCCCTCGCTGCTAGTTGATATCATCTGGAATTTGGGGAAATGTGCTTGAGGTCATGTGACCAACTGGGTTTGGGGCACCCGTGGAGTGGCACCCAGATCCGGGACGTCACATCATATCTCAATGGTCACTAGGTATTCCCACCTAGTTCAAAGGTCATGTCTCGTATAGGGTCACATCTCATGGGATGTCATCCATGATCCCATCTCTAAATATCCTATGGTATCTATCATGCCAAAACACCCAATATAGGGTCCCATATTTATATATATTAGGCATTTCATGGCAAGTTATTATTTTTCTAGGGAACTAATTCTCATCGAGCATCTTCCCACATGACATCTCCCTTGAGAATCATAACTCGTTAGTCATTATTATCACAACTAACATCATCATCATAGATGGTTCGTACCAAGGAAACCACATCCACTAGATCTATTAAGTAAAATTCCATTCCAAGATATTTTGAAAAACACTATATAGATTATTACTATCACTTTAAATAATTGAATAAATTAGAATCAATTTCTCTAAATGCTTGTAATAACCCACTCCTAAGGCACCAACCCTATCAGAGTATCCACACATCAGACTGCTCCTTAGAGGATTTAGTCACATCACATAAGCACACACATTCATCTGGAATCACCCCATGGAAATATGTATCTTGAAAAACACCATCATAAAATCTGGTCAATTAGAGTGTCATTCCAAACTATATAGTAAAATTAAATATCATTTGTTACTAAAAATTTAAATAACTGAACCAAAATAATAACCACTGAAAAGGGATTTCCCACTAAGGCATAAATTGCCAACATTGGCCTACCAGGGTCACCACACATCCCCTAATAGATGGATCATACCATTATCATCATCATCCATAATATTTTCATAGAATCTACATGACCTAACATCAGAATAAAACACATATACTTGTTAGTCAAACAGAGCAAATTCCAAAAAGTACTTATACAGGAAAACATCGTATAAGTGGTTACTGACACTTAAAATAGATGAACCTCTCATCAGTAACACAATCACACACTTGTAGGCCAATATGTTATGTAAATCCCTACATGCTGAGTCACGATGCATGCAGACACCTCTCACCACCATGTGCTAAGAGTCAAATCTAGAACTGGTCTCTTTCCAATGGACCAAGAGCTAAAAATCTATAATAAATCATAAATCCAAAAATCATGTGCATCACATGAGGTGAAATCATATGTAAAACCATAACATCACAAACCAATTAAATTAATCCCATCCTTGGAAACTTAGACTTCCTACCGAAATAGGTTTTCATGACACACCAACCCAATATCCATCACAAGATTTGACACATTCCTATATATATGGGCTACTAAGTCCCAAATAATAAGACAAAAGAAAAATAATTATTTGATACCACTTTATAATACCCAGACATTGTTCACTTTGAACAATAACTTGATCGGACTACCACATGACCTCATACGCACCTCCTCATACACTAGAGGATTCCAACTCATATCTAGGGTCTAAGGTGGTACTATTTAAAGACTAAACCCACTATATTAGAGTTAAAAATAATAATAAAATAACCAAGAATCATACACATAACAGTATCACTACTGAAAATTTGAATATTTTTTATGGGGTCCCATCAGAAATGGACCGTTGTAGAGAAGTGCGTCACAAATACGATTTTTTGTGACGGAACTTGGACTCGTCACAAATAGTTTTCCTGAGGTTCTAAAAAAACTCTATTGCGATGGGCCATTGAAAATACTATTTTCAATGGGTAGGTCCCTATCGCAAAAGGACCATCGTAAATATTAAAAAAAATAAAAATAAAATAAAAATGAATAATATAATTTTAATAATAATAATAAAATAATATTAGAAAATAATGATAAAATAATATTAGAAAATTATAATAAAATAATATTAGAAAATAATAATAATAATACTAATATTAATAATATAAATAATATAAATATATTAATAATAATAAAATAATATAAATAATATTAATATTTATGAAGTAATAATATTAATATTAGTAAAATAAAAAAAATGTAAAATAATAAAATAATAATATTAATATATTAATAATAATAAAATGATATTAATAATTTAATAATAATAATGATATTATTATCAATGAAATAATAATATTAACATTAGTTAAATAAAAAAAATAAAAGAATAATGAAAACCTCCATATTCGCAAAAATATTAAAAATATTAAAAAATAATAAATAAAATAACAATTAAAAGAATTAATAAAATAATAAAAAAATAAATAAACAATAAAAAATGAAATATTCACAATAATATAATAAACACACCATATAGAAATGTAAATATTTAATATTACAAAAAAAAATTACATTCAAATGTTTTATCATAAAAAATAAACATCACTGAGGGGGAAAATCCTCTAGAGGAGCTGGAGGAACTGGAGGATATGGTGGAGGGAACTCCATCCCTAACCCATGAGTCATACGTCACATGTACTCCATCTACTCATGTTACTTCTACTACTGCCATCGATGCATCTCTTCCTCCCACTACTACTTCCATTGACGTATCTCCTATGGTTGCAATTGTCGCATCTCCTTCTACTCCTTATGCATACTCTTTATAAGATCACCCTAAGCTCACAGCTTCTCATAATACTATGTAGTAGATGATGATGATTCTCTATGAGCTCCTATTGAGATGGATACTGACATCACAATGGTACCATAATAACTCCTAGGAATCAATCGACAGCTGGTACCAACAAATCTACCTTTCTCAAAGGCATACTGGGTCGCCTGCATCCATATTGCGTCATCAAATTGGTGGGCACTGGTCTAATCATCGATATCTTCCTGACTCTTAGTTTGTTTCTGAGACGTCGTGACCTCATATGAATCCTTCAATTGAAATTTAAAATTAAAATAGTTAAAATATTATTTGCAGTTAATTTTAAAACTCAAAATGGATTTATACTGACTACAATCTGATACGCCCAATCATCTCTAATCTCTCTAGTGATCAGATCACTATACACCCTCCTATAAATGTCAAACTCTATAACATTGAGATGTTTGACTGCCTATATGAATATGAAATAAACCATTTATATTTTAGGTTTTACAAATTATTTTTTAAAAAGTACTTACCACATGTTCCCTATGCGTACTGAATGTATGACTACTGGCCCGATGTGTCACCTCCTGTCTCCCCCGATTTTGTCGACCTACCAATGATCTACTCTGAAAATGACCACCCAAAAAACATAATCCATCCCAAACCTGAGATGAAATGTAATCAGGTCGTTGGATGTGACACAAATCATCAAACTCTGTCACTCCTACTTTCATCATTACTTTTGTACCCAAATTCTGCAAAAACTGATGGAAATGTTGATGCATAACCCCCTCCCATGCCTTCAATATAGCATCATGCATGATCTCATTAATGAGATACAATAAAACCTACAAATAATTTATAATATCATGTTATTAATTAAATTAATTTCAAAATAAATATTATTTATTTACACACTAGCCAATGACTGAAAAAGTGGTGCTGAACATCAACGAGAATCTGATCCCATGAGACCCATGCTTCAGAAAAATTATTGCGCAATATAGCACTCCCCTATCCAACATATATATAAATAAATATATGAAAAAGAACAAATAATCAAACAATTAGTAAATAAATAAAATATTAAAAACTAACTAAAATACACAGTTTAAACATACCTCTGCATGCATGGATCAAAGACAAGATGTGGACATCACTCTAGGATAGGGCCAGGAATCATCAATCACACAATACCACACGCCCTCTGAGCCCCCATGAACCACAAGTAGTTTTAGGGTCCGATGATCCAACATCCAGCTTGTCCAAAGGTAGATCAACATCCTCCAACTCACGAAATAGATTTTCATCCATCTAAAGCACAAAATGGCTATTTTTAGCAAAAATTTGAAAATAACTATTATATGTAGATATATATTATATGTGATTATAACAAGTATTTAACTAAATAAATATTCATATTCATCCTCATCTTCATATCTTGCGATGTTATTGTCTTCATATTCCTCGTCAGTATCAACCATTTCCATATGAGTTTCCGTTTCACCATCTCTTGTCTTTTCAAATTCATTTGTAACATCATTAACATCATCGTCACCATAAACCCTTAACTATGGGGTGTCATCATCGATATCTATGTTGCTTCATGAAAAAGATGTATTTGAAGCAGTCTCTTAAAAAATTTCAATTTCTTGCACTTCAGTGGAACCAAATTCACTTTGAGTAAACTAATTTTCCTGATATTTAATTTTTATTATGCTTTACCAATCACCCAAATCTGTTGAAGTAGCATAGTAATTTGAATAAAAAATTTGATGTTCCTGATGATCCAATAAAAATGGTTCATTTACTTCAAGAAGACTTTTATATTTAATATCAACAATTCCATGGGTCGGATGAACATGAAAACCTCTCTCAGTATCCAACCACTAACATTTAAACATCGTTATGTAATTCTATACTTGATAACAAAATTCAATAACTTCTTCCATCATGCTGTAAAAGTTAACTTCAGTTTCTCTATGATGATATCCTCTAAAGAAAAAAAACTATTAATTATTTTTTTTGATTCCCTATATGCACGTGTATGAAATGAAAAAGAGAGTATTTGATCAAAATAGCTATTTGACATTCCATTATCTGATTTAATAGCCATAAATTTTGAAACTAATTCAAATTTTCTTATCATGCAACCAGGATATATTAAATCTTCAACGGACCTCAAAAACTCAAAAAATTGAGATGGTTCTAACTCAAGAGTTAAATAAATATCATCCAGATTTTCAGCTTGTTGAAAAGACAGACCTACCACATCATGTACTAAATTTTGAAACCTTGATGGATTCAGAACCAAATTATTAGCATCTTCTCTAGAATTTCATTCATCATGTTGATACCAAAAATAATAATTTGGTTGAAAACCAAAACACAATAGATGACCCCAACATTGTCAAATGTGTCAAATGTCCTCAGAGCACATTTTTTACAAGGACACATAATTGTCCTTTCTGAAAAAAATTCTGTTTTTGATGATGCAAATGATAAGAAAGCTTTGACACCCTCAATATATACATGATTTAAATAAGAACCATTTGGATTCCTACATTGATTTATCCAAGTGTGATCATCTAAGAATTATTGTTGTCGACCTCCTTGTTATATATTTCTCTAAAAAATAAAAAATAAAAAGTTTTTTGAATAATTTGATATTAGAAAACACTATCCAAAAAAGGGAAGAAAATTAATTTCAATTTTCTATAAATTAAAAATAATTTTTATTATTTCATAGTTATTTATAGAATTTTTTTAAAATTTATACTAATGTACACTAATTTATAATAATTTATACCAATTACCACTAATTATTAGTAATTACATCTAATTTATACTAATTACAGGTGTCACAATTTCTAATAAATTGGCAGAAACTCTATTGCCCGATGACTCATATCTTTGCAACTTTTTACGACTAAAATCACTATGAAAAATCTGATTTGACTTAAAAATATCCTTTTTTATGACTAATTGTCACTAATTATGTCTAACTGTCACTAATTATGTCTAATTGTCACTAATTATGACTAATTGTCACTAATTATGACTAATTAGGACTAATTCTGACAAATTTTGACTAATTATGACAAATTAATACTAATTTTTACTAACTATTTATTTTTTTACTAATTATTAATAATTATCACTAATTATTAATAATTATTGCTGATTATTAATAATTATTACTAATTATTACTAATTATTTCTAATTAATCCTAATTATTACCAATTATTTCTAATTATTACTAATTATCACCAATTATTACTAACTAATCATAATTCTTAACAATTATCACTAATTATTACTAATTGTCTCTAATTATTACTAATTATCACCAATTATGACTAATTATCCCTAATTATGACTAATTGTCCCTAATTATGACTAATTATCCCTAATTATGACTAATTATGACTAATTATGACTAATTATAACTAATCATCACTAATTATGACTAATTATCACTAATTATGACTAATTATGACAAATTATGACTAATTATGACAAATTAATCTTAATTATTACAAATTAATACTAATTATTACTAATTAATCCTAATTATTACTAAGTATTACTAATTATTACAAATTGATCCAAATTATTACTAATTATTACCAATTATTCCTAATTATTACTAATTGTTACTAATTATTACTAATTATTACTAATTAATCATAATTATTACTAATTAAACCTAATTAATCCTAATTATTACTAATTATTACTAGTTAATCCTAATTATTACTAATTATTACTAATTAATCCTAATTATTACTAATTATTACTAATTATTACTAATTAATCCTAATTATTACTCATTAATCCAAATTATTACTATTTATTATTAATTAATACTCATTATTACTAATCAGTACCAGTTATTACTAATTAATCCTAATTATTACTAATTATTACTAATTATTAGTAATTATGAAAAATTATTACTAATTTGTAAAGACCCGGATTTTTTCCTCTAATTTTTTTAATTATATGAGAATATTACGAGTCCGTGAAAATTGACTGCGCGTGATTCCGAGGCCCGGTGTGCCCATAATGAACTTCTGAACTTTTTTTCGGGTACATTTAGTAAACGTGCGAGTGAGTTTTTTTAACTTTTGAACCGGTGCTCAGAATTGAAATCTGAAGACACCGTTGAACTCGCATCACCGGTATTCGCTTATGGAGACCTTCACCTCGACCGCTGTTGGTCGAGGGTAAAAGTTAGTTTTTGTGTTTTTCGTGGAAGAAGAAAAATAAAATATTTTACATATTTTTTTGAAACCTCTCTTTTGAAATTATGGAGGTGGGGACCACCTGATCTAGAAAAACTCCCAATTTGAATTCATGGTGGTGGGGACCACCCAAACCCTCTTAATGGGGGAAAAACCTCCCAACTCCCCAACTAAATAATTGTCTCATTTAATTGAGCCAAGTTTAATTGTGCCGACATAAATTAATTTGATAAACCTATTTTAATTTGTTGTCTCCCCATTTTCTTGGGGAAATCATTGGAAAAGGGGAGAAATTTAGAGAAACTATTCCTCCAATGAAGAATTCCCTCTCCAACGAAGAATGAGGAACTGACCCCAATCCCGGATCGGAAGTGCTTTACGGAAGAAACAAACGCCGACGTTCTTCAACGACTTCATCTTCTACCTCTCGACTCCTCAAACGAACGACAATGTAAGGGTGTGTTTTTTATTTATCTTCGTTAATTTATTTTACTATTGAATTTCTCCCCATGAGAAGCTTGGTACCACTGTAATGCGGAGGGTGCGTTCCAAAAAAACATGGTCTGAACACTCTGCAAACTTTGTGTTTTTCGATGCGTTCTTCACGAAATAGGAGGAAGAAGACCGGTGCCAGCGACTGGCGCCTGTAGGGCTTGAGAGCGGCGGCGCAACCACGCCGCCAGTGGAGGGCCGCGGCGAGGTAGAGGCGGCTACTGGTGCACAGCTGACCGCACGAAGGGGAGGTGGTGGCGCGCATCTGCACCACCGACATGCAGGAGACGCAACACATGGCTGCGATGGCGAAGGATTGTGGCCGACTCGCTGTCGGCCGCCAGTGGGGGCGCAATGACCAACCGCGTTGTGGAGGAGGGTTGGACGTCTGGCCAACCGTGGACCGCGCACCGCAGGCCACCCATCACGGGCCGCACCACGGGCCGGGCCACATGGGAGGGCTAGGCTGGTCCCAATGGGTAGGGCCGGACCCAGTGGGTTGGGCGGCCCAGGTCGGGTCGATCCGACCGGGTCGGACTGGATGTGGACCAGTTTCGACCTTTTTTTTACTCTTTTGGCCATAAGTTAAGTTACAAGCCCCCGTTTGATGAACCATCTATGATGCTGGAAACCTTGGATCTAGATGACCCTTTTGGTATACCCCAATTGGGATTTGGATAAAGTTGGTGTATGGATGGGTTGGATCGAACACGAATCCAACCGGGTCCTCAGGACTAAAAGGCCAATAACTTACAGACCAGACGTCCGATTGATGCACCATCTGTTGCGTTGAGACCCCTAATACATGGTGGTCCTTTGAGATAATTCTTCATGGGACTTTGTGGAAGTTGGAGTATCGACCTGCGGCTTGAGGAGAGGACCCTCCCAGAATCAAGTGGGCATAGTGCGGGAACCCTATGGCTGGCTGTAACATGAGAAAGGGATCCTATGTGGGTTTGTGCTCTGGGATCCTATGTAGGTCTGTGTTCGAGACTCTCACTTGGATATGCTCTAGGAATCCATGTGGGACTACTCTAGGATCCTACAGGGGTCTACCGTACTAGGATCCTACGTGGGTCTGATGAATTAGGATCCTACGTGGGTCTGATAATTTAGGATCCTACATGGGTCTGCCTCTCAACAGAGTAAGATAACTAAATAGTTACATCTAATAATCTTTACTACCGTACCTAAGTTATACCTAGTGTGAGATGAGTCTTTACCTTTATGGTAATCATTTGTGTGGCGCACCTTTGTGGTATTCTTCTATGTGGCATTACCTTTGTTGTACTTACCTTCGTGGTGTTACCTTCATGGTATCCTTTCCTTCATGGGACAGTTGTGCTTTGGGATTTTGAGTTGGGCCTTGTGTTTCCTCATGATTGAGATGGGTTTACTTCATAACTTAGGTATATGTATGGGCATATACTTAAGTAGGGTTGTCGGTTGTTTTCATGATTCATGGTTTATCCTTTGTGAATTTTGAGAGACCTTTGAGGGTCTCAGGGTCCCTAATAAGTATCGTTATACTCACCCTTACATGGGCTATGCCCGCACCTTGTTGTGTTTGGTGCAGACGACAAACAATGCTAACTGTGGACGAGGGTACCAGGACTGGATGCAGCTCGGGGATGGACCTTAGACGAGGCGTACCGTAGAGATGACCGTTCGAGAGCTGTACCTACCCTTCAGGTAGGATCCTTGGTGGGTGTTCATAGGAGCTGTTCTAGTTTACTTGTACTTTTTATTTTTCTTGTACTTTCTAGTTGGGCTTGTATTTTGGCCCCTTTTACTTACTATACACACTCTTTTTATTGTTCAGTTCACTCTTGTTCATATCTTGCAGTGTTCTTGGTTGCGTGAGTTTATAGGTTTTAAAGGCAATGCCTTACCGGTTTTAGGGAATACGCCTTTCGTTTCTAGTCACTAGCCCATGACCTATGGAAGGTGGGCTTGGGGTAGTCATGGCACGGGCCCCGGGGGACGGGTCGTGACATAATTAATCCTAAGTATTACTAATTAATCCTAATTATTACTAATTAATCTTAATTATTACTAATTAATTCTAATTATTACTAATTAACCCTAATTATTACTAATTATGAAAAATTATTCCTAATTATTCCTAATTATGACTAATTATAACAAATTATGACTAATTGTAACTAATTATGACCAATTAATCCTAATTATGACTAATTATGACTAATTAATCCTAATCACTACTAATTAATCCTAATTAGTACTAATTAATCCTAATTAGTACTAATTAATTCAAATTATTACTAATTATTCCAAATTATTACTAATTATTACTAATTTTTACTAATTATTAATATTTTTTACTAATTATTACTATTTTTTACTAATTAATCCCAATTAATACTAATTAATCGTATTTATTACTAATTATTACTAATTATTAGTTATTTTTATTAATTAATACTATTTATTACAAATTAATCCTTATTATTACTAATTATTTCTAATTATCACTAATTATGTCTAATTGTTACTAATTATGACTAATTATCACTAATTATGACTAATTATGACTAATTATCAATAATTATTACTAATTAGTACAAATTATCACCAATTATGACTAATTACAACTAATTATCACTAATTATTACTAATTATCAGTAATTATCACTAATTATTACTAAATAGCACTAATTATTACCAATTATTACAAATAACTACTTATTAACACTAATTTAATTAATTATCACAAATTGTTATTAATTATCGCTAATTATTACTAATTATCGCTAATTATTACTAATTATGACTAATTATTAATAATTAATAATTATTTTCCAAATTAATACCAATGAAAACTAATTAATAATAATTAATAAAACTATTAATTGATAATTATTAATATTAATTACATGTAACTATTTGTAAAAAAATAATGCAAAATAAAATAATCTAACTCTAATTTAATTCAAATGCTGCTAATTAATAATAATTATAATTAAAAAAACAAAATAAATTAACTTAAAAATAAAAAAATAGATAAATACCTTAAAACTGAAGAATTCAGAGGATCTAAGCCATGAAGCTTGCTCTGATTTAAAACTTTATGCTTTGAAAAAATTTGAGAGAAGAATGGTAAGCAGAGTGGGTGAGAGGGGTGGAGAAAGTGGTGGAATGAGAGGAAAAATAGATGAGGGTATATATAGGTTAGATTAGTTGTGAGAGGACTGTTTGTGACAAGACCCATCACAAATACTAACCCCCTATTAATTTGGGGCTGTGGTTAAAAAGTTATTTATGACGGGTCTCGTTGTAAATACCAACCTACTGATATACTTTTTATGATGGGATTGATCTCCTGTCGCAAATACTAAAAAATGATGTTGGTTATTTATGATGGGTATAAAATCCCATTGCAAATACCCCTCCTGTGGTTTGGCCCATAACTTGCGCCAAACCTTTTGCGATAAGAACAATCTACCCATCACAAATAATTAGTCATTTGCGAAGGGTGGAGGGTCTCATCACAAATAGTCACTTCCAATGGAATATTTGCGACGAGACCCTACCCCGTCACAAATATCCATTTTTCCCATAGTGTATATAGAGATAATACATCAAATAGACACGCTATATCAAAATGAAAGTTAGATATACAAGCATACATGATGGATCACCCACTAGTCGATCACATATACAATTAAATAAAGAAATAAAACACACAAGGCTCTACTATGACTCTGATCCAAACCTCATCCCAATCTACAGGGCGCACTTGAGTAACACCAGCTTAAATACATAATACTGCACTCCATACAAACTAGTTCTTGAATGAAAGTGACATACTACTCAAGTACTCAAGTTCCATGGCCTCATATATAACCAAAAATTCAGTGATATATGCTAATTGACATTCTCATCTAAAAATAATAAATAAACTATAATAATTAAATAAATAAACCAACCACTAAAAATAACTACTTTATCCAGATGCTATAATGGCTTTGAGTATATCATGATGATTGTGTTAACCAGTATCCCAACCGCCCCAAGGGTGTATACATATAAACTGGGTTAAGCTCAATGACCATCATTTATCCTCAAGTTTGTGACCCAAATTGAACATACCTACCTCAGAAAGTTCTATAGTGTCTCTAGGAATGAACATCTCCGTAGAGGAAACTATGTTCACTCACCAGGGATCCAATAATCACGCCTCCATTACGATCAATAGAATACCCTAGGGTATCACCAGGAATACCTCATCCTTAATCCCTCAAGCTAAACCCTATGGTAGTACTGAGGACTTTATCTATATCGGAACGATGTCTGATTCCTCAGAGGGGGAAGGCCCTAGTAAATCCTATACATCCAGGCATAAATGAATCTTGGGATACCCATACAATCAAATGGAATACCCTTTATGGATCTTATGTTCAATCTCTTAAGAATCCAATATCTCAGGACTCCTTAGCCAAAATATATCTGGTTTATCCACCCAATACTAGGGGGTATCCTTGGAATATGTTGAGGAGATTCAACAGGAACCATTAGGATTTCTAAGATTCATGCTCAGGGATAGAAAACCACTCAGTTAATCATACCATCATTTAAATCCCGAGATTCCTAGGAATTCATAATGGTCTAATGGTATCACCATTCGAATCTTAGCAATCTAGAATTCACAATGGTATTATAATATCATATGAATCCCTTCTATCCTGGGTAATCCTACATACATGACCACACATGTTATGATGCTGAATCCTAGGTACCATCTCTAGGTGTCCACTCTCACATTGACCAAATCATTGGATGTTATCCATTCTAGGAATTTACCCCCAATATATCATGAGATCAGATCCCAAATATACCGAGCATCCTAGGGTCTCATCAATTTCAGCTGGTGATTCTTGGGAATCTTGAGATATTACATTAGTTATAGGACCATCAGCTGATTTCCAAGAATCATGAGCAATCACATATCATATCAAAAAAAAAAATATATCAGGGGTTTTCCGTACCCCCAATTCCATCCTCATCATCACAACCCCTTTTGGATTACAAGTTGGATTAAATTCTAGGTGCCACCCACAACCATCAAAACCCACAGTCGTATAAACCCCCTCAGGTTTATCTCTCAAGTAACTCGTTTTGGTCTTGATATTCATCACATAGGTATGGGAATCCTCTCAGTGTCCCATGTCCCATACAGTCTCATAGGTCATCACCTGTCGCTCGAAGGGCGTCACGTACCTCAACAGAGTCATAAACATCTCAAGGCCCCATTGGCCTCATTGAGTATATATACTCTAGAATCATTGGGGAGATGGAATTTAAGCCTATATCACATTTTCCATCACTAGTAGGTTAGTACTCACACCCAATACAACCACAAAGTCTCTACGGGATCCACTGTCCTAGTAGTCACATCTCAATGGGAGAGGACGACCCACCCCATGGTCATACCACATAGCCCAAGGCTCTATGAAATATCATGGTCATTCAGTGAACCACTATGACCAACTATTCTAGTACATATTTACATTCTACCTAGAGGTATATCAGTGATCTTACACTAGGTACACTAGTAAAAATCTATAATTGAGGCCTCACCCATCGACGATTGATGAAAGACAACCGGTGTATGAGAGTCTAATGAGGCCCTTAACACATTATCTAATTCCAAGAATTTAATTTAATCTAAAAAATTCATTAAATTAATAAAATGGGCTTGTCTCCCATTGTGGCAGGACTTGTCTTATCACACACATGCATAATCAAATGCATAAAAACTAAAGGTCTATTACATCAGAACAACCACCTTTAAAATGAAGCCAATTTTTTTTAATTGTAGCTCATAAATTTTTTTTCTTAGCTCACCTAAGTCCATATATAACCATTTGGGTACTGACACTCACCTGATTCCCTAACTCATGTAAAAAATCCATAATTGATTAATTATAATCAAATTATATTTAATTAATTAAACACATTTATTTTTTATAATTTATTTTTTGGAAAAAATCCTGAAAACTCACCATGTCATTGATCCACACCAGAATAAAGTCCAACAACCCATGGGAGGTCTATAACAGACCCCTGGTCCTGACCCATGCAAAGGTCATAACCTGCAACACTGATTCCATAATTAATTTTATTATTTTTTTGGAAAAAACCTATGAAAATTCACATTGGAAAAATACCTTGTCAGATTTTCAAGAGACTAGGTGAAAATAGAGTTACATGACATCATATTCATATGTAGAGTGGAATCCCTATCATTGTTGACTGATTCTACCATGCTCTAGTGGAATCAAAATCAAAACCCTAAACCCAAACATCCAAAATTAGAGTAAACCAATGGGGAAGATAAAAGTAGGATGGAAGAGGAAGAAAATAACCTTTAAAACTAAATAATCACACCTAAAATCACCCAAAATGGTAGAGGAACCAAGGATTAAGAGGATATGAAGGGAAATTAAACATGCATGCATGAGGTAAAAGAAAGGGGGATCCCCTCTTTTTTACTTTCACAAGGGAAATATGAAAAAAATACCATTTTTAAAAAAATTGGGTAGGACACATGGTTTATTCACATGGTTTTTCAAACTACGTGCTAAAACTATACCAGTCATTTACCAAGAAAAATAATCTTTTATGATTTACTAACCCTATGCTAACCATTCTAAATTGATCTAGAACCCCTCTTCAATATCTCATATTATTTTTCTACAACTGTGCATAAATCCTGCACCATAGACCTAGTCCAAGCCAAGTCCACATGGTTTCCTATGATATATCTTAGGGTCAACCCTTTACTATGCACTTACCATTCAACTAAACCATTTTATTTAGAAAAAGAACTAGAAATATCATCACCCTTAGGGTTCTGTATGATTTCTCCTAAACCATGCAAACTAAACCATGAACTCTAGTTAAAAACTTCTAAAACTCTCAAAAATTAAACCTAAATATCTAGATACTTTCCTAGACACCATAGACACCTCTTGGGCCTAAAATATTATCCAAAAAATCCTATCCGGATCAAAAAAACTCTAGGAATTCCATTCCAAATATCGGTTCAAAATATGACCCATCCACCAATTCAAAAATTCAATTTCTATTTATAATTTTCATTCCCGTACGAACACAAGGAGTTACAAACTGTATGTATTTTATTAATGAAGAAAATAAATTTACTGATTTTTTAGAAATAATGTAGATTTATTTACATCAAAGGTCAAACTTTTCTGCAAGTCCTATATCATTTACTAAGTGAACTATTTGATAAAGAGTTTGAAATTGATGTTTGAGACAGGTTGCACCATAATTTGAGTTCCAAAATATTAGATTATGTACTATATATTTTTATATAAATGTATAAATTGATGTGAGGATTTAGTATATGTATTTTGAGTTAAATAAAAATATTAATTTGAGCCTACTGAGGAATAAAGTAATTAATTCATCCCTTCGAGAAGCATTAAATAAGTGTATTATAGAATATCCTTTGATTTGAAAAAGAAATTCATGAAATATCATGGGAACCCAAAATGGGGATTAAATTATGGTATTTTATTGATGGAAAATATAAACACCTCTTGATATTCCATTTATGGATATAAATTATGTCAAGAGTAATTTGATGCTCTTAAATAAAGGCATATAGATAGGAGAATATAGATGATGAATAAATAGAAAAAGAATAAGGAGTTACTACAGAGTGTGTTGTTAGAGAAGATGAGAGAAAAAATAGATCCTCTTTAAATAAGAAACATTAAAAGATTATTAATTCTATAATGAAGAGAAACCATGAATACAAACTTGTACATAAGCTATACATCTGTAGTGTTCTAGGGAAGAAGAATAAGTTGAGTGTATTGATGTGTTTATACTAGTATGTTAAATCCAAAGAAAGAATAATTAAGTATAGGATGAATTTTTGTGAATATGTTCATTTATTAATGTCAAGCATTTGATAATTGATAGAGAAGTCTTTGTAATAAGTTCTATTAAAGATTCATGATGTTGCAAAAAAAGTGGAGACTGAGTTTCATAAATCCTTCTTGAAGAGTTTTTGACAAATAGAGAATCTATTGTGAGTTGGAGGAGATATTTTATTGATGTATAAGTATCATATAAATACCTGGTGATAAACTTACAAATAGAAGATGGATAGATAACACTTGTGTATGAATTGTGAGAGTTTTCAGAACATGTGTGATTTAGGGTATGCAATGTCAATACAGTGAGAAGTTCTGATTATAGTGTAAAGATGTTGGAGGAATTCATACAAGACATAAGAAATTTTAGGTGTAGGAAGCACTGAACCCATTGTAATCTATGACTAATTGTAGTGGAGAATCCATGGATGGGGTGGACAAATAGTCACGGTAAGGTGTATTTCTTTATACCTAAACCCTGTAAATATTTGTGTTGAGCCTTTATTTATCACACTATAAGGGTGAGGTTGTGAGTATCAAAAAGTGAGTGTATCAAGACTAAAAAATTCTAGGAGGATAAATTTAAAAGAAAAGAATTAAAAAAAACAACTAATTCACCCCTACCCTCTCAATGGTCCATCTATCTTCTAGGAATTTCATTTGGTATTATTGATAACCCAGGTTCCCTATGAAAAGATCCTAGATGAAGTGAATATTTGAGGTTTTTAAATTATTCTATCATATTAATAATTATATCTCTATTCTTGATGAAACAAAAATATAAATTCTGGATAAGGGATTAAAAAATAAGAAAATGAAATAGGAAAGGAAGCACAAAAAAATATCGTGAAAGAAAGAAAAACCACCACTTTCTGAAGATAGTTAGAGTGGTGATAGTAGTTTAAGCTATGATGTGACTAATTAATTTAAAGATATTTATAACTATTATTGTGATGTTGAAAGTTATTTGACTAAATTCCTACTGGATTTATTGATCCTATATTTGGGTTTATTTAAGAACTAGAAGGTGAAAAATCACATATTATAGATGATGTTAAAGAAATGAAAGATGATTTTATAGGAAAATTCCATAAATGAAACACTCTCATCAAGAAGTTTAAATCCAAAGATAAATACTTATATATTAATAAAGATAAATTGTCAATTATTGAAGAAAACTTGTAATTATACATTGATAATAAATCTATGGATATTAAGATTAGTGAAGATAAGATATATTCTCTAAAAGAATAATACAAAGCTACTCTTGATGACACAGAATCACAATTATAATTTAAGGATTAAAGGGTAAATAACATTGAAAAATATCTAAAGGAAAGTAGAACATTGAATATGGATCATGTTCAAAATGTGAAGAGAGATTGAGAAGAGAGATTGAAGTCAGTTGAGACTGATAAATATTTCCTCAACATGAGATGTCTTGAGATGTATTTCAAGCTGAAATATCTAGAAACAACTCAAGATAGACCTTCCCAAATAAATAAGAAGATTCATACCATAAATAAGGTTTTAGAGATGATTTATACATATAACACGACTAATGTTATTGGTAAATATATTTTGATATCATGTGGAGAATCATCCACCTCAGACTTAGTGAAAAATGTATCCCACTATCCAGTTAAATCTGTTAGCACTAAATATGGATTTTCTAGAAGTGAAAAATAAAAGATAAAATTAGAAAAAATATGGGGGATTAAAAATAATATGATACTCAACAATATTTCAAGGAAATATGAGATAATTTCAATGAAAATTTACCCACCAAAAGTATTATAAAAATGTGGTGTTTCAACTTAAAACAACAGATGCACAAGAAAAAGAACAAGATTTATTGGAAGATATTGGTGCTATTAGAGATTTGGGAATAAGGATTTTTATTTTTGGAATAATATGTATTAATGTAAAAATTATAGAATCCCTATATCAAGGGGAATCATGGCTGAAATAAGAAAGAAATCCATTGGAGAAATTTGAACAACACAAAAAAGGGACATCTATCCACCAATAATATATTTGAATAACTTGGAAATATATGTGATTTTTATAGAAAAATTGGTCATTACAATGATAAATTATGGTATAATACTTACAGGTATCATTCATTTACTAAATAAAATAAAGATCCACCATAGAACAAGAAGCAAGTAAAGCAAGAAAGTAAATCTATATTTTAAGATAAATCACAGAAGACCATTTCTAAATATAACCCTTCCAAGAATCTATTTAAGGAATATAACTAGATTAATCAAACCTCTGGGAAGATATTCTTCTATTGTGGAAAGATATCCCACATCCTAGACCTTTGTAAAATAGATATAAATCTCAAAATGTAAGGCAGAAATATAACAACTAATGATGAATCCATATAAGAGAGAGACATATATATTGGATTAGTGTTTGATAATCCTTTTGAATAAGTTAAGATAATTATTAACAAGGGTATCTCAAAGGTATTTATAAGAATGTGTGGAAGGTGTGACCGGACATTACATTCGGATTTTAGATGTACTATTATTTTTCCTAGTCAAAATGAGCTAAAAATTATTAAAGGGAATGCACTTGTGGTTTCAAGTACAAAATAAATTGTAATAAAGAAGGTATCCAGACCTATGAGAAAGGATGAAAATGAAAGGAAATAATGTTTGATCAACCATATTATCTAGAAGTGTCTAGGAAGTTATATAAAGTTCCAGAAGGTGAAAGTATCTTGATAGATCAGGAAAAGAAATCTACTCCAGCTAAGAATAAAACTAATAATGAGTAGAAAAAAGAAACCCCAAGATGAGTAGTTTTTTAAAATCAAAAAGGGAAAAAGAAAGAAGGATAGTAAAAATTTAAAATTTTAAAAGAAAAATTTCACTCAGTTTAGAAATAAGACTACGCTCTAGTGCTATAACTAAAGGTGAGTTGAATATATACCCTTTACCATATTAGTATATATTTTCTTAAGTGATGGTAATTGAAGTTAGTGAATCATTGATATAGTCACTTGATGGTGGGATTTTAAAACAGATGATGCTACGAGAGAATTATCATTTTCTGAGTAATCTCAAAACCTAAACATCCTTAATAGAAGCTAAAAAATAATGTATTATTTTTAATCTTATAATTATGATTTAATGTGTACTTATTCTATTAAAAAATATGTAGTTATTATCTAAATAAATGTATAAGATCACACATTTCACTTGAATGTTATTGACATGTGTGTTCAAGTTAGTACAGGTTCCCAAAAATTCTTGAAACATTTGTGCAAGATTCCCCAAAAATTTGAAAGATATATGTTAGTGTCACTTGTGATGAATTTATGATTTTTAATCTAAATTATCCACTATTTTTTCCTATAAATTATTATACCATGTCTACTTATATTTGGTTGGTTGATGGTACTTTTTGAATAATAATGTTTTATTACCCTTATCTCTTTGAATTGGTGAAAGATTTGGATAATGTATGGAATCACATAAGGATTGGATGAGTTTAAAAAAATTAGAAGATTTATTTAGAGATGATCACCCTTATCTTATATAATGTATGGAGTGAAGATGTTTAGTGGTGATAAGGATGAGGATACCCTTCCCATAATATCTATAAGGAGGAGAATCATACATCGTAATTTTTCCATACTATTTCAATTAGGGGGGGAATCTCTTTTCCCTTTCACTTATTATCAACTTGGGAGAGAAGAATTAAAATGACTAATAGAGTTCATTTTGAATTTCAAATAATAAAAAAGGGAGAGTTTTAAGTGCCTAAATGTTTTTGGTTTTATTTTTTTTAATTAGGATTACTAATGTAATAATTTAGGGCATTATGGATTGAGTATCCACCTTAAGGAAGAGTAAAGGAGCTTCCCACACTTGTTAGGTAATGAATCAACTTACCTTGAATACCATATTAGATAGAATCAATGGGAAACCCATATATCAGACTATTGTTAAATTGATAATCTTGTTAATGAATAGTTCCAAATCTTTGAGAAGAACTTAATACAACAATCACTTCCAAAGTTGAATAGTTGAGAGGATATGATTGCTGAAACTTATACTAGATAGCTTATGAAGCTGTAATTCAAAGGTTAAAATCATGTTCAAATCTCGGAGAAAATATATCTTATAAGGTGATAATCCATACCTATATACCTATGCATGGAGTTACTTATGTAAGTGTGACACTATACTTGGATGATGGTTTAGAAAGGATGAAGTGGATCTAGAATTGATGAAGGCAACAAGGTTATAGAACAAACTAAAGGAAGAGTATATATGTAGTTAAGAGAATTTGATAAAGATAAAATGTGTTATAAATTATCCTTGAGATGAATGTAGTTGGTCCAATATGGTTTAAAGAGGTTTTAGATAACCTGAAATGGATTGTAAATTCCTGAGATTTAAATTAAGCAATTATATAATTTCATTATAGATATTAGAAAAATTCACTAAGTCTGGAATCCTGTGTACCTATCATCTAACCAACATATTTTTCATCAGGCTCCAACATAATTATTATCCCATGTAGTGTAGGTGTGACACCAAATTTCATATGTGTGGTTGTGTTTTATCATACATGTGTTCCTCAATAGATATCAAAAATTGGTAATAGATTTCAATGCCTGTGTGTTCCATGCTAAGTATAAGTTTCAAATATCTCAATATATGTGTTATATATTTATGATTATGTGTGATCTTAAATAGCTTTGGTTTCATTTATAACATATATATGTTTCATTCCAAACTTATACAAATTCAAAGTTTTTGTGTTTGAAAACTCATGTTCCCAAATTTAAATTTGATGAGGAATATGATCATTTATATAGCACCCCCGGTTTCATGTAACCATTATTTTATGATTTTTAAGAATGTAAAGTATATGGGTTAAGTTTGGGAGGGTTTGGAATATTTTTGGAATTATTTTGGGTGAATTTATAAGGGTGAACAGTTTGTGCACAGTTTGGGGAAACCGTGCGATACCTACATGAAATCGTGCACATTGAGATAGAGGATAAGGAGAAGGTGCACGAGAAGTCGCATATTTTGTCCAAACCATGCCACCTACAAGGAGAAAATGTGAAACTTGAGATATTGATATTTATAATGGTTTTCTCACAATTTTGAAACTGTGCGAGCCAACCAAGAAAGGTTCCTACTTAGGATAGAAGATGGTGCATGATTAGCACATGATTTGTCCAACTGTGTGACTAACCATGCACGGTTTAAAACTAGATCCAAAAAAGTGGATCTAGGTAGGGATTAAGCTTTGAGCCATAATGTTTTCTCCTAAATATCCCTAACTCAGGATTGCTCCCTCTCATAGGTTTTACAACCTCTCCCCAACGATTTGGAGCTGATTCAGAGGTGTTTCTTAGTGCATCAAATCCTGACTGTCACGACAAGGCATCATTCTTGGTTGTTCTTCATGGGTTTCCTTAGATCTAATTAACCCTATCTATATATTTATTAGATCTACTTTAACTATGGATAGATCTAATGTAGTTGGATGAAAATCGTTTGAGATTTGGATTTTCTGATGTGAGGGGAAGAGTTCTAAGACAAGGTTTTGGAGTTTCAACCCATTTTCATGGATGTTTTCATTCCATTTTCTATTTTTCCAAGTTTTCTTAGGTAAGTGGATTCATTATTGACTTCTATATTTAGAATATTAAGGCTGTATTTCCAATTTTTATATTTTGTGTGAAATTTCTTGTGAATTTTCTATGCAATGGTTGTTAAAAACCATCATGAGTGACAGATTTTTAGAAACCTAGATATTGGGTGCTTTTCTGGAATCTGATTTCATTATTTGATTTTAAAATGTGTATTTCTTTGAATTATGTTAAATGGTTTAATTAGATTTTTTTTTCAATAAAGGGTGGTTTTATTGAAATGGTTGATTTTAAATGGTTTTTTGAAAGGTTTTCAATAAAATAGCGGTTTTATTGTAATGGTTATTGGGCATTTGTTTTTGGAATAATTGTTATGTGTGTTCATGTGAATTCGAGACATATATGGTTAAGGAGTATAGCGACCCTATCCTTTTACACATATCATTACATGATTTTAAACATATTTAAACATAAAATTAGAATCCAAGAATTGTGAAGTCTAGTGTCTTTGAAGACTATGTACATAAAACTGAATACATGTAACCAAATAGAACATTTATTCATTCAATATTCATATTGAGCTCTTAAATTCCATTGTGTTCATACATATTCATATGATAAAATGGGTATAACATGAAAAAAGAGACGAGCTAAAAATCCTAGTAAGAGAATAAAAATAAGAATACAGCTTTTGTACATGGGTTAGAAGACATGACATAATGATATAAAAAGGCATGGAACGTGATTGAACATATGGAATAATAAAATATAAAACATGGGATCATATAAAAAATGAATCATAGTAATGTGGAAGCAACATAAAATAGGACTTTAGCATGAGTCAAGGCTCGTTGTACATAGAGGAGCACAAGTCAAGGCTAACTGCAAAGACCGTTGCACATGATAGCATGAGTCAAGGATAACCGAAAAGACCGTTGCACATAACATCTCACGAGACTCAAATTTACCCAATTTATTGGATAAATATATGGTCACACCTATCATAAAATTTTCATTCATATGCATTCCATATATATAATCATACATAATCAATCATACATAAACATAAGGGTTACCCATGGTAAGAATTGGGTATCATAATCATGTCATAAAGAATAAAAAATGGGAGTATCCTAAAAATGAACATGATGGAAAGGAATTATATCATTCATGGAAAATAATGGGGTAGAATAGGCATTTATCATGAAAACTGATTTCTACTTTCAGTAATAACATGTAAAAAGATTACTTAAGAAACTTTAGAATTAAAACATTTTAGTGCAGTTAATGGAAAATATCAAAGGTAATTTAAAAAATAAAATGGAATAATATTTCATATAAAACCAGAAGTGAACCAATAATGTTTTCATAATAAAAAGGGTGGTTTTATAAAAATGATAATGGCTTGAAAACAGATTATATAGTGTACATCGAAATTGGTAAGAATTCAGAAAGTTCCCTTAAAACGAGTTTGCTTATCAGGAAGAATTGACAAGGGAATAATTTAAAAAAAATGTATATTGACAAAAATATAATGATGAATGGATATTGATACATGTGTTTAGAGAATATAAAAAACATTTAGATTATTTAAATAAGAATAAAAGATAACTTCATTTGGGTAAAAATAAATATAGAGCAACCCGAAGGAATAAAGGATGTTCGGGTAGATTCCCTTATAAAATTTCCGCATGGTATCAGGTGTAATTATGAGGGATTAATGAGAGAGAAAGGGATATCTCATCATTTTTATATCATAAGGGAATTATGGGGGAGGTGAAAAAACATATACCATCATTAGGAATAAAAGGGAATAACATAGAGGGGATTATTTGAATAAAAGTGAGAAAGTGAGGATCCCTTACCTTAAGTATGAAGACCTACTTCACTTGGTTTTGAATGTCCTTAATTACCAAATTAAATTAATTAATTAATATGACCATAAAATCTTCTAAATTTAATTGGTTTATTATAACCTTATTATGTTTATTCATGACCTTTTTGATGGGTTAAGAGGTTTAATTTCATTTTTTGGGAGCATTTGTTTCATTGGTTTTCATGATTGGTTTACTTATATACATGTAAGGATAAACATGTAAGATGAGAATGGTTGTAAAAAATTTCATTTGTATGATATTAGTGACAGTACATAATATTTCATGGTTATAAAATTCATTTGGTTATTTGGAGTGAAGATGAATCATCGTATAAAACTTTAATGATGACCGTTTTGGTTAATTGTCGGTTTTTTATCACAACGAACACATTTTGATTTATAAATTAATATCATGTGTACAAAAGATTACATAACCTTAAATAAGAAATAATATATATATATATTATAGTCTGGTTCAACCATAATTTTTTTTCATGACCATAAATGAAGACGGTAAAAGAAATCGAAAACTTGTCATCCTTGAATGTGATAAATTAACACATCTCAGATGGTGTTTTCATTTCTAGTATAAAAGGAGGGGAAAGGAGAGATGATAATGAATTATTAAATTATCACAACAAAATTACTGTTCATTTAAGGTACGAGAGTTATCAGAAAATTTGGATGAATGGAGGTGAGGAAAGATAATGAAAAAAGGAACTTGAAAGAAAATAAAGGAAATGAAAAGAGGAATTTACCTCTTGAATATATCTTCGTTTGGCACCTCTTTAGGGGATAGGTATTGGTATATTTAAGAGAACAAGGTCTGATGGATGAGGGAGAGTATATTAGGGAGATATTTGTGGAGAATTTGGACAAGGAACATGGCTTGAGAGGAGTGAATAGAAGAGGTAAAGAGGGGTGGTAATTATAGTGGAGGAGAGGAGTGGTTTCCCATTATTTTAAACATTAATTTAATATTTTTGCTCAAGACTATGAATAGTCTTGATTCTTGTGACAAAAAATAGTAAAGAGAGCATGCGAGTTCTAACCAAGGGAGCTTACCTCAGC
Organism: Viscum album; assembly: GCA_963277665.1. NCBI lineage: Eukaryota > Viridiplantae > Streptophyta > Magnoliopsida > Santalales > Viscaceae > Viscum > Viscum album. Next base: position 1,163,824,515 of record OY728126.1, read on the forward strand.
AGAACATCATCAATGACTCAATAATTCATTTATTTTTCCTATTTTGTAAATTATCATATTTCACTATTCATAAAAAATCATGTATTTCAAAAAAATACCAAAAGTTTAACACAACAATTTTTTAACATGTAGAATCCAAAAATGAATTACATTTTTCAAAATTAATTTTCTAAATATTAGAGAATTAATTTTTTAATTAAAATCATAATTTACTTGAAAAATACAAATTTTAAAATTAAAACCGCTTTTCTAACACTTTTAAAAATTAATTAAGGTTTCATAAAATTATATTATAATCATAAGACATAAAAATAATAATTTATGAATTCATTTTATGAAAATAAATTTTTTTATTTTATTAAACTAATCATAAAATTGTAATTAAATATACATGACTTATAAAAATACCAACACATTATCAATAATTTTAAAAATATTTATTTACTTATTCTATGACATAATTATATCATATTAACACTTAAAATATGGATAAATTTTATTTTTAAATTTTATTTGTAAGGTTACTACTACACTGGCTGGTTTTCTATTCATAGGGGTCACATTACAATTCCAAAGGTCAAATTACTATTTCATCAGTATGTGTTCCTTAACTTCTAGAGACACATTTTATTTCACTCATTATTCATTTATAAAGTTTGTATTGTTTTCTATAAGTAATATTATGTGATTATACTATAAGACATAATTGTAAGAAGGTAATTACATTGATAAAACATTGGGTCATTATATTCTTCCCGCATTATGAAATTTCACTCTCAAATTTTTGTTTTACATTATATGATGAAAACATGTGTGGGTACTTCTCTATCATTTCTTCCTTTAGTTCCCATGTTGCCTCTTTGAACATATGGTTCCACCATTGTACTTTGACCAGATGAGTGGTCTTGTTGTGTAGATATTTATCTCTATGATCCTAGATCTTCACTGGCTGCTACTCCTAAGAAAGATCATTCTCCAAATGTACCACCTATGAAGAGAGTACATGTGAAGGATCTGGTATGTACTTCCTTAAGAGGGATACATGGAAGACATCATGCACTTTAGACATGGTAGGTTGAAGTTCTAGTCAATAGGACACAACTCTGACATGATCAAGGATGACAAAGGGGCCGATGTACCAGGGAATTATCTTTTCTTTCATCCCAAATTGCTTGAACTTATTCCATGAATATATATGAAGAAATACCATGTCTCCGACTTTGAACTCAAGGTCTCATAGATGATTATCTGCACAACTCTTTTGTCGAATTTGGAATGCCTTGATGTCCTGTTGAATGGTTTTCATATTCTCCACCATTTCTTCGACCATTTTAGGTCCTAGTAGCTTACACTCACTAACTTCATCCCAAAACTCCAGGGTTATTCACCTTTTCCCACAAAGGTCTTTATATGGTTCCCTTCAGACGCTGGATTGGAAGCTATTATTGTAAGAGAATTCTACCAGTGGGATATGTTGGTCCCATATTCCTTTGAAATACATATAACATGCTCTCAAAATGTATTCCAGTGCCTGAATAGTTTGCTCAAATTAGCCATCAGTTTGGGTGATAGGCCGTATTGAAGTTCAGCTCAGTGCTTAGAGAATTTTGGATACTTTTCCAGAACGTTGAGGTAAATATCATATCATGATTGGATACAATAGATAGTGGTACTCCATGCAGTCTTACCACTTATTTGATATATAACCATGAAAATTGATCCAATTAGAAGTCCTCTCAAATTGTGATAAAGTGATATGTCTTTGTAAGATGATCCAAAATGACCCATATATAATTGTTTCCTCTAGATGTCATTATAAGTCTAGTGAAAAATTCCATGGTAATATTCTCCCACTTCCATGTTGGTATGGGTAGTGGTTTCATCATCCCCTTAAACTTTTTTCTTTCAGATTTCACTTGTTGACATACCATGCACTTTGATGTATATTCAACAATCTCCTTCTTCATAATGTCCCACCAAAATTTCTCTTAGAGATCTCAATACATCTTTGTGCAACCTGTGTGAATAGAGAATGTTGAGATATTTGTGTTATAGAAAAGATTCTTCATTATCTCCAGATAGGATGGTACATATAATCACGAACCAAATATGACAAATCCTTCTTCATCAATCTTGAACTTAAAGGATTTCCCATTTGTAATATCTTCCACCATTTTCAGAATTTCAACATCACTTCTTTGAACATCCTTTATTTTCCTCAAGAGGGATGGTTGATACATCATTTGAGAAAGTATTGATGATGTTCCTACCTTAATTATTCCCATGTGTAGACTATAAAAATCTAAGAAGACTGGATTCTTTTAAATTCTTATCATTGATAAATATGCATGATCCTTTCTACTTAGAGCATTCGCTACCTTATTTTCCTTACCAGGATGGTAGTGGATTGAGAAGTCATAATTCTTAATGATATATAACCTTATTCACAGATGAATATTAAGATCCTTCTATGTGAATATATATTTTAGACTCTTTTTATTAGTATATATATCTCACACTTCTCCCCATAGATATAACACCACCATATTTTCAATGCATAGATCACAACTGCCAACTCTAGATCATGTGTGGGATATTTTTCTCATGAATTTTCAACTACCTTGTAGTGTAGTCATTAACATAGTCATTTTTCCTCAGATTCCAACAAAGGGAGACTTATAATATTTTCAAGAATAACATTCCCACATACTTCAACATTTGATACAATACTCATATAAGTTTTCCCTAATGATTTAATATCATTTCAGGTGGGGACTCAATGTTCTTAGAAAACATAAAAGATATACTAATATGGCATGAATTGAAATAAATTATGACATAAACTAATTTGAAGCAGTGGTTACATGTAATTTATTCATCGTTATCTACCTTAGCATAGGAATTTACATACTCCCTTGATCATGGAGATTGTTGATGCTCATCATGCTTCTCATCCCTTACAATAGAACATCATCTTGGATAATGTCCAAATTATCCACATTTATGACATAGAACTATGTATTATGAATTATATGGAACATTGTTTCCATTAATATCATTATTCATTTGTTTGTGGAAATTGTATACTTTTTTCCCTATCTTTACACACCTAAAGCATCTCCCAGTCGCTTTGTGCCATTTCCCTTGGTGCCTCTTTCCACACTTTTCACATGAAGGAAATTGGGTCTTCTTTCCCTTATCACCTTTATCAGATGTACTTTTATGAGATTTCATATTCCTCTTCCTATAATAATTTGGGAATTAAACCAAGTTCCAATTTTTAATCATGATTTTTGATAGCTGTTATGGCATTATAATGATATTTCCTTCATGATCTCCCATATGATTGGGTATCTCATTTTGGAAGTCATCACATTGCCCTACACATCTTTTGTTAACTTAATTCATCATATTACTAGCCATTTAAAAGAATAAAAAAATAGATATGAATATCACATAATGGGGAAACCAATGACATTAATGGGTAGCTTAAAAATTACACTTATCTCCTTAACTTATGTGTTTCTAGACCCCCAGTCTATGTTATTCATGATATACCTCCTAATGTATATTATTATGGGATATATTTTTTTGTTCCATTAATTGTGGTTCGTAATGAGCTTATGAATTTACCAAAGAATATCTCTTGGGAGAGACAAACCTGGAGTGAAGAAAGGCCTGTTGTCAGGCACCAGTTCCTGTCTGAGTTTAGCTCAAAGTAGTGTTTTGGGGTTTTACCCCTAGATACATTTGTTCTAGAGACACATCTACTTGTTGATATCTGTATAGGGATGTATTTTCTTGATAAACCACTTAATCTATACTTACCATAATTTATGGTTGTTTTCTTATACTTAGTCTCATTCCTAAGGTTCTTAATAATGTTATCTATTCCTAATATCCAAAAATAACTAGATAGTCCTTTGATACCAACTATGTAGACCCTATACTTTTACACATATCATTACATGATTTTAACCATATTTAAACATAAAATTACAATACAAGGATTGTGAAGTCTAGTGTATTTGAAGACTAGGTGCATACAACTAAAAACATGGAACTAAATAAAACATTTTTTTATTTAATCTTCATATTGAGCTTCTAAATTACATTGTGCTCATACATATGCATATGATAACCTGGGGACAACATAAAAAAATGAATGATAAAAAAATCCTGTTAAGGAAATAAACATAAGAATACAACTTTAGAACATGGGTTAGAAGGCATGAAATAATGATAAAAAATGTTGTCGAACATGATTGAACATATAGAATCATAACATATAAAACATGGGATCATATAAACATGGAATCATAGTAATGTGGAAGTGTCATAAAACAAGACTTTAACATGAGTCAAGGCCCATTTCACATAGAGGAGAACAAGTCAAGGTTAACCACCAAGACCACTATACATGGTATCATGAGTCAAGACTAACTACCAAGACCATTGCACATGGTAGCACGAGTTAAGGCTAACCACAAGGACCATTGCACATGTTAGTGTGAGTCATGGCTAACCACCAAGACCATTGCACATAACATCTCATGAGACACAACTTTACCCAATGGATTAGAGTGATATCTAGGAATACCCATAATAACATGTTCATGAATATTCTTTCCACATATAGAATCATACATAATCAATCATATATAAACATAATGGTTACCCATGGTAATAATTGAGTATCATAATCATGTCAAAAAGCATAAAAAATGGGAGTATCATAAAAATATCCATGAAATAAAGGAATTAGATCATGCATAGACAATAATAGGTTAGAATAGTCATATATCCTGAAAATTGATTTCAACTTTAAGTAATAACTTGTAAAAAGAGTACTTAAGAAACTTTAGAATTAAAACATTTTAGTGCGGTTAATTGAAAATATCAAAGGTCATTTAAAACATAAAATGGAATTATATTTTGTATAAAAATAGAAGCGAACCAAGAATGTTTTAATAATAAAATTTTGGTTTTATAAAAATAATTATGGTTTGAAAATATATTATATAGTAAACTTGAAAATGGGTAATAATTTGGAAAGTTCCCTTTAAACAGGTTTGCTTATCAAGAAGAATTGAGGAGGGAACCATTTAAAAAATGTATATCTAAAAAATATAATGAAGAATGGATCATGATACATGATTTTTGAGCATATACATAGAATTTATAAGATATAAATAAAAATAAAATATAACTTTATTTTGGTAAAAAGAAAGATAGAGAAACTCGAAGGAATAAAAGAGGTTTGGGTAGAATCCCTTATGAAATTTCAGCATGGTATTAGGTGTAATTATGAGGGATTAATGAGATATAAAGGGGTATATCATCATTTTTATATCATGAGGGAATTATGGGGGAGGTGAGAAAACATAACCTGTCATTAGTAATAAAAGGGCATAACATAGAGAAGATTCTTTGAATAAAAGTGAGAAAGTGAGGATCCCTTACCTTAAGTCTGAAGGCATTCTTCACTTGGTTTTTAATGTCCTGAATTACCAAATTAAATTCATTTATTAATATTACCATAACCTATTATACGTGTAATTGGTTTATTATATCCTCATTATGTTTATTCATGGCCTTTTGGATGGGTTAAGAGGTTCAATTTCATTGTTTGGGAGCGTTTGTTTCCTTAGTTTTCATGATTGGTTTACTTATATACATGTAAGGATAAACATGTAAGATTAGAATGGTTGTACAGAATTTAAGTTTTATGTTATTAGTGAACATCCAGAAGATTACATGGTTATAAAATCCATTTGGTTATTTAGAGTGAATATGAATCATTATATAAAACATCAATGATAACCATTTTGGTTAATTGGTAGTTTTTTAATCATAATGAACACATTTTGATTTATAAATTAATATCATGTGTACAAAAGATTATAGAAACTTCAATAAGACATAAAAGAGTTATTATAGTATGGTTTGACCATAAAAATGGTTTCATGACTATAATTGAAGATGGTAAATGAAATTGAAAACCCATCGTCCTTGAATGTGATAAATTAACAAATCTCGGATGGTCTTTTCATTTCTAGTGTAAAAGGAGGGGAAAGAATAGATGATAATGAATTATTCCATTATCACAACAAAATTTCAGTACATTTATGGTACTAGAGTTATCATAATAGTATGAAAGGAGGTGAGGAAAAAAATAAAAGAAAGGAACTTGAAATAAATTAAAGGAAATGAAAAGAGGAATTAACCTCTTGAATATATCTTCCATGAGATCCTCTTTAAGGGAGATGTTTTGGTCTTTTTAAGAGACCAAGGTCTGATAGATGAAGGATATGGGATTAGGGAGAGATTTGTGAAGAATTTTTACTAGGAATATGGCTTGGGAGGAGTGGACTGAAGAGGTAAAGAGGGGTGGTATTTATAGTGTAGGAGAGGAGGGGTTTCCCATTATTTTAATCATTATTTTAATATTTTTTCCTCAAGACTATGAATAGTATTGATTCTTGTGAAAAAAACTGTAAAAGAATCACGTGAGTTCGAGACAAGGGTGATTACCTCAGTAAAACATCATCAATGACTCAATAATTCATGTATTTTTCTTATTTTGTGTAACGACCCAATGTTTTCAATAGAAATTTCCTTCTTATAAATATGTCATATAATCACATGAAATCACAAAATAATGAACTACTAAGTTCTATGTGACATTTAAACATAATATTGTCACCTCTGTTATTTGAATTTCGAAAATCTAACATACACAGTTGCAATCAGTAAGTTATTTTGAGTCAAATATGACAAACTTACTTTTTGGTGAATAGTAACATACCCTTATGAATAGTGATTTTACCCTTATGAATAGTGACATACCCTAATGAATATTAACCTTACCTATGATAGTATATAAATAAGATTCAATTGGAATTACGATATACTTATATCTGGGAATAAGAAAATAAATGTTTTAAAATTGTTGTCTTTCGAGTAAATTGTGAATTTGACTAAAAATTAATTTAATCATATTTAGACAATTATTTTTTTTTTAAAATGGAGTTCATTTTTTTATTCTACATGTCAAAAAATGATTAGGGTGAATTTTTGGGATTTTTCTGAAATACTTGAATTTTAGGTGAATAGTAAAATACATTAATTTACCGTATAAATACATTATAATTTAAATTCACTATTCATAACATTATAAGTGATGTAAGCACCCAAATATTGAACTCACATGAACTTATTACTATTCTTGGTCATGTAATCATCACTATTTCTTGTCTTATGGAAAAATAATATACTAATGATTATGATATTATGAAAACCATCCTCTCCTCCACTATAAATACCACCCCTCATTACCTCTTCTCCTTACTACTCTCAAGAAATTTTCCTTGACTATATTATACCCACGTCTCTCCCCAATCTCCTACCCCACGTCCAATATCCCTTGGTATCCTCAAAATACCAAATCCTCTCCCCTTAAGAGGCTCTCAAGGGAGATTGAATCAAAAGGTAAATTCCTCTTTTTCTTTTCTTTCTTTTTCTTTTCAAGTTCGTTTGTTTTCTTTTCTACAATTACCTATACTCATCAAAATGTTATGAAAAATCTAATAACTTACATGTAATTTAATGTTTTTTTGATAATGAAATAATTTATTATCATCTCTCATGTTACCTATCTCAAAATGTTACCTATACTCTTCTTTTATTTTTTTAGTAAAGACACCATCTGAGATGTATTAATTTACCTCATTCAAAGACAATGGGTTTTCAATTTCCATTACCATCTTCAATTCTGGACAGGAAACCATTTTCATGGTTTAGAAAGACCATAATATATTTATTATTTTTCTTATATGGTTCTGTAATCCTTTTCTACAAATTATTTTGGATTATAAAACAAAATGTGTTCTTTGTGGTCAAAACCACCAATTAACCCAAAAGGTTGTCATTAAAGTTTTATATAATGATTCAAATTCACTCCAAGTAACCAAATTAAATTTTCAACCATGTAACCTTATAGATGTTTAATAATCAAATATAACTTCCATTTTGGACAACCACCTTTATTATACATGTTTATCAAAACATAAACTGATCATTAAAACCAAGAAAGAAAACATACCCAAACAATGAAACTGAACCTCATAACAAATCAAAATGGTTATAAATTAACTTAAAAAAGTAATAATAAATATTATAAATATATAATAGGTTCTTTAATTATTAATTAATGAACCTATTTTGATTATTCAAGTCATTAAATTCAAGAAAATATCACCATCATATTTAAGGTAAGGGATCCTCTCCATTTCACTTTTATTAAAGAATGTCCTCCATGCTATGCCATTTTTTGTGTAATCCCTAAGGATGGGGTATGATTTATAACCTCCCCCATACTTCCCTCATGATTTATAAGTGCTTATAAACACCTTTTTATCTCATGAATCCCTCTTAAGTACACCCGCTACCATGCTGATAATCCACAAGGAATTAGACCCTAATCTCTTTTATTCCTTGAGGTTGCCTTGTCTTTATTTATACCAAAATGAAGTAATATTATCTATTTATTTGAATCTTCTAAATTCTGGGTACATGTATAAAATTAATTTATCAAGACCCTTCCATTATTATCTTTTGGGGATATACATGCTTTTAAGTGATTCCCACCATAATACTTCCCGATAAGCAAACCTGTTTTTGAGGGAACTTCCCAAATTATTACTTGATTTCAAGGGCACTATATCTTCTTTTTTAAGCCACCATTGTCTTTTTAAAGTTGGTATTTTTATTATTAAAACCATCTTGGTTCACTTCTGGTTTTGTATACAGTATTGTTCCATTTTCGATTTTAAATGCTCTATAGTATTTTCCTTAAAACCTCTCGAAAATGTTTTAATGCTAAAATTTCTTAAATACTTTACTTAAATGCTGTCACTTCTACTTGACATGAATTACCATGATACATGCCTATTTTTCCCTTATGAATTTACATGTTTATTTTAGTTCCTTTCTTTCATGGACACTTTTATGATACATCCACTTGTTATGATTTATGTCATGATTATGGTACCCAATGCTTTCCATGGGTAACCCTTATATTTATATATGATTTATTATGTATTATTACTTATGAGCAAGGATTTATAGCTCAAATTATTGATACAAAGGATAGAATCATGCTTTAAGACATTCCCATCATGAGGGATTACACTAATATATTTACCGAAGAGTTTCCCGGTCTTCCTCCTGATGCAGAGGTTGAGTTGTCAATTGAAATTATTCTTGGATCTATTACTATATCAAAGAAACATTATAGAATGGCCATCGTAGAGCTGGAAGATTTGAACAAGTAGTTACAGAAGAACCTAGAGAAGGGTTTTAGACACCTGAGTTCTTCACCGTGGGGTGCGCCCGTCCACTTCTTCAAGAAGAAGGATGGATCAATGCGCCTCTGCATTGATTACCATGAGCTCAATAAAAAAACAATAAAGAAAAATTATCTCCTAACACAGATAAAAGAATTGTTTGATTAGATTCATGGGGCCAATTATTTCTCTAAGGTTGACTTTCGGTAAGGATATCACCAATTAAAGGTTAGGAAGGATGATATTCCCAAGATTTCCTTTCAAATGAGGTATGGACACTATGAGTTCATAGTGATTACCTTCAGACTCACTAATCCTCCACCAATTTCCATGGATTTAATGAATAGTGTATTTAGATATTACCTTGAAAAATTTGTGGTAGTCTTTATCGATGATATTATGATATACTCCAAGAGTAAGGAGGAACATGGGGAGAATTTGAATACCACATTAAAAACTTTGAAAAGGGTAAAGTTGTATGAAAAGTATAGTAATTGTGAGTTATGGATGGAGGAAGTATCATTCTTGGGGAATGTTATCACCAGTAAAGGGATATCTTTGGACCCTTATAAACCAAAGGTGATTGAAGAGTGGCCCATGACAACATTTGTAATGGATATCCACATCTTTCTGGGTCTATATGGGTATTACAGATGATTTATGAAGAACTTTTCATGATTTTCAAACCCAATGACCAAGCTGACATGAAAAGGAGTAATGTTTGTTTGGACTCAGGAATGTGAAGACTATTTTATAGAGTTGAAAAAGAGGCTTATCATTGTTCCAGTACTCACACTCCCAACAAGTGGATAAATATTTTTGGTGTATAATAATGCTTCAAAGAATGGATTAGGTTGTGTGATAATGAAAAATGATAAAGTGATAGCCTACACCTCAAGGGAGCTAAAAATCAATGAGAAAAAATATCCCACACATGATCTAGGGTTGACGACTTTTATCTTTGCGTTGAAAAAATGGAGACATTATCTCTATGGGCAGAAGTGTGAGATATATACTGATCACATGAGTATCAAATATATATTCACATAAAAAGAGCTTAATATGCTCCAACTAAGAAGGATATAGATCATTAAAGATTATGACTGCTCAATCCACTACCATCCCGACAAGCCAAACAAGGTGGTATATGCTCTAAGTAGAAAGGATTCTACATCTTTATCAATTATGAGAATTCAAAAGGATCCGATATTCTTATATTTTCAGAGGATGTACATGGGAATAATTAAGGGTGGAATATCATCAATCCTTTCTCAAATTATTTCTCAACCATCCCTCATGGATAAAATAAAGGATGCTCAAAGAAAAGATGTGGAAATTCTGAAAAGGTTGAAAGCTATCAGAAATGGAAAATAAATAGAGTTCCTGATTGATGAGGAAGGATTTGTAATATTTGGGTCAAGATTATTTGTACCATAATATCCATATATAAAGAAGGATATTTTTAATGATGTGCATATCTCAACCTTCTCTATTCACCCAGGGAGTACAAAGATGTATCGAGATCTCTTAGAAAACTTTTGGTGGGACAATATGAAAAGGGAGATTACTGAATATACATTAAAGTGCCTGGTATGTTAGAAATTGAATTATGAGAGGAAATATTATAAGGGGATGATGAAACCACTACCCATACCAACATGGAAGTGGGAGAACATCACCACAGACTTTGTCCCTGGACATCCAAGGACATCCAGAGGAAACAATGCTATATGGGTAATTGTGGATACTCTTACAATGAAAGCTCACTGTATCACGATTCGAGAGGAATTATAATTGTATAAAAATTCAAAGATATTCATCAAAGAAATGTCAAGGCTACATGGATTACCACTATCTATTGTATCTGAAAGAGATCCAAGACTCACCTCAATTTTCTGGAAAAGTCTCCAACATGCTCTAAGGACAGAACAAAACTTCAGTATGACCTATCATCCTCAAACCAATGGCCAATATGAGTGGAATACTTAGAAACTGGAAGACATGTTGAATGTTTGTTCAATGAAATTTAAAGGAGGATGAGACCAACATCTTCCATGGGTTGAATTCTCCTACAACAACAGTTTCTACTCAAGCATTCGAATGGAACCACACGAAGCCCTTTATGGGAAAAGGTGACGAACACCAACGTGTTGGGATGAAGTCAGTGAGATTAATATTTTAGGACCTGAAATGTTATATGAGATAGTGAATAAGGTTAAAAACATTCAATAGGATACCAAGGAAGCCCAAAGTCGACAAAATAGTTATGCAGAGAATCGTCAACGAGACCTTGAGTTCAAAGTCAGAGACATGGTATTTCTCCGCATATCTCCATGGAAGATGGTCATGAGATTTGGGAATAAAGGGAAGCTAAGTCCTAGGTACATCATCCCATTAGAGATTCATGTTTGTATCGAGGTTGTGGCCAATCAACTAGCACTTCCGCCTACTATGTCCAAAGTACACGATGCCTTCCATGCATCCCCCTTAAGGAAGTACATAATATATCCTTCACATGAACTCTCTTCAGAGGTGGTACAGTTAGAGAATGAACTTTATTGAAAGTATAAACCTATGAGGATCTTTTATCATAGATATAATGTTCTACGTAACAAGACTAATCATATGGTCAAAGTACTTTGGCGGAACCAAAATTACAAAGAGGCAACATGGGAACTGGAGGAGGCAATGAAGGAAAAGTACTTGCACCTATTTATGGATTAGAATGTAAAACAAAATTTAGAGGGAAAACTTTTATATGGGGGGATAAATTAATGACCCAATGTTTTAAATGGAAATTTATTTCTTATAAATATGTCATATAATCACATGAAATCACATCACAATGAACTACTAAGTGCTATGTGACCTTTAAACAAAATATTGTCCCATCTGTGATTTGAATTTCGAAAATCTGACATACACGGTTGCGATCAGTAATTTATTTGGAGTCTAATATGACCAACTTAATTTTTGGTGAATAGTAACTTACCCTTATGAATAGTAATTTTACCCTGATGAATAGTAACATACCCTAATCAATAGTAACCTTACCTATGAATACCACCCCTCCTTACCTTTTCTATTCACTACTCTGAAGCCTTGTGCCTTTCCTATATTATTCCAAAATCACTCCCCAAGCTCCCCCCACATCTAAAATCCCTTAGTATCCTCAACAAACCAAATACTCTCCCCGTAAGAGGCTCTCAAGGAAGATTGAATCAAGAGGTAAATTCCTCTTTTCTTTTCTTTCTTTTTCTTTTCAAGTTCATTTTTTTCTTTTCTATACTTACCTATACTCATCCAAATGTTATGAAAGCTCCATTACCTTACATGTATTGTAATGTTGTTATGATAATGGAATAAGTTATTATCATCTCTCCTTTACTCTTCTTTTATTTTAGTAGTAAAGACATTATCCGAGATTTGATTATTTACCACATTCAAGGAAGATGGGTTTTCAATTTCCATTAACGTCTTCAATTATAGTCATGAAACCATTTTCATGGTTGAACTAAACCATAATATATATATTATTTCTCATATATGGTTCTTTAATCCTTTTTTAAACATGGTTTGGGTTTATAAAAAAATGTGTTCTTTGTTGTCAAAAACTGCCAATTAACCCAAAAGGTTGTCACTAAAGTATTATATAACGATTCAACTTCACTCCAAGTAACCAAATTAAATTTTCAAACATGTAAAAATTTGTATTTTCAATAATAAAATATAACATCAATTATAGACAACAACCTTCATCATACATGTTTATCCAAACATGAACTCATCATTAAAACCGAGCAAGAAAATAGACCCGGACAACGAAATTGAACCTCATAAACAATAAAAATGGTTATAAATGAAATTAAAAGTGTTATAATAAATATTTTACATACATAATAGGTTATAGAATTATTAAATAATGAAACTAATTTTATTATTCAGGTCATTAAGTTCAATCAAACATCACCATCAGATTTAAGGAAAGGGATCCTCTCCATTTCACTTTTACCCAAGAATGTCCTCTATGTTATGACATCTTATTTGTAATACCTAATGACTGGGTATGATTTAACACCTCCCCATACTTTCCTCATGATTTATAAGTGATGATAAACCCATTTCTCTCTCATGAATCCCTCTTAAGTACACCCGATACCATGCTGATAATCAGTAAGGAATTCTACCAGAATATCCTTTATTCCTTTGGGTTGCCTTATCTTTATTTATAACAAAATGAATTTATCTTATCTATTTATTTGAATATTATAAATTCTGTGTAAATGTAAAAAATTTATATATCAATACCCTCCCATCATTCTATTTTGGGGATATACATGCTTTTAAGTGATTGCTTCCTCAATACTTCCCGATTTGCAAACCTATTTTTGAGGGAACTTCCCAAATTCTTACCCAATTTCAAGTGAAATCTATCTTATATTTTAAACCACCATTGTATTTATAAAATTTGTATTTTTATTATTAAAACAATCTTGGTTCACTTATGGTTTTTTATAAATTATTGTTACCTTTTCTATTTTAAAGGCTCTATAGTATTTTACTTAAAACATCTCTAAAATGTTTTAATGTAAAAATTTATTAAATAATTTTCTTACATGTTATAAATTCTACTTGAAATCACTTCCCATGATACATTAATATTTTTTTAATTATGAATTTCCATGTGTATTTTAGTTCATTTCTTTCATGTACACTTTTATGATTCACCCATTTGTTATGATTTATGTCATGAATATGGTACCCAATCCTTTACATGGGTAACCCTTATGTTTATATAAGATTGATTATGTATGATTGATTATGTGGAAAAAATACTAATGAAAATTTAATATGGGAGCATCTGGATAGACCTACAATGCGTTGGGTAAAGTTGAGTATCATGAGACGTTATGTGCAACGGTCTTGGCGGTTAGCCTTGGCTTGTGCTATTATGTGCTACGGTCTTGGAAGTTAGCCTTGGATTGTGTTACTATGGTAAATGGTCTTGGAGGTTATCCTTGAATCATACTAAATTCATGTTTTATGTTTCTGCCACATTTCCATGATTCCATGTTTAAATGATCCCATGTTTATATGTTTTGATTCCTTATGTTATATGCATTTTTATATCTTTATGTCACGTCTTCTAACCCATGTGCTAATGATTTATTCATATTATTATTCCATTAATATGAATTTTAGCTCAAGACATTTTCATGTTTTTCCTATTTTATCCTATGTAGATATATGAGCGCAATGGAATTTAGGATCCCAATATAAAGATAAATAAAGAAACGTTTTTCCATGTTTTTAGTTTTATGTACCTAGTCTTCCAAGACACTAGACTTAACGATCCTTGGATTGTAATCTGATTTATAATTATGCTTAAAATCATGTAATGTTATATGTAAAAGGATATGGTCTCTACAGTTGGTATCATAGGATGGTCTAGTTATTTATGGAGATTAGTAATAAATCACCTTATTGAAAACCTTAAGGATAAGACTAAGTATAAGAAAACATCCCCAAATTTTGGTAAGTATAGAGTAAGTGGTTTATCAAGAAAATACATCCAGTTTTGGATAAAAATAGATAGAGGTGGATTTGGAATAGATGTATCTTGGGGTAAAACCCAAAAACACCACTTTGAGCTAGACTCAAATAGGAACTGGTGCATAACAGTGGGCCTTGTTGTACTCTTGGTTTGACACTCCCAAGGGACATGATTTGGTAAATTCATGAGCTTAGTACAAACCATTATTAAGTGGAAAAAATCTCATAAGTATATATGTTAATAAATAGATCAAGGATAATCTATATTTAAAATTAAGGAATCAAAAGTTAAGATATACTTCTACTTTACAAATTTAATCATATTATATTCAAAGTTTCCTTTTTATGTTCAATAACTATGTATTCAATACATTTAATTGTACATTATTTTTCTTAGTTAATAGAGGGAAATATAAGATCATGTTCCAACAATCAATGTGATAATAATTTTAAAGATTGACCTAATGATATGCTAGATATGATATAAATGGGTGAAATAAAGATACAACCCGACGAGAGGTTTATTGGAAGTTTTCTAGAAACCACCTATTCCTGGATGGATAAAAATTAATGTGGATGGTGCTCCAAAAGGAAACATGGGACCTAATGGCTATGAAATCATATACATAGATCACAATGAGGACATTCTTGGATACTGCTATGGTTCTTGTGGTCATGAATCCTCCCTTGAAGCAGAGATGTGAAACGTCATCAATGTTGTTGATTTGACAAGGCAACAAGGATGTAATAATATTTGGATTAAAAGTGATTCAACTACCATCGTTCAAGCTCTTAAACATGGTACTTCTAACCTGGAATGGGACCTTACTGCTAAATGGATTGTTTGCCTACAAAAACTATCAGGACTCAATCACATAATCACACACACCTACAAATAAGCGAACAAGGTGGATAATGGTTTTTCCAACAAGGGTGTCGACATCAATAGTATGTACATGGAGAACCTGCCTACTGATCTCACCCCTCTTTACCCGAATTATTGTAATAAAAACCCCACCTTTTGACTTTTTTAAGTTTTGTTTTTAAATATTTTAGTACCTTTAAAAAAATTATAGAAACAAGTGATCAAAACATCATGCCAATACTTCCTCACATGGCTCAAGTTATGAATAATAACTTGAATCATGTGGAACACCCTCCTCCTCCAAGGAAAGAGAATGTTTCCTTAGAATCCTTCATACGACAAAAGCCTCCCATGTTTAGCGGATCTTCTAATCCCCTACTTGTGGAATAGTGAATTAACTCTATTGAAAAGATATTCTCCATCCTCTTATGCTCAGAAGAAGAGAAAGTTGTAATGGAAGTCTATCGTTTTGATAGGGAAGCTAATCAATGGTTGACACTGATCAAGAATACAAATCCCCAGGAGGAAATTTATTCCATGGATTGGGATGAATTCAAGTGGATTTTTTTTCAATAAATATTTTCCTCTAACCCTCCATATCAAGATGGAAAGAGAGTTCCTCAGTATCAAGAAGAAGGAAGATGAGTCTATTAGGGTGTATGAAGAAAACATTACAAGTCTTGCAAGGTAAGCCTCTATCTCTGTCATGAACACCTAAAGCAATGTGGATCACTTATTTAGTGGGCTAAAGCCGAGTCTACAGAATGTTTTGGTGATTCTAGACTTAGATATTTATGAGGATATTTTCCATTGTTCCCTCAATATTAAAATGGAGATTGAAGACTCTTAGTGGTCTCATGGGCCCAATGAAAAGAAGAAAAAAAATAGAGAATGACATGAGTGGTTCAACAAACATATCCCATGATGGAAAGAAGCCCAAATATCCCACTTGTAAAAGTTTTGGGAAGAAGAATCTTGTGAACTATCTAAAGGTAACAAATAATTGCTTAAAATGTGGAAGAATGGGACATCTGGGAAAGAACTTCCAAAGGGATATGAAGAATCCTGAAAATGTGGAAGAAGGATGGAAAGTTCAGATCAACAGTCAACCTGTAATGTAGAGTTACAACTACAAGGAGCATAATCATGATGTGAAAAATTGCCCTAAGATAAGGGCTTTTGGAGGAAATAAACAAAAACTAAGGAAACAAGGAAGGGATTATCAGATCTCTACTACTGAGGTGGATCTAGACAACGATGCAGTTATAGGTATGCCAGTTATTCATTCAATAATGGAGAACGTACTATTTTATTATGGTTCTACGCATTACTTCATATCATGAAAGTTTAGTATAAATATTCAAACACCACCTCAAAATATGGAGGATAAGTTATCTGTGAGAATAGAGAATTGGGAAATTATTGCATCCATGGATTATAACACCTCCCAGGTTAACGTTTGTAGACTGAACCTCCCAAAAAATATCACCATACTTACTTTAGTGGAGTTCAACGCCATCTTGTGCATGGATTGGATATCATTATACAAATATGACATCAATTTTTGAGAAAGGGAGATCATCCTCACATCCCGAAGTATCCTTCAGTTCTTTTCATGTGTAAGTAGGAAGATGAATCTCCTTTAGAATAAGTGTCTCAAGTGTGGGTATTAATTCCTTATGAGCAAGAATTTCTAGCTCAAATTATCTAGACAAAGGAGAGAATCATTCTTGAAGACATTCCAATCATGAGGGATTACACAAATGTATTTCTTGAAGAGTTTCCCGGTCTTCCTCTTGATCGAGAGGTTGAGTTCCCAATTGAACTTATTCTTGGATCTCTACCTATATCAAATACGCCTTATAGAATGAACACCATAGATCTAGAATAGCTGAATAAGTAGTTATAGGAGAATATGTAGAAGGGTTTTATAAGCCCGAGTGCTTCACCAAGGGGTTCTCATGTCCTCTTCATCAAGAAGATGGATTGATCAATGCGTCTTTGTACTAATTATCATGAGCTCAATAAAATAAAGATAAATAATAAGTATCCCCTGCCATGTATAGATGACTTGTTCAATCAGCTTTGTGGGGAAATTTATTTCTCTAAGGTGGACCTTTGGTTGATATATCACAAATTAAAGGTGAGGAATGATTATATTCCCCAGACTGCCTTTCAAATGAGGTATGGACACTATGAGTTCATAGTGATGCCCTTCAGACTCATTAATGGTCCATAAATTTCCATGGATTTAATTAATAGAGACTTTAGAGATTACCTTGAAAAATTTTGATAGTCTTTATCGATGATATTTTTATATATTCCAAGAGCAAGGAGGAACATGAGGAGTATTTGTAAACTATGATAAAGACTTTGTGAAGGGAGAAAATGTATTCAAAGTATAGTAAATGTGAGTTATGGATGGAGGAAGTATCATTCTTGGGGAATGTTATCACCAGTGAAGGGATATTTGGGGACCCTTGCAAGACAAATGTGATTGAAGAGTGGACCAGGACAATATCTGCAACGGAGATCCAAATATTTCTAGGTCTAGCTGGGTATTACCAAATATTTTTGAAGAACTATTCATGATTGTCAAACCCAATGACCAAGATGACACAAAAAGGAGTTAATATTTTCTCGACTCAGGAATGTGAATACTATTTTTAGGAGTTGAATAAGAGGCTTATCACTGTGCCAGTACTCACACTCCCAAAAAGTGGATAACTCTTTATGGTGTATAAAAATGCTTCAAAGAAGGTATTAGGTTGTGTGATGATTCAAAATGATAAAGTGATAGCCTACGACTCAAGGCAGCTGAAAATCCATGAGAAAAACTATCCCATGCAAGATTTGGAGTTGGCAGATGTGATCTCTACATTGAAAATCTGGTGAAATTATCTCTATGGGGAGAAGTGTGAGATATATACTGATCACAAGAGTCTCAAATATATATTCACATAGAAAGAGATTAATATGATCCAACTAAGATGGATAGAGATCATCAAGGGTTACGACTACTCAATCCACTACCATCTCGGTAAGGAAAACAAGGTGGAAGATGATCTAAGTAGAAAGAATCCTACATCTTTTTCAATGATTAGAATTGAAAAGGATCTGATATTTTTTAGATTTGCAAAGGATAGAAATGAGAATAATTAATGGAGGAACATCATCAATACTTTATCAAATTATTTCTCAACTATACCTCATGGAGAAAATAAAGGATGCTCAAAGAAAATATTTCAAAATTCTAAAAAGGTTGGAAGCTATCAGAAATGGATAATCCTCAGATTTCATGATTGACGAGGAAGGAGTTGTAAAATTTGGATCATGATTATTCATACCATCTGATCTAGAGATAAATAAGGATCTTCTGAATGATGCACATAGCTCATCCTTCTCTATTAACCTAGGGAGCACAAAGATGTATCAGTATCTCCGAGAAAACTTTTGGTGGGAAAATACAAAAAGGAAGATTTCTAAATATACATCAAAGTGTTTGGAATTTCTTAAAGTGAAGGATGAGAGGAAAAAGTATAAGGGGATGATGCAATCACTACCAATATTAACATGGAAGTGGGAGAAAATCACCATGTAATTTGTCACTAGACTTCCAAGGATATCTTGGGGAAACAATGATATATGGGTCATTGTGGATCGTCTTACAAAGATAGATCACTTTATTGCGATTCGAGAGAGGTTCTCATTGGATCAACTTTCACAGATATACATCAAATAAGTGGTAAGTGTGAATGGAGTACCACTATCTATTGTATCCAATAGAGATCCAAGACTCACCTCGATGTTTTGGAAAAGCCTCCAACATGCTCTAAGCATTGAACTGAACTTCAGTATGGCCTATCATCCTCAAACTGATGGACAATATGAGCGGACTATTTAGATAATAGAAGACATGTTGAGAGAATGTTATATGGAATTAAAAGGAGGATGGGACCAACATCTTCCACTGGTTGAATTCTCATACACCAAAAATTTCCATTCGAGCATCCGAATGGCACCATATAAAGCCCTTTATGGAAAAAGGTGTAGAACATCGGAGTGTTGGGATGAAGTTAGTGAGAATAAGCTGCAGGGACATGAAATGGTCGATGAAATGGTAGAGAAGTTGAAAACCATTCAACAACACATCAAGGTAGCCCAAAGTCCACAAAAGTGTTATGTAGACAACCATCGATGAGGCCTCGTGTTCAAAGTTGGAGACATGGTATCTCTCCGCATATCTCCTTGGAAGAAGGTCATAAAATTTGGGAATAAAGGGAAGCTATGTCCCAGGTACATCATCCCCTTTGATATTCTTGTTCGTATCGGGGTTGTGGACTATCGAATGGCACCTCTTCCTACCATTTCCAAAGTAGACAATGTATTCCATGTATCCCTCTTAAGGAAGTACATAATAGATCCTTCAAATGTACCCTCTTCAGAGGTGGTATAGATAGAGAATAAAGTTTCTTACAAGGATAAGACCGTGAAGATCATGGTTCGTAGAGATAAAGTTCTAAATAATAAGACTACTCACTTGGTCAAAGTACTGTGGCGGAACCAAAAGTACGAAGAGAAAACATGGGAACTGAAGGAAGCAATGAAGGAAAAGTACCCAAACCTGTTTATGTCTTAGAATGTAAAACAAAATTTCGAGGGAAAAATTTCATAGGGGGGATAATGTAATGACCCAAAATTTTCAATGGAAATTTACTTCTTATAAATATGTCATATAATCACATGAAATCAAAACACAATGAACTATTAAGTGCTATTGTAATGCCCCGACCCTAGTTACCCAGAGTCGGTGCATTATTACATAACATTGGGATGATCACAAAAGGTCAAGTCTCGAAAGACCAATTAGTTTAGTAGCCTTGGAATCAATAGATATATTCATAAGTCTTACACTACACATAAAGTGAAAAAAAAACTACAACAACATATTTTCTTCATATCCCCTCATACTATACCTGCAGGTCATTCATAAAATACTTCTTCAAATCCTGAGAAAAATTAGAACATTGAAAGGGGTGAGATCAGATGCTCAGTAAGGATAAAAATATAGCAAAAAACATTCCTAAATAAACATAAACATTTAAGGCAATGTATAAATAAAACAAAATCCTTTTAAACTTTATCTTCAGAAAAATATGGAAAATATAAAATGAAATAATTCCATTTACTTATTCACATGGATATTCTACTAGTCTAATAATCACATGAAATATCAATAACCACTTTCATAATGATGGAATGCATAATGCCAGACTATCATAACCACATAGTCAAGGCTTTGTGCCAAGACTACAAATAAGATTTTGCTAAGGCCTTGTGCCAAGACACTATTTTGTCTCATGAGACCTACCGATGCATCTAGAAGCTATATTAGGATCCACCTATCACTTATTAAGTCCAATGAATTCCTCATATGAATAGGTTTAAATATAACATAAACATTCATAATAAAACTAGCATACAAAATGTCAATATTTTCTCCATAAACCATGAATGGTATAAAAATAACACATCCATAGTCAGAAATATGACAAAACCTTCAATAGAATATGAAAGTTTTGAATAATAATAAATCAACTTCAAATAAGATTAAAATCCACCAAAGGATGTTGACATAGATGAAATCAAAACTATTTGAGAGAAATATCTCTTTTTTTGAAATCATTTAAAAGTCACAAAATTATAAAAGAAAACATTTACTTTGAAAATATTCTTATAAGCTTGTAAGGGAAGCTTATATGATTTTATAATAGCAGAAAATAGCCACACCCACTGTATAAGTTAAAAAAAGACATTCTTACCTTAATTTTGTCGAAAAGGCTAAAAAGGACCTTGTTTGGAAAATGATAGAAAGATTCCTTTATAAATTTCCTATAAAAGTAAAACAAGGGTATAAATGAATTTAACCCATATTCTGTAAAATATTAAGAATTTTTTGAAATACATTTTTAAGAAACATGGATGTGGATGATAAAGAGGTCCCAGTAGATAATTACGTATAAAAAACCTCAGATAATGAAGAGATTGTGAAATAAACCATTACCTTGTACTTTTCCTTGGTTTAGGGTAGGTTAACCTCCATTATAATAGTTAAATAATTTTTATTAAATTATTCAAGAATCACATACATTAATATGATATCATATATTATCTTTTAACATTTATTTGTTAGTAATATCTTTGTATTATCGTTGTTTCGGGTGTTAACTGATTTGTTTTCCTTTATATACATTGTTATGTAAGTCATGATTTTTATGGATAGGTTATATATTATTCATATACAGAATGATATTAAGTCTTTAAACATTATTTTTAACCATCAAATGAAAATTATTCTTGAATGGATACGATGGGGAATGAATCTCATTGCGTTCGTGGAGACGGTAGTCCGTACGTACGCATGAGCGACAATATCATTCTTTGGATATTAAAATAATATATAATTGGGTGTTTTATCATATATAAAGAATAATTATCATGTTATATTTATTATTTACATTAATTACACAACATTATTATACCCATCAAAATAATAATGTATTGAATAACAATTACACCACGACGTGGAGACGGTAAGCCGTATGTACGCACGTATGGTAAAATGTCATTCAAGGGATGGATATAATACTGAATATGGTTGTACCATATTTATATTAACATAACAGTATATAGGAGATACTGGAGTTATTATTTTAGAATTGAAATAACAAAGAAAGAAGAAGTTGAAGAAGAAAGGAACTTGAAAGAGGGTGGTGAAAACATTACCTCTTCTTCAGGTTCTTCCTTTTTATTTGATCAAAAGGGCTCCTTAGGTTGGCTTTCTGATCAAAATAAGACCTCTACGTTGAATTTAGGTAAGATGAGAGAATATTTGGGTAGGGTTTGGCCGAGAAAAAAGGATTTAAAGTTGTGAATTAGAGAGAAGGGGGAGTGCCCTTTTATAAGAGGGGCGAGGGGCACCTTTGGAAAAGCTAGAAATATTATTTTATAATAAATTAATATTCAGTTTTTAATGGCTCCAAAGTGGATTATTTAAAATTTAATGTGGGGATAGGTATAAATACTTTCAACCAATAGATTTTAGACAGGTTTCGGTCACCATATTAACCTTATCATTTATATTTAACTCTTAGTTAAATAGTTTGACATTCACCATGTCTCTTTGTATTTTAATATTATATAGTTAATAAACTTACTATATACCTCCAAGAGACCCCCAAGTGGTCAATTAATGACACACCAATCATTATATATGTTTTTTGGCCGAACCTTAGATTTTTATGAATAGAATATCAATTAATAATATAATATTTGTTATACAAACTCTTTTATGTCAATTTTGACACTATTGGGTATTTTGTTTTTGATAAATTCATAACAGCATTATTAATTCAAAAGAAATTCATATAACCAATAATAATATTTCATATTAACCTATAAAATTATTTTAATTCATAAAAAGTATCAAATTACATTTATTTGGTTATTTATAATATCAATTATCTTAATATTTCATTAATACGGTAATTACTGCATCATCGTTGTGTCATAAATAAATTAAATTATTTAATGTCTAAAAATTATAAATAAAAATCCATTATGTAGGAAATAATTTTATCCTTCTAATGAATATTTATAATCGAATCTATCTTATTTATAACCCTATATTAAATTTTTTTTAGTTATTAAACATTGATTTTAACTCTTTTAACTCTTCTTTGAAATAAATAATAATAAATGTCCTAATCTAATCCAAGTGGACCTAAATGATAATATTTTATTTCTATGGTTGTTTTTGGTCTATTTAAACTTTTCTAATAGAATAAGGACATGTTTTATGATAATATTAATATCATTTTTACCCTTAATTACCCTATTTACTTTTAACCGTGGTAAATAAAAGTAAAAAGTTACTATTCAAAAAAAATTATTTTTATCTTATTGAACCAAATTTTACTCCTTGATATTAACCGTGTCTCTCGGATTTTCGAAATTCCACTCACATAAGTGGTAAAATTAAGTTTTACATGAATTTCCAAATTCTCCTAAGAGGTGGGTAAAAGACGGTTAAAAGTTCAATAAAATTTTTATATATCTAAAATTATTCTAAACTAACTCCAATTAATTACATTGAACGTATATATGTATTATGTATCTATTTTTACTTTAATTAAATTTAAATAAAATAAATAATTATTTAAATAAAAATTTGTTTTAAACTATAACTCAGTGTTTTTTCACTATTCATCAAAAATTAAAAGTTTTCAGAAAAATACCAAAAAATCACCCTAGGATAATTTCGATATTACGAATCCTAATATGAAGTCCATTTTAGAAGATAAAATTTATAAAATTTCAAAAAGTGGGTATTACTATTCATAACGGCTAGTTTGATTGGTTGTAGTGTGTGTTAGAACTCGAAGTTGCGTACAACAAACACTACTGTATTATTCAAAGAGAAGCGTACTTTGGAAGCTTGGGGTGTTACATTCTCCCCTATTTCAAATAATTTTTTCCGTGAAATTTCTAGAATTCTACCACATGAAAATACTCGGGTGATTCTTCATCAGAAGTTCCCCGGGTTCCCACATTGCCTCTTCCATTTTATGGTTTCTCCATAGAACTTTTACCAGATGAGTCGTCTAGTTTCTCAGCACTTGTTCTCTTATATCAAGAATCCCGATGGGCTCTTCGCAATAAGACAGATCGGGTTCCAGTTCTAATTCCTCATAGGTGAGTACATGCGTTGGGTCATGCTTGTATTTTCTTAATAGTGATACGTGAAACACATCGTGAACTTTGGAGAGACTTGGCGGAATTTCCAAATGGTAAGCTACATCCCCAATTCATTATAGAATTTCGAAAGGTCTGATGTACCTGGGAGTCAATTTACCCTTCTTACCGAAACGTATAACTCCCTTACATGGAGATACCTTCAAGAAAACATGATCTCCTACCTGAAATTCCAAATCCTTCCTTCTGTTATCGACATATCTCTTCTTCCTACATTGAGCTGCTTTGATGTGGTTTTGGATTACCTTTACCTTTTCCATTGTTTCCTCTACCAGTTCTGAGCCTACAAGTTTTCTTACACCAACGTCATCCCAACAGGTTGGTGTGCGACATCTCTTTCCGTATAACGCTTCATATGGTGCCATCTGAATACTTGAATGGAAGCTATTGTTATAGGAAAATTCTACCAGAGGAAAATATTGATCTCACATACCCTGAAAGTCAAGTGAGAAAGATCTCAACATGTATACTAAGGTTTGAATAGTCCGTTCTGATTGTCCATCTATTTGAGGGTGGTTGGCAGTGCTCAAACGAAGTTTAGTATCCAAGGGCTTCTGAGGACTCTTCCAGAATATTGAAGTAAAATGGGGATCACGATCAGAAAAAATCAATAGGGTTACTCCATGAAGTCTCACAACTTCATTAATATATAGTCTTTCTAGATGTTCATGTGGTAAATCTTCCCTTATGGCAAGAAAATGTTCTGACTTGATAAGACGATCAACAATGACCCATATTGCATCGTTCCTTCTAGGATACTTTGGTAGTCCCATGAAAAAGTCCATCGTGATATTATCCCATTTCCACTCAGGTATGGGAAGAGGTTGCTTGACTCCACTAGGTTGTTGCCTTCCAGCTTTCACTTGTTGAAAAACCATATATCTTGACACAAAATCAGCAATCTCCCTCTTCATGTTATCCCACAAAAAATGATCCTTCAAATCTCTATACATTTTGGTGCTCCTAGGGTGTATAGAGAAATTGGAACTATTAGCATCATCCAACAATTCCCTTTTTAGATCAGGTATATTGGGAACACAAAGTCTCTTCCCAAATTTCAAAATTCCATCTTCATACACAAATTCACTCAATCTCCCATCATTCACAGCTTTAATCTTCTTTTGAAACTATTCATCATTGGTCTGATAACTCTTTATCCTTTCTAGTAATGATGTTTTGGAAGCCATTTGTAAAAGTATTGATGTTTCACCTTCCATGGTGATTCCCATATCCATCTTTACTAGATCCATGAAAATAGGATCCCTCTCAACTCCCATATTGTTCAAAACTCCATGATCTTTTATAATCAAGGCATCTGCCACCTTATTTTCCTTCCCCGAGTGGTAGTGTATTGTGCAATCATAATCCTTGAGTAGTTCAAGCCATCTCTTTTGCCTCATGTTGACTTATTTCTGTGAAAAAATATACTTCAAACTCTTGTGATCAGTATAAATATCACATTTTTCACCATGGAGATAATGTCTCTATATCTTCAAAGAAAATATTACTGCAGCTAACCCAAGATCATGAGTAGGATAGTTTTTCTCATGAATGTTCAGCTATTGTGATGCATAGGCAATAAACCTATCATTCTTCATAAGGACACAACCAAGTCCTTTCTTTGAAGCATCACTGTAAATAACAAACCCATCATTCTCTGATGGCAGAGTCAATATAGAAGCATTGACTAATCTTTTCTTCAGTTCTTCGAAAAATTCTTTATACTCTTTTGTACAAACAAATTTAACCCCTTTAGGTGTGAGCTTTGTTAATGGGTTAGCCAACCGGGTGAAATTCTGGATGAAACATCGATAATAACCAGCTAAACCAATAAAACTGCGTACCTCACTTATACTCGTCGGTGCTAGCCATTCTTGGATTTCTCTTTTCTTAGAAGGATCAACATAGATTCCTTCCTTAGAGACAATATGGCCAAGAAAAGAAATCTCATGAATCCAAAATTCACACTTGCTAAACTTCTCCTATAATTCATGTCTTCTAAGAGTCTTCAAGATAATGCGCAAGTGATTTTCATGATCTTCATAGATTTTGGTGTATACTAAGATATCATAAATAAATAACACTACAAAATCATCAATATTTTCCTTGAAAACTTTGTTCATTAGATCCATGAAAACATAGGGTGCATTAGTCAGCCCAAAAGGCATTACTGTAAACTCGTAATTCTCGTACCTGGTTCAAAATGCTGTCTTCAGAATGTATTCCTTCTTCACACACAACTGATGGTATCTAGATCGAAGGTAAATCATTTAAAAGTATTGAGCTCCTTGTAGTTGGTCAAATAAATCATCAATGCGAGGGAGGGGATACTTGTTCTTTATTATTATATCATTGATTTCCCTGTAGTCGATATATAACCTCATAGATCCATCTTTCTTCTTAACAAAAAGAACAGGGGCTCCCCATGGAGAAACACTAGGGAGAATAAATCCCTTATTAATCAATTCCTCTAGTTTTTTCTTTAGTTCCACTAATTGCACAGTTTCCATTCTATAAGGGGTCTTCGATATGGGCCTTGATCTAGGAATTAAATCAATGGAAATCTCAATTTCTCATTCAGGAGGATGTCCAGGTAAATCTTCTGGAAACACATCAATATATTCTTTCACAATAGTTACACCCTCTATTTTAACATTAATTTACCCACCCACAATTATTTCATTCTCTTCCTCC
Source organism: Viscum album (assembly GCA_963277665.1). Classification (NCBI taxonomy): domain Eukaryota; kingdom Viridiplantae; phylum Streptophyta; class Magnoliopsida; order Santalales; family Viscaceae; genus Viscum; species Viscum album. The sequence goes on from OY728126.1 coordinate 1,163,851,788, forward strand.
CCAATAATTGAATTTAGTTGAGCTACTGGGGGTGGATCTAGATAAGAATTTGGTGGTGACGATTCTGCTCTAAAGATAAGCTGTTCCTTATCATCATCATCAAAAATCGTAGCCTCCATCTTCTTACAATAAATATTCACATCATGGTTCGAAATCCAATCCATACCGAGGATTATATCAAACTCAATCATAGGTATGACAATGAGATCAGCAGATAAAGAACATTTATATGCTCTAATGGGAACAAATTCACAAAACTTTGTTGCAATGATACTTCCCTTAGAAGTTTTAACTGAAAAATCCCTTTTTAAATAATATTGGAAATATCTAATTTTCTTAGAAAACTGGGAAGATATGAAACAATGCAATGATCTAGAATCAAATAATGCATTTTCTAAACTTGAGAAAACCATTAAATTACCTACCACCACGTCTTTCAGAGGTTCTACCTCATCAGTAGTGATAACATAAGCTTGGCCTTGATCCCTTGGCCTTTTCTGAGGTAATTTACCCTAACACTTAGGAAATTCATTTGCATAATGTCCCATCTCCCTGCATTTGTAACATTTAACATCGGTAGCTTCTTTCTTCCCCTTGCAATCACGAGTTTGGTGTAATTTTTCACCACACTCGTAATGGACTCTCATTCCTTTCAATCAAGTTCCGGGGTGTTTCTTCACACATTTACTACATGGTGGATATTCAACTTTTCCCTTATTTCCATTTCTGGAGTGATTAGTAGATCTCTTCTTCTCTTTCTTTGCCTTAAAGTTGTAAGACATAAATAATTCTTTTTATGTATTGATGGAACATGAGACAATATCTTCATACGGCAAGAAGGATTGTGAGACTAATAATCGATAAAGAAAAGGTTTTAACCCATAAAAGAAATGATCAATATTACTCCTTGGGTTACATATATAATCTGTTGCATGCCCCACTAACCTTGTAAATTTAGCCTCATACTTTGTGACATTCTCATCCTCCTTTTGTCTCAGACTCAAAAATTGTCTTTCCATATCTGCTCGATTGTCATGAGGAAAGTATTTTTCTAATAAAATCTCTTTGAACTCCCTCCATTCAATATTTGATACTTAATCTTATTCCTTCATGTATTGAATCAATGACCACCATTGATCAGTATCTCTAGTGAGGCGGTAAACTACCATGACAACTTTTTCCCTTTCGATACTCCCCAAGGTGTGGAATATTTTCTCTAAAGAACTTATCCATTGCTCAGATACTAATGGATTTGTACTCCCATTGAATGTTGGTGGTTGTTGCCTCATTAAGCGATCTAACATTTGTCCTCCACGTTGTGGATCAGGGTGCTCCATACGGGTAAGGTTATTATTCATATCCTGAGGGAGTTGTCCTAGTATGGTGATTAGATGATCAGCAACAGTTGCATCACCAGCTCCACTATAATTATCTTGACCAGGAGGGAAATCCCTACATGGAGTGCAAGCATTGATACAGTTTTCATTCCTTCCACTAGGCACCATTTCTAAATAATGGCATATACTGGATCAATTTATGAATCAAAATACATAATTCAAAACTTGTAAAACACTTAACACAAACTGAACAGTTTATGGATATAATCCATAATCATAAAAAAAATTCTTTGAGGAAGTATATACTCATAAAACCTTCATAATGGTTTGTAAAGAAAATGAGAATTATCCTAAGAATATCCCCCAGGAGTGTCATAACCAAGAGTGCAGCAAGACCCATTGTCGTGCACCATTTCCCATTCGAGTCTAGCTCAAAGCGTTGTTTTCAGGTTTTACCCCTAGGTACATCTATGCCAGATCCACCTCTACATGCTCGTATCCAGACAGGGATGTATTGCTCGGAAAACTCACAAAATCTCTACAATACCAAAATTCTAGGAAGTTCTTATATACTAATCCTCAAAGTCTATCTTAAGGCTACGTGCTCTAATCAGAGTTTATCTAAATCTAGCTTCCAAGGTTTGTACTAAACTTACTCTGATACCAACTGTAATGCAAAGACCCCAGTTACCCAGAGTCGGTGTATTATTACATAACATTGGCATGATCACAAAAGATCAAGTTTCAAAAGGCAGATTAGTTTAGTAGCCTTGGAATCAATAGATATATTCATAAGTCTTACATTACATCATAAAGTGAAAAAAACTACAACAACATCTTGTCATCATATCTCCTGATACTATCCCTTCAGGCCATTCATAAAATACTTCTTCACATCTTGGGAAAAATTAAAACACTTAAAAGGGTGATCTCAGATGCTCAGTAAGGATAACAATATAGCAGAAACATTCATAAATAAACATAAACATTTAAGGCAATGTATAACTAAAACAAAAGCCTTTTAAACATGAACTTAAACATAATATGGAAAATATAAAATGAAATAATTCAATTTACTTATTCACATGGATATTCTACTAGTTGAATAATCACATGCAATATCAATAACCACTTTCATAATCATGGAATGCATAATGCCAGACTATCATAACCACATAGTCAAGGCCTTGTGCCAAGACTAAAAATAAGATTTTGCAAAGGCCTTGTGCCAAGACACTAGTTTGTCTCACGAGACCTACCGATGCATCAAGGAGCTATAGGGGGAGCCACCCGTCACTTATTAAGTCCAATGCATTCCTCATATGAATAGGTTTAAACATAACATAAACATTCGTATTAAAACTACCATACGAAATGTCAATATACTCTCCATAAACCATGAATGGTATAAAAATAAAACATCCACAGTCAAACATATGACAAAACCTTCAATACAATATGGAAGTTTTGTATCATAATAAATCAACTTCAAATAAGCTTAAAATCCATCAAAGGATGTTGACATAGATGAAATCAAAACTATTTGAGAGAAATATCACTTTTTTTTAAATCATTTAAAAGTAACATAATTATAAAAGAAAAAATTTACATTGAAAATATGCTTATAAGCTTTTAAGGGAAGCATTGAAGATTTTATAATGGCAGAAAATAGCTGCACCCGCTGTATAAGTTAAAAAAATACATTCTTACCTTAATTCTGTCGAAAAAGGTTAAAAAGGACGTTGTTTGGAAAACGACGAAAATATTCATTTATAAATTTCTTATAAAAAGTCAAACAAGGGTATAAATGACTTTAACCCATATTCTATAAAATATTAATAATTTCTAGGAATGAATTTTTAAGAAACATGGATGTGGATGATAAAGAGGTCCCAATAGATAATTACGTATAAACAACCTCAGATAAAGAAGAGATTGTGAAATAAACCCTTGCCTTGTACTTTTCCTTTATTGAGAGTAAGTTAACCTCCTGTATAATGGTGAAATAATTTTTATTAAATTATTCAATAATAATATACATTAATATGATATCATATATGATCTTTTAATATTTCTTTGTTAGTAATATATTTCTATTATCGTTGTTTCGGGTGTTAACTGATTTGTTTTCCTTTATACACTTTGTTATGTAAGCTGTGTTTGTAATGGATAGGTTGTGTCTTATTAATATCCATAATGATATTAAGTCTTTATACATTATTTTTAACCATCAAATGAAAATTATTCTTGAATGGATATGATGGGGAATGAATCTCATCGCATTCGTGGAGACGGTAGTCCGTACATACGCACGAGCGACAATATCATTCTTTTGATATTAAAATAATATATAATTGGGTGGTGTATAATATATACATAATAATAATCATGTTCTATTTATTATTTACATGAATTACACATCATTATTGTACCCATCCAAAAAATAATGTATTGAATAACAATTACACCACGACGTGGAGATGGTAAGCCATACGTACGCACGTATGGTGACATGTCATTCAAGGGATGGATATAATACTGAATATGGTTATACCATATTTATAATAACATCACAGTATATAGTAGATACTAGAGTTATTATTTTATAATTGAAATAACAAAGAAAGAATAAGTTGAAGAAGAAAGGAACTTGAAAGAGGGTGGTGAAAACATTACCTCTTCTTCGGGTTCTTCCTTTTGATTTGATCAAAAGGGCTCTTTAGGTTCGCTTTCTGATCAAACTAAGGCCTCTAGGTTGAAGTGAGGGAAGTTGAGAGAATATTTGGGTAGGGGTTGGCTGAGCCGAAATGCATTGAAGTTGTGAATTAGAGAGAAGGGGGAGTTCCCTTTTATAAGAGGGGTGAGGGGCACCTTTGGAAAAGCTAAAAATATTATTTTATAATAAATTCATATTCGGTTTCTAATGGCTCCAAAGTGGATTATTTAAAGGTTAATGTGGGGATGGTTCGAAATCCTTTCAACAAATAGATTTTAGACAGGTTTGGGTCACCATATTAACCTTATCATTTATATTTAACTCTTAGTTAAATAGTTTGACATTTACCATGTCTCTTTGTATTTTTATATTATATAGTTAATAAAATTACTATATACCTCCAAGAGACCCCCAAGTGGTAAATTAATGATACAACTATAATTATATAAGTCCTTTGGCCGAGCCTTAGATTTTTAGGAATAAAATATCAATTAATAATATAATATTTGTTTAAAAACTCTTTTATGTCAATTTTGACACTATTGGGTATTTTATTTTTGATAAATTCATAACAACATTATTACTTCGGAAAAAATTCATATAACCAATAATAATATTTTATATTTACCTAAATAATTATTGGAATTCATAAAAAGTCTCAAATTACATTGATTTGGGTATTTATAATATCAATTATCTTAATCTTTCATTAATACGGTAATTACTGCATCATCATTGTGTCATAAATAAATTAAATTATTTAATGTATAAAAATTATAAATAAAATACCATTATGTAGGAAATATTATTATATTTCTAATGAATATTTATAATCGAATTTTTCTTATGTATAACCCTATATTAAAAATGTTTTAGTTATTAAACATTGATTTTAACTCTTTTAACTCTTCTTTGAATTAAATAATAATAAATGTCCTAATCTAATCCAAGTGGACCTAAATGATAATATTTTATTCCTAAGGTTGTTTTTGGTCGAGATACACTTGTCCAATATAATTAGGACATGTTTTAGGGTAATATTAATATCATTTTTACCCTTAATAACCATATTTACTTTTAACCGTGGTAAATAAAATTAAAAGATTACTATTCACCAAAAAATATTTTTATCCTATTGAACCACATTTTACTCCTTGATATTAACCGTGTCTCTCAGAATTTCGAAATTCCACTCACAGAAGTGGGTATTACTATTCATAATGGCTAGTTTGATTAGTTGTGGTGTGTGTTAGAACTCAAAGTTGCGTACAACACACACTATTGTGTTATTCAAAGAGAAGCGTACCATGGAAGCTCGGGATGTTAGAGCTATGTGACCTTTAAACATAATATTGTCACCTCTGTGATTTGAATTTCGAAAATATGACATACACTATTGCGATTGGTAAGTTATTTGGGGTCTAATATAAACAACTTAATTTTTGGTGAATAGTAACATACCCTTATGAATAGTAATGTTATCCTTATGAATAGTGACATACCCTAATGAATAGTAACCTTAACTATGATAGTATATAAATTATATTCAAGTGGAAGTATGATACACCTATATCTAGGAATAAAAAATAAATGTTTTAATTTTTTTGTTTTTCGAGTAAATTTTGACTTTTATTAAAAATTAATTTAATCATATTTAGAAAAATATTTTTGAAAAACGGAGTTTATTTTTGGATTCTACAAGTTGAAAATTGGTTAGGGCGAATTTTTGGGATTTTTCTGAAATACATGAATTTTGGTGAATAGTAAAATACATTAATTTACCTTATAAATACATTATAATTAAAATACACTATTCCTAACATCATAATTTAAATAAGCACCCAAATATCGAACTCACATGAACTTATAACT